>CM056495.1:30067468-30782786 GCA_029783415.1 Anisodus acutangulus
TAAGGTAGTCCTCAATACTTACTCTTGATAAAAGTAGGACCAAGGTTTAGCATTGTTTCCTTTAAAACCTTTCCAAGAATGTAGTTTGACGCTTCCTTCTCGACATCTTCATTTGAAGAGGGGAGAAGTTCTGATATTCTAATTTGGATTGCAGCAGAAGTGAAGGCAACAACTACCTTAAAAAAAATAAAGCCCCATAAGATTGCAGTTTTACGGATTAACCTTGTTAGCAGCTCCTTATGTAGAGGAATCAGATAAGTTAATAAGAAATGTTTCACAGAGTGATAAGCCGTAAGAAAAGAATACAAGTGTAGAATATGCCCAAAACTAGGCATAAGCCATGAGCCCAAAGTTATTGCCTCTCCATCATTTTTACCATGATATTAGTAACAAGCTATTGTATACAGTCATAAAACCTACACCAGGCAAGTGTTCCCGGTTTGACCTGCTTCAACATATAATGGTTCTTATTGTCCATTACAAATGACGCACACAGTACGTGTGTTACACATCTTCCACTATACACTCTTTAATTAATTATGTCAAATGCAAATTGGTAGTCCCTTTGGGGACATGATTAAAAAATATAAATTGCTAAACTTTAAGTTAAAAATGGCTAGTAAAATTTAAGACAATATTGGTTGATAACAGCCAATATTAAGGAAGAGGAACATAGTGAAGTTACCAATTTAGCTATCACTACTCAAAACTAATAGTAGGAAAGTATAGACACTTCATAATAAATGCTCTCAATTACCTCAAGCAAACGAAGAGCCACCACATGGGGTCTTAAATTGAAATATTCCGATACTTGTTCCGGAACATATGTTTCAGGAAGTGGCTTCGTCCATCGCTTCGATATGTATTAGAAATAATTAAGATAAGTCTCCAACGCTTCGAGTGATCAGCGACAAACAAATCTATGCCAGATAGTTCTGTCAAAAGATGCCAAGCCTCAAAGTCAAATATTGTAGAACAATGATGCATTAAGTGTATGTTTACAGTCTAACAACCTGAAGATGGACATGATTGGACCTGTCAATCTAATTAATCGTAACACTCGTAATGATCGACTTTATCCACGACTTTAAGATCCTCATGCAAGGGAAGATTCGCTTATTCTTTGAGATGACAATTCTCGTCTGGCCCTCTTGATCTCTCCTGCGAGAAATTTTTTTCTCATTTTGTTTGAAGCGGGCCAAATAGAGAATGAAATGTATAAAAAAAACAGGGGAAGGAAGTCAGAAACTATATGCCAGTCATCTATCTGACCTGACAAGGAGGTCGACTTTGATATCTCACCCCTGATCTCTACGGTTGATTGAAGGTGTCTTAGAAGATAAACATAACCCTGGCAGACCACACACAGAGCCATACAGAAAAGACAGCAACATTTCCTAGATCTTATCATAGAGAAACAAAATAGCTGCTGCAAGCCTCTGCCCTGACAAACTTTATAATGATAAAGGGCAAATTTTGACCTGGTCTCCCACCACCCTTCAATATGAAAAGGATCCCTTCCAGTGAATTTTTCTCCATTCTCTTAAATGGAGTTATGGATTTGTATCATGTGTTTACTTTTGAAGGTTTGGATTTAGCATTATAAACTCAATCATTTTAAATGTTCGTTTAGACTTTATTGCTTCTTTTCTTGCGTAATAGCAATAGAATATAAATTGTACCCAAGAAAAACAGAATACAAATAGTTCTTTTTTTCTTTTCTTTCATTTATTATCTCTGTACTTGTTTATAATTATTTTTTAATTAGTTAATGTATTAAGAAAATATTTATCATATAATTTGTCTACTATGTAAAGATGCACTAATTTCAAACCTTTATAAGTTTCTTAATACGTGACACACATTCATAACTCCAGTGAAGAGCAATGGAGCAAAATTTATTAGATGGGATACTTTCCCTATGCTAACTTAAATTGGCCAATGGACTAAAATTACTAGAGGGAATCCTTTCCCTATGCTAACTTAAACTGGCCAATGGACCATAAAAACTCATGCTCAAAATATTTTAATTTTTGAGGCCAGGTTTGTATAAAAATTAATGGGATCATGTAAGAATTGAGAAAAATTAGTAATCTTTCACTTGGACTTAAGACGTTCTTGAAACAGAAACCCCTACGATGAGCTAACTTGGCATAGCAAATATACACACAATACCGTCTAATATATGTTCTTATTCTTATGCATAAGTATAAATACGATCAATTAACAGTTCGTTAGTCCCCCCACTCTGGCCACAGAACAAACTTCGTTAAACTCTCAGAAGTCTCAGCTTTTCCCCCTTTTCATTTGGGTGACCATGATCTGTGTTGGGTATCATGATGATATATGGATTATAAAAACAACGGAAAAGGGTCAAAAATGTCCTTAAACTATGTGAAATAGAATAAAAATGCCCTCCGTTAATAGTTTAGTCCAGAAATGCCCCTATAGTTACTTTATTGGTCCAAAAATACCCTTATAGTTACTTAATTGGGTAAAAAATGTATTTTCCTAATAAACATACTGTTTCTTTCTTTTTAAACACATTCTTTTTCTAATTAAAATATTATTTTTAAAGAACCCCTCTCTTGTTTCTTTTCTTTTAAAATCCGATCTTTAAAAATAATATTATATTAGGGAAAAATATATTTAAAAAGAAAAAAAGATATTAGAAAAAGGGTATTTTTTACCCAATTAAGTAACTATAAGGGCATTTCTTATTATTGAACCAAACTATCAACGGAGGACATTTTTATTCAATTTCGCATAATTTAAAATCAGTTTAACCATTTTCGTAAAAACAAAATAACAATTATCACTATGTACCACTTACCACGTACAAAAATTTCCGTAGGAACATGACTTAACTGGTCAACGGAGTACACTTGATCTAAGGTCCTCCCACTTCTTTGAGGTGATATGCACCAATCTAACATACCAGAAAGGATTTTGTAGTTCCTCTTTCTAACTTTCTCTATGTTATAATGAGGCTCAAAAGAATAAAAGGTCTTTTTAAGTTTAGCATATAGCTATTATACTCCATCATCCACAAAAATCTTAGATCAATACTCTGCAATCCACTCACAAAATATAAAAGATGGTTGAAGTGTTTTCTTCTTTAACTTTACCCTTGAAGTAATATCGACCCACCCTACCCAACCAAAAAATTAAAAAATAAAAGACCTCGACTTGGATGGCATTCTAAGGGCATTCTCATGCACATTGTAATTGATAAAACTTCCTTGAAATTTTGTATGGACTACTCTTGAAGAAACTGACAATAGGTACGGAAGATTTTTAAAGCTTGACGATGAAACGTGGGAAAGAATAGAACAAGGTGGAGAAAACCTCAACTTGATTATTCCCTCAAGCTATTGGGGTTTAAATAGCTAAGCATACATGTTTTAAGAAAGGAAAGAGAATCAAATACTATAGTTTCAAGATCCAAGCCCAATGTCAGAGAACGACTACAAGCACGGGAACTAATAGAGAGTCATCCAGTTCTAAGAGTCGTGAGTTTCTTCATATGGACCCTCTTGTGTTCACAAGGTCAAGCAAGACAGAGGATCCACATAATTTTATCGATGGGCTGCATAAAAACTTTCGTGTCATACATGTTACTGAGATAGATGCAACAAAGTTGGGAGCTTATCAGTTACAGAATGTTGCTAATATTTTGTATAAATCATGTGAGCAGTCCCGCGGGAAAGATACTCCTTCAGCAACTTGGGATGAGTGTGCTGATACTTTTATTGAGCACATTCTGCCAATTAGGCTAGGAAGGTAAAGGATATTGAATTCGAAAAGCTTAACCAGAATGGCAGGAGTGTGCAAGAGTACTAACTTCAGTTTGTCTCTTTGGAAAAGTATGCTCCATATATGGTTTCAGACATGAGGGCCAGAGTTAGTGATGTAAGAAAATAGGTGAACTTGATCTTCCAACAAGAACCAAGAGGCAATTTACTAGGGGTGCCCAAGATTGACAACCACCCGAGGGTAACATGCCTAACGTGGGATGGAATATGGAGTAGGGCTGAGGACAAGACGTAAACACTCCATAGTTTAACAGCTTTATCGGCCTTTATGTGGTCTTGGCCGAGACCTTGTGTTTTCTTTAAGCTTAGACTATTTCCTAGATTAGTTAATAGTTCTCATAGGACACATTAAAACCATGTAATAACCCTTAGCTCGCCTTAGGATATATTCAATGTAAGGGGAAGGATGACCTGGCCGAGAGCTCCTCCAAAGGCGTCTTGACCATAAGTGAACAATATGGCAATGACAAGGAAGCATCTAGAATGTGTGGTTCCCAAGATGTTATCCTGTTCATACACTTGAAGACATCAACAAAGACCACACAAAAGTTGAGGAGATTGGCCGAGTATTCACATACCCATTCGGCCCAAAGGGAATGATTTTCACCACTCTTCAAGAAGGTAATTTATGGGCTAACTAGTTCATATGTGAAATCGACATTCATTCCCCCCCGAAGGCCCTTCCCCTCCCCCATTCCCATATTGGCCGAATGGCTTATGGTTGTGTCCCTTGTACTTCCCTTCTAGAATGGTCCCTTTTGCCACTATAAATAGGACCTTTAGAACATCGTAATATTCAGTTGTTATTGATATATAAAACTTGAGTTTCACTAACTTTGCTAAGTGTTTCAACCCGGAGTTGTAATTCTTAGTTGGTCCGCCGGGATGATCGTTTATCTTGTTACTTTTAAGGTTCTGGTCATCCTCACTTGGTTAGTATTGAGCATTGTTGTCAGCAAACCTTAATCTAATCCTTGTCTAATTGACCACAATATACTTGGTGTCGACACTAGCAATAAATTCCTTGTGTCTCTATCTAAGAGCCTTATATCGACCGATTGTGACTTGGTTTGTACTTGGACTTACTCCTCGTATTCCTTGTTCATCCCTCGTACAAACAACATTGTTCCTTTCACCAACATGTCCCAAAACATTTCCTTAATCTTTACTATAAGAGTCACTACCCGAACCCACACGTATCCAACCGTCCCCACCCGACAACCACAAACAGTCCACTAAATCCAACCCTACCGAGACCTCACTATTTTGGTTCATTTCCGCGGCCACACCACCACCAAAACACTAAGTTCCGAACATCATCCTGACCCTCAATACACCCGCGATAGCCCCATAATATGCCTTGACCTAATTCCCCATATAACTACCTGAAACAACCACTAAATACCACACTGCCCGACAGTAATACACCACCTGAGAACCCCACTTTGTGTCCCAATTTCGGGTCGACCCGAATACAAACAAGACATGACCCTCTTACCCTCACTTACCCCTCCTTATATATATCATATTGGTATCAGATCCAATCATTCCTATCCCACACATCAATACTATGGCTTACTCAGAACAGGAGTATTGGAGGATCGTAAGTGACATTTTGGCCCGATGTGCACAAGCCTTGAAAAAGGAACTTGCGGAACCTGCCATGATTAGCAACACTAATCCCGAGCCTATACCAACCAACATGAGTCATGAGGGCTTGGTACTCTTACGTGAGTTGGAGGCCCCACTTGAAAAACTAAAAGAATCACAAAGAAATCAACTATTCTACACCCGGTGCAAAGTAAATGACAAGGTGTGCAAGTTGATTATTGACGGAGGGAGTTGTTCCAACCTAGCCTCCATAGTAATGGTGAGCAAGTTAAAGTTGCTTACCCACAATCACCCTCAACCATATGATCTCCAATGGGTGAACGAAGACGGAGATCTATGAGTCACGACACAAGCTCTCATTAATTTTCAGATTGGAAAGTATGAGGATGAAATATGGTGTGATGTCCTACCCATAGATACGTGCTATATTTTGCTACGTCGACTGTGGCAATTTGATCGAAGTGCAAAACACGATGGGGAAAAGAACACACATTATTTTCAAAAGGATGGCAAGAGATTCCGATTGGTTCCACTACCGCCTAGTGAAGTAAAGAAGTTAACTACTGAAGAGGCCGAAGCTCATGACGAACCCGAGACCATGCCACTTGATTCCCGGAGAATCAAGAAAGAACTAAAGAAGGGGAGTCCCTTGCATGCTTTGAAAGACAAGGCTATTAAACGTCTCTTGGGGGAAATAATCGAGGATGCCGACTTCAAAGGCCTCATAAAGAGATTCGAGGATGTGTTTCCGGATGACCTCGCACTCGGATTGCCACCAATTAGGGGCATTGAAAATGGTATTGACTTCATTCTGGGAAGTTCACTACCTAATCGACCGACCTATATGTGTAACCCGAAGGAGGCCAAAGAATTGCAAAGGCAAGTACAATACTTGTTAGACAAAGGCTTTGTCCGAGAAATCCTTAGTCCATGTGTGGTACCCACGTTGTTAGTACCAAAGAAGGATGGAACCTGTTGTATGTGCATTGACAGTAGTGCGGTCAATAATATTACCATAAAGTACCAATTTCCCATGCCAAGATTGGATGACCTATTAGACAAATTGAGTGGAGCCAAGTGGTTCTCTAAAATTGACTTGAGAAGCGGCTACCACCAAATGACAATCCGAGAAGGAGACGAGTGGAAGACGACCTTCAAAATGAAGTATGGATTGTACAAATGGCTTATGATACCATTTGGATTATGTAATGCACCAAGCTCCTTCATGAGGCTCATGCATGAGGTACTACGGCCGTTCAAGGGGATGTTTGTCGTGGTCTACTTGGACGACAGTTTTAATTATAGTCAAGATAAGGAGTCCCACTTCCATGAGGGAGTTGCTTGTACATGAAGTATATTTGAGAGGTCTCTCCGGACTCTTTGGGGTTACCAAGACTTTGGAGATCCTCCAAGAGCACTTTTATTGGCCCCGGACGGATAAGGATGTGAATGGGATAGTGAGTAGATGTGCCACTTGCCAAAGGGTATAAGGCTTCTTCAATAAAGGATTGTATACGCCCCTACCGGTCCCGGAAAGACCATGGGAAAGTGTGATTTTGGACTTTATTCTCATCTTGCCAAAGACCCAACGAAGTAAGGACTCCTTCATGGTAGTTGTGGATCGATTCTCCAAGATGACTCATTTCATCGCTTGCCACAAAATCGACAATGCAACTCACATCGCGGATTTGTATTTTAGAGGTGGTAAGGTTGCACGGGGTTCCCAAAACCATCGTGTCAGATAGGGACGTGAAGTTCCTTAGCTATTTTTGAAAGACACTGTAGAGGCTTCTCGGCACCAAATTGTTATCTAGTACCTCCCACCACCCACAAATAGACGGTCAAACTGAAGTAACAAATAGAACTCTTGGTACCTTGTTAAGAGGATTGGTGAGCAAAACCACGAAGGATTGGGACTTGAAGTTGGCACACGCGGAATTCACATACAATAGGAGTCAATCCCGCACGACTGGGGAAGCTCCATTCGAAGTTGTGTATGGCATTAATACATTCCTACCCATTGATCTAGTGACAATTCCAAGAAAAGAGATCCTAAGATTCACGGCTAGGGACCGAATTGAGGCCTTTAAGAAGTTACATGATCAAACCCAAGCACAAATCCAAAAGGCCAATGACAAGTACAAAATGGATGCTAACAAGTCAAGAACTCAACCACACTTCCAACCCAGAGACTTGGTTTTGCTCCACCTACGGAAAGAGCGGTTCCCTAACCTAAGAAAGAACACACTAATGCCAAGAGTAGACGGGCCCTTCAAAGTGTTGGCAAGGTTTGGGGAAAGTGCCTACAAGATCGAACTTCTGGATGAGTATGGTGGTGTTAGTTCCACATTTAATGTTCGAGACTTGTCACCATCTATAGACGACGAGAATTTGAGAGCAAATTCTATCAAAGAAGGGGAGAATAATGTAAGAAAAGAGATGATCTTGATCTTCCAACAAGAACCAAGAGGCGATTTACTAGGGGTGCCCAAGATTTCCAACCACCCGAGGGTAACATGACCAACATTGGATGGAATATGGAGTAGGGCCGAGGACAAGACATGAAGACTCCATAGTACAATAGCTTTATCGACCTTTATGTGGTCTTGGCCGAGACCTTGTTGTTTTCTTTTAGATTATACTATTCCCTAGATTAGTTAATAGTTCCTATAGGACACATTAAAACCATGTAATAAAACTTAGCTGGCCTTAGGACATATTCAATGCACGAGAAATGGTGACTAGGCTAAGAGCTCCTCCAAAGGCGGCTTGACTATAAGTGAACAATATGGCAACGATAAGAAATCATCTAGAATGTATGGACCCCAAGACGTTATCCCATTCATACACTTGAAGACATCAAGAAATACCACACAAAAGTTAACGAGATTGGCCGAGTATTCACATGCCCATTCGGCCCAAGGTTCATGCCCAAGGGGAATGATTCTCACCACACTTCAAGAAGGTCATTTATGGACTAACTAGTTCATATGTGAAATCCATCTATAAAGTTTTGATAATACATAGAAGAGAGACATTCATTCCCCCCCCCCCCCGGCCGAAGGCCCTTAGCCTCCACCGTTCTCACCTTAGCCGAATGGTTTGTGGTTGTGTCCCTTGTACTTCCCTTCTAGAATGGTCCCTTTTGCCACTATAAATAGGACCTTTAGGACATTGTAATATTCAATTGTAATTGATATATAAAACTTGAGTTTCACTCACTTTGCTAAGTGTTTTAACCCGGAGTTGTAATTCTTAGTTAGTCCACTGGGATGATAGTTTATCTTGTTACTAATAAGGTTCCGGTCATCCTCACATAGTTAGTATTGAGCATTGTAGTCAGCAAACCTCAATCTAATTCTTGTCTAATTGACCACAATATACTTGGTGTCGACACGAGCAATAAATCCCTTGTGTCTCTATCCAAGAGCCTTATATCGACCGATTCTGACTTGGTTTGTACTCAGAGTTGCTCCTCGTATTCCGTGTTCATCCCTCTTCCAAACCACTTTGTTCCTTTCACCAACACGTCCCAAAACACTTCCTTAATCTTCACTATAAGAGTCACTACCCGAACCCACACGTATCCAACCGTCCCCACTTGTCTAGTTAAAATCTATCACTGCATTATCATAACCGATTTAGTAGAGTTAGAAATGGTAGACTTCGATGTGATCATAAGTATGGATTAGTTGTCTTCATGTTATGCCACAGTAGGTTGTAGAACCAAAATTGTCAGTTTTGAGTTTCTCGGTGAACTAGTCATAGAAACGAATGGTTATGCAATAGCACCTATAGGTAGGTTTATTTCCTATCTTAAAGTTAGAAAAATGATATCCAAGGGGTATATTTACCATATAGTTCGGGTTAGGGATGCAGATACCCAGACCCCAACTCTTCAGTCCTTACCAGTTCTCAATGAGTTTCCAAAAGTCTTATTCCTCTTGATAGGGAGATTGAATATGGATTTGATCTACTTCCCGACACTAAGACGATATCCATTATTCCATACAGAATGGCTCTAGCAGAGTTAAGAGAACTAAAATCCCAGTTGAAATATCTCATTGATAAGGGATTTATTAGACCAAGTGTCTCACCATGGGGTGCACTAGTCTTATTTGTTCGAAATAAGAATGAGTCTGTGCGTATGTGCATTGACTATCTCCAATTGAACAAGGTCACCATCAAGAACAAATATCATCTTCCCAGAATTGATGATTTTTTTAACCAACTTCAGGGTGCTCGGTGTTATTCCAAAATTGACCTCCTCAGATCAGGGTACGATCAACTTAATGTTAAGAAAGTTGATATTCTAAAAACCACCTTCAGAACTAGCTATGCTCATTTTTGGATTGACCAATGCACCAACTGTTTTTATGGATCTTATGAACAGGGTCTTCAAACCTTATCTTGATCTTTTCGTCATTGTCGTCATTTATGATATTCTAGTCTATACCCATAGCGAGGTTGATCATGCAAAACATCTCAGAATAGTGTTCCAGACACTACAGGACCACAAATTGTATGCAAAATTTTCCAATTGTGAATTTTGGCTTAAGTTAGTGGCATTCTTAAGCCATATGATTTCAGGCAAAGGCGTCCAGGTTGATTTTAAGAAAATAGACACTATAAAGAATTGTCCCAAACCTATTTCTGCTTTAGATATACGGAGTTTCTTGGGTCTAGCAGGCTATTATTGATGATTCGTATAAGGTTTCTCCTTCATCTCAGCTCCATTGATCATATTGACTCAGAAGAATGTCAAATTTCATTAGTCAGATGCCTATGAATGTAGTTTCGAAGAGTTGAAAATGAGACTGACTTCTTCTACAGTGTTAACATTGCCATAGAGAACCGAGGGGTTTGTTGTATATTGTGATGCATCAGGAATTAGTCTTGGTTGTGTTTTATTGCAACATGGTAATGTTATAGCTTATGCATTTAGATAGCTTAAACCTCATGAAAAAATTATCCGACTCATGACTTAGAATTGGCAGCCGTGATTTTCGCACTCAAGATATGGCGTCAGTATTTGTATGGAGTTCACGTTGACATTTTCACAGATCAAAAGATCCTTCAGTACATTTTCTAGCAGTGGAAGTTGAATCTTAGATGAGGAGATGGCTCAAATTGATAAAAAATTATGATATATATGTCCTTTATCATATAGGGAAAGCAAATGTAGTAGCTGATGCTCTTAGTTGGCGATCTATGAGAATTTTAACTCATGTTGAGGAAGGTAAAAAAATCATGACAAAGGAGATTCATCGACTAGCCAGTCTAGGAGTTGGACTTATGGACTCCGAAGATGGTGGTGAACATGTTCGAATCCTCCTTAGTAGCTGAGGTAATGGAGAATCAGTTTAGTGATCCCTATTTATTATAGCTGAAAAAGGGGATTCACAAGCATAAGACTACGACATTTGAACAAAGGGGAGATGATGGCACTTTGAGGTACCGAGGCAGATTATGTATTCCAAATATGGACGGGATTAGAGAGCGAATTATGGCAGAAGTGCATAACTCTAGGTATTCTATTCACCTAGGTTCTACAAAAATGTATCATGATCTTAAGAAAATTTATTGGTGGAATGATATGAAGAGGAATGTGGCAGATTTTGTAGCAAAGTGTCTGAATTGTCAACAGGTGAAAACCGAGCACTAGAGGCCTGGTGGGTTGGCTCAAAATATTTATATTCCTATATGGAAATAGGATATGATAAGTATGGACTTCATAACAGGGCTACCTCACTCATCTAGAAGACATGATTTGATTTGGGTGATTGTGGACTGATTGAGTAAATCAGCCCACTTCTTGCCAGTTAAGATCACATATTCAGCAGTGGATTATGCTAAGTTGTATATTTTGAAATTGTCAAACTTTATGGGACCCTAGTGTCCATTATTACAGATTGTGGTTCTTAGTTCAGAGCATACTTTTACAGGTCCTTCCAGAAAGGATTGGGTACCAAGGTAAACCTCAGCACAACTTTTCATCCTCAGATAAATGGCCAGATAGAGTGTACTATTCAGACCCTTGAGGATATGTTGAGGGCATATGTTCTCGATTTTAAAGGTAATTGGAATGATCATTTGCCTCTAATTGAATTTGCTTATAATAACAGTTACCATGCTAGTATCCAGATGGAACCGTTCGAATCTCTGTATAGGTGAAGGTGTAGATTGGCAATTGGTTGGTTCGAAGTTGGTGCGACAGAATTGTTAGGACCAGACTTGGTCCATCAGGCTATGGATAAAGTCAAGTTAATTCAGGAGCATTTGAAAACCGCTCAGAGTCGCCAGAATTCCTATTCAGATGTGAGGCGTAAATATTTGGAGTTCCAAGTTGATGATTGAGTTTTTTTAAAGTTCACCTATAAAAGGTGTCATGAGATTTGGAAATAAGTGATAGCTCAGTCCCAAATATATCAGACCTTACAAGATTTTGAGGAGAGTTGATCTAGTGGCTTATGAACTTGAATTTCCACAAGATTTAGTTGTTGTTCATCTAATGTTTCATTTATTCATGTTGAGAAAATCTGTGGGAGACCCGTCGTTGGTTGTCTCTACGGATTCCATTACAGTTAAGGATGGTTTGATCTATGAGGATATCCCAGTGGCTATTTTGGATAGTTAGATTCGAAACTTGATAACTAAGGAAGTTACCTCAGTGAAAGTTTTGTGAAGAAGTCAGAATGTTGATTTGACATATCGTAGAAGAGTATACGACCCGTCCCTTTTTACCGTCTCAAACCTCTCAAGTTTTGAAGTCACTGGAAATTTGTATTTTTGTCTCTTTTAAAAATACGATCCAATTGTACGAACCATACAATTATTGACGATCAGACTCAAACCGTAAAAATATTGACGGACCGTCAATTGCCACTGTCAAATTCTTCCGACAGCAAACAATATATATACGAGACTTAGTTCTAAAAATATGTCTTCACAATTCTCAAGCCCTAGAACGAAGGTTCTCTCTTCCCAACTTTGTCCTACATCAAGGTAAGCCTCTCTCACGTGATTCTAACGTAATCCCGATGAATTCTAAGTAAAACTCATTATTCTTAACCTAGGGTTTTCAGGATAAAACCAACTTAAGGCTCAAGGTTCAATCTTTGGAGTTCTTCTTCAAAGTTTAGATTTTTAAGACACGACTAGGAGCAAACAAGGTATGTAGAGCTTCTATCCACGAGCAAGAATATCCATGTTCTTCCCCACGCCTCATTCATCGAGATTAGTGTAAATTACATTAGAATTTGGGATTTTTACCCTAGTTCATGAAAATACTAAAACTTGTGATTATAACTTTGTAGTTGTTCATAATTATCACTTTGGTCATTGTGGACTCAGTATGTAATCAACATATACTTGTGATTGATATCCACGAGTCTCAGTCTAGAATACTCAGTATGCTTATAATCTAATTAATGCTTTACTACTTATAATCAGGTCATGAATACATGTTTCAGTGAACCATTGCCCAGTATGTTAGTGTTGTATATTTTAGCATGATTCTCTGTTCTTTTACATATATATTGTTTAATGTTGAATACTTGTGTTTGGGCCTAAGGCCACAGTTTATGTATACGTATATTTGGGCCCAAGGCTAGAGATTTGTGCACATATATTGGGCCTAAGGCCACAATTATTTATTATTTCAGTTAAACAAGTCATTTTTCATTTCAGTGTAGGGAGTATTCATATTCTTTGCTTCCTTGTTCAGTTATCAGTTTTCAGTTTTAGCTCAGTTTTAGTATATTATCCATTTATTGATATGGGTTGCCTTTTCCCGAGCATCCCACAACTATTTATTCTTTCAGTTACTTACATATGGTACAATTCAAATGTACTAACATCTTTTTACATAGGGCCTGTACTTTACGGTGCATGTGCCGAGTTTCAGGATGACAGATCTACACAGTAGGATTGCTTCAGTATCATATGCTTGGTGAGCCCCCATCTAATTCGGGGTGTCAGTCTATTATTTCATTATTGTATTTTATGATAAAGGTATGCCAGGGCCTTGTCCTGGTAGACAGTTTTCATTCAGACTCATGTCAGAGGTTTCATAGACTAGACTAGGCAATATGTCATGTCAGCATTTATTTTTCAGACTTACTATATTTTCAGATAATTCCGAAATGAACTTTCATACTACATTTTCAGTATTCAGTTTGCATGTTTTAAATCATTACTATAGTATGTTTTGATGCTCATGTTGATTCAGTAGCCATGTGGTTCGTTTGGTCACATGTAGTCAGGCCGAATGTCGTGGTTCACCTAAGCCATGGTTCCGGGCGTTACACTATTGAGGAATTGAAGAAATCTATGGAGGACAAAGATATTCAAATAGCCCAACTGATGAATAATTGGAACTCTACCGCCCTGGATATTCAAGTCAAAATCCAACACCACAAGAAACAAATGTTGATTCTGCCATCAAATTGCCTAACGATCAATGTACAAATAAAGTTGCTTCAGATATGACGTTGTGACAACTGTAAGACATAATAAAAAACACCATCAGGGTTAAATATGGTGGACCATTACAAAGCTCAGTATACTACTCTAAACCTTACACCAAGCGAATCGACTGTCTACCTATGCCGATTGGATATCAACCACCAAAGATGCAATGATTTAACGATAAATGAAACCCAAGACAATACGTCACAAATTTTGTGGAGACTTGTAGAAATGTTGGTACACATGGCAATCTTCCTTTTAAATAGTTTGTTCACTCATTGAAGGAAAATGTCTTTGGTTGGTACACCGATCTCGAACGATAATCAATAAATAGTTGGACAAAAATTGAAAAAAAGTTCCTCAATTGCTTCTACATCACACATCGAAGGTAAGCATGATAGAGTTGGCGCTCACCAAGCAACGAAAAGATAAATCAGTGATTGACTACATTAATTGTTAGTGAGCACTAGGTTTGTACTACAAAAATCATCTCTCGGAAATGACTGATGTTGAGATGTGCATACAAGGAATGCATACATTCTCCAAGGACTTAAGCTACGAACTTTTGAAGAATCAGCAACACGAGCACATGACATGGAGTTGAGCATTGCGAATCATGGAAATACTTCACATGTTTTTTATCCTAGGAAGGAAGAGAAAAAATTCAAGCGACACCAAACTGAAGAAACCATTGCGGTAGGAGCAACATCTTTAAAGGTCTATGCTAAACAAAAAATGTAGAAAAAAGGTGCAAGTCAACATCTTCCAGAAGAAAAACGCCATCCAACCTAAAAGGAGTTAGAAGCAAAAAGTGTACCTTTTTCCTAAGTTTGATGTCCCTTTAATTTTTGATGAGTTGTTGACCGAGAAGGTTTGAACTTCCTTAATCAAAGCGACCTGATGAAGTAAATAAAGTTAATGATCCCTCCCAAGTACTGCAAATTCCATTGCATCGTGAGTCATCCAACTTAAAAATATTTCATCGTGAAAGAGAAGATCATGACGTTGGTTAGGTTGAAAAATTAATCATCGATGATGAAGACATGGCTGAGGAAAACCATGCGAGTTCTTATCTTCACAACAATAAGAACCTGATGCCAGAAGCTCGAAGATGTAGGCATTTTGTTACGTCTCTGAAGATTGGATAAGGAAAAGACGTGCTAAAATTTGGGAGCTCTAAACCAGTTGAAGTTCCATCCTTGAAGAAAACTCCAAACACGATCAAGTTGGATGACCACTCCAGCAATAAGTTAAGGATGGTGAAACTTGGACATTGGTTGCTCAGAAAAGACATAAGCATCAATAAGCTTTGAAGTGTCAAATTCAAAAAGCAAAAGCAAGCACAAATCATCTGCAAATATGGGGAAGCACAAAGTTCAATGTCAAGAGTTGGTGCAATAATGCTTCATTACAAAGGGTTCAAAATCCAGTTACAATATTGGAGTTCTTTTCCCAACTTCTCCTTGATGCACGAGCTTAGACTGCACATCACAATGCTTCTCGATACATAAGC
Organism: Anisodus acutangulus; assembly: GCA_029783415.1. Classification (NCBI taxonomy): domain Eukaryota; kingdom Viridiplantae; phylum Streptophyta; class Magnoliopsida; order Solanales; family Solanaceae; genus Anisodus; species Anisodus acutangulus. Next base: position 30,082,877 of record CM056495.1, read on the forward strand.
TTAAACTGCACATCATAATGCTTCTCGATGCACGAGTCTAAACTGGAAGTTGCAATGCTTCTCGATGCACAAACTTAAACTGCATATTTCAACACTCCATCATGCACGACTATAAACTGCATAAAAACTAAAAAATACTTTCTAAATTATGTAATAACTTGATCCTATTCGATGAGGTACATAGGACACTTAGAATTTCCTTCTAAGTGCACACATTTGTAAAAAAAATCATTTCTTCAACACATTGGCCGAATATAAAAGAATAATCGCTCCAAGTGTCTCACTCGGCAAGTCACAAATTGGAGAGATATAATACGCCACAATCTTTTTTGTTGAAGAAGTTTGAAAAGACTACTCCAAGTGTCAATCTTGCTAAGCCGCAAGGATGAGATGCACATTGTAATTGTTCTACGAACACTGCAAAAAAAGTGAAGGCTCCAAGTTGTATCCGTAAAAACTACTAGAAAGGTGAACACACCAAGTGATTCCTCACAGATTACGTGGATATCTTCTTGGTTTGATATCGAGTACATTTCTACTCCTTCATAAACCTGCAAAAAAAAGAGGTTGGTGCCACAACGCTTTAATGCGAGGTGGTAACATTGTGACACACTTTTCTGCTGAATGTTGAAGGATGAAACACTTCTATTAATTCTTCCGTCAAGTCGTCGGAATGATGAAATGCTTTTTGTACGTCTTCATCAAAATGTAAGAGGAGGACGTGACATCTATTTGTCTTGCTAAGCCGTAGGGATGAAATGCACCATGTAGACACATTCTTGCTCACCTAGATTGAAGGCTACTCTAGTCTCTTCTACTAACGGCGCAAGGAAGGTGAATCCTCCGGCACCTCAAGAAAGGTGGATGCACAAAGTGTTGTTGCCAAGAGGAGTGAAGTCCGTCCAAATACGCAACAACAAAGATGCCAAGTGATGTCTTGCCAAAGTTGTAGATACGTATGGAAGGAGGAAGCACCAAGTGTATGGTTCTTCGCCGAGGTAGAAAATCGACAAAGGAAGGATGCGCTATGTAGTTTCTCATTAGAGTTAAACAAAGTGATACAACAAGGTTCACTAACGAATAAGAGGTCATCGTTGACAGATATTGATCGTGGTCAACTCCAAATCCTTGACTTAACTAATTTCTCAAACAAGGACCCAAATTACACATGAATCCCATGGGACCTAAACCAACTGCTCGACTAAGTCATAAATCATATTTCAGACCTCATGGAATTGACAAAACTCTCATTAAACCTCGTTAATCCCTGGTGTTGACTTTAGTCAAACTTCTCATTTCCTTAACTTAGAAACTTTCATTTTTACTAATTCTTCTCTGATACTCACCCGATTGCATCGGGAAATGTGCCACACGTCTTTGCAAGTCACAACTATCATTTTAAAGATATGGGAAGGCTATTTTGGGAAAACAAGTTTAGAAGCTCAAGACGACCAGGCGGGTCGTTTAACTATCTGTAGTAATGTTTTGGGATCGTACATATATCAAATTCTTCTTTTACCTCTTTTAGAACAAGAGATCCATATAGGCCATACGTGGGGTACAATTGCTAATATGATGTAACAATATGCAAATGTAAGATACCAAAGATGGCACCTATGCGTTTCACCAAGCCATACATACGACTTACCTTTAATTATGTTGAACTATGTGTTTCACCAGTCCGACTATAGTTCACCTCTATTGTACACCTATACGTTTCACTGGATCAACCATAGGGCACGTAAAATATGAATATGCAAATGACCATTGTGCACCTATGCGTGTTACCAGACCGTCCATAGGGTATGTAACATATGAATATTCAAATAACCATTCTCGTATAACATATAAATAAAAGTATATAGTTAGCGTTATTCGGATATTTGTTCATTAGATTATGGAAGAGTTACAAATGATTCGATGAAATTATAACTTATACAAATGATTTAGTTGATACTGTGGTGATATGAACTTCTCATATAGAAGAGTCTAAACATTTCTGACCAACACGTGGAGTTCTACAAGGTTGTATGAGAGATCGATACAATATGAACAACCTCACAAGAAATGAGACAAATAGATATCAAGTATATGAATAGAAGGTTCCTTATGTTTCATTCTTTTGAATCTCATTTATAAGGAAATCCTATAGTAAGAAGTCATGCCGAAGAAGGCTAAAATGATATAGCCATTACATCCCTCGATTCACGACCCTCTAACCAATTACAATGAATTGACTATCCCTTTACATCCAAAAGGGAATGGAGAGATTGATGATGATGTCACACATCGTATTAGTACAGAGATGATTAAATGGAGGCTTGTTTCTTGAGTATTGTGCGATAAAAAGGTTCACCAAAACTTAAAGGCAAGTTCTATAGGGTGGTGGTTAGACCGACTATGTTGTATGGGGCGAAATGTTGGCTAGTCAAAACTTCGCACATCCAAAAGATGAAAGTTGCGGAGATAAGAATGATGAGATGGATGTGTGGGCATACAAGTAGGGATAGAATTATAAATGATGATATCCGGGATAGAGTGGGTGTGGCCTCGATGGAGGATAATATGTGAGAAGCGAGGTTGAGATGGTTCGGGCATCTGCAGAGGAGAGACACAAATGCCCCAGTGTGGAGGTGTGAGATATTGGCTATGGACGGGTTCAAGAGGGGTAGTGGTAGGGCCGAAGAAGTATTGGGGAGAGATCATTAGACGGGATATGGCGCAGGTGCAACTTACCGAGGACATGACCTTAGATAGGGGATTGTGGAGGACACGTATTAGGGTGGAAGGGTAGTAGGTAGTTCAGCATAGTCTTACTTACTCTTACATACTGGTAGTTGTAGTGGTATTATTGTAAACCTGCTTAGCCTATCGTACTAGTAGGCGCAATATTGCTTTATAGTCCCATGTCGTTTGATTCCTGCTGCTGGTCTAACTCAATTTTCATCAATCATTGCAGACAATAATAGTGATTTGCGTGCTTCCCATGGGACTCCAATCAACAATCGCATGTCGACAAATATATATATAAGCTTGTGTGATCATAGTCTGTTCCAAATCCTTCTCATTTACCATTTGTCATATCTTAGACTCTGGAATGGGTGGTAGTGTTGAAAGACGGTTGATGGCACTTGCCAGATGATTCCACCAACCCTATTTCCGCTAATATGCTTATGGTGGTATGCATAAATTAACGCATCATCCATGATGTGTGACCAAACAATAGAAGAATTGTTATATGAAGCATTTGTATCACTCGAGGGCACCTTTAACGTTTTTGGCATGGTTGAAAACTACATAATTAAGATAAATATTTAGATAATAATATACATCATTTATTCAAATTCAGAGGATGAAAAAAAAATATTCATTACACATAAAGTAAATTGTATTACACATAAGGTATGCAATTCAAACAATAAATTTAAGAACACACGAATCTAGAAAATTGAACATTAGATAAAGTAAATGACACAACAATTCAATATTTTTTCAATTTTTATTAAAAAAAATAAGCTTGGAAATTAGACCACATGTTGGCTGCAATGTGATCTCGAATCATCTCTCCTCTCTTTGTTTCGTCATTTCTTTCCCTAGAATTTGACGGTTCTTCAGACACACTATTACTGTTCATAAGCTCAGCATCCACTTCTGCAAGTAACTCATCGTTTGGATTTACGCCTCTTAGATAGTTGTGCAAAATACAACACGCAAAAATAATAAGATTTTTGGATATCAATACCATATGATGGCTCAGTTGAACTAGTAATTATAGGAAATCTCTTTTGAAGAACTCCAAATGCTCATTCAATAGAAATACGCAAAGATGAATGTCGCAGATTAAACAATTCACGAGGATTTCGAGTTGGATTTCTTGAATACTCTTTCAAGTGATACCGCTCTCCCCTATAAGGTGTGATAAGCCCACATCTCAACGTGATTCCAGCATCAACAAGGTAATATTTTCCTAAAGACAAAATCAAAACATTTAATTATTTGTTTAAACATATTTTTCTTTTAAGTAAATACTTTTTAATATTTACTTCTAGAATTTTTAATGGTTCTCGTCTAGTTAGTGAATTTTTCTTGATTCTTGAATCAGATGCTATCTCTTCCCATCTAGCTAACTTATGCGTGAATTTTAAATCAAACGTACATGCAACCAATACATTTTGTGTTGGATAATCTTTCTCCCTTCGATATTTGGGTGCGTCATCTTGTGGAACTTTTGCACGTATATGTGTTCCATCAATTGTACCAATACAATCCTATCATTATATGTACGAATTAATATTTTAAGGATTTTGACATATGCAAACTATAAAGATAATAGTTTTGTTCACCTTAAAGTATGCGTAGAATCTTTGGTTGCTTGCAATTTCAGAAGGAACTTGGGAGCCATCCGGTTATTTAATAAATTTATCATACAACCCCAAAATAGCTTGTAAGACAGTATGAAAATGACGACTAACCGACTCCACATAGCACCGAAAGATTAAAGCTAACTCTCGATTTGTCATATTATGTGCTAACAACCAAAGGGTTTTTGCAACTTGTTCTTCAACACTTGAAGCATTGGTCTACGACCACCTTCCCTAAATAAAATCTCACATAACCTAGTGAAAGCCGAAGGAGTCATTCTTATAATATTAAAACACAGTTCACTCAAGAATAGATAGCTCAATAATTCATTTTTAACTTGTTCTCCCTCAAGCCGTATTTCATTTGGTATCAATTGTCGAGAATGTTCAATATCACATGAATAAATCCAAAACCAAATATCTACCAAGGTCGCAACATATGCAGTTAAAGAGCTCACTTGTTGTAATATATATTTATTATCTTGATTATTCGTATCAACCATCTATAAAAAGAAATTAAGAAGACACTAATAATTGCCCAAGAATATTAAACAGTGCATAACTTGATCCATTTGAATATGCAATCTCCAAATAAAAATATATATTTTATCATTGAACAACTAGCCAAGACCGAATGAGTTTACATAATTGCTTAGTAGTTTGATTAAATCAAACAGAATAAAAGCGAGCAAAAAAGTTGAACAAATTGCTTCTATAGAATGATACGCAACCTACAATATAATCCTAGATGAAGATCATTACAAGTAACTTATTTGTCTAATTTGACGGATGTTTTCACCAATTTAAAACAAAAGGTTGAAGAAATTGCTTCTATAAATTTCTAGAAGATTGACATCTTCTGTAGTTTGTTCTTATTTTGCTGTACACATTCCCAATGATTATATATTATTGCATAAAAAAGAAAACCAAAATAATTATCTTTTCTAATTAATAACATGAACTAAACAGAAACATAGAACAAATCTGAAGGTGAAACATATAAACTTATCAACAGCTAAAATCAGTGTGTTCATATTTTTCACACAAATACTTAAATGAAGGCACACAAGATTTTTAAAAACAAAATACAGAGAGCAGTAGAGAACTTACCGTAATTTGTTGAATTTGGTTGCAGGAGGAGTTCACTATTGGAGGAGGAACTGACATTAGGAGTTTGAGGCAAAATTAAACACAATAGTTTATATATATTAATAAAACTAGGGTAAAAGATAAAATAGGAACTTTAGAAAATAAGTAAGGGTATAATGGGTAGAAAAAATACGTAACCACGGAATAACCACCAAATCCGTGGTTTAAAAAATTAGGGATTTTCATGGTTATATAACCATAAAATTACAATGGGATTACAATATCATACAACATAATTTTAAGAACAATCAAAACAAACATGGTTTAATAGAAAACAATACAATAATGAATAATGGTAAACAACCATCCAAATAGGGGTTAAAAAAACACAAGGAGAAGCAAACACACCAGTATTTGAGTAATTTCCTCAAATGCACACAACTCATCGACTTAAAAAACTTATTAAATAATGAAAGAGAATAATCACTTTATGATTTCATTAATGTAATTAGCTTATATACATGATATAAAATAGTCATCCTAGGCTATAATTACGGAAATCAAATATACACCTAACTAATACAAAAGATTACTACAATAATTAAAGATATACAAGATCACTAATGATATCAAAAGAATATATTTTCATAAATTCTATCACACCCCCGTAGTCGTAATGGGAGGTTGTCGTACGCTTAAACTGTCCCGAAAATCTTCAAACAGAACCAAGGGAAGACCCTTAGTAAAGATGTCAGCAATCTGATAACGTGAAGGGACAAGCAAGACATGTACTTGTCCACGAGTAACTTTTTCGAGAAAAAAGTGAATATCTATCTCGATATATTTAGTGCAGTGATGTTGTACAGGATTTCCTGAGAGATATATCGCACTAAAATTATCGCGGTACACCAATGTAGCTTTCCGAATAGGAATATGAAGCTCTAAGAGGATGTTACGCAACCAACAGGACTAAGACACCACATTGGCGACCCCTAGATATTCAGCCTCCGCGTTAGAGCGCGACAAAGTAGCTTGACGTTTAGCCGACCAAGAGGCCAAGTTATCACCAAGAAACACACAATAACCAGATGTCAAATTCCTGATATCTAGACATCCACCCCAATCATCATCAGTATATAAAATGAGAGTAGAAACTGATGATGGATATAGGTGTAATCCATGATCAAGAGTACCCTGAATGTAGCGCACAATGCATTTGAGAGTGTGCATGTGTTCGTCTCTCGGATCATGCATGAATAAACACACGTGTCGCACTGCATAAGTAATATCGGGGGTCGTAAATGTGAGTTATTAAATAGCTCTGCAAGACTACGATAGTGGGAGAGATCCTCATATGGTGTGCTAGAAATAGCTCTCAGCTTCGGTTAAGTGTCAACCGAAGTAGGAGATGACTTACAGGCTGGCATGCCAGCTCGTTCAATGATCTCTGTTGCATACTTCATCTGAGATAGAAATAGACCACCTGCATGATGAGTGACAGCTATACCCAGAAAATAACTCAAGGGCCCCAAGTCTTTCATAGCAATTTCTGAGCTGAAAAGAGATATGATGGACTTGCGAAGTTCATCAAAGGAAGTAGTCAACATAATATCATCCACATATAACAGAATGTATGTCATAGTTCTTCAAAATCTGCAACCACCTACGCTGCATCAAATTAAGATCTTTCTGATTGAACAAGTACTGAAGACTGCAATGGTCGATATAAACCCACAATGCGCACTATAGAGATAGTGCCTCCAAAATCTTCAATGCAAACATGATCGCCACCAACTCTAAGTCATAGGTTGGGTAATTCTTTTCTTGAACCTTCAATTGCCTTGAACCATATGCTATCACTTTTCCTTTCTGCATCAATAAACACCCAAGACCTACTTTAGAAGCATTCCAATACACGGTAAAGCTTTCTCCCTCAACTGCAAAATCAGAGCAGTAGTCAATAAGGCCTTGAGCTTTTGGAAGCTTACCTCACACTCCTCAGACCACTGAAAAACTACATCTTTTTGGGTCAATCTAGTCAATGGAGCTGCAATGGATGAAAAACGCTCAACAACTCAACAATAATACCTTGCAAGGCTGACAAAACTCCAACCCACAGTGACTAAAGCGGTCCGAACCCAATTCCTGACTGCATCAATCTTCTTTTAGTCACCACATTCCCCAACAAAGCTACCAAACTAAGACATAACTCAAACTTTGAAAATTTTGCGTAGAGTTGCTTCTCCTTCAGAATACCAAACACGATCCTCAAGCGTTGCTCGTGCTCCCTCTCGCTATAAGAATAGATCAAGATGTCATCAATGAATATGACCACAAATATATTCAAGTAAGGTTAGAATACCCCATTCGTCAACTCCATAAAGGCTGCAGGTGCATTTGTCAACCCAAAAGACACCACCAAAAATTCATAATGCCCATATCGAGTCTAGAAGGCCATCTTAGAAACATCCTCGACCCTAATCCTCAACAGATGGTAATCGGACCTCAAGTCAATTTGAACATCATCATCCTCCGTAATAGCCTCAGGCCTTGGAGAATCTACTCAGTTACGAGCTCGAGCAACTACAGGTGCTCAGCCTCGGGCAGTAACTCGAGGTCTGCCTCCACCTCTCCCTCACCCCCTACCTTGTGCACCACCTCTGACAATGAGTGATGGTGCAAGTGGTAGATCCTAATCTCCTCTTGCTACTAATATAGTCCTCACTATATGTGAGAAAGAGTGAAACAAAGAGATTTAGAACTCAATCATAATTGAATTGCATGAAAGAATAAAATAAATTGAAATTTCTTAAATGTCTTATAGCCTCTCGAAGATTGGTATGAGCTTTTCGTACCGATTCACAATACTCTACTAGACATCACTTGTATACTCATGAGTCCATTAACCTAGTGTTATGCTACCAATGTGTCATGAACCCAAATCACATAATGTTGTGAGGGCACCTACCATAACCCGTAGGCGAACCCAACATACAATATACGAATTAATCGAAATCAAATGTGAAAAATAAATAAGTAGAAAGGAAATATCCGAATACAAAGTGTAAAAAGAAAAAATCCAACTAGATCATGTAGTCATGAGTACAAGCTCTAATAATATCCGAATACAAGTCTGAATAGGAAGTACATAAGTTGTCTGAATGTAACAAAGACAGAAATCATAAAGGAAGATATATAAGAGTTCCGGTGCTGGAAATGCATCAACGGCTCACCCTGGAGTCCAATAATCACACTTTTCATGGCTGTGGATCAAGCTACTCCGGTGTCGTCTCCTGGCTCAGTACCTGCAAATAGAGTGCACTAAGCATAAAGTGAGTATGGGAAACACATGTACTCAGAAGCATCGTCGACCTACCCTAGCTGTAAACAAATCAGTTAACCAACCTAACAGTAAGTATACAGTTCGATAGAGCATAAGTACTCTCAAGTTCTCAAGTTGTAGAAGTCCAATGCCAAATATATCATATATGAATGAGATGGATTGTGTACACCATGCAATCAACATAATCAGTATTTATCATTTTCTATTCAAGTGTTTAGACAGGATGTAGAGTGATGAATGAATGACAAGTCAAATCAGAATATCATATCAGGGGGATACGACCCCAAGTAAATAGCAATAGTACCAACGTAAGCAAATTTATGCACCGCGCACGTGGCCCGAAGGATAAACACATAAACTCTTTCACATGCATTATTGTAGTTCATTAATTACCTGATTAAGGTTCATCGATACCCGTATTAGTGCTCGCCACCTCACTAATACGGGATCCCCAAGTTAACATTACTCCCCTTATTTCATTACATGGCATACCAACACATAAACGCTACACTAGATTCTAGAAAGTCTCGACTTGCCTGAATCGAGCAAAATATCTCAGGCAGTCGCTTGCCCCTTCCGCTGAGACTTCTCACAAGCCCATTCTAATCAATCATATCGAGTATATGAGATTCTGGTCTAACATCACTCATAATACCCCAAGATAAATTACAAAGGAACCCTGAGCCCACATTATCAAAATACAAACTTTTCTAGCCAATTAGTACTAATAAATGCTAGATAGTCATAATCTCAAGTAAATATAACAATAAAGTCCAATTGGATGTCATAAAATGGGCAAAAGCCCCAATTTCTAACCCTAGAATTTTATTGAATTCCCAAAAGGGTTTTAATCATGCAATTGGTCAAGTAATCAAAATCTACGTGTCTAATACACTACTAGTTTACGTTATTAACAACAATAAACAAATATCCAATCCCCAATCCCTAAATACAACTCTCTTATTCTCAACAAGGCATTTATATCATTTTCCCTATTTAAGAAACATGATAAGGATGAAAAATTAACTAATACACAATAATTAAAAGGAATGGGTGAGATTATACCTCTATCGATTAACTTTCTCTTGGAACCTTCAAGAATACCCTACTAGTCGAGCTCCAATCCGAAGGAGATTATTTAGGGAATGAGAATAAATTCTAGGTCATTAAACATTATAACTTGAATAGTGATTCTGCTCCAGCGGAATCGACTTCTCTTGAACGGACTCGCTTCAGTAAAAAACCCATCCGCAGAGGAGAGGTCACTTAAATTTCGAACCTTCACTAGGGCGGAAGCAACCTTCGCAGAGGCGCACACGCCCCAGTGCGGAACACATCAGCTGATGTGGATTCTCGGCTTAAGGAAGAACCTCACTTTAGCGAGCCAAGCCTCCTATGAGGCAGACCTGCTGAAGCAGAAAATGAAGGCGCTGGGGGAGACACTAGACACTAGTAATGCCCAAACTCCCCAAACTCTCTGTAAACCACTCGAAACACTCCCATGACCTCCTGGACACAAACCAAATATGCATTTCTATCAGAAAATATATTCCAGACATGCTCGCACACTCAGATTTCGCAGAAAAAGCCTCTATGGCTCGTGTTTTACTAATGTCAACTCTTAAGTTCTAATTCTACAATTTTACAACCTAACACCAACACATACCGGGCTACCTCAGGACCCGAACCGAAGGCTCGACTAAGTCATAAATATGATTCCAAAGCTAATGGAACCGACAAAACTATGAATAGAGCACGTTTACCCAAAAGTCAACTATGGGTCAAACTCTTATATTCTCTTAACTTGGAATTTCTCAAACTTGAGAAAATGGGTTCCAACCCTACCTGATTGCCTAGGGAATTATGCCAAACATCTACACAAGTCACAAATAAGCAAGCAAAGACTCGAGAAGGGTAATTTGGGGTTTTCCATGCAAAATAAGCAAAATGACTTTTTGAGTCGTTACATCAAATACAACTAAAAATAACGTTCGTCCTCGAACGGTAAAGTAAAGGAAATACCTAGACTCTCAAATAGCTCGGGGTAGTTAGCCCACATATCAGACTCGGTCTCCCATTTAGTTTCCTCCACTAAGAGATTCCTCCATTGCATTTTGACGAAAGGTATCTCCTTGGACCTTAACTTCTGAACTTGCCTATCCAAAATAGCTACAGGCTTCTCCTTATAGGCTAAATTATGGTCCTATATCACCGAATCCCATCTAAGCATATACTAATTAATAGCCACATACTTTCTCAACATCAATACATGAAACACATGGTGCACACTAGATAGTCCAAGAGGTTAAACCAATTTATAGGCCACTTCACCAACTCTATCCACGATCTCAAAAGCACCAATAAAACTCAGACTAAGCTTTACTTTCTGTCTAAACCTCATCACACCCTTCATAGGTGAAATCTTTTGCAAAACTCGCTCTCCAACCATAAACTCTAAAGGGCGAACTCTCCGATCTGCATAACTCTTCTATCTGCTCTGGGCTGTAAGAAGCCAGTCCTGGATCAACTTAACCTTATCCAACGAATCCCTCAAAAGATCAGTACCCCAAGGTCTAACCACAAAAGTATCAAACCACCCGACCGGTGAGCGACACCTCCTACCATACAAGGCCTCAAATGGTGCCATCTCAATACTCGAATGATAACTGTTGGTATGAGCGAACTCCGCCAATGATATAAACTAGTCTGAATAGCCACCGAAGTCAATCACACAGGCTCACAACATGTCCTCGAAAACCTGAACAGTCCACTCAGACTGGCCGTCAGTCTAAGGGTGAAAGGTTGTGCTAAGCTCCACTTTAGTACCCAACTCCTTCTGCATAGACTCCCAAAAGTCAGAAGTGAACTGCATACCCTGGTCAGAAATGATAGAAATAGGCACCCCATGCTATCAGACTATCTCTCAAATGTAGAACCTAGCCAACTTTGCTAAATCATAAGTCATCTGAACTGGAATGAAATGGGCAGATTTGGTCAATCAGTCCACAATGACCCATAAAGCATCGCACTTTCCCAAGGTACGGGGCAATCATACCATGAAATCCATGGAAATTCGCTCCCACTTCCACTCGAGAATAGGCATCCTCTGAAGCGCACCACCAGGCCTCTGGTGCACATATTTTACTTGCTGGCAATTCAAATACCGGGACACAAACTCCACTATATCCTACTTTATTCTACACCACTAACAATGTTATCTCAAGTCACCGTACATCTTCATAGCTCCTTGGTGAATGTAGTACTTAGAACTATGGGCCGTTTCCATTATCAATATAGTCAAGTCACCCACCTTAGAAACACAAATTCGACCCTTAATCCTAAAAACACCATCACTATCAATCGTATCCTCTTTTTCCTCTCATCACAATACCTTTTCACGGATTTGCAAGACTGAGCATCATCAAACTGCTGGGATTTAATACGCTCCAATAAGGATGATTGTGCCTCCATAAAAGCTAACATTATACCAGGCTCCGAGATATCAAGCCTAACAAACCGATTGGCCAAAGACTGGACATCCATAGCCATAGAACGCTCCTCCACATGCAACACAGCCAAACTACCCATGCTCACTGCCTTGTAACTCAAGGCATCTGCCACAACATTCATTTTGCCCTAGTGATATAAGATAGTCATGTCGCAGTCCTTCAGAATCTCCAACCACCTACGCTGCCTCAAATTAAGATCTTTCTAATTGAATAAGTACTGAAGACTGCAATGGTCGGTATAAACCCACAATGAGCACCATAGAGATAGTGCCTCCAAATCTTCAATGTAAACATGATCGCCGCCAACTCTAAGTCATAGGTTGGGTAATTATTTTCTTGAACATTCAATTGCCTTAAACCATATGCTATCACTTTTCCTTTCTGCATCAACACACACCCAAGACCTACTCCAAAAACATCCTAATACACGGTAAAGCTTTCTCCCTCAACTGGCAATGTCAAAATTGGAGCGGTAGTCAATAAGGCCTTGAGCTTTTGGAAGCTTACCTCACATTCCTCAAACCATTGAAAAGCTACATCTTTTTGGGTCAATCTAGTCAACGGAGCTGCAATGGATGAAAAACCCTCCATGAATTACCGATAATACCCTGCAAGGCCGATAAAACTCCAAACCTCAGCGACTAAAGCGGGTCGAACCCAATCCCTAACTGCATCAATCGTTTTGGGGTCTACCATAATACCATTTTTAGTAACCACATTCCTCAACAAAGCTGCCGAACTAAGACATAACTCTAACTTTAAATTTTTTACATAGAGTACTTCTCCTTCAGAATACAAAGCATGATCCTCAAGCGCTGCTCGTGCTCCCTCTTGTTCTAAGAATAGATCAAGATGTCATCAGTGATTACGACCACAAATAAATTCAAGTAAGGTCAGAATACCCCATTCGTCAACTCCATAAAGGCTGCAGGTGCATTTGTCAACCCAAAAGACATCACCAAAAACTCATAATGCCCATATCGAGTCTAGAAGGCCACCTTAGGAACATCCTCGACCCTAATCCTCAACAGATGGTAACCGGACCTCATGTCAATTTGAACCTTATCATCCTCCGCAATAGCCTCAGGCCTCGGAAAATCTACTCAGTTACGAGCTCGAGCAACTACAGGTGCTCAGCCTTGGGCTGCAACTCGAGGTCTGCCTCCACCTCTCCCTCTCCCCTACCCCGTGCACCACCTCTGACAAAGAGTGATGGTGCAAGTGAGAGATCCTGATCTCCTCTTGCTACTGATCTAGTCCTCACCATCTGTGAGAAAGAGTGAAACAAAGAGATTTAGAACTCAATCATAATCGAATCGCATGAAAGAATAAAATATATTGAAATTTCCTAAATGTCTTATAGCCTCTCGAAGATTGGTACGAGCTCTTCATACTGATTCACTATACTCTACTAGACATCACTTGTATACTCATGAGACCATTAACCTAGTGCTATAATACTAATTTGTCATGAACCCATATCACATTATGCTGTGAGGGCACTACCCTAACCCGTAGGCGAACCCAACATACAACATACGAATTAAGTGAAATCAAATGTGGAAAATAAATAAGTAGAAAGGAAATATCTAAACAAGTCTCAATAACAAATACAAGTATGAAAAAGAAAACCTCTAACTAGATCTAGTAGTCATGAGTACAAGCTCTAATAATATCTAAATACAAGTCTGAATAGGAAGTACATAAGCTGTCTAAATGTAACAAAGAAAGTAATCATAAAGGAAGATAAATAAGAGTTTCAGTGCTGGAAATGCATCAACGGCTCACCCTGGACTCCAATAATCACACTCTTCATGCTGTGGATCAAGCTACTCCGGTGTCGTCTCCTGGCTCAGTACCTGCACATAGAGTGCAGTAAGCATATAGTGAGTATGGGAAACACATGTACCCAGAAGCATCGTCGACCGACCCTAGTTGTAACGGTAGCGAGGGTTGGTACTTTCTGGTACCTCTCTCCTAGTTAGTTACTTAGGCATAAAAACTAATCAGTTAACCAACCTAACAGTAAGTCTACAGTTCAATAGCGCATAAGTACTCTTAAGTTCTCAAGTTGTAGAAGTCCAATGCCAAATATATCATGTATGAATGAGATGGATTGTGTACACCATGCAATCAACATACAATATTTATCATTTTCTATTTAAGTGTTTAGATGAGATATGGAGTGATGAATGCATGACAAGTCAAATCAGAATATCATATTAGGGGGCTACGAGCCCAAGTAAATAGCAATAGTACCAACCTAAGCAAATTTATGCACCGCGCACGTGGCCTGAAGGCTAAACACATAAACTCCTTCACATGCATTGTTCTAGTTCATTAATTATCCGATTAAGGTTCACCGATACCCGTATTAGTGCTCGTCACCTCACTAATACGGGATCCCCAAGTTCCCATTACTCCTCTTATTTTATTACATGGCATACCAACACATAAACGCTACACTAGAGTCTAGAAAGTCTCGACTTGCTTGAATCGAGCTGAATATCTCACGCAATCACTTTCCCCTTCCGCTGAGACTTCTCACGAGCCCACTCTAATCAATCATATCGAGTATATGAGATTATGGTCTAACATCACCCATAATACCCCAAGCTAAGTTACAAAGGAACCTTGAGCCCACATTATCAAAATTCAAACTTTTCTAGCTAATTAGTACCAATAAATGTTAGATAGTCATAATCTCAATTTAATATAACAATAAAGTCCAATTGGATCCTTAAATTCATAAAATGGGCAAAAGCCCCAATTTCTAACCCTAGAATTTTCTTGAATTCTCAAAGGGTTTTAATCATGAAATTGGTCAAGTAATTAACATCTACTAGTCTAATACACCACTAGTTTACGTTATTAACAACAATAAACAAATATCCAATCCCCAATCCCCACATACAACTCTCTTATTCTCAACAAGGCATGTATATCATTTTCCCTATTTAAGATACATGATAAGGATGAAAACTTAACTAATGCACAATAATTAAAAGGAATGGGTGAGATTATACCTCTATCGATAAACTTTCTCTTGGAACCTTCAATAATACCCTACTAGTCAAGCTCCAATCCGAAGGAGATTATTTAGGGAATGAGAATAACCTCTAGATGAGCAGTGATTCTGCTCCAGCGAAATCGACTTCGCTTGAACGGACTCGATTCAGTGGAAAACTAATCCACAGAGGTGAGGTCACTTAAATTTTGAACCTTCACTGGGGCGGAAGCAACCTTCGCAGAGGCACACACGCCCCAGTGAAGAACCCATTGCTGAGGCGGATTCTCGGCTTAAGGAAGAACCTCACTTCGGCGAGCCAAGCCTCCGTTGAGGCAGACCTGCTGAAGCAGAAAATAAAGGCGCTGGGGCAGACACCAGACACTAGTAATGCCTAAACTCCCCAAACTCTTTGTCAACCACTCGAAACACTTTCATGACCTCCTGGACAGAAACCAAATATGCATTTCTATTAGAAAACATATTCCAGACATACTCGCGCACTTGGATTTCCCAGAAAAAGCCTTTATAGCTTATGTTTTACTAAAGTTAACTCCTAAGTTCTAATTTTATAATTTTACAACCTAATCACCAACACATACCGGGCTACCTCGGGACCCGAACCGAAGGCTCGACTAAGTCATAAATATCTTTCCAAAGATAATGGAACCGACAAAACTATGAATAGAGCACATTTACCCAAAAGTCAACTATGAGTCAAACACTTCTATTCTCTTAACTTGGAATTTCTCAAACTTAACAAAATGAGTTCCAAACCTACCTAATTGCCTAGGGAATCATGCTACCCATCTACGTAAGTCACAAATAAGAAAACAAAGACTCGAGAAGGGTAATTTAGGGCTTTCCATGCAAAATAAGCAAAATGACTTTTCGAGTCGTTACATCAGGTACAACTAAAAATAACGTTCGTCCTCGAACGGTAATGTAAAGGAAATACCTAGACTCTCAAATAGCTCGGGGTAGTTAGCCCACATATCAGACTCTGTCTCCGATGTAGTTTCCTCCACTAAGAGATTCCTCCATTGCACTTTTACGGAAGCTATCTCCTTGGACCTTAACTTCCGAACCTGCCTATCCGAAATAGCTACAGGCTTCTCCTTATAGGCTAAGTTCTGGTCCAGTGTCACCGAATCCTATCTAAGCATATGGGAATTAATAGCCACATACTTCTTCTACATCAATACATGAAACATATGATGTATACTAGATAGTCCAAGAGGTTAAGCCAATTCATAGGACACCTCACCAAATTTATCCACGATCTCAAAAGCACCAATAAACCTCGGACTAAGCTTTCCTTTCTTCCCAAACCTCATCACACCCTTCATGGGTGAAACATTTAGCAAAACTCGCTCTCCAACCATAAACTCTAAAGGGTGAACTCTCCGGTCTGCATATCTCTTCTATCTGCTCTGGGCTGTTAGAAGCCAGTCCTGGATTAGCTTAACCTTATCTAATGAATCCCTCTAAAGATCAGTACCACAAGGTCTAACCTCAAAAGCATCAAACCACATGACCGACCTCCTACCATACAAGGCCTCAAATGGTGCCATCTCAATACTCAAATGGTAATTGTTGGTGTGAGCGAACTCCACCGACGGTAGAAACTAGTCTGAATGGACACCGAAGTCAATCACACAGGCTCACAACATGTCCTCAAAAACCTCAATAGTCCACTCAGACTGGCCGTCAGTCTAAGGGTGAAAGGTTGTGCTAAGCTCCACTCTAGTACCCAACTCCTTATGCATAGACTGCCAAAATTCAGAAGCGAACTGCATACCCCGACCAAAAATGTTAGAAATAGGCACACCATGCTATCAGACCATCGCACTTGCCCAAGGTACGGGGAAATTGTACCATGAAATCCATGGCAATCAGCTCCTACTTCCACTCAAGAATAGGCATCATCTGAAGCACACAACCAGGCCTCTAGTGCTCATATTTTACTTGCTGGCAATTCAAATACCGGGACACAAACTCCACTATGTCCTACTTTATTCTACACCACTAGTAATGTTATCTCAAGTCACCGTACATCTTTATAGCTCCTCGGTGAATGAAGTACTTTGAACTATGGGCCTCTTCCATTATCAATCTAGTCAAGTCACCCTCCATAGGAACATAAATTCTACCTTTAATTCTCAAAACACCATCAGTATCAATCATATCCTCTTTTTCCTCTCCTCGTAATACTTTTTCACGGATTTTGCACAACTGAGCATCATCAAACTGCTGGGATCTAATATGCTCCAATAAGGATGATCGTGCCTCCATAAAAGCTAACATTATACCAGGCTCCTAGATATCAAGCCTACCAAACCGATTAGCCAAAGACTGAACATCCATATCCATAGAACGCTCCTCTACATGCAACATAGCCAAACTAGCCATGCTCACTGCCTTGTAACTCAAGGCATCCTCTACAATATTCTCTTTGCTCGAGTGATACAAGATAGTCTTATCGTAGTCCTTCAGAATCTCCAACCACTTACGCTGCCTCAAATTATGATCTTTCTAATTGAATAAGTACTGAAGACTGAAATGGTCGGTATAAACCCACAATGCGCATCATAGAGATAGTGCCTCTAAATCTTTAATGCAAACATGATCGCCGCCAACTCTAAGTCATAAGTTGGGTAATTCTTTTCTTAAACCTTCAATTTCCTTGAACCATATGCTATCACTTTTCCTTTCTGCATCAACACACACCCAAGACCTACTCCAAAAGCATCCCAATACATGGTAAAACTTTCTCTCTCAACTGGCAATGTCAAAATCGGAGCGGTAGTCAATAAGGCCATGAGCTTTTGAAAGCTTACCTCACACTCCTCAGAACATTGAAAAGCTACATCTTTTTGGGTTAATCTAGTCAACAGAGCTACAATGGATGAAAAAACCTCCATGAATCACCGATAATACCCTGCAAGGCCGACCAAACTCCAAACCTCGGTGACTAAAGGGGGTCTAACCCAATCCCAGACTGCATCAATCTTCTTGGGGTCTACTATAATACCATTTTTAGTCACCACATTCCCCAACAAAGGTACCGAACTAAGACATAGCTCAAACATTGAAAATTTTATATAGAGTTGCTTCTCCTTCAGAATACCAAGCACGATCCTCAAGCGCTGCTCGTGCTCCCTCTCGCTATAAGAATAGATCAAGATGTCATCAATGAATAAAACCATAAATAAATTCAAGTAAGGTCAGAATACCCCATTCGTTAACTCCATAAATGATGCAGGTGCATTTGTCAACCCAAAAGACATCACCAAAAACTCATAATGCCCATATCGAGTCTATAAGGCCTTCTTAGAAACATCCTCAACCCTAATCCTCAACAGATGGTTAATGGACCTCAAGTCAATTTGAACCTCATCATCCTCCGCAATAGCCTTAGGCCTCGGAGAATCTACTCAATTACGAGCTTAAGCAACTATAGGTGCTCAGCCTCGGGCTGCAACTCGAGGTCTGCCTCCACCTCTCCCTCAATCATATCGAGTATATGAGATTATGGTCTATTATTCACCCAAAATCCCACAAGCTAAGTTACAAAGGAACCCTGAGCCCACATTATCAAAATACAAACGTTTCTAGCCAATTAGTACCAATAAATGCTAGATAGTCATAATCTGAAGTTAATTTAATAATAAAGTCCAATTAGATCCTTAATTTCATAAAATGGGTAAAAGCCCCAATTTCTAACCCTTGAATTTTCTTGAATTCCCAAAAGGGTTTTCATCATGAAATTGGTCATGTAATCACCATCTGCATGTCTAATACACCACTAGTTTATGTTATTAACAACAATAATCAAATATCCAATCCCCACCCCCACATACAACTCTGTTATTCTCAACAAGGCATTTATATCATTTTCCACATTTAAGAAACATGATAAGGATGAAAACTTAACTAATACACAATAATTAAAAGGAAAGGGTGAGAGTATACCTCTATTGATGAACATTCTCTTAGAACCTTCAAGAATACCCTACTAGTCGAGCTCCAATCACAAGGAGATTATTTAGGGAATGAGAATAACATCTATGTCATTAAACATTATAACCTGAACAGTGATTTCACCCCAGTGGAATCGACTTTGCTGGAGCGGCCTCACTTCGGTGGAAAACTGATCTGCTGAGGTGAGGTCACTTGAATCCCAAACCTTCGTTGGGGCGGAAGCAACCTTCGCAAGGACGCACACGCCTCGGTGAAAAACCCATCTACTGAGGCGAATTCTCAACTTATGAAAGAACCTCATTTCGATAAGACGAGCCTTCATTGAGGCAGACCCACTGAAGTGGAAAATGAAGGCGATGGGGCGGACACTAGACACCATCAATGACCAAATTCTCCAAACTCTCTGTCAACTACAATTAACACTCCCGGGAACTCCCAGACACAAACCAAACATACATTTCTATCAGAAAATACATTCCGGACCTGCTCGTGCACTCATATTTACCAGAAAAGGTTGTTAAGGCTCGGGTTTGACTAAAGTCAACTCTTAAGTTCTAATTTCATAATTTTACAACCTAACCCCCAAAACACACCAGGCTACCTCAGGATCCAAACTGGAGGCTCGACTAAGTCATAAATGTCATTCCGGAGCTAATGGAACTGACAAAACTATGAATGGAGCGTGTTTAACCAAAAGTCAACTATGAGTCAAACGCTTCCATTCTCTTAACTTGGAATTTCTCAAACTTGATAAAATGGGTCCAAAACCTATCCAATTTCCTTGAGAACTATGTAACTCATCCTTGCAAGTCACAAACAATCAAACAAAGACTTTAGAATGATAAATTAGGGGTTTCCAGGCAAAATAAGCAAAATAACTTTTCGATTTGTTACAGTTTCACTCTTTATCACAGATGGTGAGGACTAGATGAGCTGCCAGAGGAGATCGATATCCCCTACCTGCACCAGCACATATTTTTAGAGGTGGTGCATGTGGTAGGAGGCTAGGGAAAGGTAGAGGCATACCTCGAGTTGCAACCTGAGGTCGAGCACTTACAGTTGCTCAAGCTCATTTATGAGTAGAGTCTTTGGGGCCTGAGGCTATTTCAAAGAATGATGAGGTTCATATTAATGAGAATGAGCAAGTTCAGGTAAATGAGATAAGGCCAGATTAGGCACCCTCGAGTTTCATTACCAAACTAGTGCTTCAAGATATCTTGGTTCTCATGATGAGCTTTTTGGAGTCTATAGCTCATGGTATTCATCCAGTTACTTCTTATGGGTCTTATACTAGGGTCTAAGAAAGATTCTTGACCATGCTACTATGCCCATATTTCGGACACTACGGGTTCACCCAACACTTGTTGGGGTTCCTCACTTCTTAGGTGTGATTATACCTTGTCTAGCTATATCTCTAGCTGCTCAGCCTACTATGTCTATCAAGGAGCAGAAGATATTCGAGAGGTTCAGAAAGTTGGATCCTCCCAAGTATGAAAGGGATCCCGAGGATGATACGTATGAGTTATTGAGTAGCTGTCTTGAGAGATTGCACAACCTCGGGTTAGTGGAGTCCTGTAGTGTTGATTATACTGCTTTCTAGATGGTTGGACCTGCCAAGCAGTGGTGGAGGTATTATCTTATGTCCAGACCAGCAGGGTCCCCTCCTATGACTTGGGTTTTATTTACCCAGATTTTCCTGGAGAAGTTCGTGCCTTGCAGTGTCAGAGAGAGGAGACAATCCTAGTTTGAGGGGTTACACTAGACGCATATGTTTGTCACTAATTACGAGGTGCATTTCCACACATTCACTCGATATGCATTGATGATTTTTTATGCTGAGGCTGAGAGGGTGAGAAGGTTCACCAATGGGTTGATATGTCCTCTTTATTTAGTTGCAGCAAAGATGGTCACCACAGGTTCCACCTTTCATCAGATTATTGATGCATTGAGAGAGGCCGAGTTTATTAGGAATGAGTATTATGAGGAGAGAGTGGTCAAGAGGCCTCATTTTAGCACTTATGTGGGTTCCTCATCTGGAGTAGGGGTCATCATGGTAGAGGTCATCACCGTTTGAGTGTCAGGCCCATTGTTTTTGCTATGACTATATCTGAAGGAGGCCAGTCCTCGCGTACTTCTCATGGTTTAGGGCAGTTGACCCCGAGTTGTTACATGTTCTTTGGCCGTGGTGGTCATTCTGGTGCCAGTTTTTCTTCTCAATCATCGGAAGCTCCTAGAGGTTGTTTTGAGTGTGGTGATCTTAGGCACTTTAAGAGGGATTGTCCTAGACTTAGGTGTGGTAGTCAGTCTCAGGGTTATAGATCGAGAGCAGTAGGGCAATTGGCTAGAGACGGGTCCTAGGGTACTAGAGGTGCTTTTTAGGGTAGCCCTCAGAAAGGTCGAGGTGGTGCTTAGTCCGGATGAGGTGGTGGATGTGGGGGTACTCAGACTTTGGGTGATCGTGGTTATTTCTTTGCATTTCTAGGCAGACCCGAGGTAGAGGCCTTCGATATTGTGATCACAGGTACTCTTTCAGTTTTTCATCGACCTGCTACAATTTTGTTTGATCCAAGGTCTACCTATTCTTATGTGTCTTCCTACTTTTCTTTGATGTGTGAGTTTCTACTACAGTTTTGTTTGATCCAAGGTACATGTGTTCCTATTCTTATGTGTCTTCCTACTTTCCTACTATAATTTTGTTTATCCAAGGTACACATATTGGGGATTCTATAGTGGTAGATCGAGCATACTTGGGTTATGTAGTTACCTTGATGGAGTATGATACTCAAGTAGACTTAAAAGTTTAGAGTATGGTAGATTTTGATGCTATTTTAGGTATAGATTGGTTAGCTCCATATCATGCTATCTTGGATTATTATGTCAAGACTAATACCTTAGCCATACCGTGTATTCCTCAATTAGTTTGGAAGGATACACTTAGCTAGTGTCCGAAGAAAGTGATCTCATTTTTGAAAGCTCATAAGATGGTAGAGAAATGGTGTCTTTCTTATTTGGCGTATGTTCGTGATGAGTGCAGAGACTCCTCTATTAAAGTCAGTTCTAGTAGTTGGGGAATATCCAAAGGTGTTTCCCATGGACCTTTTCGGTGTTCCGCCAGAGCATGATATTGATTTCTATATTGACCTGGAGCTGGGACTCAGCCTATTTTTGTTACACCATATCAGATGGAGTCGGCCGAGTTGAGCGAGTTGAAGGAGCAGTTGCAAGATCTTTGAGTAAGGGTTTTATTCAACCCAGTGTTTTTTTAGGGTGCTCCTTCGTAAAGAAGAAGGACATGTCTATGCGCATGTGTATCGATTATCGATAAATGAACAAGGTGACTATTAAGAACAAGTACCCAATACCTCATATTGATAACTTATTTAATCACTTACAGAGTGCTTCAGTTTTTCAAAGATTGACTTGAGGTCCGGTTACCATCAGTTGAGGATTAGGGCCGAGGATATTCCTAAGATAGCCTTCCGAACTCAATATAGGCATTATAAGTTTTTGGTGATGTCTTTTGGGTTGACGAATGCACCTGCAACCTTTGTGGAGTTGATGAATGGGGTTTTTCGATCTTACTTGGATTCATTTATGGTGGTATTCATTGATGACATCTTGATCTATCCTCGTAGCGAGGTGGACCACGAGCAGCATCTGAGGATCATGCTTAGTATTTTGAATGAGAAACAAATCTATGCAAAATTTTCAAAGTGTGAGTTTTGGCTTAATTCGGTAGCTTTCTTGGGGTATACAATGACCAAAGATGGTATTATGGTAGATCCCAAAAAGATTAAGACAATCAGATATTGGGTTTAGCCCCGTTTCAGTCACCGAGGATCGGAGTTTTGTTAGACTCTCAGGGTATTATCAGAAATTTATGGAGGGATTATCATCCATTGCAGCTCCATTGACTATATTGACTTAGAAGGAAGTGGCTTTTGAGTGGTCTGATACTTTTGAGGCAAGCTTTTAAAAGCTCAAGGCCTTATTTACTACCATTCCTATTTTTTCATTTCCAGTTAAGAGAGAGAGATTTACTATATATTATGACGTTTCTGAAGTGGTTCTTGGGTGTGTGTTAATGCAGAAATGGAAAGTCATAGCCAATGGTTCAAGGAAATTGAAGGTTCATGAAAAGAATTACCCCATCCATGACTTAGAGTTGACAACGATCATGTTTACATTAAATATTTGGAGGCACTATCTCTATAGTGTGCATTATGATGTGTATATTGACCATTAGATTCTTCATTACTTGTTCAATCAGAAAGATCTTAATTTGAGTAAGCGTAGGTGGTTAGAGATTATGAAGGACTATGACATGACTATCTTGTATTACCCGGGCAAAGAGAATATTGTAGCGGATGCCTTGAGTCGCATGGCGGTGAGCATGGGTAGTTTGTCTATGTTGTATGTAGAGGAGCTTCCTATGACTATGGATGTTCAGTCTTTGGTCAATCAGTTTGTTAGGCGTGATATCTCGGAGCCTAGTATGATGTTAGCTTATGCGGAGGCACAATCTTTCTTATTAGAGCAGAGTATATCCCAGCAATTTGATGATGTTCAGCTATGCAAAATCTGTGACAAGGTGTTATGGGAGAGTCAAAAGAGGTTGTGATTGATATTAATGGTGTTTTGAGGATCAAGGGTCGGATTTATGTTCCTAGGGTGGGTGACTTGACTAGATTGATCATGGAGGAGGCTCATAGTTCAAAGTACTTCATTCAGCCAGGGACTACGAAAATGTATCGTGACTTGAGACAGCATTATTGGTGGTGCAGGATGAAGAGGGAGATAGTGGAGTTTGTGTCCCGGTGTTTGAATTGCCAGCAAGTGAAATATGAGCACCAGAGGCTTGGTGGTGTTCTTCAGAGGATGCCCATTCCCAAGTGGAAGTGGGAGCAGATTTCCATGGATTTCGTGGTAAGATAGCCTCGTACATTAGTCAAGTTCGATATTATATGGGTAATTATGGACAGGTTGACTAAATCTGCTCATTTCATTCCAGTTCATATGACTTATAATTCAGAGAAGTTGGCTAGGAATACATTCAAGAGGTGGTCACCGGTTGGGTGGTTTAATGCTTTTGAGGTTTGACCTTGGGGTATCGAGCTTTTGAGGAATTCGTTAGATAAGGTAAGTTGATCAAGGACCGGATTCTTACAACCTAGAACAGACAGAAGAGTTATGCAGACTAGAGAGTTCACCCTTTAGAGTTTATGGTTGGAGAGTGAGTTTTGCTGAAGGTTTCACGCATGAAGGGTGTCAGTTGTTGAATCTCGTGCAAGTTAAGTTGTCATTGAATTGGATTCAAGCGGAACATAAGTGCTTTATGTGTGTGTGATGAGGTTTGGGAAGAAAGGGAAGATAGTTCGAGGTTTATTGGTCCTTTTGAGGTTGTGGATAGAATTGGTGAGGTGGCCTATGAGTTGCTTTACTTCCTGTATTATCTAGTGTGAACCCTGTATTTTATGTGTCGATTCTAAAGAAGTATGTGGCTGTTGATTCTCATATGCTTTGATGGGATTTGGCGATGCAGGACCAAAACTTAGCTTATGAAGAGGAGTATGTAGCTATTTTTGATAGGCATATTCAAAAGTTGAGGTCTAAGGAGATAGCTTCCGTGAAAGTGCAATGGAGAAATCTCTTAGTGGAAGAAACTACATGAGAGACCGAGTATGATATGCTGGCTAACTACCCCGAGCTATTTGAGAGTCCAGGTATTTTCTTTTCTTTACCGTTTTAGTTGTGCCCGATATAACTACTCAAACAAATATTTTACTTATTTTACCTGGAAACCCCTAAATTACCCTTCCTGAGTCTTTATTTGCTTGTTTGTAACTTACGGGTATGAATGGCATGATTCCCAAGGCAATCAGGTAGGTTTTGGACCCATTTTGGTAAGTTTGAGAAATTCCAAGTTCAGAGAATATAAGAGTTTGACACATAGTTGACTTTTGGGTAAACGCGCTTGGTTTATAGTTTCATCGATTCCATTAGCTCCGGAACAACATTTATGACTTAGTCGAGTCTTCGGTTCGGGTCCTGAGGTAGCCCGGTGTGTTTTGGGGGTTGGGTTGTAAGATTGTGGAATTAGAACTTAAGACTTGACTTTAGTCAAACCCGAGCCTTAGAGACCTTTTTCGGGAAATTTGAATGCGTGAACAGGTCTGTAATGTATTTTCTGATTGGAATGCATGTTTTGTTTCTGTCCGGGAGGTCCTGGGAGTTTTCTGGTGGTTGGTAGAGAGTTTGGGGAGTTTGGGCATTACTGGTGTTTGGTGTCCGCACCAGCGCCTTTATTTCCGCTTCAACGGGTCTGCCCCAGCGGAGGTCCAGCTCACCGAAGTGAGGTTTTTCCATAAACTGAGAATCTGCCTTAGCGGATGGGTTCATTGCAGATGTGTGTGCGCCTCTGCGAAGGTTCGGGATTTAAGTGACCTCGCCTCAGCGGATGAGTTTTCCACCGAAGTGAGTCCACTCCATTGATGTCAATTCCGCTAGGGCAGAATCATTGTTCAAGTTATAAATATTTAATGACCTAAAAGTTATTCTCATTCTCTAAATAATCTCATTGGGATTGGAGCTCGACCAGTAGGGTATTCTTGAAGGTTCTGAGAGAAATTCATTAATAGAGGTATAATCTCACCTTTTCCCTTTAATTATTGTGTATTAGTTAAGTTTCCATCCCTAATATGTTTCTTAAATGGAGAGAATAGTAGAAATGCATTGTTGAGATTAAGAGAGTTGTATATGGAAGATCGAGGATTGGATAATAGTTTGTTGTTGTTAATATGGTAAACTAGTGGTGTATTAGACTAGTAGATGGTAATTACTTGACCAATTGCATGATTAAAAGCCTTTTGGGAATTCGTAGAAATTCTAGGGTTAAAAATTGGGGCTTTTATCTATTTCATGAAATTAAGGATCCAATTGTTCTTTGTTGTTAAATTAACTTGAGATTATGACTATCTAGCTTGTATTGGTACTAATCGGGTAGAAAAAAAAATTATATTTTGATATTGTGGGCCTGGGGTTTCTTTGTAACCTAGCTTGGGGGATTATGGGTGATGTTAGACCGTAATCTCATATACTCAATATGATTGATCAGAGTGGTCTCATGAGGAGGCTAAGCAGAAGGGGAAAGTGACTGCGTATGATCTTCGGCTCGATTCAGGCAAGTTGAGACTTTCTAGACTCTAGTGTAGCGTTATGTGTTGGTATACTATGTCATGAATTAAGGGGAGTAAATGGAACTTGGGGTTCCCGTATTAGTGAGGTGCCGAGCACTAATATTGGTATCGGTGAACCTTAATTGGGTAATTAATGAATTAGAACAATGCATGTGAAGGAGTTTAAGTGTTTAGCCTTCGGGCCACGGGGGCGGTGTATAAATCCGCTTAGGTTGGTATAATTGTTGTTTACTTGGGCTTGTATCCACTTGATATGATATTCTGATTTGACTTATCATGCATTCATTAGTCCACATCTCAACTAAATACTTGAATAGAAACTAATAAACACTGATTAGACTAATTATGTTGATTGCATGGTGTACACATATCCATCCCATTCATACATGATATACTTGGTATTGGCTTGCTGTTACATATTGCTGAGAAAGGCTTGGAAAGTCAGATTAAGGGATACGGTACATGATTTCGAGAGTGATGACTAATTATGACATTCACCCCTCGAGCTGGTATCCGATGGGATCGGATGGTATTTGGACCTCATGAGTCCCCCATGGGTCACGTGACAGCTACTGCAACACCGTGTGTATACCGAATACATATGGTCACTTGCATTCATACATATCATTCTGCATTGCATTCATTTATATTATAATATGTGATTGATGATGTATGTGCTCGAATTTAATTCTGTTACACTTGTGATCTTTAGGATGATAGAAGGAATACTGTTAGTTTATGTTTAACCTTGTTGTGAGACTTGAGTAGAGATGCTTGATGGATCTAGACGCCCTAAACGAGATTTAGGCTGGACTTGTACAACTTGAGAACTTGAGAGTACTTATGCGCTATCGAATTGTAGACTTACTTTTAGGTTGGTTAACCGATTTATGTTTATGCCTAAGTAACTAACTAGTAGAGAAGTATCGAAAAGTACCAACCCTTGCCACCATTACAGCTAGGATAAGTCGACGATGTTGCTGAGTACACGTGTTTCCCGTACTCACTCTACGCTTGCTGCACTCTATGTGCATGTACTGAGCCAGAAGACGACACTGGAGAAACTTGATCCACAGCCTTGGAGAGTGTGATTATTGGAGTCCAGGTTGAGCTGTTGATGTATTCCCGACACTGGAACTCTTATTTATCTTCCTTTATGATTTCTGTCTTTGTTACATTCAGATAGCTTATGTATTTCCTATTCAGACTTGTAGTCGGATATTATTTGAGCTTGTACTCATAACTATCAAATCTAGTTGGGGGCTTTCTTTCCAGACTATGTATTTATTTTTTAGACTTGTTTAGATATTTCCTTTCTACTTATTTATTTTCTGCATTTGATTCCGCTTAATTCGTATGTTGTATGTTGGGTTCACCTAGGGGTTAGGATAGATGCCCTCACGGCACAGTGGGATTTGAGGTCGTGACACACTTCTGATCATGATTCTTATTCAAAGCTAATTTGATAGTCACCTTTTGCTGTCCAAATTTGAGAACATATGAATGATCAAAGAAGTATTTTATGTTATCTTTATATAATTGAATCACATATATAAAAGAAAAGAACACAATAAATATGTTATATATACCTTGATTTTGTGGATTTGATTTGATGGAAATAAGGTAAAAAGAGAATTATGTTCCTTTCACGTAAAACATCTGCCAGGGTATCAATAGACAATACAAAAAAGAGTCATGCAGCAAAAGTAAGTAAATTCACTTTCTTTAATTACTGCAACCAAGCAACTGTATCTGGCAGCAAAGATGCTTCTCCTGATGTATCATTGATGGCTAGAGGATACAAAGTGCACAAAAAACTTCTTCTTAAAAAGAGACTGCAACAATGAGAAAAAATTGTGTTTATGGTAAAATGTTTTGATAATCACTGCTCATTAATTTATTTATAATTCAACGATATGATATTTAGTACACTAAACAATATTTTTTTTGTCCGAGTAATCAGTCAAGAACAAAGAGAAAAGTGACCCAATTGAATAAGCTTTACGTATTCTATATTTTCCTATCCTTTGTTTGTCCATCCTAAAGATGCATAACATTAATTCATTAATTAATTAAAAAGAAAAGGAGTACCTTTTGAAAGAAGCATCTGGGGGAGGCAAATTGATAAAATTAAACTGTGGTTAAGGTTGAATGTTTTAATTCAACGATGATGGAGGCATGCAATTTTCGAAGAAACTTTTTGCTTCTAATTAAACCATCAGTATTCTAAGAAGAAATAGTTATCTACCTTTCGGTTTCTAATTTCACAAACTATAATATAAACAGACAGTTTAAAAAATAATGGCAGTTTTAATTTTTTATTTACTTTTTTTTCTGATTATTTGTAAAACTGTAAAAAGTGTGATATTGACAGTTTTTTATTAAATTTTAAATTTTAAAATTTTGATTTTTGTGGTGATGACACTTGCCATTCTATCATGCTTTTGTCTCTCCTATTCTATATAGATAGACTAAGAGTAGTACTAGTACTAGTATAGTACCCACGCAATGCGCGACAAGTGTTAGAGGAAAAAATCATAAAAAAATATAATTTTGTTTGTTTGATGATATGAATTTATTTATTATTTTAAAAATTGTATAATTTAAATCATTTCATCCACGGCCCTTAGATTAGAAGGAAGTCATTTTCTCCTCTTAAATTATCGTAAGATCCTGTATTATGTGTAATAAGATTCAGACTATATTGATGAATTCATAAAATGACTTACGAAGATAAGAGAAAAAATTCATCCAGGTTATTGAATAGAAAGATATACTCTTGATCTTAAGCTCTTTCAACTATCACGTTCATATTTCTTAAGCTCTGCAAGAATAGAACAATTGTTTTAAAAATACGAAGACTTATAGTTTATCTTCTACAAAGAAAATCTTTTAGTTTTAAACCTTAATCATAGACGATTGTAAATTTATTCCATGAAAATTTATTCTTTACTCATGCAAAATGATACATTACAAAGATCAACAATTGCTTTATAATAATACCAAATAATTGAGTAACAATATACAAACTTGAGTATCACAAAACCAAATATATCATAAAAGTTGAGCTAAGGTCTGAAAGTATGTACGTCCTAGAAACAATCATTATTAGGGACAAATGTACTTGAACATATTCATATTATTAATAAGATTAATATTTATGGCATTTGCGATTATTGAATTAATATTTGATTTTTTGTAATTATTCATTAATGTGCATCCCTTGAGCTTACGTTGTCATTAATAGAGTGAGATATTGATGATATAGTGTAACTCTAAAATAGCCTCGACTAATGATCATCGAGAATGGGATATCG
The DNA here is from genome assembly GCA_029783415.1 of Anisodus acutangulus. Taxonomy (NCBI): domain Eukaryota; kingdom Viridiplantae; phylum Streptophyta; class Magnoliopsida; order Solanales; family Solanaceae; genus Anisodus; species Anisodus acutangulus. The sequence goes on from CM056495.1 coordinate 30,112,683, forward strand.
ATGATATGTTATAAGTCGACATGTGGTCTGCATCACATTCTTAGAGAATGTAGTATGTCTCACCTGCTACTAGTAATGGTTACTAGTGATGGACACATGGATACTTTTGGAAAGTATTGGTATACCCTGTTGATAAACTATTTGTTATACATGTCTAAAGTGTTATCAGCGTGTGGGAGATGAAAGTCCTTTGACTTGAGGTCAATACGCACCTTGTTTACAGAGTAATGTACTTTGACCCTGTCTTAAGCTTAAATCCCTTATAGGATAAGATACGGCTTGTGTTGGGTGCATTATGATGTAAATTAAGGTGGTAGTTGAGCCAAGAATAAGATTCATTCCTCGATTGGATATTCGAGAGAGCACTCAACTTCTCAGTGATATTATGTCGACCAAGTCATTGGCCAATGCAACAGACAAATTTAGAATATGATCTAGTTGTCGACTAATATAGATAAGATAAAGTGATCAAGCCATTTGGATAGACACATGACAAATCCTAAGCTTGATCGAGTGTGTCGCGAATGAAAGAAATTTATCATCTCACATAAAGGTTATTTTTGTTGAATTCATGTAAACGTACTTCATATATTGAGTTCGTCGTACGACGCAGTCTAGGAATTCCGTGTGGACCTTAATTGGATTAGTGTCGATATATGAAGGCCTATAGGGTCACACTATGACGATTGTCTCTTCGATCTAAGGGTGTATTGAGAAAGTATTAAATATTCAATTTGGGATCGAGATATTTAAATTGATAATAACTATGGGATAATTTCTATTAGATGGAAATTATTTAATTAAATCAAAATTAGATTTTAGATTTAATGTGCTGAATATATATATTAAATAAAAATGGGAAATAGAATTTTACGTAAGGCGCCGACTCGGCAGTGGGCCCAGTTAGACTGGCCCACTGCACCTCGGTTTTTGGGCCAAGCTTAGAGCCCAACCCTAATATGATTTGTGACCTAATTTTATCTATAAATACATCACTCATATTGTTAATGAACACACTAATTCTATAAACTAATTCTACACTTAGAGTCTAGGACGAAACTTTCTCAAACCTCTGCCAAGATTCCTGACTTTCTTCTCAGAGGAATACACCATAGCATAGTGCTTGCAGTCGAAGGGATAGCCGCGTGTACTCCGTAAGTAAAGACTCCAGATAATACAACCTGTAAGTGTTCTAGTTTTATGTTACAGGTTTTGATTGTCATATAACCATACCAGAAGAAATTGTTGGGGTAAGTAGAACAAAATTTTAAACTTCCGTTGTGCCTACTTATATGTTTTGAACCCAACAAAACCCTACAGTGGTATCAGAGCCCAGGATGGTTAAATGATTATATAACAATTGAATAATTTAATAATATGGGTTAAAAATAAAATTGGATTAAAACAAGGCTTCTTGAAATCCTACATATGTTGACCGAATGTTAACCTTTTGATATCACCCTAAATTATCACCTACGCTAAATCGAGGAAGTCATTCTGTTCTAACTCGGACTTACCAAGTGCGGATAACTGGTTCATTATGAACATGGTGCACAGTGAAGAACGAGTATGAATGGATGATGGTCGATATGTGCGTTATTGATAATGGTGGATGAGGATAAATGATCTGTGATTTGATCCATAAATTGGATTTAGGGCTCGAACGATTTTAGAAAATCAACACAGAAACATTTTGTCAGGACGTCGGTTCCGCGACCCTATGGTAGGGCGCCGCAGCGCATGCTAGGGTTTCAAGGGGGCGCCAAGGTTCCATGGTGGAGCGTCGCGCCCGTAATGCTTCATTTTTAATTCCGTACTTTCTGGACATTAGGCACCGCTGCTCCATGGTGAAGCGCCACGGCGCTAAGAATTTCGGTTTCTGCCTCACTGGCGTCGCGGCCCTATCGGTCCAAAAACAAAATTTCAGAATGTTTAACCCACGATTATTATTATAAAGTATATTATTTGATAAGTATACTATTTATGTGCTAAATATCAAATTATTTGTCATTTAAATTACTATAATAACATCCGTAAATAATTGTCTGGGTTGGCGGCACCCAGTATGTGTTTAAACCGCTTAATATCATGCTTGGGCAGGCGGTACCCAATAAGTGCTTAATAGAGTTTGCATGATAATTAAGATGTTATATTTGATATAGCATACTAGAGTTGATCTTGGTTAAAACTCTGAATTAAAATGTTCCCCAAAAATTTTAATACAAGTCTCATTTGAAATGAACGCGTCGTCTGTTATAATTGATTGTAGTGCAAAATTCTTTTCGGCGAGATGAGTATTTTTGCCACAGCATTTGCTCTAAGTCTACGAGGACTCAGACTCTTTCATAGATGCATGTTAAATGTAGAAGTGGGTGATAAACTTTTATGAGTATTTACACCACAATGTTTGCTCTATGAGGTAAAACTCACTTAGATACATAATTGCAATCGCATAACGGGGTTGACTTGATAGGCTGTCTTGGCGCCATAGTGTCGGACAAGCCGAGGGACGCAGATTGATTGTTTAGAACATTCGGTCAAACATGAGTTACAAATTGTTTGAAATTGGTTTAGAGACCTACCAAATTGTGATGTTAAAGTTATCAGCCACAGCAAATGCGGAGATAGCATGAACCTAGATCATGGACCATTATGACCATATTTGATATGAGTCTGTATTCTTCCATGGGGTCGAAGAGTATGTTAAAATAGTGGGAGCTAATTAAACTAAATGCCATGTTAATTAGTTAACGAATGTGTTCAATAGAAAATATATTAGAGTTTAATTTCAAGTATATTTGTTTCTTCAGTCGTATAAAATGTCGAATCTATCACTGAAAATGTTTGTCGAGACAAACAAGTTGACTGGATCAAATTACCCTGACTAGTTAAGAAATCTGCAATTGGTGTTAAGACTAGAAATAATTGAGTATGTGTTAGACACAGTGTTCCCCACAGTCCATGTTGCAGATTTTGCTGAGTATGCCCTGTTTGATAAGGTGGCTTATCAGAAACATCTAGATGATGCTACCTCTGCACAATGTGTAATGTTGTCCTCCATGACCTTGGAGTTACAGAGGCAACATGAAAACATGGGCCCCAACGAAATGCTAGAACACTTGAAGAGTCTTTATGACTCACAGTCTCAGACAATGGAGTATGAATTATTGAGAGACCTTTTCAAGTGTAAGCTGAATGATGGGGTCAAGTGTCAACACATGTTCTGAAGATGATTGGGCTGATAGAAAGGTTGGCTTCGATTGGAACAAAGCTGCCTATAAATGTCTCTGTCAACCTGATCCTGAATTCACTTTCTGGTTCATTTGAGAATTTCATTGTGAACTTCAATATGAATGGGACCAAGTCAAGTCTTCCAGAGCTTCAGAACATGTTAAATACCTTTGAATCATCTACCTCTAAAGGTAAAGTCGTGCTCATGGTGTGCTCTTCTAGCAAGTTCAAACCCAAGGGTAAGAACATGTAGAAGAAGAAGGGTATGACAATTGTTGCACCTACAGTTATGAAACCTAGATGAGGTGTTCAGAAGAAGGCAAAGGTAGCTTCGGATATGTGCCTCAACTGCAAGAAGAAGAGGCACTGGAAAAAGGATTGCACAACTCCACTCCAAGAGAAGGCAAAACACTAGGTGCTCCTAGCTCTACTGGACAAGGTATGTTTGTCATTGAAATAAACATGTCTATAAGTAACTCTCACTGCTGGGTATTAGATACTGCTTGTGACTCACACATTTATAATAATGTGCAGGGTCTGATTGACAACAGAAAGGTTGGACCTTAGGAGGTAGACCTGCGCGTTGGAAATGAAGCACGATTGGATGTTGAACGCGTGGGAACTTATAGACTAGATTTACCTTCAGGCTTTTGTTTAGAACTAAATAATTGTTATTTTGTTCCCTCATTGACGAGGAATATTATTTCTATCCCAGTTTTAGACATTGAGGGGTTTTCCTCATTTATTGCCAATGGCAGTTATGTACTGTCTTTTAATGATTTTGTTTGTGAAAATGCTCCGCTTGTGGATGGTTTGTATGTTCTAAACCGTAGTCGTGAAATTGTCAATGTGCAAAACAAATGAGCTTACATAATTAATCCAAAAAACCCTACCTACTTATGGCACTGTAGACTTGGTCACATCAATGAATCAAGGATAGCAAGATTAAGAAAGTTAGACTACTTGGAACCATTTGACTTGGAGTCCTATGGTAACTGTGAATCTTGCTTGAGAGGAAAGATGACCAACAAGCCACTTTCTGGGAAAGGGGTGCGAGCTAAAGAGGTACTTGAATTGGTCCATACTGATGTATGTGGGCCATTTTCAACTCAAGCTAATGAAGGCTTCCCTTACTTCATCACTTTTATAGACGATTTCACAAGGTTTGGGCATGTGTATCTTATGAAACACAAGTTCGAAGACTTTGAGAAATTCAAGGAGTACAAGTCAGAAGTAGAGAAGCAAGTTGAAACAAGTATCAAGACCCTTTGATCAAATCAAGGAGGTGAATACTTAAGTAAAGAATTTCTGGATTACTTGAAGCTTAATGGAGTCCAATCACAATGGACACCTCCTGGAACGCCGCAAATAAATGGTGTTGCTGAATGGAGAAATCGAACCCTATTAGATATGGTTAGATCCATGATGAGTTTCTCATCTCTACCAACATACCTTTGAGGCTATGCATTGTAAAGCTAAATTTATATTCTGAACAGGGTTCCTTCAAAGTCAATAGAGAAAACTCCATATAAGATATGGATTGGCAAGAAGCCAACACTTAAACACATGCGACCCTGGGGGTGCCCTGCATATGTAAAGAAGATGTTTACTGACAAGTTGGAATCTAAAAGTGAGAAATATTATTTTGTGAGGTATCCAAAGGAAACTAAGGGATACTATTTCTATCTTCCTGGAGAACATAAGGCCATTGTTTCCAGAAATGCAAATTTCCTTGAAGAAGACTATGTCTACAAGGAACGGAGCTGCGATAAGATAGAACTTGAAGAAATTTAAGAACCACAAGATAACACAGAAGTTGAACCCTTGTCAAAATACCTAGACAAGAATTCAGTGGGAGTATTTGGTGAAGATTGGGTACTTAGAGTACGCCCTTCAGCCAGTGGGAGTGCTGTGAGAAATAGTGCAGAAACCAATGGAAGATGATACAATGGTTGTACATCATTCCATTCAGAAAATACATGAAAATGACATTCCTGAAAGCTCTCAAGGTGATGGATTGTCCAGCACACAAAGACCTTCTCACAATCAGAATGTAACAAACACTGAAATGTAGAATAATCAACTCCGTAGGGCCACTAGGACTCATCGTCAGCCTGAAAGACTTAATCTCCTTATTGAAACACACAATGGGATAGATATTCCTGATGATGATGAACCTACAACCTACAGCGAAGCTATGTTAGACATTGATTCACAAAGATGGCAAGAAGCCATGAAATCTGAGATGGACTCGATGTACATCAATCAAGTTTGGAACTTGGTTGATTTGCTAATAGGGGTTAGACCCATAGGATGCAAATGGGTCTTCAAGAAGAAGATTGATGCATATGGCAAGGTACAGACTTATAAGGCATGTATGGTGGCTAAAGGTTATAATCAACGGTCTGGGGTCGATTATGATGAAACCTTTTCACCTTTTGTGCGAAAATTAAGTTCATTCGGATTTCTCTTGCAATAGCCATATACTATGATTATGACATTTGGAAAATGGATGTTAAAATTGCTTTCCTCAATGGTAACCTAATTAAGGAGGTGTATATGATACAACCTAAGGGTTTTACATTCAAGACTAAGCCCAAAGCAGTATGCAAGCTACAAAAGTCCATTTATGGACTTAAGCAAACCTCAAGGAGTTGGAATATTTGCTTTGATAAAGCAGTCAAATCGTTTGACTTTGTTAGAAGCAAAGAAGATCCCTGCACTTATAGTAAACTTAAGGAAGGGAGTATTATCTTCATTGTTATATATGTAGATGACATATTAATAATGGGATATAATAAGACTCTCATACAATCAGTCAAAGAATGGTTATACAACACCTTCATGATGAAGGACTTGGGTGAAGCCTGCTACATTATTGGAATTAGGATCTATAGAGATAAACCTAATAGATTGTTGGGGCTGTCAAAGTCCATATACATAGACAAAGTGCTAAGACAATTCTCTATAGAAAACTCTAAGAAGGAAAGTCTTCTTATAGGTCAATGCATCAAATTATCAATGAAGGATAGTCCTTCTACTGTTACAGAACTTGAACTCATGAAAAGAATCCCATATGCTTCAGCTATAGGATCTATCATGTATGCCATGACCTGTACGAGGCTAGATGTGGCCTATGCACTTAGTATGACTTGCAAATTCTAGCAGAATCATGGGGAAGAAAACTAGAAAGCAGTCAAGAGTATTCTTAAGTATCTTAGATGAACTAAAGAATATTTATTAGTCTATGGTGGTCAAGAGAATCTAGTGTGTACTGGGTACACTAATGCTAGCTTCCAGAGAAATCTTGATGACTTCAAATCTCAATATGGATATGCCTTCATTTTTTAATGGCGGAATAGTGAGTTGGAAAAGTTCCAAGCAAGCTACAACTGGTGATTCGACAATTGAAGCCAAGTACATTGCTGGATCGGAAGTTGGTAAAGAAGTTGTCGCGATATCTGAGTTCCTAAAGGAACTAGGAATTGTTCCAAGTGTCACTTGTCCAATAACGATTTATTGTGACAATACTGGTGCAATTTCGCAAGCTAAGGAACTAAGATCAACAAGCAGAAACAAGCATGTACCGAGAAAATACCACATACTCAGGGAGATGGTGGAAACTGAAGAAATAAGATTAGACTATGTTCCCATAGATGATAATCTAGCTGACCCGTTTACTAAACCATTCATCTTAGTTAAGCATAATGGTCATTTTGAAAACATAGGTATTAGATACATCGGAGATTGGCTCTAGGCCAAGTGGGAGATTGAAAGTATGTATATCCTAGAGACAATCATTATTAGGGACAAATGTACTTGAACACATTCGTATTATTAATAAGATTAATATTTATGGCATTTGCGATTATTGAATTATTATTTGATTTTTTATAATTATTCATTAATGTGCATCCCTTGAGCTTACGTTGTCATTAATAGAGTGAAATATTGATGATAGAACGTAACTCTAAAATAGGCTCGATTGATGATCACCGAGAATGAGATATCGATGATATGTTATAAGTCGACATGTGGTCTGCATCACATTCTTAGAGAAAGTAGTATGTCTCACCTGCTACTAGTAATGGTTACTAGTGATGGACACATGGATACTTTTGGAAAGTATTGGTATACCATGGTGATAAACTATTTGTTATACATGTCTAAAGTGTTATCAGCGTGTGGGAGATGAAAGTCCTTTGACTTGATGTCAATACGCACCTTGTTTACAGAGTAATGTACTTTGACCATGTCCTAAGCTTAAACTCCTTATAGGATAAGATATGGCTTGTGTTGGGTGCATTATGATGTAAATTAAGGTGGTAGTTGAGCCAAGAATAGGATTCATTCCTCGATTGGATATTCGAGAGAGCAATCAACTTCTCAGTGATATTAGGTCGACCAAGTCATTGGCCAATGCAAGAGACAAATTTAGAATATGATATAGTTGTCGACTAATATAGATGAGATAAAGTGATCAAGATATATGGATAGACACATGGCAAGTCCTAAGCTTGATCGAGTGTGTCGCGAATGAAAGGAATTTATCATCTCACATAAAGGTTATTTTTGCTGAATTCATGTAAACTTACTTCATATATTGAGTTCGTCGTACGACGCAGTCTAGGAGTTCCGTATGGACCTTAATTGGATTAGTGTCGATATATGAAGGCCTATAGGGTCACACTATGATGATTTTCTCTTCGATCTAAGGGTGTATTGAGAAAGTATTAAATATTCGATTTGGGATCGAGATATTTAAATTGATAATAACTATGAGATAATTTCTATTAGATGGAAATTATTTAATTAAATCAAAATTAGATTTTAGATTTAATGTGTTGAATATATATATTAATTGAAAACGGAAAACAAAATTTTACGTAAGGCGCTGACCCGGAAGTGGATCAGTTAGACTGGCCCATTGCACCTCGGTTTTTGGGCCAGACTTAAAGCCCAACCCTAATCTGATTAAGACCTAATTTTAACTATAAATACAACACTTCCATTTTTAATTAACACACCAATTCTATAAACTAATTCTAGACTTAGAGTCTAGGACGAAACTCTCTCAAACCTCTGCCAAGATTTCCTGGCTTTCTTGTTAGAGGAATACACCGTAGCATAGTGCTTGCAGTCGAAGGGATAGCCGCGTGTACTCCCTAAGTAAAGACTCCAAATAATGCAACTTGTAAGTGTTCTAGTTTTATGTTACATGTTTTGATTGTCATATAACCATACCAGAAGAAATTGTTGTGGTAAGTAGAACAAAATTTAAACTTCCGCTGTGCCTACTTATATGATTTGAACCCAACAAAACCCTACAAGTTCTTCATGCTCCAATTATACCATATGAAGTTAGAAATTACCTACCATTCAAAGCCTAAAGAAGTGTGAAATTAAAGTATAAACATACATATGTATTTGGAGCCTATGTATTTTAATAACTGATGTTTTGAAACACGAATATGCTTCATAATTCATCTTTCAAGTTCTTTGTCCTTCATTCTTCTCAATAATTCAAAAAAGAACCATAGTATACATTAGAACATATACCATAAACATATCTATTGATCACACTCAATGGCCAAATGTGAGCAGGTAAAATTGGGTAATTTAGCCCCGTGAGAGGCATGTCCGTCCACAAATAGTTTACATATAATTACTTGAGATCACATATAATTATTATAATCAAATATAACTTAAAGAAAGTAAAATTATTTGTGTTTCTACACAAGTTTCAGTTTTATCAAAAACTAAATTCAACTGCTACCAAGATTACATTGTTGACATATTGAAATTTTAGACATCACCAATGTTTAAGCTATGAACAAATGGTACAAACCACGTAGTTGAGTCTCTCTTATTTCTTTAAACTCCCATAAGTTCAAGTCAGTCATAATAGCAGCCCAAACAAACAATAACTTCTCAATAGGTTCTTCAAACAACCCAATGATTCAATGAGCGACATGCTCGGTTTACGATTAACAAAAGTACATCTTAAACCCCTTTTATTTCTTCATGAACATTTCAATAACAATAACAAAAATATACTCGGGTTATTCCACAAATTTCCATCCCACAAAACAACTACCACATAGTCCACATGACAATAACAACATCAACTACGAATTCCGGTATAAATTTCGTACTTCCTCATCTAATTACTTATCTATCACTTCGATAAACTTAACTACACATAGGAGACATGAATTATTACCTTATATACCAAGAACTACTCTTGTTCCATCTTACTTCACTTCGAAGAAATCCCAAATTCTACAACATAATAAATGGAACAACAGGATCGAACCAGTGTGCAAAACCCGTATGTTGCTCTTGAGACTAAATACACATTGATGTCTGGTTTGGAATCTAACGTGGCTTCCAAGAAAGAATAATTCACATTGCATTCTCCTTTCAGTTATATACAATACATAGTTTCTATGGAATGAATTCTCCAAGAGTGAGATAAGAGAGGTATATACGTACTTTATTCTTTTTTTGACACATGGAGCCTTTGGACCCTTGCACCTCTCATAATTTATTTCCACACACCATATTATCTTATTCACATGTGTACCTTAACTACCAACTATCCAATTAACAAGCTCCCACATGGATTATGTCCATAAATAATTTATCCCATAATTCTAATCAATTTCTTGTCTTCCACTACAATTTTTCATTTAACCAATTACACACATAATTAGTTTTTTTATGTCAATTCACTTAAATAGTAATTAATTTAACACCCTTTATATATTTATTATCATTATTATATGATATAACACTATTTCATAGCCTCTTTTGGTACACTTACTATATTATTCCCAATCATCGTCAACACACTTTTAAGTCTAAAATAATTTCAAGACTTCATCTTTTTATACACTAAGCTCTTTATTTGCATACTTGAATATGTCAAAAATTCTCCGGGACTCAGGTCTACTTACATATGTCGAGCGGTTCATACCATAGCCTGAAAGTTTGGGGTATTATATTGACAAAACTTATTCTCACTCTCTGATCTTATGTGTACTAACTTACGCTACAATTCAATGTATAAAAATAAGGGATGTAACATCCTTCCCCTCTTTATAAACATTCATCATCGAATGTTAACTCTTAAAGACTTGCGAAAATTTGCCAGAGCCTCCTGTTTAAACTGAACTAAAACCAACCTGCATGCAGCCAGAAAACATACTATACATGCCACACAAGGACAATATCTATAAATAGCATCATTTGGTCTTACATGAACGTTAACCATACATACTGTAAATCATGAATAAGAGCGCACCTGAAGATCTATTGGCTTGTGCAGGGCTGTGCGATAACTTCTAGACTCGAGTATCATCTAGTCATAAGACGGGGCTAGTATAATGTGCTATGGTTGAGTGAATAGTGTATGACTGAACTATAATCCTGCAGTATCCTAACATTTCTATAGTACTATTATGGTAATCACATCTGATTTGTAGGTCTAAGATAGTTACTGTGTCTGTCTCATTATGCGAGTCTCTTGTAATTTAAACGACGTCTGCTAGAACACGACCTATGTAATTCTCCTGATGTCAACTATTATTAAAATCCTTCGGGTCCTTAATTCTTATTCGGTTATCTTGTTACCCTGAGAATCTAACTTAACCATCTGATAATCTTGTTGGAGTCTCCAATTCATTTCTAGAAATATAGGTATAACCTTATGGCTTATACTCTTATGACCTCAAGATTCATCTTCTCTTGTCTCCTCTTGTACTTGGCCATGAAATTCGTCATCCTGCCATATCCTAGCTTACTGTTATCATCCATTTATCAAATTTTACTTGTGACGCTTTACTTATCATCTTATTATCCTCTTATTAATGTTCCCGTCTCTTTCTTTATTTTGGAAACTTCAACAAGGCACTCGATAGATTTTAGCTCCCCTTGCTTCATCCCACATTATTCTTCGGGTCACCAAATATTTTTCTTTATTGGAGACGGAACTCGTTCTTAGGTTAGTACTTATCCGTTCTAGGATTCAAAAACCTAGCTTCTAAACTCTCTAGACATTCTAGTAATCATATCTGATTGTACTATTCTAGAGTTCACCACATTGGCATCTCATAAGGGGAAATTTTATCATGCTCACAATATCATTCAAAAATGTCACCTAGTGCTAATGATCTGTCCACAATTCTGAGTTACTCTAACTTCGGTTAGATCCTAAACTTCTGCCTTCTCTTACACTATATCTGCTAGTTCTCATAAAGCATAACTAAAATAGGTGCAACTAATTATATGTACCTCCATTACAGTTAGAAGGGGACACAATGCTTATATTTCCCTGCCTGAATTGTAAATACTTATAATTTTCACTGTCTGGGTACCTCATATCCTTTTCACCGTGCCTCTTTTGCCTACTGAAACTTATACTTTTACCTCCTGATATTCTCATAACCTACTATTCATGGGGTGTGTTAGATATCCTCATCTTAGGGTCTTAATAAGGATTTTTTCACATCCGATATGCATGATCTAGTAGGGCCTCAATCGGATCACGTCATCTAGAACTCTCTCTACTAGTGCCTTACTTGCTGTTGTATTAGTACTCTGGCTAGCTAATATCTTTTCGATCGCAAATATCTCTATATATCAATAGAAAACGTAAGTCCTGACTCCAACTCCTATGACTTAGCTCTATAGCACGATTTGGATTTGAAAGAAGGGTAACAGACTCCTAAATGCCTTATAGCTTCATGTTTATATAATGTGGTGCACAACACACTTATAAAAAAGATTCTTCTAGACACGACTTGTAGACTCCCTATGACAGACATGCTTTGATACCATGTTTTTCATGCCCCAAACCTAGGGAGGCGTGGCTGGCGCCCGGTGACTTGGCTCCGAGCCAACCATCCATAACCCGCGGATGCTAAAGACAACACTATGTTAGGCCAATAAGGCCATACTCTGCACAATCTGTAATAACATCTATCTCATATAAAATGAAGTAAACTCAAAAGATATATATATATATATATATATATATATATATATATATATATATATATATATATATATATTTATATATATATATACGGGTCGGCAAGGCCATCACGCTGACATACACAACAAAATGAATAGGTCTACAAGCCTCTTGAGAAGTATAACTGTGTTATGGTCGAGACAAGGCCCTGACCTACCCATAATGTCTATGTATATAAGAATACTCTTAAAACATGGAGACGGTAACTCCAGCTAAGATGGAGCATACCGATCGACTGAACTTTGAATAACTACTCATGAGGCCTCTCTACCCGTGTCTCGGAACCTACAGGCATGATGCAGTGTCCACAAACAAAAAAATGATAGTATGAAATAATGTACTGATTATATAAGGCGGCTAAATAATTGAAACTGTAACATAAGTCTTCTGAACAAAGATAAGGTCAGAGGTAACCTGGAATACACTCGTCTGTCTCTAGTCAACTGATATACATAATATACTCTCACGTCTACTCGACCACATATAGGGCTCGATGTGTATTTACCTTTCTTAGAAGGCTCGATATGTATCTACCCGTCCGTATAGGCTCGGTGTCATCTACTCGACCATTTAGGCTCGGTTTTATCTACCCGGCCATTTAGCCTCAATGTAGCTCTCAATAACAACCCAACACCTATGAAAAATAGGCATATAAAACTATCAATAACTCTACTACATAACAGTAAGCTCTAAATACTGAAAGTGCTCCTAACAAGGGATAAATAGGATAAGAGAGCAATAGAACTCTAAAGAAATAAAATCGAAACTCTTTTTGAGACATAAACTCGTTTCACGATTACTTTCAATAAGGGACCATGCCAAGTATGAAAAGGAAAACCTTAACATACCTTTGTAACCTTCTGCCAAACAACAACCAAGTTGTTCTCTCCACTCCTTAGTCTACAACAATAAAATGATACTAGTGTCACATTACAAGTGCTATAACGATCATATTTAGAATGATAAACTTTATTCCATAACAAAATGAGTTGCATCTCCCCTATTTGTTTAACCTCCCACAAGTTAAAGAGAGACATAATAGCAGCCCAAATAAATAATAACTTCTTAATAGGTTCTTCAAACAACCCAATGATTCAACGAGCGACATGCTCGGTTTATGATTAACAAAAGTATATCTTAAACCCCTTTTATTTCTTCATGGACATTTCAATAACAACAACAATATACTCAGGTTATTCCACAAATTTCCATCCCACAAAACAACTCAAAACAACTACCACATAGTCCACATGACAATAACAACATCAACTACGAATTTTGGTATAAATTTTGTACTTCCTCATCTAATTACTTGTCTATCACTTCAATAAACTTAACTACTCCTAAGAGACATGAATTATTACCTTATATACCAAGAACTACTCTTATTCCACCTTACTTCACTTCAAAGAAATCTAAATTCTATAACATAACAAATGGAACAACACGATTGCACTAGTGTGCAAAACCCGTATGTTTCTCTTGAGAGTAAATACACGTTGTTGTCTGGTTTGGAATCTAATGTGGCTTCCAAGAATCATGATGATATTTCTGTTGCCGTTGTCGATGAGGTTTGTCCTTTTCAATGCACAAGTGTATGTCACTTGCACTACTTTCCACATATACAATCCATTGACCTTTGAACTTGTTACCATTGGTCGATTTCAAACAATTTTCAATGTAAATAAAAATTCATCGAATATCAAAGCTCCCACATCGGGTTGGTACTGAGATTTGAGGGTTTTTTGCTCCTATAAAAGGAACACTCCTCCCTAGTCCTAAACCAAGCCTTGATAATGGTATTGTCCCAAAAAGAATCAAGAACAAGTTTTTATTTGAGCAATTCAGAAACCCTAGATATTTTCTAAGGTTTCCACAGTGTAAAGTTTCATCATTTTTTTCGTGTGATATGAGTTACGAGCATTGGAGAAAGGCTTTTCACTATGGATTCTCATTCATGGCTGCACATCTAAGAGGTACACTCAAAATTCCTTTCGATTTCAGTTTCCTTTTCGTATTACTATATATTTTCTCTTAAGTTAACAGGCGATGAGATGATGCTTAGGATAAATCATACGAACAACATATGGATTGATTACTACTCAAGTCAAATCATATGTCTAGTATGGTTGAAAGAGATATAGTTTATAAGGCTTGTAAACCATGTAATTAGATTCTATTGAGGCTTAGTTAATAAATGAGTTTTAGAGTCTAGATAATAGATTCTATATCATTACTGAAGGTAAATCATATCGACAGTGTAAGGTAACCATTATGGATCCACATCTCTCAACTTAAGATGAAACGTATTGATGGGTATTTGGATCACCAGTATTGGGTTGCAGAACGTCCCTTAGGATGAAACACTTCAACAAATACAAATACAACTCTTCACAAGAGTAAGATGACTTAGAGGACTAGAGCATAAGTTGGAAGGTATAAATAAAGGTTATAGAATAGTATACACAAGTATCATATGTGGAGTATGACAAGTCGCAAGTAAGGCTAAAAGAGTGCAAGTTGTTATTTAAGGTGAACACGATGTTGAAAATCTGTATGTGGCTAAACTCGAGGTGTAGAAGCATACTTAATATAAATTGAATTGGTATGAACGTTATAATCTTTATGAGGGTAAGACGATATAGAGAGTTAGAGTACAGGTTCGGGAAGCATCAATAAAGAGTATAGTAAAGTAAGTGTGTGTCCATCTCACAAGTAGCAAGATAAAGTCCTACCAGATATTTCTATCACATGATGTTAGTTGTATGGTGACAAGTCATTATATGGTTAGCATTCCGATGGTTGTTAATGGGTTATAGAACAGAAAGTAAGAGAAATTATGTCGTAAGCTTTTCAATTACCATTGTTGGAGATATAGGGCTTCTTTTAAGATAAACCACATTGACGTAGATGATAATAGTTTTTCAAAGTAGGATGGTCCACAAGATCAGAGAATAGTTTATGAAAGTATCATAATAGGATCGTAGAACAATATAAATGTCCCTTTAATATCCAGCGACATGAAGTCTTATCATTTATTCCTTTTCTCTTCTCTATAGAGTTTCTTATATTGTCGATGACGTTAGACTCCCTTTTATAAGAAGCTTATACTTTATACGTTAAGTCAATTGTATTCCCAAGTTCACGGTTCCAACATATTAAGGAAATTAAGTATCTTAAGTCTATCATGTAAATGAATATCCCTCCAAAATGGCTCTATTCATGTCAAGTTGGAAATGTTCATATTCTTCATTCTATGGAAAAGTTCATGAATCTTGTTTTTCCCTGGTTGGGAGTACTTTCATGGCATAAGAGTTATTATTCATTATATAGTACTGTTCTTTGTGTTAATGAAAAGTATGATGGCATGTTAGCTTCATAATGATAGCCGGAGGTGTACGATCTCATGTCACTCCGACAAAGTTCAGAATGTTCAGTTATTTCATGTCTCTCATGCATATATATATATATACTCCGAGCTATAATTGGCGGGTATGACACCTAGTGTGCGATATGTATATGTATATCACCATTGATCAGTTGGTTATGATAATGATGATGATGATGATGCCCACAGAGGCTTGATGACATTATATATATATGTGGTATCAGAGCCAAGGGGGGTAGAGATATAGAAGAATGTTGTTCAGATTTATGAAATTCTTGTCTAGAGGTTTATGCTCTTCTGAGTTTTCTTGCCTAGGAAGGTCCGGGTAGTAAGTCCTCAAGGGAAGACAGTTAAGCCCATGGATAGCGTAGCATTATAGGAAGAACTTAAATTTCGAAATAAGATTTTATAAAAATGGATACGTTTTTAATAGATCTACTTCTTCGAACTTTGGTTCAACATCTTCCATGGATTCAAAGAAAATAATAAATTCGGAAGAAATAGTTATACAAGACTTTGAAAAATCGCTAGATAATTGAGAAATACCGAGAGTAAATAGAGATCAAATTTACAAAAATTCCAATTATCAATTTTTCAAAACTGACTTTACAATTAAAACAGAGGAAAGAAATATTTAATTATCAAAACCCTTTGAAACAATCATTGTGTGGTATGTGAGATGTGATGGTTGTGAGTTATGATATCATCCAAATACTACTTCTTAAAACTATTTTGAACCTGTTTTATTGATCCATAGGTGTATTGAGGGACATGGGTTTGGTATCTGATAGCATATTGTTAAACAAGTATTCATGTCCATCATATGTCAACTTTGTCCACTTATTTCTTTGTCTTTGAGAAGGTACTAGGTATAGATGGTCTTAAAAACCCCTTTCTTATGATTTTGTGAACTCTGTTAAGTTGGTCTGGAGTTTGTCAAAATAAATCATGATAGCATGTTGTTGGTGTGTAACTATGCAGGAACCATGCTTAGAATAGCTTTTCACATGTCTTCCATGACCTTGCCTATTTGCTTATCCAGTTCTTAGTTGTGCTACGTGTCTTATGCATCAATACCTTTCACTACATCTATGCCTAGTGCTAAGTGAATACTAAATCTCTTCTTGTATTCCTAATTAGTCAAACCTGTGTCATGAATGGTTAGAAAGGATTGTTTGCATCCACCTATGTGCCCATGTCCTCACTGTATATATATAAACCAATTCACCTAGTTTCAATGCATTTCTAGGTAAAGAATAAAAGACTCAAAATTATTGTGCTAGTTGTCATGTGTTGTCAATAGTTCTTAAGGATAAAACTAGGCTAATACTAGCATGATAGTTCTAGGAACTGATTCACAAAGCTCCGTTATATGTCTGCATGTTAATTGAGTCAAAATGTTGTGTTTGTCTACCTCTGTGAACATACCTTCTTGCATTTAGATCAACTGGGATATTAGAGTGTCCTGGGTGGTTGAGAGTTGACTGTTAATATGTCTACTTATGTGTTCCTATATCATGATGTGGTAAAGGGACTTGACACTTAGTTTGATAGTCTTGTATGGACTAGGACTTGCTTATATGTCTTCTTGTGTTCTCAATCCATATAAAACTGGTAATGCTAAGTGTGTATCCACATCATGCCTATTTTCCTTTATCTGAATGAATCTGGTAGTCCATATACGATCAATACAAGTGCTTGTTTGATATATCATATGTTTGAGTCACTAGTCTAAAGGATCCTAGTTAAGTGTTATACTTATCCACTATAGACTTGCCAGAGTAATTTCTTAAAAATCTGAATTATGTAACCTAAATCATGAACCATCCCCTTTGTGTCATTCCTGGTACTAAAAACAGAAACCATGTTAGAAGTTGGGAAATGATCTTACTTGGGTTGTTTGGCTTCATCCCTATTTTCCTGGATTGTCTGAAGTGTCATTTGCCTTAATAGAATATTAGAGTTCAATTGAAATGTAGATAAACCAAGCATGATGTATAAACAATAGAACATGCTCTTTCATGAAAGTACATTGTGTTTATGTGTTAATTATGGCTCATGTAGCTCAAAGTTTGAAACATGTGAGATGCCACAAAGTGCTTACCTTTTTGTGTACATATAATTGTTGTTTATGATGTATACATCAAGTCCAACTCTTAAAAATGAAAACTAGGAATTGTTTGTTTGTATGCCTATTATCGTAATCCTGAAAACATGTTAAAAGATAGGAATTAAGGGTCTGTTCATGTTGTATGTATGTGATGTAAAGAAAGTCGTGAGCTTAAGTATCCAACATGAGCCACGAGGTAATTTGCAAGGAGTGCCAAAGATTGCCAATCATCCTATGGTGATATGCTTAATGTGGAATGGAGTGTGGATTGGAGTTGAAGAAAAGACTTGAATATCCAAGATGTGCCATTAATTTTTGGCTTTTATGTAGGTCTTGGTCGAGACCATCTTTTATCTTGCTTTTAATTTCTAGCTTAATTACTAGTTTCCCTTTTAGCTTAATTACTAGGCCTTGTAATAAAATAGGATGACTAAGCAGAGAACCATCCAGAAATAGAAGCTTCCAACGTCTTCTAAGGAGGTAATTCATGAACTAGATAGTTCATGCACTTATCTACATGGATGGCACAAAAGGGTGGCCTAGAGAACATGAAGGGTTGGTCGAGCATCTACCCCCATTCGGCCAAGATATATGTTTGTGTCTTTCTTGTTTCCTCTTCTAGAAGGTCTAAAACTAGTATAAATAGGAGATGTAATTGATGTAAGGGGACATTGAAGTTTTATGAAATATATTTGAGTTTACTCAAACTTGCTAAGTTTTAAACTTTTGTGTTGTTATCTTAGTTGGACCTTTTGTGGTCCAATCCTTAGTCCTTTTGTGGTCTAAACCCTGATCCTTTTTTTGGCCACCCCTTGGTCCTTTTGTGGTGCAAACCCTCGGTGTAAGTCTAGTTAGAACTTTTGTGATCTAACTATACCTAAGTCAAGGTTCTAGCCGGTTACTTGTTACAAACACACTGAAGGTCTTCTCGGCCTACATTACCTTATCCGCACACGAATTTGTTTATCAATTTTGTGCACCATCTTTGTCCAAACTGCCTAATTCCTTTCACCCCAATACACTTCCCCAACTCACACCCAAAAAGGTCATTAACAGACTCTTCCTATAAATACCTGAAACCCGCAACCAATTACCCACCGTCCCGATCGCACCCCTATTCTGCAAACCTTACTGTCCCGACTAGTTTCATCCACCTTACCACCACCCAACCACCAACATAACCTACAACGTGTCTAGTTCATCCCCACCAAATTTCTTAGCACAACACCCTCCAAATTCACCCACACACCCCCACCCAAACACACACTGCTCGAAAACCTACCAACCTCTATTTGACCCCATTTTCATATACACCCGGTCCCAATCCAACTCTGACCCACCTAACCATACAATCCCCTTCTTAGATACATCAGTTTGGTATCAGAGTAAGGCTTTTCTATCCCACGCCTTGACGTTATGGCTAATATGAATGAAGAACTTCGGAGGACCATAAGTGACCTTATTATGGAACAAATGCAACTCTTGAGAAGAGAGTTTGCGGAGCGTGCCATGATTAATGATGTTGAGTCTGGGGAGGAGGTTGCACAAAATAACCCAAGGCATGAAAGGGAATATGTCCAAGAGAACCTGAGGCATGAAAGAGAAGATGACTGAATCCTACGGTTTGATCTTCCAACCTTTGAAGGAAATATGGACCCGAAAGAGTTTCTTGAATGGCTAAGGTCCATTAAGACGCTTTTCGAATACAAGAAATATGATGAGCACTAGCCAGAGGAGGAATGGGAAGACCAAGATTGAATCTTGGGACAAACTAAAGAAACATTTGAAGAATAAGTTCTTGCCAAGGGAGTATGAACAGACCTATACCTCAAACTCACCAAACTTCGTCAGGGAGTTCTTAAAGTTGAGGAATACGTTCGAGAGTTCGATAAAGTCACCATGCTTTGTGACTTATAATAAAAGGAGGCTCAAAGGATTGCATGATTCATTTGAGGCTTAAATGTGGCGATTCAAGAAAAGGTTGAAGTTGCAACATACAACACATTTGAAGACGTATGTCACTTAGCCCTCAAGTTTGAAAAACAACAAAAGAAAGGTACCCCAAAAACCTATGTAAATCCCACTAATGTCAAAGAAAAGGACAGTACCTCTTTTTCTAACCCATTGTATAGCCAAGAAAGTGTAGAGAAAGATAAAGGAAAGAAGGTAGAGGTTACAAAGTGGGGTAGATAGAAGTAGAAAAAGGTGTTTCAAATACCAAGGATTATGACACTTTGAAAATGAATGTCCTAACCCTCGGGTAATGACTATTGAAGAATATCAAGAGTGTAGGGATTCCTTTGTTATTGAGGAACCCGAAGTCAAGGAGGCCCTAGAGGAAGATGTTGATCTTGTAAAGGAGGATGGAAGTTTAGTACTCCGATGTGTGTTGACTGTTCAACTTGAAGAACATGAGGAGACACAAAGAGAGCAACTTGAGGTATGTAATATGATAGTTGATAGAAGAAATTGTGCCAACATTGTCTCTATAGAAATGGTGGAAAATTGAAATCGCCTACCCGTAACCATCCTAAACCTTATGCTCTCCAATGGGTGAACGAATATGAAAGGCTAAAGGTAATGAAACAAGCTCTTGTTAGTTTTCGGGTTGGTAAGTATGAAGATGAGATATGGTGTGACATCCTACCTATGGATGTTTGTCATATTTTATTGGATCGGCCATGGCAATTTGATAAAAAGTGCAACATGATGGAGAAAAGAATGTTTATTCTTTTCAAAAGGATGGTAAGAAGATCCAGTTGGTACCATTGTCACATACTTAGGTGAAGAAAATACAGATCCAAATTGCCAAGAACCTCAAGGAGAAATTCGAAACCCTCTTGCTTGATGCGCGAGAGATTGAAGAGGAGTTGAAGAAGGGGAGTCCTATATATGCAATGAAGTGTAAGGATAAGAAGAGTCTTGTGGGAGATGCGGTTGAGGATGCCGACTTGAAAGAACTCTTGAAGAAATTTGAAGATGTATTTCCGGATGACATTGCACCCGGATTACCACCAATAAGAGGTATTGAACATGCTATTGATTTTATTATGGGAAGTTCATTACCTAATTGTCCAGCCTATAGATGCAATCCGGGAGAGACTAAGGAATTGCAAAGACAAGTGCAAAAATTATTAGACAAAGGCTTTGTCCGAGAAAGCCTTAGTCCATGTGCGGTACCCGCCCTGTTGGTGCCAAAGAAAGATGGAACTTGGCGCATGTGTATCAATAGCCAAGCGAACAATAACATCACCGTGAAGTATAGGTTTCCTATGTCGAGATTGGATGATCTTTTGGATGAATTAAGTGGGGCCAAGTTGTTCTCCAAGATAGATTTTAGGAGTGGCTACCATCAAATGAGGATACGAGAGGGAGATGAATGGAAGATGACTTTCAAAACCAACTATGGCTTGTACGAGTTGCTGGTGATGCCATTTGGATTGTGTAATGCTCCCAGCTCTTTCACGAGGCTCATGCACGAGGTGCTACGACTGTTCATGGGTAAATTTGTTGTGGTTTACTTAGATGATATATTGATTTATAGTCAAGATAGAGAATCTCACTTGTCGCATCTAGAAGCTATATTTTTGAAGTTAAGAGAAGTAAAGTTGTATGGCAAGTTAGAGAAATGTGTTTTTATGATTACAAGTGTACCATTCTTTGGGTACATAGTATCATCCGAGGGCATTCATGTGGACCCATCCAAGGTGGAAGCTAGAAGCTATCCGGAATTGGCCTAAGCCTACGAATGTAAGTGAGGTAAGAATTTTCCCTGGTTTGACGTCTTTCTATCATCGTTTCATTCGATATTTTAGTACCCTTGTTGCCCATATCACTGAACTAATGAAGAAGGGTGAGTTAAAATGGTCCCAAGGAGCACAAAAAGCTTTTGAAACCTTAAAGGGAAGGTTGTGTGAACCACCAGTTTTAGATATTCCAAGCTTTGAAAAACTATTTGAGGTTGAATGTGATGCTAGTGGAGTTGGTGTTGGTGTTGGTGCCATATTGATTCAAGATAAGTGACCTATTGCTTTCTTTAGTGAAATATTAGGTGTTGAACGATTCAATTATTCTACTTATGACAAGGAATTTTATGCTATTATGAGATCCTTGATCCAGTGGGAACATTATTTGAGTCCAAAACCTTTTTTCTTATATTCGGATCATGAATCCTTAAAGTATTTACATGGGCAAAGAAAGTTGAATCAAAGGCATACTAAGTGGGTGGCATACTTGCAAACTTTCACATTCTCTACAAGGCACAAAGATGGAAAGTCCAACATAGTGGCGGATGCACTTTCCCGGAGGCACGTAATGTTGATCATGCTTGAACAAATATTTGTGGGATTTGAAGTGCTAAAGGAATTCTATGAACGAGATCCTGAGTTCAAAGATGTAATGATAGAATGTAATAATGGAGTTCATGGTTCTTATTCCATATTAGAAGGTTTCCTTTTCAAAGGAAACAAATTATGTGTGCCTAAATGTTCCATGAGAGAATTACTTGTACATGAAGTGCATTCGGGTGGACTAGCT
Organism: Anisodus acutangulus; assembly: GCA_029783415.1. Lineage (NCBI taxonomy): Eukaryota > Viridiplantae > Streptophyta > Magnoliopsida > Solanales > Solanaceae > Anisodus > Anisodus acutangulus. The sequence continues at coordinate 30,134,985 of CM056495.1, forward strand.
GGACATTTTGGGGTAGTGAAGACTTTGGAGATTCTACAAGAACAGTTTTACTGGACACAGATGGATAAAGATATAAATGGAGAGGTAAGTAGGTGTTCCACTAGTCAAAAGGCTAAAAGTTTCTTCCACAAAGGATTGTATATTCCTTTATCGGTTCCGGAGCGACCATGGGAAGGTGTGAGCTTGGATTTCATCCTCGGCTTACCAAAAACACAATGGGGCAAGGACTCTATCATGGTGGTTGTGGATAGATTTTTGAAGATGGCTCACTTCATTGCTTGTCACAAGACCGATGATGCAACACATAATGCAGACTTGTAATTAAAGAAAGTGGTAAGATTGCATGGCGTTCCTAAGACTATAGTGTCTGATAGGGATGTGAAGTTCCTAAGTTATTTTTGGAAAACACTATGGAGACTTCTTGGTACCAAGTTTCTATTTAGTACCTCCCATCCTACTCAAACGGATAGACAAATGAAAGTGACTAATAGAACTCTTGGCACACCATCGAGAGGATTGGTGAGAAAGATCACCAAGGATTGGGACATCAAGTTGGCACACGTGGAATTTTCTTATAATCGGAGTCAATCTCATACAACGGGTAAAGATCCATTTGAAATTATTTATGGCACTAACCCATTTTTACCTATTGATCTAGTTCCAATCCCAAAGAAACAAATCCTTAGCTTCACGACTAAAGATCGCATTGAGGCCTTCAAGAAGATACAATCTGAGCACAAATTCAGAAGGCCAACGCCAATTACAAAATTGATGCGAACAAGTCAAGGACTCAACCACAATTCTATCCCAGAGATTTGGTTTGGCTACACCTAAGGAAGGAAAGATTTCCCAATATGAGGAAGAACAAGCTAATGCCAAGGGCGGATGGTCCTTTCAAGATATTGGCATGGTTCGGGGAAAACGCCTACAAAGTAGAACTTCTAGATGAATATGGAGGTATTAGTTCGACGTTTAATGTTGGAGACTTATCACCATACTTAGATGATGATAATTTGAGGGAAAATTCTATAAAAGAATGGGAGTATAATGCAAAGAAGTCTGTGAGTTTAAGTGTCCAACATAAGCCACGAGGTGACTTGCTAGGAGTGCCGAATATTGCCAATCGTCTTATGGAGATATGCTTAATGTGGAGTGGAGTTGAAGAAAAGACTTGAGGATCCAATCATACTCCCATTCTTTTATAGAATTTTCCCTCAAATTATCATCATCTAAGTATGGTGATAAGTCTCCAACATTAAACGTCGAACTAATACCTCCATATTCATCTAGAAGTTCTACTTTGAGGGAAAATTCTATAAAAGAATGGGAGTATGATGCAAAGAAGTCCGTGAGTTTAAGTGTCCAACATGAGCCACGAGGTGACCTGCTAGGAGTGCCGAATATTGCCAATCGTCTTATGGAGATATGCTTAATGTGGAATGGAGTGTGGAGTGGAGTTGAAGAAAAGACTTGAGGATCCAAGAAGTTCCATTAATTTTCAGCTTTTATATAGGTCTTGGCTGAGACCATCTTTTAACTTGCTTTTAATTTCTAGCTTAATTACTAGTTTCCCTTTAAGCTTAATTACTAGGCCTTGTAATAAAATAGGATGACTAAGTCGAGAACCATCTAGAAAGAGAAGCTTTCAACGTCTCCCAATGAGGTAATTCATGAAATAGCTAGTTCATGCACTTATCTACATGAATGACACAAAAGGGTGGCCTAGAGAACATGAAGGGTTGGTCGAGAATCTCCGCCATTCGGCCAAGATACATATTTGTGTCTTTCTTGTTTCCTCTTCTAGAAGGTCTAGAACTAGTATAAATAAGAGATGTAATTGATTTAAGGGGACACTAAAGTTTTATGAAATATATTTGAGCTTACTCAAACTTGCTAAGTTTTCAACTTTTGTGTTGTTATCGAACCTTTTCTGGTCCAACCCTTGGTCCTTTTGTGGTCCAAACCCCGGTCTTTTTATGGGCCACCCCTTGGTCTTTTAGTGGTCCAAACCCCCAGTGTAAGTCTACTTAGAACTTTTGTGATCTAACTATACCCAAACCAAGGTTTTATCCGGTTTATTGTTACAAACACATTGAAGGTCTTCTCGGCCTACATTACCTTACCTGCACATGAATTTGTTTATCAATTTCATACCCCATACTTGTCAAAACTGCCTAATTCCTTTCACCAAATACACTCCAACACTTCTCCAACTCACACCCAAAAAGGTCGTTAACTGACTCCTCCCACAAACACCCGAAACCCCTAACCAATTCCCCACTATCCCGAACGCACCCCTATTCCGCCAACCTTACTGTCCTGACCAGTTTACGCCACCTTACTACCAACCAACCACCAATATTATCTACAATGTGTCTAGGTCATCCGCTCCAAACGTCTTAGCCCAACCTCCAAATTCACCCGCACACCCCCACCCAAACACACACTGCCAGGAAACCCGCCAATCTCCATTTGACCCCCATTTTTGTATCCACCCCGACCCAATCTAACTCCAACCCACCTAACCATACCCCTGCTTATATACATCAGTATGCATGTCCATCTTGCTTGCCTTCATTTACCATCCTGTCATACCTTTGTTTGAAGTGTATATGTCATATACACAACGATATATGGACTATATACATGGTATACTTGGTATATCAAGTATATATTTCTAGTATGTATATCATTTAAGTCCCTTCACTTGTGTGTCTCTTGGGCCTAGACAAGTCCTCTGCCTTTTTAAGTCATTTCCTTTAACATGTATTCTAGGCTTGGCCCATTCTTGCCTCCTTTATGTTCTTTGGATTAACTGATCGACTGTTAGTTGGGCCTAGCGCATTTGCTTACTTTCTCCACATACTGTGTGTTGTTTTTGGACTGTTTCGCCTTCAGCATTTGGTTTGGGACTTAAGTTATTACTGGACAACTTTGTATGTTTAAATTATTTTGTATAAGATAAGTCCTAGATATCTTCTAACTTGGACTTTCTTTTTCCCCTCATCTCTTTCTCTGTCGATATGTGATGAGATGGGCCCATTTAGGCCTGTCATCCTTCTTCAACCAGTTGCGCTGAGGCCCAACTAAGCATTTTGATCGAGTCCGCATATATATAGTTGCGCATGAAGGCCCACCTATAGATGAAAATAGTTAGATGGTGGGCTTAGGTAGGCCCACCAGCCTAAACTTTGCTCCCTTAAATTCTATATTTGTATTACATATGTGTTAGTTGTATAAAAACATACTTTATATACATTATTGGAATTACTTATGGTTGTATCCTAGGATTATCGTTTAGTTTAGAATCGCCAAAAAATAAATTTCAAAGGATTTAAAAGACTTGGACATATTTTTTTGTACTTTAAATAGGTCTTAAATCGAGAATGCAAAACTTGGATTGCGAACTTAATTGGACTGTCTGACCTTTAAAATTTATTGGACAATTTTGATCTTATAGACTGAAATGATTTAAACTGGACCTTATATTCTTTTGAAGACTGGGCTTTAATTCATAAATGCTTAATGGACTAATTTTGAAAGGAATTGAATTGAATTGATAACTCAAAACTGGACTTCTGAAAATTGCTCGAAGTTGGGCCGAATTTGACATTTCAAAAACTGATTTTGTGGGCTGAGCCCAACTAAATTATTTTAAAGAAAAGACTAAAACTCTTTCTTGGACTTGAATTGAGTTGTGGGTTTTGATTAAAGTGTGGACTATGGGATGACCTTTGGGAATATAGCATGAAAAAGAAAACTTGTCTACTATTCTTTAAAATAAAAACTTGTCATTCCAAATGGATTATATTCTTTTCAATTAAAAAAGATTTTCAAAGTGTGTACAGTAATATTAGATAATTTATTGGACTAATAGTGGAGTTATACTCAAGTTAATTCTTAAGTGTTCTTAGTCTGAAAAATAAGTTGACTAAATTGCCCTTACGCAAACCGTTTTAGGTGGAATTTAAATATTCGATTTTCAAAAGACTTTGAGTTAGAAATGAAATGAATGACATCGGGAATTTAAAAACTTTTTACGCAATTTGTAAAAGTTTAAACATGATATACAATCCGAAGGTCAACCGTATTTTACGGATCCTTAATACTAAGGTGTCTAACATCTTCCCAGGGGGATCAGCAGAACCCTTACCTGGATCGTGGTTTAGAAATGATTTTTCATTGTTTTGAATAAACCTTCTGAACTTCAGTTTCCTAATTTACCTATAAATTAGGTGGCGACTCTAAAAATATTATCTGACTTAAAGCACCAACAAGCTCTTAGTAGCTTTTATGCCTCCGCTTAAAATTGAACCGTAACAAGTGGCATGAAATGTTGTGGTTCCAGTCAGACAATGAAATGAATGGTAATGATACTATTACGAGATGGCTTGGAAACACCTAGATGATGATGATGATTTGATATGGCTCGACAAATACGTCTTGGGCTCTAGTCAAACCGAAGTATTTCTAACTAGCTAGGAGCGGTATATGGACGGCGCATGTCCCCCATGGGTCACTTATATATGGCAAATACCAATAGAGTGTGTAGACCAGTTGATGGAAAGGTACCTTTCATTACATTAATTTATTTCATTCATTCATACACATTGTATTCATGAGACTTGTACTTGATTTGGAATTTCTATCATGATAAGGTGAATTCGCACTGGCTGTACTTCCATGATTTCTGAGTTGGTTAAGTGTTGAACTATTTATGTGATTGAAGGTGACGTATGTGACATCAGATTATGTAGATTATGATTATTTGTGAGTTAACCTGGTATTTATGTTTGTTATATGTATTCCGTCGTTGTCGACTTATCATGCTTCTGGGGGTATGTTGTGTACTCATACTACACTTGCTACACTCTTTTTGGATGCAGATACACCATTGTCAACCAATACTGGACCACATGGCTGAGTCTAGGCTTGGTAGATTCGAGTGTTTGGAGTGAGACTACACACCCTCAACATGCCCTAGATGCTTCTTTATTACTTCCTGTGTTTATTTGTGATCATGAGACAATTTCATACTTATTCATATATTTCTTTTAGTCGGCTTTAGTGCTCTTGTACTGATAGACTAGATCTTTGGGAAGAATGTAATAACTAGATATCTAGTTTGGATTACTTGATTTATATTATGGCAAGACAATTTTAGCAACTATTTATTCTGTTTCCTCTTTATTTATCTTTTATGTTAAAGTAATTTAGGGAGTGGTTTGTCTACCAGTGTGAAATGTGTAGGTGCCACCACGATGCCCGAAAGGGGTCGTGACAAAGTTGGTATCAGAGCTCTAAGTTAAATAGTCTCATGTACAAGAGAAATTTCTAGTAGTGTATTGCAGATCAGTACGGATACGTATGTACTTATCTTCGAGAGGCTATGAGACATTTAGGAAACTCCACTTCTTTCATTCCTTTCGTGTTATGTTTGATAAAATTGGTATCTAACCTTGTTTCTTAATCTCTCAAAGATGGTGAGGACTCGTGCTCACACGGCTAAAGATGAGGCACTAGCACCAGCCCTTACGGTGTGCAGTTATGCTAGAGGTTGAGGACATGGTATAGGTAGAGCCCGAGCAGTAGTACTGGTGAGGGGTGGAGCACAAAGAGTCGGTCAGGTTCATTCTAGATCTATATCCCCTAAGCCAGATATGGAGTATCAAAATGACCATTATGAATCGGAGTTGGGGCCAGCCCATGCTCAATCAGATGTTATAGCCACACCAATTCTACATGATACTACGACCCGTATTTTGAGTTTACTTGATGATTTTTCTAGGGGGGTGTTCTCTCAGCTTCTCCAGGTGGGTCACAGACCTATGTGGGAGGTCAAACTCCTGAGTTCTATACACCAGGAGTGCAACTAGCTGCTGCATTGGCACTCGATATCAATGAGATACTGGCGTTGGAGTTTGGACCCCTGCCAGTGACTAGAGTTGTTATGACCAGTGATGAGTGGAATATATGGGAGCATTTCTCCAACATAAAGCCTCCCAGTTTGTATGGTCATCATGAGGCGGACCCATATGAGTATAGTGAATGAATCCATACTTTAGGCATCATTGAGTCACACGGGGTCAATTTTGTTGCTCTTCATCTTGTGGGTGATGCAAAGCAGTGGTAGAGATCTACTATTAATTGTCGGCCAGCAAGGTCACATCTTTTATCTTAGATTAGATTCTATCAGGTCTTCCTCGAGAAGTATGTTCCCCTCAGCTTGCGAGTGAGCAAGAGGGATGAGTTCTGCATATTGGAGTAGAGGGGGATGTCAGTTGCTAAGTTTGAGGTTTGTTTCCATGCTTTGTCGTGCTATGCAGCACTGCTACTTCCTACCGAGGCTAAGCGAATTAGGTGCTTTATGAGAGGGTTGACTGTTCTACTTGAGTTAGCGACATTGCAGTTGGTAGCCTCTGGATTTTTTTTAGTCTGTGGCAGACCATACCAGGATGGTCGAGTCGGTGAGGGGTGGACTCCACAGGTATGAGTCCGTGAAGAGAGTTTGTCGGCATGGTCACTATAGTGGGTCTTCATCCTGAGGTTATGTGCAGTAGGGTAGATGCCAGTATTCTCAGTCTAATCGACCGATACATGTATCTCTTCATGTTTTATATGGTGGTTCTATGAGGCAGAGTAGGTATAATGTAGGTTAGACTTCCAGAGGTTCTAATCTCAGTTCACAGACCGTGAGGGTCACTCAGTTTCTTCCGTGTCCATTCAACAGCCCATATTGGGAAATGCTTGTTTCAATTTTGGTGATCTTGGGCACTTCAGGCAAGATTGTCCTAGGCTTAGATCAAGTGGAGCCCAAATACCTAGGATCCCAACACAACCTCCGATAGGTGGCAGACAGTCAAGCAGATGAGTCCCCCATACGAATCAAGGAAGCTAAAATCAATAAGTCCCCTATTTTGCACTAATTGAATTAAGCAAAAGGGATGACCAACTAAACATCATCAGTTCCCACTTGAGTGCATATCATCAATTCAAGAAGTAGGAGATACAAACATTTTATGTACAAAGGTCTCTTATATAACATTAAGCAAACACCACCTTAGTCATCCTAGTACCCCATATAGCATTATATTGAGTTCAAAAGGTACACTATAATAGGTATGACTCACCATAATAAGAGGCAGTACAAACATCACACAGCCTATGAATTTTCTTATGTGGGATCATTTTTTCACTTATGTACACAAATTGAAAATGTTATGCTACTTCTAATTAATTATGTAGAATAACAAAGGTCTCTACGGGTTTGAGACGTGGAAATAGGCTCTTGCAGAAATGCAGGGTAAGGCTGACATATGATATATCCTTGTGGTCCGGTCCTTTCCTATACCCCGTATATAGCGGGAGATTAGTGCACTGGCTGCCCTTTTTACAAAGGCCTTTAACGCACTCACTGGCTTCTAACTCTTAATTTAGGATCTACCTCTGAGCAGGGGTAGGACCACCATTTCACACCCCAGCTTTATGGGGTGTGGCTGCCACCTAGCACCTGAACGACCCAAGTTTACCACCTGTGTATCATAACATGAACAAACAATCATCTAGGATGACAAGGCCTCAGAGGAACAAACAATCATCTAGGATGACAAGGCCTCAGAGTAACAAACACAATAGATATTTGAATGGAACATAATGTAATAATAGAAAACTAACCAACATATCTATAGCAAGGCTAAAAGGCTACATCAACAACAACAAAAGGACCGATAATGTCATACCAACAATGGTACATCAACCACTAGTCTGCAAGCCTCAAAGAGTAATAGAACATGTCATTAGGTCAGGACAGGGCCCTGCTATACCCAAAATAGATATAAACATATGCAACATAGCCTACCACTCTTTATATAGCAACTTCGGAAGAAGAGGAGTGCGATAACCAACTGTAGGATTGGGCAACCTACTACGGAGGTGTGTATGTATGTCTACCAGTACCTACGGGCATGAAACGCAGTGCCCCAACAAAGGGAACGTCAGTATAAAAGAATTTATTAAATATGCAAGGCATGTAAAACATGTATATAAGAATGTAATACAAGTGAAGGGTAGAAAAGTCAATTTCAAACTCAAAACTACCACTGAGGGCGTACAATATACATACTCATGATCATATGCATAATAGTAAAAATTGGGACACTCTATGGGGATATATCATATCATATCATATCATATCAAGCCTCTCTGTGGGGCGAATCATCATAACGTACCCAACTGCAGTGGTATGTACATATCATACCCAACTGACTATAGCGCAGTTCTGTAGAAAATAGATACGCATATAGATGTACAATGCATGAACGACCTCAGAAGACCAACAAGATCATTATGTTTGAAAGACGTTTCATTATGTTTTTGTTTATTAACAAAATCATGCTAAAAAGAAGGAATAAACCCTACAAACCTTGTTGCCTTAGCTATATGGATTTCACAAGCCCTCGTATGTTCTATGGACAAGTATTTATAATATATGAATGATTTGAATCAACAATGAATTCATAACACATAAGAAAACACATTTACGCATTTCGTCGAGCACTTAACATGCATAGAATTTATATGATCTTCCATATCTCAACACAACAACCTTATTCACTAACTCTCCTCCATCTCCATAACACAATCAGCATCCAAACAAATTCATATTACACTCTTAGTTTATACAAAACAGCTTAACAACATCCACAACAAGGTTCAAGATTTCAAGAACATATCCTACAAGATCTTTCAACAACCATCGCTCAAATCACTTGTATAAACTTAAGAACAAGAAGATGAAGATAAACCTTACCTCAAACCACAAGAATTACTTCAAATCCAAGATTACTTTAATTCAAAGGATTCTCCAAACTCAGCACAATGAGGAGAAGTACAATCTAATGATAGCCACGGGAGTCTATACTTTGAAATCACTTAGTTTTCCTTTGATTTTGTCCTAAGATCATTAGAGACCTTTTGGAAAGAGTTTATGAGCTATCTAGGGTTGCAAAATAAAAGGTCGAAGTGGGTCTTTATATAGAAAATAGGATAAGTTTGCACCGACCATGACATATGACACAATCTGTGAATTGCAGACATTACTTGTGAAATAAATGTCATGTTGTAATGACCAGTTTGGTCGTTATGATCCTTTCATGCAATTCCTTGTTATAACTCTTCTCCCGACATTCAACAGTAGAATTTCTTATATAAACCATGAGTCGAGTAACTTCCATATATGAAAAAGAAGATTATTTGAAATGTGAAATTTCTAGAAATAGTCATCCCTGCCTCAGCGAACTCCTTCCACCCCAGCAAAGTTCGCTTCAGCGAGAATCTGTCCACCCCGGCGTAGGGGTGATGTGTCAAGTGACCCACCCCAATGGTCCATTCCATAGCCACGACGTGTTCGCCCCAGTAGAATCGAATCCACCGCGGTAGAAAACACTGCAGTTCTGAGTGTAACACATTTTCCCAAATCAGTGTGTCTCGAGATGGGAGCTAACCTAATAAGTTTTCTGCATTTTTGGCCTAATTTTCCTCTATTAAGGGTAATATATTCTTACACTTTTCATGTTTCCTTAATGTTTTCGTAATTAGGGGGAAAAGTTTGGAACGAAGAACTAGTGGCAAAAAACTCCTTAATAATGGGAACCCTCTAAAATGATATCTTGTGATAGAATTGGATGGGTAAAGAATGATTTATTCTATATAAGCTATAATGTGGGTAAAACAATCTGGTTGATGGATTAATTTGATTATAGAAACAATTTCTTAAATTGGGAAAGAACCTAGAGTTGTAATTAGGGTTTCTTTGACATTATGAAATTGAAGGACTAAATGAAGTTATTTTCCATATTAAATTTTGGATATGGCTAATAATCATGTCTAGAAGCTTTGGAGGTAATAAATGTGGATTTTGACATCATGGATCGGGATGGAGGTGTAGGTGTCTTATGTTGGATGGGACTAAGTCTTTGTGTGCTTGTATTGATTTTAATATGTAGAACTTATATGTTAGATTAAGTCTACTACGAGGAATTCCAAGGAGTAAAACATACACGCTAAGGATCGATTGTTCGTAGCTCCTACCCGACATTGAGATATGATACAATTTAGCTTTTCGAGACTCTGATAGAAGTACGTAATTAGTTATATATATTTAGGGGTATTGTGAGTGTTTCGGGGTTCCACTCAGCTGGTTGTGATGAACGATTGAGTAGGTACCAATGTTGAACTGTGATAATGGGATTATTTGGGGAATCAGCCTTACGCTGGTTTTGATTGTTGATTATTTAGGCGTGTCTCCATATGTGGGCTTGTTGCCATTTTTTCTATTAATTGTTTACTCATCACAAATGCTTTCAATTAATATCCTGATTTCACTTGGATTGTCTATGTGTTGGTAATCTCTTGAAAACATGTGTACATCATCTCTATATATGATTGCATCTCATTATATCATGATATCTTGCCTTGTATTGTCATTGCATACATACACTGATAATTATGTGATATTGATATGAGAGTGGTAATGATATGTTATGGGCTCAAGAGGCCGGAAAGGTAAGAACACTTGTGAGATTATAGCAACATTGAGATGATGATTATATAGACGGATCAGGTTGCACGCTACAATGGATATTGATATGCAGGGATTGGAGTTGCATTCCTGCAACGTGATTGAGACTCTGCAGATGAGTCATGGGCTTTAGTCAGATTTGTGTGTGGAATTTCAGTTAACTAGGAGAGGTGTATGGACTTCGCAGGTCCCCTACGGGTGTATGGATCATAACAAAACCTTAGCGTATTGTATACCAGGTTGGGAAAGGTACCTTTAATTGAATTATATTTCATCCCCATATTCATATCATACATATGCAATTTCATTAGAAAATCGTGGGTGTGTTTATATTTGAGAGATTCTTGATAACTTGATTGGATCTTGGAAATTGACTGAGTATACATGATTCGTGATTCTTTCTTGATTTTGGTGCCTATGTGATGGAATTAGCAGTGGTTTCTTGTACATTTGTTGTGTGGTTATATTCCGTTAATTGGTACTCGTTGTTAATCTTGTTGTTCTAGTGGGTAAAAGATGATATATTAAATGGTAACTGTGTCATTGAATAAAATGTCTAGCATGTGAAGGGGTGTTTGTTTATTAATTGGTAACGGGTTCATTTGAGTCTGAGGTTATAAGTAATAATTGTAAATAATGTGGTTCCTAGTTAAGAGTTATGGAAAAGGCCTATAATTAGAAGGGTGAAGGGTCGTGATGCACTTTTCTTTTAACCTTACCTATTGTATGAAAAACTAGCTTGATTTGGGTATTGCTGGGCCTAGGTGTAAGTTTAGGGAACTTCTAGAATGTATCCAGTATATGTGTTTGAATGTTCTTGACATACTTGTGTAAGTAGATATATGACTTATACATTTGGTGGGTTCTTTGTCAATAGGTATGTGTTGAGAGTCTTATTTGTGTAAATCTTATATATTCGTGGATTTTATGTGATTAGATGTCTTGGCTATCATATGAACCAAAATATATTCGGGTGACTTAGTAGAGATATTAATTGCTAGTGATAGGCTATGTGGAGTCAACTTGATTTTTATTTCTGAATATGTATTTCAGTCATTGTCGGCTTATGATGTCTATGGGGGAACGTTGTGTACTTATGCTACACTTGCTGCATCGATTCTGGATACATGTTTTTGGTCTATTAGGTTGAACATTGTAGCACGGGCAGCTGAGGCAAACTATCTTATCCAGTGGCCTTGGTTCCTATCTTATGTATTATTTTCATTCGGGTAGTGTTGTATTTTCCGCATTCTGATGTTGTAATCTTAGAGTCCTTGCATAAGTCAGACCATGTTCTAGGAATGAAAGGTTATTGCAGAAACTCATTGTACTTATGATTTAATGGGATTCTTTACAATTGTGACTTATTTTCTTCCGCATTTACTTGAAACCCTTTTCTAAAGTTGTTTTGGGGATTTGGTTCGCCTACATAGGGGGAATTGTGTAGGTGCAACCACGGCACCGTGACTTGGAACGTGATACACGTCGCAGACTTTGAAATTGTTTTACAAAATCTCTGTCACACTCTGCTTTCGATGAAAGTTCGATAAAATATTGTTTCCCAGAGTGATCTGCGATTTGCAGATTACTCCAGGCAACGATATTTTGTCCAGCATTCATCGAAAGTTACTTTCATTGATCCGATAAGTCTTAAACATTCCCAAACTTACTCAACACTTCCGTAAACCTTTATTGGTCACTTGGAAGGATCCTACTCTTCAAGCATATGTTGGCTAGCATTATAGTAGCGACGACGCATGAAAACATGGGGTGTAACATCCTTCCCCCTTAAGAATATTTGTCCTCGAATGTAGAGGTAGCATAACTTTGAATTTTTAACTCTCAGAATACTTAAATATTTTGGTAGAGTTTCCTCTGTAAACAGGACTATCCAGAACCTGTCAAGTAGACAAAATATATATCTAATGCCACACAGGGCTATACCATGTCATAAACTAATAATATCGGCCCCACATGACCGTCTATCTATCCAGAAATGAAAAAAGTTAGATGTAACTCATCTCAACTATCAAATGTACAAATATGGGCTGCATCTTCAGCATTTCCTATACAAGGCACATAAGGTAAGCTTCATATATAGGATATAAATAGGGAAATCATTTCTCATGAGTGCTAATATAAACCTATAGTTTGAAACAAGTGAGGATATCTGGACTTCATGTCCTCCTCTTCTTCCACATCATTTCTTCTACATTATTGTTCCTCTACAACACCTTAACAGATGCTACATCTTTGGTCCATAGCTTGTGGACATGACGATCTAAGATAGCGACTGTAATCTCCTTGTACAATAAGTCCTTTGTAATCTGAATGTTCTATTTATGGGTAACACGAGAGGGATCACCTATGTACTTTTGAAGCATCGATACATGAAATACTGGATGGACTGCTTCCAACTTTGGGGTTAGTTCAAGCCTATAATCAACTTGGCAGATCCTCTGAATAATATTATACAGTCCGATGTACCTGAGGCTAAGCTTGTCCTTATTTTCGAACCTCATCACGCCCTTCTTAAGCGATACTTGTAGAAACACCCAATCGCCAACAACAAATTCTAGGCCTCGACGTGAAATATCTGAATAGGACTTTTGCCGACTCTGGGCGATCAACAATTTCTCCTGAATTATCTTTGCATTCTCTACTGCTTGTTGCACCAAGTCAAGTCCCAATAACATCACTTCCCCCACTTAAAACCAGTCGATATGAGACCTATACTTTCGCCCATGCAAGGCTTCATACGGGGCCATCTTAATTCTGGAATGATAACTGTCATTATAAGCAAATTCAATAAGCGGCAAATGATCTTCCCAACTCCATTTGATGTCCAAGACACAAACTCATAACATAAGCTCAAACGTATAAATAGAGCACTCATCCTGTCCGTCTATCTATGGATAGAAAGCTATACTTAAATTAACCTGAGTACCCCAAACATTTCTAGAAAGATCTCCAGAAGTTAGCTTTAAACTAGGAACCTTTGTTAGATTTAATAGAAATTGGAACCCCATGAAGCCAAACTATCTCTTTGACATACAACTTAGCATAATCATTAGGCGAATAAGTAGTTATAACAAGTACAAAATGAGTTGACTTTGTAAGCCTGTAAATAATAACTCAAATGGAATCGAACTTCCGATAAGAACGAGGTAAACCTGTAATGAAATCCATATTAATTACCTCATATTTCCACGACTGACTCTCCTATATCTAAAGCAAACCTCTAATTTTTTGATGTTCAACCTTAACCTACTGGCAATTTGGTCATTGGGCCACAAACTCTGTAATATTTCTCTTCATATCATTCCACTAGTAAATATGTTGAAGATCATGGTACATCTTAGTAAAACATAGATGAATAGAGCACATGGACTGATGAATCTCTGTCATAATCCACCCTCAGAGTCCTCCAATATTAGGTACACACAACCGACCTCAGTACCTAAGAATCCCATCATCTGACAGTTTGAACATCTGCTTCTTCTGAAAAGGAATCCCCTTTCTCATTCTAACCATCTCGGGATCATCAAACTGCTTTTCTTTTACTTCTGCTACCAAACATGATTCTGTGACATTTCAAAGTATAGCACCTCTATCATCTGTATCAAGCAGTCGTATACTCAAACTGGCTAACTGACACAAATCTTTGGTCATCTCCAATATATCACTCTCTACATGACTTAGTCTACCCATAGACTTACGGCTCAAGACATCGGCTACAACATTAGCTTTTCCAGGATGATATAGGATATCAACATCATAGTCCTTCAACAACTCAAGCCATCTTCTCTGCCTGAATATATATTGTAGGATCTTATGATCAGTAAACAAATCAACATGATCCCATATAGATAATGACACCATATCTTCAAAGAAAATATAATAGTTGAGAACTCAAGATCATGAGTCAGATAATTCTGCTCTTGCTTTCTCAATTGTCTCATAGCATATGCAGTAACCTATCCATGCTATATCAGAACACAGCCTAAGCTGACTGTGGAGGCATTACATTAAAAAACATAGAACCTTTCGGAAGTGCTAGGACAAGTGCTTATGTCAAATTATCCTTCAACTATTGGAAACTCCTGTCACAAGCATCTCACAATTGGAACTTAGCTGACTTATGATTAAAATTCGTCAATAGGGAAACAAAAGAAGAAAATTTCTCTATGAACCTCCTATAGTAACCTGCCAAGCCCAAGAAACAACATACCTTAGTAGGAGTTGTGGGCCTCGGCAATTCTTCACAACCTCAATCTTTTGTCTATAAACTTTAATGCCCTCATCTGAAACTATGTGACCAAGGAAAGCCACTGAATTCAACCAAAACTTGCATTTGGAGAACTTAGCATATAACTTACGATCTTGGAACATGTGTAACACCGCTAAAAATGGTCTGCATGCTCTGACACTGATCGAGAATACACTAGAATGTTGTGATATAAGTATAGAGGGCTTTGAGTTGGTAAGTGTCTTGGGTCTTGGTGAGATTCGAGATAACCCAAAATTAGGCAAGGAAGGTGGGGTTTCTCGGATTCTCGATAAGCCAATATGTGGGCTGTTTGGCGATAGTGTCGGGTAAATGGAGAAGCAGTCGGGTCAAGGCACTTTGTATGGTGGTCACAGATGGTATGAGGGTTGGGATGGTGGTTGGGGTTTGGTAGTTTAGTGGTGGTAGGGTCGCGACACAAAGTTAAAATAATGAGGTTCTTGATTTCTTGGGTGGGATGGTCAATGGGATGGTTGATGGCCGATTCAGGTGGAACGACATGAAGGTGTGTTAAGGAAATTTGGAACTGTGTCTCAGGGGTCTTGAAGGACAGGATAATGGTGGTGGTTTGGTGTTTTGGTGGTGCTAAGGTTGTGGAAACAACCTAAGATAGTGAGGGTCTGAGGGGTGGGCTCGGTAGGGAAGTTGGTGTGTTTGATGGTGTTTGCATGGAGTTACGGTTGGTTTCGGATGGAGGAATTCTGAGAGGATGTTAAAGAGGTGTTGTGGGAGGTAGTAGAGTGGGTAAACAAGTAATTGGAACAATGAATGTGTATAGATTGTTGAAAACAATCCAATACACAAACCAAGTCTTAATTTGGTCGATATGTAGTTCTTAGATGGTAACACGAGGAGTTAATTGCTCGTATGGTCTCCAAGGATGTTATGGTTTATTGCACAAGGACTAGGTTGAGGTTTGGTGACTGCGAGGCTCAACACTAACCAAGTAAGGGTGATCGAAACCTTATAAAAAATAGGTGGTTCTCTCAGAGAACCAAGTGACCCTCCCAGAGGATCAACTAAGAACCTACAATCCCAGATTGAAGGACTTAGGTAAGATGAGTAAACACTCAAGTTTTATATTCAACAACAACTTCCTAATACAATATCCTAAGGGCTCCTTTTATAGTAGAACAAGGAACCTTCTAGAAAGAAACCATAATGACATAGACTGAAACTTAGTCGACTAGATGGGAAAGGGGAAGAAGAGGGGTCCTTGCCCGAGGGGAGCTTCATGTCCAAATACTATATTGTAGAACCTCTTTGATGTCTTCCATACATGGTTATTTAGCACTTGAATGAGCTCCTTGGAGTGTGTTGAGATACATGCCCTTTGGTCGATTGTGAAGGGAGTAAATTGTTAAATCCTTCGGCTTCATCAACCCACGTGTTGATATTCTCAATTGATGAAATCCATACACGGTTTATCCACTTGGAAGACCTCAACTTCTGGATGGCACATTCACTCATTTGATTCGGTGTATACGCTTGACTATGTCACTATGTGATGAGTCTTCTCTCGGCTTAGTCATCTTCCCCTCATTGAATGTGTCCTAGTGAGTCTCTAAGGGTTAGTACATCCCTTTAATATGTCCTAAGTAAGCTAATACTTAAACTAAGAATATAAAGACAATAATTAAAAGCAAGGTCTCGGCCAAGACCAACACTTAAGGCCGAATAAAGTCCAACTCCTTGAGACAGTTAAATATTGTGTCCTATGCCATTCAAAAGTCCATACATTTATAAGCTTTTGGCCGAGTGTTCATAGCTAACCATTGGCATTCTTGGAAGCTTACTTCTTATCTTGAATTGAGGGGTCAAGCATGGGGTTTCATTTACATCAATCTCCTTTCTTCGGAAGAATTTGTCCTCAAATTCGCGGGGATCAAATGTGAGGACTCCCTGCTACCAACCCACCTTGAATCAATTCCTTCGTTCGGACCTTGTTCCTTGCATGAGCTTTCTTGAATTTCGGCTAACCATTTGAAAGGATCATCCTTCAAGTATTCTCCCCACTTGGTCCATGAATCATACGTGAAGGTCTTAAGATGTATACCTTTCGACTTCTCATTGTAAGGAGCCTCAGATTCCTGCCTTACGCCGGCATCAACCTCATGCTCTTCTTAACACAACTCTTCAATGACCATGATAGAGGTAGTAATATTCTCATAGTCTGGGACTACACGAGGGTAGACAAAATTTGAGCCATAGTCCCGTATAGCACTAGGACTCTTGAGTCGTCCTTGGTTCACATCGGATGTTTCAAGGAAAAGTTCTTTACCCCTTGGATCACCCATTACGGTGGTGGGATTCCTATGGGAAAGGTCAAACCGCTAGAAACTTTGAGTGAGCTTCCAAGTAGTCTGAGATTACCATATTGTACCTTGATGACCAATTCTTGTTCACTCCTTTCTCTAGTCTTCATTTCATGGGAGCAATCCTTCCAAGATATCTTAAGAAGGGATTCAGCCATCCTCACTTCAATCCAATAGATAACCGTTCTTGGTATTAGTGGCTCTTACCTCAAAACAAAGTGAAGGGTCTTATGACCATCAATTCTTATGTTCCAAATGTCATTCCTCTTTTTCACCAACATCATCGGTGTCGGTACTAACACTTCTATCTGCCTCACCTTCTTTAGTTCTTCCTCTTTTATTCATTCTTTAAATAAGAGAGTCTCGGGTTCGGCCTTACACTCTTGCGCATTTTGGAGTTTCATCCTTCTCACTTGACTAGGTGATAAAGGTCTTAGTCGGAAATCCCTGCCATCTTTGTGGAATGAGTAGTTGTTTTCCTCTCCATCATGCAATGTCCTTCGATCGTATTTCCAGGGTCACCCCAAATAAATGTGACATGCATCCATAGGGATGACATCCCACCAAAACACATCTACGTATTCACCGATTTGAAAGTTAACAAGGGCTTGCATTGCGATTATGACCCCGTTTCCTTTATTCACCAATCGAATATAGCGAGGTTTATGATGCATGTGCATTGACAGTTTCAATTCACCAATTATCCCGATGGAAATCAAGTTAGCACAACTACCTCCATCTATAATCATGTTGCATATTTTCTCGTTCACCTTGCAACGGATGTAGAAGGTTTGCTCCCTTTGAGTTTCTTTATGCTCCCCCGGTTGGTTGTTTAATTACGTGTTGGAGCATCAAACTCACGCCATCTTCCCTAATGGTATCACTTTTCTTCTCCACGTACGGGCCATAAACTTGATAGATAGGTGGAGAACTCTATGAGATTATTTCCATGTCACGTGTAGCATCTCCCATGGATGGTGGCATAGTTGTGATAACATCCGTAAACGCATTATCCACAAATTTCTTCATGGTTCCTTTCAGGGTCACAACTCTAACCATGTCTATTGAGAGGTCATTCTTGCCGATCAATGAGTCTAGACGACTCCCCTTCTTGGCTTCCTCTTCTATCTTTTGTACATCGACTAACAGTGCCTCGTCTTTGCACTTCTTCACCCTTCGGATTCTCATATCCTTTACTTCATTAGGCGTCATAGACAACAATCGAATCCTCCAGCCATTACTCCGAAGAGAATATCTATTCCTCTCCTCATCGTGTCGTGACTTACGGCCAAGTTGCCATGGCCGTACTAATAAAATATGGCATGCATCCATGGGAAGGATGTCACACCACACTTTATCTTCATTCCCTCCAATCCGAAAACTAACAAGAGTTTGTCTTGTTACTCGTAGTTCTTCATCTTGGGTTGGCCTTTGGAGAACATACGACTGATGATGGTTTCGGGAAGGCAGATCCAATTTGTTTACTATCAAATTTGAAGCCACGTTGATACAACTCTTTCCATCAATGATCATGTTGCACACATGGTCTTTCACTTTACATCGAGTGTGAAAGAAATGTTCATTTTGCGTCTCCTTGTGTGCATCAAGTCGATCATTCGATATATGTTGGTGTATTAAGTACTCATGCTCCCCCACAAGAGGAACATCGACTTCTAATAACTCCTTGCTCACGTATTTCTCTAAAACATCATACATAATCCTCCGTAGTTCCTTTCTTGTGAGGGGCATAGCGTCAAAGCGTGGGACAGGATTGCCTTGCTCTAATACCAATTTGATGTAAGTACAGAGGGATTTCAGTTGGTAAGTGGCTCGGGTCTTGGTGAGATTGGGATTGACCCGAAAATAGGCAATGAAGGTGGGGTTTCTCTGATTCTCGGTAAGCCGAGATATGGGGTGTTTGGCGACGGTGTTTGGTAAATGGAGAAGGAGTCGGGTCAAGGCGCTTAGTGTGGTGGTCACGGGTGGTATGAGGGTTGTGATGGTTGTCGGGGTTTGGTAGTTTAGTGGTGGTAGGGTCGCGGCACAAAGATGAAACAGTGAGGTTCTTGATTTCTCGGTTGGGATTGTCAATGGGATGGTTGAAGGCCTATTCTGGTGGAACGGCTTGAAGGCATGTTAAGACGATTTGGGAATGTGTCTTGGGGGTCTTGTGGGATAGGATGGTGGTGGTGGTTTGATTTCTTGGTGATGCTAAGGTTGTGGGAAAAACCTGAGACAGTGAGGGTCCGAGGGGTGGGCTCGGTAGGGAAGTTGGTGTTTGCATGGAGTTACGGTTAGTTTCGGATGGAGGATTTTTAAGAGGATGTTAAATAGGTGTTGTGGGAGATAGTAGAGTGAGGAAACAAGTAATTGGAACAAGGAATCTATACGGATTGTTTGAAAAAATCTAAGACACAAACCAAGTCTCAATTCAGTCGATATGTGGTTCTTAAATGGTAACACGAGGAGTTAATTGCTCGTGTGGTCTCCAAGGATGTTGTGGTCAATTGCACAAGGACTAGGTTAAGATTTGCTGACTGCGAGGCTCAACACTAACCAAGCAAGGGTGACCTAAACCTTATAAAATATAGGTTGTTCTCCTTGAGAACCAGGTGACTCTCCCGGAGGATCACCTAAGAACTTACAATTCCGGATTGAAAGACTTAGCAATGATGAGTAAACACTCAAGTTTTATATTCAGCAACAACTGCCTAATAAAATATCCTAAGGGCTCTTTTTATTGTAGAACAAGGAACCTTCTAGAAAGAAACCATAATGACATAGACTAAAACTTTGTCGACTATATGGGATAGGGGAAGAGGAGGGGTCCTCAGCCGAGGGGAGCTTCACGTACAAATACAATGTTGTAGAACCTTCTTTGATGGCTTCCATACACGGTTAGTTAGTACTTGAATGAGCTCCTTAGAGTGTGTTGAGATGCATGCCCTTTGGTCGATTGTGAAGGGAGTGAATCATTCACTCCTTCGGCTTCATCAATCCGCGTCTTGATGTTCTGAATTGATGAAATCCATACACAGTTTATCCATTTGGAAGACCTCAACTTCTAGATGGCACATTTACTCCTTTGATTAGGTGTACACACTTGACCATGTCACTATGTGATGAGTCTTCTATCGGCATAGTCATGTTCCCCTCATTGAATATGTCCTAGTGAGTCTCTAAGGGTTATTACATCCCTTTAATATGTCCTAAGTAAACTAATACTTAAACAAAGAATTTAAAGACAACAATTAAAATAAAGGTCTTGGCCAAGACCAACACTTAAGGTCGATTAAAATCCAACTCCTTGAGACAATCAAGTATTGTCTCCTATGCCATTCCAAAGTCCATACATTTCTAAGCTTTTGGCCGAGTGTTCATGGCTAACCATTGGCATTCTTGGAAGCTTTCTTCTTATCTTGAATTGAGGGATCAATCATGGGGTTTGATTTACATCTTGTTGTCTATAAATACAATCACGAAGATATCCAGAAATGACTTGAACACCCGATTCATCAAGCTCCTAAAGTCATTGGTGAATTAGTGAGACCGTATGACATAACAAGAAACTCAAAGTAACCATATCTGGTCCTGAAAGTTGTCTTCGGAATATATTTTTCCTTAGCCCTCAATTGATGGTATACAAACCTAAGATCAATATTTGAGAAATATTTAGTGTCATACAACCGATCAAACAAGTCATCGATCCTTGGGAGTAGATATTTATTCTTGATAGTAACCTTATTCAGCTGGTGGTAATCAATACACATTCTTAATCAGTCATCTTTCATAAGAACAAATAATACAGGTTCACCCCATGGCAAAGTACTAGGCTTAATGAATCCCTTCTCCAGCAAAGTACTAGACGCTCCACCTCTATCTCTGCCTCTACCAACCGATGCCTGAGTACTCTGCCCAGGAGGGCATACAAATAAAGAAGAAACAACTACATATCCAGTCGACTATGACATACCACCTCCGCCTCTCATCGGATAGTTCTACATATTATGATCGGGATGTCAACAAGAATAATAAAAATCCGAACCTTGACAACACTGCTCAAAATAGGCTCTTCTATATCAATCATAATAGGGTAAAGAAGGCCTCATCTGACTAGAATATCCTCTACATTACGAGCATGACGCCGATGAACTCTGACCCTGACCAGAATAAGTAAATTGATCTCTATGCTGGCCCTGAAACTGAGGTGGTGCACTGGCTGCTAGGTAGGATGGGAGCCTAGGAACCTAAGGCGTAAACCCACCTCTAAACTCTCATGTATCACCTGCAGACTTTGTACTCTTGTGCTGGCTCCTATCATGCTCTCGGTCAGCCAGCTGCTATCTTTTACGATCCTCTAAATTATACGCATAATTCTGGATGGGAGAGATATACATACCCAAATTCAGAGAAGCTATAGTACACTTATTAACTATGTGCGTCCCCAAGCCATTAACAAATTATTGTACCCGATCATTGATCTCAGCTACAATTGTAGGAGCATATCTGGCCAAATAGTTACACTACAGACTATATTCTCGTATACTCATATTCCTCTGCTGGAGAAGTACAAATCTATCTTGCCTGGCCCGTTAGAGCTCGACCGGCAAATAATGCTACAAGAAGGCCTTAGAAAACTCTCTCTACACTGTTGGTGTGGCACGTGGTCCCTTGGCCTGCTCCTATAACTCATACCATGCCACAACGACATACCTCATTCTATAAAAAGCTAGCTCTATCGATTCAGTATCGGTGGCATGAATTACCTGCAAAGTCCGCTACATCTGATGCAGAAGTTTTGTGGGTCCACATTCGGGTCTGATTTCTTGAATACCGGGGGTCCAAGTTGATAAAATCCCGGACTCTCGCACTAACCGCTCTATCAGAAGGACAAGTAGGCTGACGTTGGGCTTGAGAGGCCACCAATCGAGTCAATAACTAATTAGTGACATGCATATAAAGATCCTGGTCAGGAGCGTCCTGGGAAGGAACTAGATGTAAATTGGATCCCCTATGATCCTCTAGAGGTGGCGGCGGTGGTATACTAGAAGCCCAATATAAGGCCTCATTCTAGTGCTTATGTTGTCTCATATTTATGGGTGTTACTTGACTGGCACAATCTCCTGCATCAATATCCAACATCCTAATAGTCGTCTACCTTCTAGTCATAGGCATTACTAAAAGTATAAACAAGATAAGGATTAGAAGTTGATCACTTACGACTCAGCTTTATTGCACTATCTGGATCAAGAAAGAAGGTAACCATCCTAAATTCCCTATAGCCTCTTGTTTATAAGTATGGTGAACAATATGCCCATACACAAGACTCTACTACACATG
This sequence comes from Anisodus acutangulus, assembly GCA_029783415.1. Lineage (NCBI taxonomy): Eukaryota > Viridiplantae > Streptophyta > Magnoliopsida > Solanales > Solanaceae > Anisodus > Anisodus acutangulus. The sequence continues at coordinate 30,157,507 of CM056495.1, forward strand.
GCTTGCAGACTCCCTAGGACAGACCTGCTCATATCACAAGTTTGTCACACCCCAGCTTCGGAGAGTGTGCCCAGCACCTGGTGCCTAAACGTCCCAAGAGTACCACATGTGTATCATTACCTAAACATACGACCATCTGGGCCAACAAAGCTTTAGAGTGACAAACACTATAGAAATCTGAATGAAACAACCTGTAATAATAGACAACTAACCAACATATATATATATATAACAAGGCCGACAAGGCCACAGTCAACAACAACAAAAGGGACGATAAGGCTATACCAACAATTGTATATTATCCAATAGTCTGCAAGACTCTAGGACTACTACAACATATCATCAGGTCGGTATAAGGCCCTTCCATACCAAAAATAAATACAAACATATGCAAGATAACTTACTACTCTCTATACAACAACTCGAGAAGAAGAAGAGTGCGACGACCAACTACATGATTGGGCAACGTACTGTGGAGGTGCGTTTGTATGTGTACCTACACCTGCGGGAATGAAACACAGTGCCCCAACAAATGGGACATTAGTACAAATGAATGTATTTAATATGTAAGGTAAGTAAGTAATACAAGTGAAGGGTACATAAGTAAAAATGAACCCTAGAATTTCCACTGAGGGTGTAGTTTGTCACACCCTAAATTAGGAGGTGTGGTCGGCACTTGGTGCCATAAAGGCACGAGCGTACCACTCTAAAACATAACTTGTAAGCTAATTAAAAATTGTGGTTGATAGGTCCATAACAACATGAATATACAACTCTGACTCGATAGCTTCGAATGAAGTGAAGCTCACCACTCGATCCACAGAACTCAACCAGCTCCTACTGGAGAGGTCTATCTAGACCTTTATCTGAATCTGCAGCATGACATGCAGCGCCCCGACAAATGGGATATGAAAATATAAGCTATAAAGAGAAGCATAATAGAAATCTGATACTCTGATAACATGTATGCCATATAGGGCTAACAAGGAAACATTGAAACTGTACTAAACCCTTTGTATAGCAAATGTCGTTTATAATCTACCCTCGACTTATAACCCAAAGTGTAATATGTCTCTTCCCTTAGGTATACTCTGAGGTGTATGTATGGATGCACATATAAGTGTCTAGCCTGACTAACTATAGCGTGGTGCGGTGTGTATAATGCACATGTAAGTGTCTAGCCCGACTAACTATAGCGTGGCGCTGTAATAATCATGGCACTTGGCCTCTTTTCGACTCATAACTCTTTAACTTTCTTTGATACGACTCTTAGTCGACTCGATGATTAACTCTTTGGGACCCTTATTTTGAGGTCTATAAAGTTCAGAGACAACTAGGATACACATAATACAATAACGAAACAAAACGTATGCTCAATGAAGGGTAAGAACATGTGAATAAGACTCAACTTCGAAGGTAACCACGACTTTTACCCTATAACTTGGGTTCAATGGTTTCTTCTGCTTTTCAATGACAACTTGTCGGTATACAAAACTGTGACTTGAGAGACCCCATCAGGGAGGAGTATGGTCTCGACCGGGAAAGCAACAATAAACATGGAATACAACAATAACAAGAGAACTATTATTGATAATTATTACTGACAAGGGATAATAGACATATGAATAGAATTATTTTGTCAAGTTTGAAATGATTAAATGGGCTATTATGTTTGAGTTATTAGAATATCACTTAGAAACTGTTTAGGATGAATTTTAGGTTTAAATAAATTAAAAAATATATCTTGATGTGCTGTAAGGAGTTGTTGAAATCCATAGATTTTGGCATATAGGACTAAATTCAACTTCCATTCTTGCTTAAAGGTATAATATTCTGTTTGCTCTTAGTTAGAAATATATGGCATGTGACATGTGAAGGTTGTAGGTGATGATATTATTCAAATGCTTCTTGTTTAAATTATTTTGAATACGCTTGAGTATATTGAGGGGGCCATGGGATTTGGTATCTGCTGTGATTTGGTGCAAGTACATTTATGTGCTTCCATGTTGCTATTGCTCATTGTTTCCATCTTAATTAAGGCCTACTTGAACATGTGCCAATCCAAGTTAAAAAATGAATAGCCTATTTGATGTGTATGTAGCTTATGTTTGTCTGTCTAGTACTCTGCTCCCACTCATGAATACAATGCCCCTTTGTATGCCTAGATGTCCTATGTTTCCATGTCTAAATCAGCATGCTAGCCTAATGTCATGTACAACTATGCCATGATTGCATTCATATAGATTTGAACTCTGTTAACTGACCTTGTCTATGTGATAGCTTAAGTCAATGCATGTCTATAGCCTTCTTGGGACCAACATAAGTTCAACCAGGACTATTTCAGGACTATTAGTTAGTAACCCCAAACTATGTAATCTTACCTTCCCATAGAATTCCACATTTTCTCATTTGAATACATGTTACATGTTTTGGATCTTATGCTAGTCTCTATTAGCTCATAATCATAACCTGCCTCTATTTCTGTTAATCTAAGGTCTGTTAAGCAGCTGTATGTACCATGATTTAAGTTCAAAGATGTCTAATAAATTAAAAATGCTTTGTACTAGTAATTTTGTGTAAAATGAATTCCTATCATGTGTTCATGTTGGTTAAGACTAGACCATTTAGTTAAACAATTGCCTAAGAATGAGGTTTACAATCCAACTTATGTGTCTCATGGTGTCGTTGGTGTCTGTCTTAACTGGTACATGCCTATACCAATTTCATGCTAGTTTGGGGATAACATGCTCACTAGCTAAGGTCTATGGTAAATGTTCATGTACATCTGTTTGACTAAAAATGGTATTGTAACCTATTTGTTTAGCCTCAAGAAATGAAATAAAGAGAGAAGAATGTCCATTTACCCTGTCTAGTTTTTGAACAATGTTCTGATACTACTTTTCCTCCCATGATAACTAGGAAATTCCATATTGCCAATATGTTGTGATTATAGCTTAGGTAGAGTTCTATGTTTTGGTATGATTAGCCCTCTGCTAGTTTTCAATTTTTCCTAATAGGGCCAATGCCAACATGTTGTCTGTTTTAGTAGAATGGACATTGTTTTTCACTATTTAAACTTGCTGAGTGTGATATGAGGTCTGTGACTTGACAAGAATAGCCTAATAGGATATAAATGATCTAGCTTGTTAGATATTGCATTGATTTCATTATGTTAAATGTTTAAATGCATGTTTGACTGGTTTAAGATTGACATTGTGCGGTATAGGTTTAGTCTAGGAATCTTTGCGTAGTATATCATGTGTATTCCTATCAGCCTGCCTTGTTTATCCTTTTGTGTGCTTGAAACAACTGGTATACCAAGTATACTTAGTATATGAGGTATACAAGTTGTGTATATCACCAGTGTATATCCAATAAAAGAATCCTACTTTGAAATTCATTTGGGCCTAGCCCATTTACGCTGCCTTTTCTTCTTCTGCTTTCAATTTTTATGATTGGCCTAAGCCCATTTGCCTGCTTTTTTTCATGCCACTGTTTATTGTTGTTAGCTGGGCTGCTTTCCAACTGTTTGACATAAGGCCTTAATTATCAGATATACATTTTCTTCTTAAATTGATACATGATGGGTTTGTATTTAATTTAGGATTACATGCATTTTATTTGATAAGTTTTTTTGTGCTTTCTAACTTGCATTCTCCTTTTCCTCTCCTTTTTATGCGACTGCCCGCGACGACTTGGGCTCCTTGGGCCTCTTCTTCTCTTCCAGCCAGTTGGGCCAATTCCCAACCAAATCTTTTGATCGATTCCGACACCGAAGCGCAGCAGCTTGAAGGCCCAACTATGAGTGAAAATTGTTAACTGGTGGGCTTAGGTAAGCCCACTAACCTAAACTCATCTCTTTCAATTCATATACTTGTATATATATGTATTGCTTGTATAACAATATTTTACATATATTATTGGAACCTTCTTATGGTTACAACTTAGAATAGGAAAACGATATTAGGCTAAGACTTTGATGGGTATAAACATAGGTTCTAACCATAAGGGTTCCAATACAAAATATTTTAAATTATATGAATTGCTTATGCATTTAAATACCCACAATTATAACTGTCATTCATGCATCTTCCGACAAATGGCATGCACAAACACTTGCATCAATGCACAAAGACTATTATGCGAATTTCGCGATCATCCTCCAGAAAAAATATCAAAAACATTTCTTTGGAGCACGTTAAATACTGAGTTGGTTCACGTTCATCAAACAGTCGACAACAGTTCACCCTGGGTAGTTCGCTCGGGACTCTTAATCATTTTCTAAGCCACTTTAGTACAATAACGATATAGCGAAGCCTAATCCCTAATGAACTAGCGCATTCTGACCTAGAGGGTTTTGATATTTTAGACGTATAGGACCCATTAGGCTGACTACCTCGTGTCTTGACGGTCTATGACCTGACGACACTACATCCAACTACTTCATATGTGGAAGCATTTATTATGCCTTATGTGATAAAACATTTTCCTTTTGGGGGAAATTAATCGTGCTTTGTTTTGTAGATGCATACCAACCTGAAATTCGATGTGGTTTTAGACGCACCCAAGTTTCTAAAATTGTGGTGGTTGTGTTTGGATGCTCTGCAACAAAGAGAAGTCATGGACTGTATAGGACATCTACCTTCCATTATGACCATGAAAGAAATAGAGAACTCTTAGAAGTCATTATCGGGTATTGGGATTGTGATAGAATGGTGTTTAGGTTTGGAGATTTTGAGATAACCTCGACCCTAGAGGAGATCTAGCATTGTATAGATAGAAATAGGCCCTATATGAGAAGGAGGAAGTAACCCGACCACAACCTTCTAGTACCCCATAAGCCTACTCCCAATGAGATTAAGAAGTTCCTATCCCTAGCAAGAGCTAATTGGATATTTGGCCCGACCGTAGCCTTTAGGGATCTTTACAATAGATTTGGGTCCACACGGTGGTAGGTCACACCCCAATCTTGGGAGGTATGGCCGGCACCCAGTACCCTAAGGCCCAAGCGTACCAATCCTGATTCCCGTAATATACTCCACAACATAGGGACAGATAAGTCCTCCGATGCATAATTACTAAAGAAATACACAACCACCTGTATGCAGAAAAGTCCCAACCTATACATATATATATATAACAAGGCCGATAAGGCTGATAAGGCCGACATGAACACAACAAGTCTATTGAAAAGGCTGACAAGGCCACACAAGATCATTATACCCAAAATGACTATCTACAAGCCTCTGGAGAGTATATCGATAACATCTGGTCGGGATAGGTCCCGCCATACCAACTATATTCATATATACAACCATAATAGCTAAAATCTCACTAGATATCTCTAAAAGAAAGGAGCGTGACAATCTTCAGATGAGTCCAGTCACCAACTGTGAGGTATCGTCTGAATCTCTATCTGTACATATGGGCATGAAATGCAGTGCCCCAAAAAAAGGACATCAATATGAAAGATGTACTGAATATGTATGGCTGAAATCATAAATAAGTACAACACTGTAAATAAAGCATAAACTGAAACTGTAGCTGAATGCATAACTGAAAGGTAAAGTAATGGAAAGATAACATGTACTATAAGTGCCTCTATGGGCCAGTATATACATAATGAAGTGTAGTCACGTATATATAACGTCGTAGATCTCTGGGGTTAGTATTATCAATAGCATATTTGTATAAATTGCGCAATACCACCATAGGCCTCTGTGGGCAATATCATCAATCTCGTAGATGTGTAACTGTGTATATAACGTCATAGGCCTCTGAGGGCAATATAAATACATAATGCATGCATATGATGACTTCTCAAGGATTACCATATACTCTTTTGAATTCGTCGGAGTGAGGTAAGGTCGCTGGTCCTCCGACTCCCTTATGAGAGTTAATACATCACATGTTACTCTTTCAAATGTAACCTCGACATTGGATATATCATATTATTATCTTAGCTTTCAAATTCAAAAGAGTATCTTAGCTTTCAGGAAATAATAAGAAGCCGGCTTTTATTGATATCAAAAGTAGGCCTTGGAAATAAACATATAACCTCGACATTGGATAGGTAATACACCACAACATATTGATAGGGAAAAAACAAGTACCTTCTTAAGGACTTACGAGTAGAGTGTTTATCGGATTTTATTTCGAAATCATGATTTCAATATTGATCATGCCAAAAAAGAAAGGATTACCCTTACATACCTTGTCATCAAAGCTGTTTAAGTTCCACTGGCTCTCGAAAGCTCTACAAATGGTTATCTATATTATATGAATTGTTTGCATCAATATCGAATCCATAACTTAAAGGAAAGTTTATTTGGACATTTCATCAAACAATTTGTAGGCAATATTTCATAAAGTTGTTTCTAGTTCAAATTTAATATGTTTAGACCCAACAACCTTCACCCTTACTCCTACTCCTTCCTATCATGATATTCATACTTTTACTACTCCATTTGGTAGCTTGAATCGCATCAAAACAGACCATACAACATAACCTGGTTCCAATGTTCATTATCACAACTTTTCATAAAAAATATCCATAATTCTGAACTCAACCCTTGCACAAGCCTAAATGTAAGCTAAAGAGTATGAGACTTACCTCAAATCCATCAAGAACACTCCAATTCTCAGTTTACATCATCATCATAGCTCCTCCTAAACCGCCGCAACAAGGAAGATGAGAAGCTAGTGGTGTTTACGGGGTTCTTTAATATAGAACTTGCATAGTTTACCTTGGATATTTGTCTAGAAAACATAGAGAGTCTTAGAAATATTTTTACAGAGGGTTAGGGTTTGAAAGAGGGGAGAAAATTGGGGCTTTGATCGAGCAACAAATATTTATACATGAAAAATAAAAATTCACCATCAAAATTGATGGTACAATTGTATTGTCCGTACAATAATGTACGGTCAGTACATCTAGACCGTAAATATAAAAACTAAAAATTGAAATTCTATGGTAGGAAATTCCAATTTGTACGGTCCGTACATTTTGGCCGTCAATTTGAGATTCTGCAGATTTTCATCAAATTCGTATTTCTTCGATCTGTTAACTTCTATACACTCTGGTACATCCATAGACAGTCTATGAACCCTTATTATCAATCCATAAGGTCACATATCTTCCCGAAATACTGGTGTTAATTCATGACGCGACGAAATATGAAGCTACAAGGCGTAACATCCTTCCCCCTTAGAAACATTCGTCGATGAATGTTCGAACTCTCAAGTTTTCCTAAAATAGTAGTGTTTCCCTTATAAACAGGACTATCCAAACCTGTCAAGCAGTCCAATTACACATCCAATACCACACAGGGCAATATAATAATAAGATATCATCAAATCGGCCTCACGCGACCGTTTGTACTTATGATAAATAGAAAAAGGTTTTCCATAACTCACCTTATCATTCTCTTGCTGACACCTGAGTTTCACCTGATACACTTGGTTTAGCAACACCTTCAAATTATGGTACATGGATTAACTTCGATAGACAAAATAGGAATATAAGGATCTTATCTCATGAATATTAGTATGATCCTGAATTTTGAAACACTCGAGCATAGCGATTCTTATATTCTTTGACAATTCTGCCAGAGTTCTTTTTTACCTAGGATTATCTCAACTTGTAGTCAGATGTCGTAGTTATCGCCCCATAGAATTAAACAAGTATAAAACTATCGGTACATCGTCGACCCCCACACAGTCATACATTTCTTTTACAATGTTTCTTAACCGCTGAATCTAGACATCTGAACTATGTCTCTTATTTTCTTTATTACAATTTTCATCTCAAGATGGGATTTAGGGAACAAAGCTCATAGGCATGGAGCATAAGTAACGTTACGATGAGAAGACGTGGAACAATGGTCCTCAAATTCAAGGGTTTCAAAATGATAGGGCCATTTGAATCTACTTCTTCCTCTGATCTCCCTTTGCATATTTATATTATAACCTTATACGGTCCTTTCTTAGTATATTCACATTGTCACACCTACAGACGTAAATTATGAATAACTCACTAGTCTTGGAATTTTATTCTTCAGTAAGTTCCTTCTCACCTTTACAGTTCCATCATGGAAACTCTTGAAGTAAATATTAAATAGACATCCAAGGTATTTCTCAACTGAGTATGGTACTATGATCGCAAATATTCTGATTAAATATTTATCTCTTGTCAAGTTGTATCCCGCTCATGTAACTAAGTCTCTCAAACATTCCCGTATTAATCCTAGCATTATTAATACGACAAGAGTCCTACTCCCTTGCTGTGTATAACCCTTTATTAATCGATTTGGTATTATGTCGTGTAAAAGTTATTGATCCTTAGATGAGTATTCCAAATTTCTTCCAAGTTCCATATATTCACTCACTACATGTCTCCAGTGGTTTGCGCCCTAAATTTTAATTTCCTCCCTTAGGATAGGGGTGAGGTTAATCCTGAACATTCAGAGCCTCTTTGGACTGGTTCCCTCTAATAACTATTTATCCTAGAGAACAATTGAACAATGACTTGAGATAACTTCAAGATGAATTGTCGGCCAAGCATTAATTTGTATAAGCAGTAGTAGTTGTCATGGTGCAAATTAATGAGTTAGTTGGGCATTAATCTCCCGAGTCAAAATAGTTTACAATGGTACTGACATGGCCCATAACGATCCTCAGACCACTCAATATTCCTTATGTAATATTTCAATTCAAAGGGTGAATCATTTTGGGTGCTGTTAATCAATATATTTAATTCTTGGATCTTGATAAGGTTTCTGTTATTACCTTTATTCCATATCACAATACCTTCCAATGGACTCTAGACTGGGCTCTTTGTCTTGACACTCCTCCAATTATTAATATAAGGAAGATTTCATTTACCTTCTTCTTCGGGGAATCATCACAGGCTGGTTCCTATTACGGCCGGCCACCTATTACCTTTTTGGGTCGATTCTTTCCTGCAACCCTCATCATGGTACATGACTTATCATCCATTATCTCCCTATTCATTATGTCAGAACTTATTTCTTCATATAACGTCTCCCATATGCGTATTCTATAAGAGACGTTATGCATTCCAAGATAGGTTCATCATTCCTTAGTCGTACCCCATATTTGCTCAAGTATAATTTCTCAGTTTGTATCATTCCCTTTATCTTTACCTTAATTTCCTTTTTTTCCATTTATGTACTGGAAACAAAACATTCTCCCCCCTTAGATTTCATTTCCATTTTTGTTGGCCTTATTTCTTAGGCATCTAGTATTTTTACTGACTCTAGACTTGTGATTTTCCGATAACAACATTTACTTCACACTAAGAGTGCAACACTTGACCCTTGTAACTCTGAGATCCTTTATACATCATATTCAACTGTCCGTTCATTAAGTATCTCTTGTAAAACTTTCCAAAAGAGAACCCTTGACATACTCATGTTATTCCTCAGTATTGCTCACGTTAGGGGTCATCTTACCCCCTATTTTTTCCATTGAAGGATTTACCTCTGCATGGCGTTTCTCTGCTTGATCCTCTTGTGGTCACCGTACTTGAGTTGACGCTTCAGCCTTTATTTTCTAACTCCGGCTCCCTTTGTAACCAATGTCCTTAAACCTTATGACCATTACGTTATCCTTCTCGTGGATTTTCTAGTTCATTCGGCAAATCAAAATTTACCATTACTCGCCCACTCATATCTTATTTCCTTGATCTTATTCTTTAACGCTTTTCCTTATCGTCTACTTTGGACCATTTCTTTATCACTTCATCATATGCTTACTTCGGGCTTCGTTCGTCCTTACTTCTACTTACATATCCTCAAAGTTTTGCTAACATTCATGGTGAAACTAGTGCTTGATGTATTCAAATTAGAATCGTAGTCGGGTTTAATATTACCACTGATTCGGGCTTTCCCCCTTAATTGGTATTAGAGCTCTTCTACCTGTCATTCAACCAGTTAACTTGTACGTTATCGGCTTGAATTCCTTTAAGAATTCCTCATCTTAATGTACTTCCGGTGCCATCACTTATGGACGTCAGGTATTATATTTTTGGCTAGGAAAGTTTAAGTACCACTTCTTTACTAATATTCTTATCTTTAATGATAATCGTGTTGTTATGGGTCCCATTCTAATCTCATTATCGATGTCCTTACCATTACCATCTTTCAACCAGTCTATTTGATTGACAAACATCCATCGGCCTTATTACTTTGTCATAACACTTTCACTTGTGTTTACTAGACACCCATTTAGCACTTATCACCGCTTTTCTGGAAAATCAAATCCTTTACCACAAACTATCTTCAACCATCTATTCTTGTCCGATCGGCTCATAAAACTACACCATGGAATTCAAAATTCTCATCACCTAATATCGAAAACCTTCTATCTTTTACTTCCACCCACACACGTATTGCTATTGTAAGGAAGGTATATCGTTTTCCTTTAGCTGACAAAAAAAATCTTGTCTCATGGTCTTCCAGAATGGTTCAGTCCTCATAGAGGGGTCGGGGGTTACTATTTTGGGCATGACATTTTACGGCTCTTTTCAGGTAACTTTAACTCTAGAAAACCATTTTCCTTATAAATTTTTAGGGGTTTCCCTTAATTCCTTGGACCCGAGAGTACCCTTTTAAATTGTGTATTCTTATATCTTTTATGTCCCGATATCCCGCACGCTACAGGACCTAAGAGTGTTGGATATGCATGTGGCTAAGAAATGATTGGTCCCTGAGTCATTTTACTTAGAAATTAAACATAACTATAGTTCCACTCGCCACCTTCCACTTCTATTATCCCTTTAAGGTCTATATACATCTGTATGACACACTTCCTATCACAATGACAACCAACCAATTATAAGCATAAACATGACTATCCCCAATAACATTATAAATATACCTTGTTAGTTGCATAACTATGAATAACATCGGGGCCTAATATTCCCCTTGAATAAATCTTGGGTATCTATATGCTCTATGTCTTCTACTTCCACAACAATAACACTCTTCAACATCACCCGTACATTTCCCATTATATACTTGTCGACACTGATGGCACAACGATTGAAGTACCTCAGGGAACTCTCTGGTCCTATGGCCCAAGGCTCCGCATCCAGAACATAACTCGATATTGCGTAAACATGCTTCGTTGTGCCTCTTTCCACATTGTTTACAACGCGGTCTACTACTTCCAACATCTCCTTGTGTTTGCCTTAATTTTACCTAAGAGCATCGATTTGACACATCTCGCAACACTAATCTATCTCTACCTATCTCCATTCCAAAACTTTTGGTCTGTCTACTAGTTACTTCTTCTTCACCTCGACTCGTTCTTGGCGAACCATGATTAACCGACTTCCATGATAATGGGCTCCTTTGTCTCTCCAAAGGCCTAACCTGTGGGGTATCTGAATATGGCCCTGCTCTGGAAAGATGACTGGGGACGCTGTTGCGTATATGGTACCACTTGTTGACACCCAATTTTGTCCCGTCTTTTCCTATTTATTCGCAATTTTAAATATTTTTGGACATCTCAAAAACAATTTTAATATAGGCATATATATATTTATTATTATTTTCAATATCATTATTTATTATTATTATTATTATTCACATGTTTTACTATCATTTGCTTTTTTTTAAAGTCGTAATCATAATTCTACCCTAATATTCTATGTTATTTTATTTTCGCAAAATTGCATCACATTTCCATTTTTTATTAAGCATTAAACATTTCACAAATATTATATTTTTATTATTATCACATCGTTATGTTATTTTAAATAATTTACATATTTTGCAAAAAACATCTTTTTATAATAAACTCCCTCTTATTTTTAACCAACTCATTTATTTCCAACCCAAGAACAATTTCTACCCAAAACAATTTCTACTCAACCCAAAACAATTCAACTCCCCCTTTATTTTTGGCCCACCCGAAACTGCAAAGCCCATTTCGGCCCAACCTACCCGAGCCCAAACCCATCCCCTATATTTCTCCCTAACCAAACCCTACCCTAAAAAATAAAAACCAAACCCACCCTTTTCGTCCACCAACCCAAGACACCCCCATCCCCTCATCCCCAATGAGCCGCGACCCCACACCCCATACCACACGTCGCTGGTCACCTCACCCCTGCCACCACCGACCCCTGACACCACCAACCCCCCTCTGTTACGCTGACACCACCAACCCTTCGACCCTTACCTTTATCCCCACAAAATCCGCGACCCATACCCCTAAAATCCGTTCCAAAATCGTTGCTTTTGGGCCCCTTTATTTTGAATTCAAGCTCGGTTTTAGGGGGGGAATCCACCTATAAAACCCCCTATTTTTGTTCTTTATAGAGGTCGGATTTTCTACTCTTGATTTGGCATACCATCTCTTATTTGGGTCCGACGGATTAAATATTTTTGGGTTCGATATCATCTTTCATTTTCATTATCTTTGACCGAAAAAAAGCAAAAAAAAGGAGAGGTCGATTTGAGGTCCGATTCCACCTATAAAACCCCACTTTTTGTTCTTCAAGAAGGGGGGACTGAGACCGAAAAGAAAGAAAAAATATATGTTGTGTTCTTGATTTTTAGCATTCGCTTTCCTTCTTATTCAAGAAATAAGTCCGAAAACAAGTCCAAAATCGGAAGGAAAGTGGGTCGTGTTGCAATTCGGGTCGGGTCAGAATTCGGGCTCGGGTCAGGTCCGAGTCCAGAATTTCATACTTAGCTGTAGCCTTGTGATGAGCTACTCGCTGTTTTTCTTGGCTCATTACGACTTCTTTTCCGAGGTAGTTTGTCATTGTTCGATTGCACTTTAAGGCTACTTCGATACCATCGGGAAAGTAAGATTTCTTGCTCTTGCATTCCGCTTTGTTGTTGTTTGTTGCGGCTGCCTATTATGGTTGGTTGTTGGTACTACAAATAATTGAAATGTTGGGTTACTTTTGAGCAATTACTACATCTTGATGCCAAATTATTGGCATAGTTACTAACCACATTTTCAAGCTTAATTACTGCTACACCTGCTACTGTTTTTTATGCCATTTATGGTTACTGTCGATGCTACTGGTTGCTATTGTTTGACACTGCATTCTGCCTAAATTGTTGCTCTCTTTAAAATGTTAAATCTGCTGTTATTTTGGTTACTGTTTCATTATAAATTGGTTAGTCATGATCTCACAATTGATCGTATGTCACTTGACAAAATTGCATGTCTTCCTGTTGAAATCCATGTAGCTACTATTTTTCATAGCTCTATACTACCTAGTTAAATGCATGTTTGGAAGTAAAATGAAGACCCAAATTTCTATGCTAAGTTATGTCATGTGCCATTAGCAGTTATTAAGGATAGAAACAGATCAATACTAGCATGGTAACTGAAGAGTTGACATGCAAAGTATGTGTGTATATGTTGATCGTACAAAAAATGTTGAGTGTTTGCTTTATTTTGTACTATCTTTTACTCTCACATAGACCAACTAAGATATTTAAATTCCATGGTTAATTTGAACTTGACTCTGCTATGCCTAAGCCATGTTTTTCTTAAGAGTGTTTGTCTTGATTTCACTGCTTTGTAAATTCTTATGTATTCTGAGGGAGATTTTTTTAAAAAAAAACCTAAAGCATTATCCTAAAAATGGTCTTTATTTTTGGGTTTGTCAACTCGCAATTAGCTTAGGATTTTTATGAAGTTTTACCTCTGTTTTGATATGCTAATACTTATTGGAGAACACATATTATTTCTGATACTGAAATGAACTATGATCTGTCATATTGCATTGGTGTTATGTGTCATATGATTTAAATTATGAACCTGAGAAAGTTTAGTTGAGTGTTCGCATTAACTTGTTTAAAAAATGGTCTAAAGGTATGTGTTTCCATTCCTTCCTTCCATCTTATGTCTTGTTCCTGTCTTTATTTGTGACTTTCAGAATATATATGTTAGGTTTTATATTTATCTTGTTATGCTGGTCGAAAGCCAAGACAAGCTTCGGGTTTGGTTTAGCCTTCTTCGATGGCCCGCCATGCCTAAGGTTCTAGAAACCTTTTGAATCTTGTTGCGGCATTGGAAATGAATGGTGGTAGCCCCCTTTGTCTTCCTATCTTTCAAATTTGAGGTTTAGTGGGATTGGTCTTTAAGTTTACCTTCCCCTTTATGTCTTTGATGTGCTACCAGTGGTGGTATCCTGCTGCACCTTGAAATTCTGGATACATGTCATCTATAAATAGTTCTTGTTATGGGTTTGTTCCTTTTCGCTGTTGATTTTGAGACTGCCAGTTGCTGCAATACGTGGCTGATTACTGCACTTTTGAGCCATTATTCTGTTGCCGCGTTTGCCGCGCACAACTGCTGCAATCTTGGCCATTTACACCTCTTTTCAGAAATATTTTACTGCTGCATTTTGAGCATATTTGATGTCTTATCACTGCTGCATTTTAGCCCAAATTACTGCTATTTTCTTGGCTGAAAACACCTGCTTTAAGACTGTTTCGGATAGCCCACTTCTGTGTTTCAAGCCCACTGCTGCGGTATTTTTTAAACCCAATTGCTGCTATTTTCTCAGCTGAAAATAGCCGCTTTAAGACTGCTTTGGACAGCCGCAATATTTCTGAAAAGTCTACTGATTTGAACAAATACTACACTTAGGCCAATGAAATTGAATTTGAGGCCGCGTCCCTTCGTTTAATGCCTCTCGGTTTCGGTTTTACTGTTTTGGCATTATTTCACTGATTTGAACAAATACTACACTTAGGCCGATGAAATTGAATTTGAGGCCGCGTCCCTTTGGAAAATGCCTCTCGGTTTTGTCTTGCTGCTTTGGTATAATTGACTGATTTGAACATGATACTACACTGGCCGATGAAAATATCCATCGATTTTGAAGCCTCCACAGTTGTAAAGACGGAAATATAACTTCTGGGCAAGGATGAAACTTAAATATTTTTTTTATTTCATCCGAGAGATCAACATGTTTAGTAGGCGAGGCAATTAAAATGACCACCGAGTCATATGTTTGCAGCCACGACGTGATTGGAATGATCTTTCTTTTTCATCCGAGAGACCAACATGTTTAGTAGGCGAGGCAATTAAAATGACCACCGAGTCATATGTTTGCAGCCACGACGTGATTGGAATGGTCTTTTCAAAATTTAAGTCTGGGCCCTCCGTGATCAAAACATTCACTGTTTTGGATACGGATCAGAAGTTATTTATATTTAACTGTTTCTAACCGTTTGTTCTTGACAACTTGCAAGGAACAAAGTCAACGAAGACAGATACTCCTCGAAGATTATTTATTTTGTTGTTTTTACTTTCTTTAATTCAGCTTTATATCGCTCTGTATTGTAATATTATTTATTGCACTTATGTAATTATTGAAATGCTTAGAATATGTAGGCTTAGAATTAATTCATAGGGTAGTCTAAGACTGGAAACCAGTCGCTAGCTTATTTACTTGTAGGCTCGGTTAATTCAAACTTAGAAATTCTTCGCTAGTTTATTTATTTTTAGGCTCGTCATGCATATTCAAAATTTTCAAAAAATAAAAAATAAAAAAAAAATAACTTTGATCATCTTCTGTTCACTTTATTAATTGTACAACTCAAAATGATTTCCAAAAATTACTTCTTTGGCATTATAAGTAACTCGTTTTTCTCCTTGCTATTAATTGTCCCAAATGCATACTTTTTCAACTTTACATGTATTTTTCTTTAAATACCATACAAATGCATACTTGTACAAAATGCATCCTTTTACTAAATACTTGCAACATCATTTTAAGTTTATATTTTTAAAACATGCATTTTTCTTAATACAATAATTAACCTGAGTTTGACCGGATAACCGCAAGTTAGCGGATCTTGAAGGATGCCTAACCCCTTCCCTTTAGGATAATAAAGAACCCTTATCTAGAATCTCATTAGTTTCGCAGACCATAAAAGTGGAGTTATATTGCAGCATTTATTTAATATTTAGGTGTCCTAATTCACCTTAAAAAATTAGGTGGCGACTCCTTAATCATACCCAGGAATCACCAACACGTTGCCCTCCTCTTTGACCCGTTGGTATAAAAAATGGGTGCGACACCACTAACACCTAAACTGGCTGGAAACAACCGTTGAGAAGATGCTTTCAGTATTGTGCGGGCCCTTCTATTTCGAGATTCTATAGAGTTTTGTCAAATTCGTATTTCTTCAATTTGTTATCTTCGATACACTCTGGTAATTCTATATACTGTCTATAAACCCTTATTATCCTTCTGTAAGGTCACATATCTTCCCAAAATACTAGTGTGAATCAACTACGCGATGGAATGTAAAGCTACGAGGTGTAATTGGGTACATAGAATACTCCGTAGAGTTCCTATCCTATGCCATTTGGGAAGCCACCTGACACCTATCCTTTTCCATATGCCTACTAGGAACTATGGTATTTCCCAAATACCGACACCAATCGGTATATACCCGAGTCATTTTTGTCACACATGCTATCATTCATGGCAAAACCACAAATGCGAAAACCAAGTAGTATGACCTCGTCCCTATCATCCTAGCCGACATATACCGAGCCTTAGGTCAATGTCGAAACCTACATAGGTACTTCCAAGGGTGTAACCTCTTAGTGCAATGGTGGATCATCAAACACCTCAACAAAATTGAGGGTCCCTCATACCCAGATCCGAAACGTAGGAAAGATAACCTTCAAGTCACTTACCCAAATTTCGGGAACTAAACCAAAGAGGGGTGGGCTTTTATCTTTTCTATACTCCAGGAGGACAACATCCAGTGGAGATTCCCCGACTTTATATCCGGAGTCCATAGTCGTGAGAGGTAGGAAGTACCTTTTCCTGCCACTTATGGAGATCCGGGGAATCCGACCATATGCACCTATTAGAGTCCGAAGACAGTTCGTAAAGAGGCAGGTAATACCCCAAGTAAGGAAAATGGGGGAGTACGTGGTCCACTACAAATATAGGATCAGAGGGGTTGTTGACATCATCCGAGAGTGGAATGGTCGAGTAAAGTGTGGTCTAGATAATTTAGCATAGGATATCTTCCGCCTCTGTTATGATGAGTACTACGTAGATTGGTTGAGAGCACACTTGCGAGGCACCTCACACTTTGGCCCAACCGTTATTAGTGTAGTCAGGATAGGGATTCAACGACTGATATCAAAGCACGCCACATTCAAAGACATGATGATGATCGAGATGCTCGTACCTAGAGAAGATGGAGCATGACCAGATCGTCACAGCCAGCCTGATCGATTAGTTAGATTTCACTCACGAGTTTCTAGAGGACTTATATACTCGCATAATGAGAGCCATGGATAAGACTGCACCTATGACCTTCGTAGAGAAAGGTTACTGGGTTGATTCACTGTTGGTGTCTACTTATATCCAGATCCAGACCGTCATTCGAAGGGCCAAGAAAGCTCGAACAAACAGAGCTTCATCATCCGCCACCGGAGGCGACTTCTTCTAATTTACGTCTTTATTCATCTTTTGTAATCCCACTGGGGAAAGCATAGCACTGATGAAAATGATTATGGGGAAATGGTTGAATCAACATTTGGAACAATTATGCTTCAAAATATTATAAAGCCTTGGAGTAACAAGGTTGTCACACCCCAGCTTTGGGGTGGGGAGGGGTGTGGCCGACACACGATGCCTGAATGGATCGAGCATACCACCTGTATATCATAGCATGAATATATAAGTGTTTAGGCTGACAAGACCACAAAATGATAATCACAAGAGAAACTGGAAAAAATAACCTGAACAAGTGACAACAGAACCGATATGTACATATATCAAAAGGCCGACAAGGCCACAGGTAATCTCAGAAGGCCGGCAAGGCCATAAAAATATAATTATTAGACTAACAAGAAGGCTGACCATGCCATACAGAATGACAATACATAACCCACCAGTCTACAAGCCTCTATGAGTCATAAAATAACAACTAGGTCGGGATAGGGCCCCACCACACTTATAATATGTACATAAATGCATACCCAAACTCAAATAGCAACTCTTGAAGAAGCGGAGTTCTCTAATGCAAGTTGAGTAGTAATCCTATTGAGGAGGCTCATGAAATCGTCTATATGCACATGCAGGCATGAAACACAGTGTCCCTTAACAAATGGGACACCAGTATGAAAGACGTACTGAATATGTAAGGCATGTAAACATGTATAAGAATGTAAAGTAAGAGTAAGGTGCAGAAATCAACCTGAAATGTATAAGAAGGCCTCGGAAGGCACACAAATGATACAACAATGAATATATGCATATAAGTAAAATCGGGTCACTTTATGGGTCCATGGAAGGGGAGCCTTGGAGTAACTGGTAAAGTTGTTTCCCTGTGACCAGGAGGTCACGGGTTAAAGCTGTGGAAACATCCTCTTGTAAAAATGTAAGGTAAGACTACATACAATAGACCCTTGTGGTCTGACCCTTCCACGGACCCCGCGTATAGCGGGAGCTTAGTGCACTAGATAGTCTTTAAAACTCCATTTAATATCTTAAATCACCCCTCCTCATCACCACAATGTTATCCACGTATTTAAAACTCCATTTAATATCTTAAATCATATAAAAATAGTCCACACAACATAGTCTAGCTTTAAGACTTATAGTTAGGGGTGTTCATGGGTCGGTTTGGATCTACTTTTGGTTAAAACCAAAACCTACCCTATGTAATCGGTTTTTAATTATTAAAACCAAACCAAACAAAATATAATACATATCCATCGGTTTGGTTCAATGTTTTGGTTTTTTAAAAACTTAATGGTATTTCTCTCTTTAAATTTTTCCTACGATTAAGAAAGACTTTTTCCTACTTTTCCAACTTATAATCTGTTATTATTAATTTTTTATTGAGGGGTCTCTAATTTTCTTGGATTATGGAAAAATATTTTAAGATCTATAAGATTTAATCAAGAGAATAAAGTTTATAAGAAACACAATCTTTTTTGGCCAATCTCATGAATGTTTCATTTGAATTAATGAGATTGGATTTGATAGATCCCATTTAGTTAGAAATGAGGTTAAGGTGTAAAGTTTATTAGCCTATTAGAGATGAAGAAAATTTGATAAAAAAAGTAAACAAAATATTTAAATTACTTATAAAAATTAATTTATCTTATATATATAATTATAAAAATTATGTATATGATTTGTCAGTTCCGTTTTTTCTTTGGTTTATTTTTGATAAAACCAAATCCAAACTAAATATTATTGGTTTTTAAGAATTTAGAACCAAACCAAACCA
This sequence comes from Anisodus acutangulus, assembly GCA_029783415.1. NCBI lineage: Eukaryota > Viridiplantae > Streptophyta > Magnoliopsida > Solanales > Solanaceae > Anisodus > Anisodus acutangulus. The sequence goes on from CM056495.1 coordinate 30,176,778, forward strand.
AACATAAACAGCGATCGGTTTTGTTCGGTTTGCGGTTTGGATCAGTTGCTAACCAAACAGTGAACATCCCTACTTATAGTTACCAACATCTTCAAAAATGCTCCAACAAACATTAACTCAATACATGTATGGTCTTAAAAATAAGCCAAGGGAGAAGTAGCATACCTTAATTACACCAAAATCACTCTGTTTCTTGGCTTACTTCAACACCAAGATAGCATCGAAGTCGTCACAACGAGGAAGGAAGAAGGTTAGCGATGTTTACGGATTCTTCACGCCAAACATGCGTGATTTAACCTTGCATGAAGCTCCAAGTTAATGGAGAACCTTGGAGTGAGTATTAGGAGAATTCTAGGGTCTGCAGAGAGGTGAAATCAGGTCCCTAAGTCGAGCAAATCAATTTATACCAAAAAACATTTCTGTACCACCCTATTTTTACGCCTAGAAAGTACGGGACATATTTTATTTTACGGTCCGTACAATTTTTCTACGAGTTCTACATTTTTTTACGGTCTGTAATTTTTATCGTATTTCTCAGATTGACGAACTGTCAGTTGTATTAGAAAGTAGTCTTTCTGCACTTGAATTTAGATAAGTTCTCTGTAATTCCTTATATACAACTCCATTTGTCCCAAAAAGAATGACCCACTTTCCTTATTTGGAAATAACTTAACTTTAAACTTTTCCTTTTACGCAAAATGAGATGATCAATAACCACAAAAATATCTTTGCCTTATTTTAGACCATAAGATTCAAATTTCTTCCTTTATTTATTAAAGTGCGTACCAAATGAAAGTATATCACATAAATTGGGATGGAGGGAGTAGGAGATATACCCCCGACAAGTTGGGACAAAAATAAGATCCAAAAATTTTGCTTGTTCCCCGAGTTTCTTCAAACATAATTACTTGATACGTTTAACCTCAAGCTCTTACGAAATATACGTAACACTTGTTTAAACTTGTTCTCATAAAAAATGGTATGTTAGACTCACCGGGATTTTACGTTATTTTACATACGATGCATACGAGCACAAAAATATGGAGTGTAACATCCTTCCCCTATTAAGCACATTCATCCTCAAATGTTGGGGTAACAGAACTTTCAGAATTTCTTAACCATAAGATTCTTACAAATTTCGGTAGAATTTTCTCTGTAAGTAAGACTATCCAAACCTGCCAAACAGCCAGAAAAGATATCACATGCCTCATAGGGATATACAATAGCATAACATGACATATCGGCCTCACATGACCATCTTTCTATTCACATATCAAAAGGGTTAACAATAACTCATCTCAACTGTCAAGTGTCGTAGTCGGTGTTGCGTCTATCACTTCTGTGCCAATAATATTTCCTATACAAGGCACACAAGATAAACTTTATCACTACATAATAGGAAATGGGGAAGGTGTATCGAATAAGTGTCGATATAATCTTTTTACCGGAATAAAATAAGGATACCTAGCCCTCATGATTTCTTAACTTCCCAAATCATTTTTTGATAATGCCCCTATCAGAGGCTATCTCTTTTAATTCACAACTCTCAAAATCAATGATATATCATAGTAACTGAGGTATATTCATAAGGCAACTCTTCATATTCTGAACGTTCCAGACTAGGCATATGTGAAATAAGTTTTCTTTACTCTACTGCAACATCGGTACGTGGAAGACTAATTTAGACATTGTTTAACTCAAAGAGGTAACCCTAGTTCATAGTTCATAGTTCACTAGGCCAAACCTTTAAGTAATCTTATACAGTGCAATATCTCTGGGGATAAACTTGTTTTGCTGGTCGAACATCATTACACTTTATATGCAGGAACCTTTAGAAATACTTAACCATAAATGAAATTTCTTAGGTCTCATCTTTGCACATCAGTAGGTGATTCCTAGCAAATCCTAAATTATTAACACTTGCCCTTGAAGAGGCTTTACTTACTTTAGAATTTGGTGGGTTAACTTCGGCCTACACTAATATGATAAAATGATAACCACCATGATACGTAACTCTTTGTGGGATAAGAGATCCTCCCACACTTTGTCAAAATTTAGCATACTCGCCTTCCATATGTCATCGAACATCTAAATCACACGTCTGCCTGACCTCATATTATGAATAATGCTATGACAGATTTCTTCATGCCCCTAAACCTTTCTCGAGGAACCTTCAGAAGTTCACTGCAAACAAGAACCTTTACCTAAGATGATAGACATTAGAATGTCCTGAATTCATACGGTCTTCTTAATATATTTTACTTTCATAGTCCTCAACTGTGCGAATAGTTTACTTTGACAAGAAATGGATCATCCTTATAAAACTGCCGATCATTAACCATCTGGGTAACATTTTCGATAAGAATGGGGTGAGTTCCTCTTGAACTTTATCCTTGAAACACCTTTTTATTTCCATGTCAGGAAATCCATTCTCTACATTGGCCCACTAGGCTTAGATACTCTGTCTTTGCTTGTTTGACCATTGGGTCATTATGCTAAAGCTTGGCAACTCTCTTTGCCGCATCATCACATCAATATATTTCATTCATACCATGGTACACCTTTGTCAAACCATGGTGATTAATGTAGCAGGAATAATATACTTTCGCTTAAATCTTATTCTGCAAATTTGCCAAGTTTGACACATACAATAGACCTAGGTATCAGAGAGGTCTGTCTCCTATTATTTCAAATATGGGCTTCTCTTACTGATAGTACCAACTCTATATTCTCATATCATCATCTCATTACTTCTGTCAAAGGGCAACATTGATAACTTCTGCAGAATTATTCTATTAACTAATAAAGCTCTTTTGGCTACCTTTTTTTTCTTTCATCATCTTCTCGATAGGCTAGGTCGCTCAACTTTCTTACCTTAAGTTGTCTTAGAGGCTATTGTCCTATTCTATTAAACTCTCATTTCAAATGCAATAGAACAGAAATCCTTTATCCATGTTCTCTTACTTCGATCACTAGGAATGCTACTACTGAGTTCTGGTTAGTAACTCATTCCGTTGTAATTTAGCTTCTGAACCATCTTCTTCTTGTCGAGGGCCATACTCTACTATACCATCCTGGCTCGCTTTTACTTACTTCTTAATCACAAGAACTGTTATTTTGTTTAAGGAGTCTCATAGGTCTCTATATCATCGTGATTTTTCTAAGAGGACGCATTTATTATTGGTAAGAGAAACTTATCTCAATTTCGGTTATTATCGCCTAAAGGTGTACTGGAGGTCTTTATGGTTATTAACGATGTCACGTCGTACTTCTACTCACCGTTGTAGACCTTAAGTCTCTGGTCTGCATTCCTTCTTGGCTTTCCAACCACCTTTTAAGAGTAAACATACTCATTCCCTAATTTATCCTAAACATGTGCATCACAATGCATTGGTTTATCTCAACTTCTCAACTTCTATCCAAGAGTTCCTTGTATACTTGAACTTAAGTCCCACCCTGGGTTATAGCCTTGGTCATATTTTTATTCAACTAATGACAGTTATTGGCGTACTTCCCTGTTAGATATATCTTTAATTGTCCACCATTATCCCTCTTATATTTATATCTATTATCATTTAGATAACCTTTTTCCTAGCATCCCTAAACTTTTAACTTGATTCGCTTTATGTTGGGCCTTTTTGTCGTTAATTTCCATTCGGATTACTCTATGAAAGTTGTGATCACTTACTGGAAAAATTAAAACATCAGATTTTAAGACCATTTCATACTATAGAATATATGTCGACTGACGGCTCTTCCGGCCTCATATATCATTTTCGTCTTAACTCAATTTACCCATTTCATTCACTAATTCTGAATATCCCCATTTTGGGATTATATGCCTTTGTTTAGCTGCTCTTATCGTTGCTTATTTTATTTAATTCAGAGGTCTCTACCACTCCTTTATTAATGTCGACACTTGTATCTCATCTCATAGTCAGGTCACATCCGTCAGATCTTGATGACACAATTTGATTCGTCTTTAAATTCTTCATTGTACTATCTTTCCTATAAGAGGTGAAGCACTTTCTATTATTAAGAGATTTCCGCCCTGAAAATCATATTATTGTCTTAACTCCTCCCATACTTTTATAATCCTTTAACAACTTACAATTTGATCCAACCCAATTCCTCTTACTAGGGATTACTAAACCATTTACACGGATAGAATGTCATGCATTCATAACTAACATTCTTCATCTCGATAGACATTCTATTATTTAGCTATGACATAAATCTCAAGGGGTCCTTTATTAATAACCTCTAAGGATTCCCCTTTCCTTTGTAGTTTGTTCTTTTACTGTCCGATTGCTTTCCTTGCAACTTTTCAATATCTTTTCTCATGTTCCAACTCTTTTTTCCATCTAACTGAGCAGTTCTGCTAATTTCAATACTTTTCTTGATCCAGAGAGCTAAATCATTTGATCGACATATACTGTTAACATTTAGCCACTCAAACTCATAGTCATTTCTCATACTCGTCCAGGTGTCCCGCTTATATATGTATTATTCCCTTGTTGTCCCTCTAACTTCTTACCTTAGTCCATATATTTGTGACATAATATTTGAGCTACCACCTCTTAGTAAAACCATCTACTACAACTTGTAGATTTTCAAACCCAACAAGGATACGATAAAACTTACCTTTAGGACCCTTTACTTGCAATTTGAGTCCCTCTAGCACCCTTTACTTGCACACAACAACCCCCACAATAAACCAAGAATAGATGGGAAATAGTAGACTAGGCTTACAATTTTCTGAGGGAGAGAGTTACATTATCCTACTCCCGACCCTTACTTTAATCATCAAGAACACATAGAGAAACTTTGGAGGAGTTCAAGGAGTATTGTAGAAAATGAGAAATGATATAAGGACTTAAAAGTCGGCCACTATCCAGAAGTACGGTACAATTGTATGGTCCATACAATTGGACCGTATAACCAGACCTAAAGTTGAAATTTGTAGGAAAAATTACGGCTCAAATCCCCAATTGTATGGTCCGTACAATATTGTACGGTATGTATATTTAAGCTGTAATTATGGGAACTTGTTGATTTCATCAAAATATATTCTCTTCGATCTGTTTAACTTTTATACATCCCGATATATCTATAAATAAGTCTTAACTCATCATTACCCTTCCGTATGAGACTCCTCCAAAATAAGCAATCTTTGTCAAATTTTTATCGAACATACTTCCTTCACTCCGATACGTCTTAAGCATTTCTGGAACATACTCAACACTTCTTTAGTGATTAAAAAAATTATTGTACCCCAACCTAGGGGGGGAGCACCCGGCGCCCTAAGGCTCGAGTGTACCAATCATGATACCTGTAACATACTCAACAAAACGTGGGACGATAAGGCCTCTGACCAAGGATAACCTGATCAAAACACAAATACATACACACAGAAAAAAGCCCAACCTACATATATTTACAACAAGGCCGATATAAACACTTGACCACTATGCACAAAACGACTGTCTACTAGCCTCTAGAGAATATATCAACAACATCTGGTTGAGACAGGGCCCCGTCATACCCAACTTTATACATATATGCACCATCATACCTATCAGCTCACTAGATAGCTTTAGAAGAAGGGAGTGTAATAAACTTTATCTGAGTCATGTCGCATACTGTGAAGTATTATCTGAATCTTTACCGATACCTGCGGGCATAAAACACAACACCCCAGCAAGGGATCGTCCGTATGAAACATGTATTGAATATGTAAGGCTGAAACTGTAAATAAGTGAAATACCGTGAATAAGGCATAAAGCTGAAATTGCAACTGAGTGCAAGATTATAAAGTAGAGCAGTGGAAAAATTCCTATACCGTGAGTGCCTCTGTGGACCAGAATATTCTTAATGAAGTATAATCGTGTACATAAAATGTCGTATGACTTTGAGGGGCAGTATTATCAATCTCATAGCTGTATAACTGCGTATATAACGCTATAGGCCTTTGAGGGTAATATAGATATTTAATATATGCATATGATTATCTTTTAAGGAATACCAAATACTCTTTTGAACTCATCGGAGTTACGTAGGGTCGTTACACCTCTGAATCCCTTATGAGGGTTAACACATCACCTGTTACTCTATCAAACAACTCCATAAGAATAATAGATCACATTATTTGCTTAGCTTTAAGGAAATCAATAAGGCACCGACTTTCATTGACATAAGAAGGGTAACTTCTAATAAAGAAGCAACCTCGATAGTTGACGGGTAATTCACAACAACACAATAATAGGAGAACCACAAAAGGACTTAAAGTAGAGTGTTTATTGGATTTATTTTGTAATCATCATTTCAATATTGATCACGACAAAAAGAAAGAAGTTATCCTTACATTATGTTCCATGAGCCCTCACATCTTCTATGGACGACTATCTATATACATAAAGGGTTGGTATCAATATCAAATCCATACTCTTTAGGAAAGATCCTTTAGGAATTTCATCGAACCACTGATGTTCACGAAATTTACACAATCTTTTACATTCAAATTTCATATGAATTTCAATACCACAACTTCATACCAACTTTCCTCTATTTCTATAACCTCATCAACATCTCAACAATTTCATAGCATACTCTTATTTCACATAATTCAGCCCAATAATATCAAAATTCTTGTTTTCAATATTTTACAACTTGTTCCAAGAAAATCCTTTAACTATAACCCTCTAAATACTTGTATAAGTCTAGAAACATGAAGAGGTAAATAGAACATACCTTAGATCACAAGAGCTACTTCAAATCAGAGATTACTTCAATTTCAAGAATTCTCTGAAGCAAATACAACAAAGAGGGATATGATATGATGATAAACATGGGATTATTTATGTTGGATTCATGTAATTTACCTTTGATTTCTTATTAGAGTGATGGGAGAATGTTTAAATATGATATGGAAGATATTTTAGGGTATGGAAGTGATGGAAATAGAGTTGGAAGTCTAGCCAAATGAATATGTATCGGAAAAAGGTATCCACCACCCAAAAGTACGCCTAGAAAGTACGGGTCATACTTTTTGCTACGGTCTGTACAATTTTTCGACGAATCACACAATTTAGTATTGTCCGTAACTTTCATGGTATTTCTCAGATTGATGAACTATCTATTGTATTAGAAAGTAGACTCCATGAACTTGAATTTGATAGGTTATGAACTTCATAATTCCTCATATTTTAGGAGATATACCCCCGACATGTTGGGCCAAAAATCATGTCCAAAATTCTGCACGGCTTTCCCCGGGTTTCGACAAACATAATTTCTTTGCTTTGTTTAACCTCAAACTTTTATGAAACATTTGTAACTTTTATTTAAATTTGTTTCCATAAAAAATTATAGGTTAGCCTCACCATGCTCTACGTTACTTTACATACGATGCATACGAGCGCGAATATATGGGGTGTAACATCCTTCCCCCCTTAGGAACATTCATCCTCGAATGTTGGGGTAACTTGATCTTTAAGAATTTATTATCTATAGGATTCTTAAAAATTTTGGCAGAGTTTTTTTCGTGTAAACAGGACTATGAAAACTTGTCAAATAGTCTAAAACCATATCCAATACCTTACAGGGCTATACGATGGCATAACATAACACATCTGCCTCACATGAGCATCTATTTGTAATGAAATCAAAAGGGTTAACCATAACTTACCTCAACTGTCATGTGCCTTAGTCGGTGCTGCGTTTGTCACTTCTAAGATGATAACGTCGCCTATACAAGGCATACAAGCTAAACTTTATCACTACGAAATAGGAATCGGGGAAATTGTATCGCATGAGTGTCGATATAATCTTTTTGCCAGAATAAAATTAGGGTACCTAGTCTTCGTGTTTTTTCTTAACTTTTCATATCATTTCCTTTATAATGCCCCTATCAAGGTCTATATCTTTAAATCACAACTTTTAGATTCAACAATATAGCATAGTAACTATGGTATATACATTGGGCAATTCTTCATATTCTGCACGTTCATGACTAGGGATATGTGAAATAAATTTCCTTTATTCCACGACAACATAGATATGTGGAAAGTTAATTTAGATTTTCTTTAACTCATGGAGGTGACCTTAGCTCATAGGTCACTTGGACAAACTTTTATAAAATTTTATACAGTCTAATATCTTTGGGGATAAACTCGTTATATTGGTCGAACCTCATTACACTTTATGGGCAAGAACCTGTAGAAATACGTAATCATAAACGACATTCCTTAGGCCTTAGCTTCGCACATCAGTAGGTGATTCATGGTAATTCCTGAATTATCAATACTTCCCTTGAAGAGGCTTTACTACTATTTTCTTATGTCGAATTGATCGAGAGAAGATTTGTACCTTTGACTATACAAGGTCTTATAAGGCTCAATCTAGATGGTTAAATGATAACAACCATGATACGTACTCTATGTGGGATGAAAGATCTTCCTACTTTCCTTCAAAATTTAGCATACCTACCTGCAATATATCAGTGAGTGTCCAAATCAGACGCCTGGCCTGACTTTATATTTTGAATAATGTTATGACAAGATTTTTTCATGTTAAAAACTTTCTGAAGTAATCTCGAGAAGTTCACGGTAACTAAGACCCTTTTCCTAAGATGAGAGACATCAGAATGTCTTGAATTCGTATGATATTCTTAATATATTTTACTTGCATAGTTCTCGACTGTGCGAGTGGTTCTCTTTTACAAGAAATAGGTCATTCTTATAAGTCTTACAATCATTAACTATCTGGGTAACATTTCCAATAAGAACAAGGTCAGTACAAATTGAGATTTATCCTTGAAACACTTTTCTCTTTCTATATCGATAAATCCATTCTCTATGTTGTCTCACTAGGCCTAAATATTTTGCCTTTGCTTGCCAACCATATGGTCGTTATGCTAAAGCTTGACAATCCTCCTTTCAGCATCATCACACCAATACATATTTCTTATACTATGGTACCCCTTCATCAAATCGAGGTGAGTACAATAGCAGAAATAATGCACTTCTACTCAAATCTTGTTCTGTAAATTAGCCAAATTTGGAACATACAATCGACCTAGGTATAGAAAAGATTTGTCCCCTTTATCTCAAATACCAACTTCCTTTGCCGATTGTACCAGCTCTGTATTCTCATATCACTATCTCCTTACTTCTGCCACAATGGAAACATTGATAGCTTTTACAAAATGATTTTATTATCACGGGAGCCTTGAAATTGAACCCTTGAACATATTAACTAGTAAATCTCCTTAAGCTACCATTTTATTTCCTCGGCCTCTAGATAGGTTAATTCGCTCAACTTACTTCTCTTTATCCTTGTTCATTTACTTCAGAATGCTACTGCTGAGTTCTGGTTAATAACTTCATCCGTTGTAATTTAGCTTCTGAACTGTCTCCTTCTCATCGAGGGTCACATTCTAATATACCATCTTGGTTTTCCTTTAATTACTTCTTAATCACAAGAAATTTTATTCTCTTTAAGGAGACTCATATGTCTCTTATATCATCATAGTTTGTATGAGACGACGCCTTAACTATTGGTAAGAGAAACTTATCTCAATTTCGGTTATTATTGCCTAAAGGTGTGATGGATGTATTTATGGTTATTAACGATATCACATCGTACTGCTAATGCATACTCACCGGTGTCAACTTTAGATCTTGGGTATTTATGCCTTATTGGCTTCCCAACAACCTTTTTAGCGTAAACATATTTGTTTGCTAATCCATGATGAACATGTACATTGTAAATCATTGATTTATCTTAACTTCTATCCAGGATTCCTTGCATAGTTGGCCTTAAGTTCTATTCTGGGGTAAAACCTTGGTTCTCTTTTTATTCAACCAACATACCAAACGATAGTTGACATACTTCCCTACTTAGATATACTAATACGTAAATCACTACATTCAGAGTCTAGGTTAACATTCCCTTAGTAATATACTTTTAGCAATGTCATCCTGACATACCCTTATAGAATCTTGGGTATCATTAACTGTCCACCATTATCCCTATTATCCTCTTATCCTCTTATCCATTTTCATTCTGACAATGCCAATTTGGAGTGCATACTTAATTTCTTGGATCCCTTTTCCAAACACCCCTAAACTATTAACTTGATTTTCTTTATACTGGCCCTTTTTGGCGTTAATTTCCATTTGGGTTGCTTTCTGAAAGTTGTGATCACTTATCGTGTAAGTTAAAACTCCAAGCTCTAAGAACATTTTATATTGTAAAAATTTGCCTCGACCGAAGGCTCTTCCGGCCTTATATACCATCTTTCGTCTTAACATAATTTATCCCTTCAATTTACTAATTTTGAATATCATCTTCTTGGGATTATATGCCCCTGTCTTCTATTATGGGCCATACTTCTTTTTCTGAGCCTTATATAGTCAGTGGCTCTTACCATTGCTTATTTTCGTTAATCAGGAGGTCGCTATCATTCCTTCCTTAGTGTTGACACTTATATCTCTTGTCATTTTCAGGTCACATTCATCAAATCTCGGTGACATGATCTGGTTCGTCTTAAAATTCTTCGTCGTAACCTTCTCGTCTTCTTATTAAACCATCAGATGAGTTAGGTATCAATCCTTTGTCGTACTACCTTCCCTTTAGAAGGAGAACCACTTTCTGTTCGTAAAATACTTATGTCCTGAAAATCATATTTATTATCTCAACTCTGCCATACTTTTTATGATCCTTTAACAACTTATAATTTTCTCTAATCCAATTCCTCTTACTCGAGGTTACTAAATCATTTACATGGATAGAACTTCATGCATTCGTAACTAACATACTTAGTCTCGATAGACTTTCTATCTTTTAGTTGTGACATAAATCTCAAGGGTTCCTTTCTTAATAACCTCTAAGGATTCCCATTTCCTTTGTCGTTTGTTCTTTTACTGTCTGATTGTTTACCTTGCAACTTTTTAATTTCTTTTATCATGACAATCTTTCAAAGTTCCAACTCTTCTTCTGTCTAACTGAGCAATCTTGCCAATATCAAGGCTTACCTTGATCCAGAGAGCCAAATCATCTAATCGATATATCATGTAAATGTTCGGTTGTTCAGACCTCATAGTCATTTCTCATACTCATTCAGGTGTCCCACGTATATTCGTATCATTCCCTTGCTACCAATCTCGCTTCTGACCTTAGGCCAGATATTTGTAACAGAGTATTTGAGCGACAAAAACTTAGTAAAACAATCTACTACAACTTGTAGAACCCAACTAGGAGATGATAAAACTTACCTTGAGGGATTAAAGTCAATCCTTTTAGCACCTTTTACATGCACAAAACAACCTCCATATTCAACCCAGAAAAGAGGAGAAATAGTAGTCCAAGGTTACGATTTTTGAGGGAGAGAATCACATTTTTCTACTTCCGAACCTTGCTTGAATGATCAAGAACATTTAGAGAAACTTTGGAGGTTCTCAAGAAACTACTTAGGGTCATAGGAAATAAGAAATAATATAAGGACGTAAAAGTTGGCCACTACCCAAAAGTACGGTACAATTGTATCGCACATTTGAACTATATAACCAGACCTGAAACTCAGAAAATTATAGGAAAAATTACAGTTCAAAGTACGGTCCGTATAATTTTGTACGATCTGTATATTTAGGCCATAATTCTGGGAACTTGCTGATTTCGTCGAAACGTAATGTCTTCGATCCATTTAAATTTTATACATCCAAATACATCTATAAACAAGTCTTAACTCATCATTACCCTTTCGTATAAGACTCCTCCAAAACAAGCAATCTTTGTCAATTTTTTTGTTAAACATACTTCTGTCACTCTGATAAGTCTTAAATTCTTCCAGAACATACTCAAAACTTCCTTAGTCTACCTAAAATTAACACATCACATTTCTATGCTCGTACTACATTCCATGTATACGTGAGACATTAAATACTCATATTCTGAAATATTTTATAGTAATTGCACCTCTAGCGTCTCATCAACCCGATAGGGATCTTTCATTAACTTACTATGAATATGAATGAGCTAACGTCGTTCTGGTAATTGGAAGTAAGACAATTGTATAAGGCACGCGTTTGATTCAAATCCTTATGACTCAGCTCTATTTCACGTTCTATGAGATGAAAGAATGAAAATCATCCCTAAATATCCTACAGCCTCTCAATTATAAGTGTGATGCACAACACACCCATAAACAAGACTCTACTAGACATGACTTATAGACCCCCTAGGATAGACATTCTCTAATACCAAGCTTGTTATACCCCAACCTTAGGGGGTGTGGCCGACACCTGGTACCCTAAGGCCTTATCATAGCAATCCTGATACATATAGCATACTAAATAAAACGTGGGCCAAAAAGGCCTCTAACAAGGGATTACCTGATCAAAACACAACAACCTGCAAGCATAAAAAAGCCCAACCTACACATATATTCTACAAGGGTGACAAGGCTGATATAAACACACGACCACTATGCAAAAAATGACTTTCTACAAGCCTCTAGAGAATATGTCAACAACATCTGGTCAGGACAGGGCCCTACCATACCCAATATTATACATATATGCAACCATCATACCTATCAGCTTACTAGACATATTCAGAAGATGGGAGCGTGACAACCTTAAGCTGAGTCGCGTTGCCAACTATGAGGTATAATGTAAATCAATACCAGTACCTGTAGACATGAAATTTAGCGCCTTGTACCATGAGTGCCTCTGTGGGCCAGAATATGCATAATGAAGTATAATCGCATATATATAAGGCCATAGGCCTCTAGGGTAGTATTATCAATATCATATTTGTATAAACTACGCAATAGCGCCATACACCTCTATGGGAAATATTATCAATCTAACAGCTATATAATCGCGTATATAACGTCATAGGCCTCTGAGGGAAATATAGATATATAATACATGCACATGATGACCTCTTAAGGATTACCAAATACTCTTTTGAACTCGTCGGAGTGATGTAAGGTTGTTACACCAATGAATCCCTTATGAGGGTTACTATATCACATGTTACTCTTCCAAACGACTCTATAAGAACCATATATCACATTATTAGTTTAGCTTTCAGGAAATAAATAAGGAGCCAACTTTCATTTACATAAGAAGGGTGCCTTTTAATAAAGAAGTAACCTCGACAATGGATGGGTAATACACAACAACACATTAATAGGAACCACAAAATGACTGAGAGTAGAGTGTTTATTGGATTTTATTTCGTAATCATCATTTCAATATTGATCTTGACAAAAAGAAAGAAGTGAGCCCTACATTATGTTCCATGAGCCCTCACATCTTCTATGGACGATTATCTATATCACATAAAGTGTTGGTATCAATATCAAATCCATACTCTTTAGGAAAGATCCTTTAGGAATTTCATCGAACTACATATATTCACGAAATTTACACAACCTTTTACATTCAAATTTCATACGAATTTCAATACCACAACTTCATACCAACTTTCCTCTACCTCCATAACCTCATCAACAACTCAACAATTTCATAACATACTCTTATTTCACATAATTCAGCCCAACAATATCAAAATTCTAGTTTTCAAGATTTTACAACTTGTTCAAAGAAAATCCTTTAACTATCACCCTCTAAATACTTGTATAAGTCTAGAAATAGTAAGAGTTAAATAGAAGTTACCTTATATCACAAGAACTACTTAAAACCTGAGATTACTTCAACTTTAAGAATTCTCTTAAGCCAATACAATGAAGAGGAAGATGATATGATGATAACCACGAGATTCTTCACATTGGATTCACATAATTTACCTTTGATTTTTTATTAGAGTCATGGGAGAATGTTTAAATATGTTATGGAAGCTATTTAGGGTTTGAACGTGGTGGAAATGGAGCTGGAAGTCAAATCAAATGAATATATATCAGCAAAAAGGTCCCCACCGCCCAGACGTTTGCCCAGAAAGTACGGGCCATACTTTTTCCTACGGTCCGTACAATTTTTCTATGGATGGTATAATTTTGTATGGTCCATACAATGTTTCTACGGATCATACAATTTTGTACGGTTGTAACGTTCTCGGTATTTCACAGATTGACGAACTGTCTATTGCGTTGGAAAGTAGACTCCTTGAACTTGAATTTAGATAGGTTATGCACTCCTTAAATCCTATTATTCTAGGAGATATACCCCCGACAAATTGGACCAATATTCAGGTCTGAAATTTTGCTCGACTTTCCCCTGGTTTCGACGAACATAATTTATTTGCTCTGTTTAACCTCAAACTTTTATGAAGCATTCATGACACTTTTTTAAACATGATTCCACCCAAAATTATAGGTTAACCTCACCAGGACCTACGTTACTTTACTACGATGCATACAAGCGTGAAAATATGAGATGTTGCAAAAATCAACACATCACCTTTCTACGCTCGTGTTACTTTCCATGTATATGTGCAAGACAAACATTCACATTCTAAAATCTCTTATAATAACTACACCTCTGGCATTTCATCAACCTAGTAGGGATATTTCATTCACTTACTACGAATATGAATAGGCTGACATCTTTCTGGTGATTGGCATTACAGAAACTATATAAGGCACGAGTTAGATTCAAATCCTGACGACTCAGCTTCATGGAACAATCTATGAGATGAAAGAATGAAAAGTATTCCTAAATATCCCGCAACCCCTCGCTTGTATGTGTGGTGCACAACATAGCCGTAAACAAGACTCTACTAGACACAGCTTGTAGACTCACTAAGATAGTCCTGCTATGATACCAAGTTTGTCACACGCCAGCTTGAGATGGAAGGGGGGTGGCTGGCACCTAGCTCCTGAATGGCCTGAGCGTTCTACCTATATATCATATCATGAATATATAACTATCTGGGCTGACCAGGAATTAGAATGACAATCACAAGAGCAACTGGAAATAACAACCTGAATAAGTGACAGAAGATCCGACATGTGTACATATATCATAAGCCCAAAAAGGCCACAACTAATCTCAGAGGGCCAGCAAGGCCATAACAATAGTACTATTAGACTGACAAAAAGGCCGACCAGGCCATACAGAATGATAATACATAACCCACTAGTCTAGAAGACTCTAAGAGTCATAAAAAAACAACCAGGTAGGGACAGAGTCCCGCCATACACATAATATGTACATAAATGCATAACCAGACATCAATTCTAGAAGAAGATGAGTGCTCCAACTCTAGCTGAGTAGTGATCCTACTAAGGAGGATCATATCTATATGCACCTGCGGGCATGAAATATGTCCCCCCACAAAAGGGACATCAGTACGAAAGATGTAATAAATATGTAAGGAATGTAAAGATGTATAAGAATGTAAAGTAAGAGCAAGGTGCAGAAGTCAACATGAAACTCAGAAGAAAGCCTCGGAGGGCACACAACTAATACAAAATGAATATATGCATGTAAGTAAAATCGGGCCACTCTATATATAATAAAAAGGGTATCCCGGTGCACTAAGCTCCCGCTATGCATGGGGTCTGGAGAAGAGCTGAACCACAAGGGTCTATTGTGTGCAGCCTTACCTCACATTTCTGCAAGAGGCTATTTCCACGGCTTAAACCTATGACCTACTGATCACATGGCAGCAACTTTACCAGTTACTCCAGATCCCTCTGTAGGGTAAGCTCATAATAAATTACCCGGCCATATAGAACGTGGTGGTATCTGTCCAATTGATCAGTGGTGTGCATATATAAGTGCCTACCCAGCTGACTATATTGTAGCGCAGTGTGGTAAAATAGATATATGTATATATATATATACATATATATATATATATATGTGTGTGTCTGTGTGTGTGTACAATGCAATACCAAGCTCAATGGACATTACAATTAGAGTCGAAGTGACCTATTATCGTTATCCATCCGCTATCGTTATTGTCACTACATTCTTCAATCTTAACTAATCATCAAGAGTCATAGAGAATATAGAGAATACAATTAACAAAGGATACTCAAGGGATACAAATAACTTGAACAAGAAGGAGCATAGGAACTTTGGATTTCTTTGTAGGGAAATTATTTTGAGGAATGCACTTATATTAAATCATGCAAAAGAAGAAAATTAGCCTTACATACTTTATTCACGAATCTACAATGTCCCATGAGTTCTCGTACCTTTTAATGATTATCATCTATATCACACAAAAGGTTGATGTCAATATCAAATTCATATTCTATAGGAAAGTTCATTTAGGCTTTTTATCGAACAACTTATGTATGTAACTTCATAGGGCCATTTGTAGTTCAATTTCAACATATCCTAGCACAACAACCTTCATCATCACCCCTCCTCATCACCACAATGCTATCCATGTTTTTACAACTCCGTTTAATATCTTAAATCATGTAAAAATATCCCATACAACATAGTCTAGCTTCAAGACTTATTGTTACCAACTTCTTCAGGAATTCTCCAACAAATCTTAATCAATACTTGTATGATCTTAAAAATAAGCCAAGGGAGAAGTAGCTTACCCTAATTACACTAAAATTACTCCATTTCTTGGCTTACTTCAATACCAAGACAGCTCTAAAGTCATCACAACGAGGAAGGAAGAGGGTTAGCGATTTGATAGTATTATTCACGTCAAAATGGCATGATCTAAATTTTGATTAAGCTTCAAGTTAATGGATAACCTTGGAGAGAGTATTAGGAGAATTCTAGGGTCTGTAGAGAGGTGAAATGAGGTCTCTAAGTCGAACAAGCAATTTATACCAAAAAACATTTCTGCACCGCCTTATTTTAGGCCTAGAAAGTACAGACCGTATTTTATTTTACTGTTCGTACAATTTTTCTAGGGGTCATACAATTTTGTTTTGTCTGTAATTTTCATTGTATTTCTCAGATTCACAAATTGTTAGTTGCATTTGAAAGTGGACTCTCTGAACCTAAATTTAGATAGGTTATGTTCACCGTAATTCCTTATATACAACTGGGCCAATAATTAGCTCCAGAAATTTTTCTTGTCTTTCCCTATGTTTTGGAAAACATAATTTCTTTGAACTGTTTAACCCCAAACTCTTACAAAACATACGTAACATTTGTTTAAACTTGTTCCCATCCAAAATGTTATGTTAGCCTCACCGGGCTTTTACGTTACTTTACTTACGATGCATACGAGCGCGAAAATATGGGGTGTAACAGAGATCTAGGAATGCGAATATTACAATTGCTTATGTTCTTATTTGATATAACTGCTTATGTGCGTTCATATGTTCTGTCTGAACTCTTAATTGGTCCTACATTTAGGACACTAACCCAAATTAAAAAAAAAACAAAATTAAACTAAAATTTGCACCTCCTCTTAAAGGTTGATTTACTACCGATTGACACTCCCGACAACCAAAGTGCCACATCACCAGTTGTCGATTTGGTTAGAGATGAAGAGACTGAAGAGTCACATAAGGCAAAGATCTGCAAGATAACACAAAGATTGACCTAGATAAAGTCAAGATGAAAGATATTAACGGGATCTTAGACTTTGTAGGGAACCTCACAGAAAAGTCCCCTGAATGGAAACACCAATGCCAAAACCTCCATAATAAGGTCAATAAAATGGTTGATGACAATATTCCATTGTTTAGGATGCCAAAATAAGAATCAGAGTTGATCGAGAAGTATCTTATATCGTATGGGAAATCAAGTGGGGTACCTAAAGAAGTCACCCAAAATGTTGATAAAACTGTTAACTACTACGGGACGCCATAAGGGCCTCCACGTATGTCATCTCCTATATGGTGGGCGATTGTTGTAATGACCCGTACGGTCATTTTTGGCTAAAGACCCTTATTTTCCTGTTTAACCCTTCCTATAGTATGTATGTGGGGTTTGTGATGTGTAGGGATGGGTGGAATGGATCCCAAGGTCTATTTGTATGAGTTTTCGAATGAAAAAGTCCAAGTCTGGAAACTTAGAGTTGGTTAGTTTGACTCAAAGTTTACTTTTATCCAGATGACTTCATTTTTGGGTTCTGTCACTTTCTGTAGTTCCGGAAGGTCATTTATGCCTTAGGCCTGTTATATTTAAAATTTGAGGGTACGAGTGAGTTTGTAGCATTTTTTACCTTAGATAAGCATATCTAGTTTATGTCCGGGAGGTCCTGGGAGTGTTTCGGATGTTTGAGAGAGGTGTTGGGTGATTATTCCTCTACTGGCCGTTGTGGAATTGGGTCTGCCGTAGCGAGGAGTGAGGTGTCAAGTGAACTTCACCCCAGTGAAGGGCTTGACACCGAAGCGGTTCCGTTGGTGTGGAAATACTATACTAGATCCCTATATAATCCCTAGGTCCGAAAATTCTTTACCCAAAATAAAAATCTCGAAACCAGCACCGCCCATGTAGGAAATTCAGAACCCTAGGAGCATTTTGGCCTTGAGATAATAAATTCTTGCTCTTTTTATTGTTTAAGTGATGTTTATAAGATCTTTAATGGTGGTTTAGCATATTATTATGTTGGGGGAAATGGATTCCATGTGTTTATGAGAATAAGAGAGTTATATTGTTGAGTTTAATGGAGTTTTGTGGATCTAAAAGTGATATTAGTGTGAATTAGGATTGGGTAATGATAGATAATCATGTTTCTAAGCTTAATGTGATTACAGAAGCTTGTTTTCAAAAGGGGAGAATTCTAGGGTTTTGAATTGGGGCTTTTTTATTATTGTTCAAACGTGAATAGATTTTAAATTAATTTAAGGGTCTGATTACTTAGTATGTAAAAATGGTTTTTGAGTACTAAAGTTCAAGTCTTGGTGGCATCGGCCCGGTTCGGTATTTCAAGAAATATTCGTAAGGTCTTTATCCTTGAATGTTATGAAAGCTTGTATTAACGATTAGTATATGCGTGAATAGACTTCAATTGTGGTTAGGCGCAAAGGAGGGGCAAGTTTGTCATTGAGGCTTGATTGTGTAGCACACCTGCTCAACTTTGAGGTAGGCTACATTTTAGCTTTCTAGACTTTGATAGAAGTATGTAATTAGTTATAAATATTGAGGGGTACTGGGCATGTTTGGAAGTCCTACTCAGGCGGTTGTGATGAACGTCTGAGTAGGTACCAGTGTTGAACTATGATAATAGGGTTTAGGGAATCAACCATGTGCTGGTTTCGACTGCTGATTATTTGGGCTTGTCACCATATGTGGTCTTGTCGCCATAGTCGCTTCATTTATTTACTTATCACATATGCTTTTAATACGATATCAAGGGCTTTATTCGACCGAGTGTATCTCTGTGGGGTGCTCCAGTCTTGTTCATAAAGAAGAATGATGACACCATATATATGTGCATTGATTATAGGTTGTTGAACAATGTCACTATTAGAAACAAGTATCTGATTCTGTGTATTGATGACATGTTCGACCAGCTTCAGGGTGCTTTTATGTTTTCAATGATTGATTTGAGGTCCGGGTATCATCAGCTGATGATTCGGGCCAAGAATGTTCCCAAGATGCCTTTTTTGACTCGTTATAGACGTTATGAGTTCTTGGTGAAGTCATTTAGGCTTACCAATGCCCCTGAAGCATTGATGGACTTGATGAACAGGTTATTTAAGCCATATTTGGATTATTTTATGATTGTGTTAGTTGATGATATCTTGGTCTATTCGAAGATTCGGGAGGATCACTAGTAGCATCCGAGAGTGGTATTTGGGATTTTAAAAGAGAAGGAGTTGTATGCTAAATTCTCGAAGTGTGAGTTTTTGTTGAGTTCTGTGGCATTCTTGTGGCATGTGGTCTCCAAGGATGGGATTATGGTTGACCCTAAGAATAAAGAAGCAGTCAGGGACTGGCCTAAACTGACTTTTGGGATAGAGATTCAGAGTTTAGTGGGTCTTTCTAGCTACTACCCCCAGTTCATCAAAAGATTCTCTTCTATTTCTTCTTATCTGACGTGTTTGACCCAAAAGGAGGTTCATTTCCAATGGTCTGATGATTGTGGTTAGAGATTCTAAAAGCTCAAGACTTAATTGACCATAACCCTGATTTTATCCATTCCAGTGGAGGGGAAGGACTAAACTATGTATTGTGATTCTTCTATAATTTGAGGTACTTCAGAGAGTGAGAGAGGTGGCATATGAGTTGGTTCTATCACTGGGTTTTTCATGGGTTCAATTAGTCTTTCATGTGTCAATGTTGAAGAAATATCATGTCGATCATTCCTATATTATCCAGTGGGACTCCGTTTTGCTTGATCATAATCTAGAGTTCGAGGAGGAGCCTATTGCTATTTCAGACAGGTAGGTGAGAAAGCTAAGATCGAAAGAGATAGTTTTAGTGAAGGTTCAGTGGAGGCATCATCCAGTCGAGTAGGCGACTTGAGGAACTGAGTCCGATATGCAGAGCATATATCCTGGCTTGTTCAGTTCTTCTATTCCCTTTGTTTGTTTCCCCCTATTTGAGGATGAACTATTGTTTAATTAGTATATGAGGTAACGACCCATTCAGTCATTTTCATAAACGTCTGAATGGGTACTGGTGTTGAACTTTGATGATGGGGTTTGGGGAATCAACATCGTGTTGATTATTTGGGCTTGTTGCCATTTGTGGGCTTGACACCATAGTTGCTTGATTGTTTTCTCATCATAGATGTTTTTGATATGATATCTTGGATTATACTTTGATTGTGTATGCGTATTGAATTATTGGAAGCATGTGATATTTATCTCTTATTTGATTGCATCTAATTATATCATGATATCTTGCCTTATATATGTCATTTGCATTTATATACTCATGGTTCTCATGATATGATATTAGAGTGGTATGATTATGCTATGAGTAAGGGCTTTATTCAACCAAGTGTATCTCTGTGGATTTATACCGTATGATGCTTCTAGGATTGGTTTGGGTTGTGTGTTGATGCAAGAGGGTAAGATGATTTCTTATGCATCGAGGCAGTTGAAGGTGCATGAGAAATATTACCATGTTCATGATTTGGAGTGGGCTTTTGTTGTGTTTGCGTTGAATATTTGGAGGCATTATCTTTATGGTGTTCATTTTGAGGTGTATACCGATCACTGCAGTCCTTATTACATGTTTAATCAGAGGGACTTGAATTCTAGGCAGTGTCGGTGGATAGAGTTATTGAAGGATTATGACATGACCATTTTTTATCATCTGGGCAAGGCCAATGTGGTGGCAGATGCTTTGAGCCGAAAGGCGGTCAGTATGGGGAGTTTAGCTTATTTGGTTGTTTCCAAGCATCTCTTTCCATTGGAGGTCCAGTCTCTGGACAACTATTTTATGAGACTCAATATTTCGAATTCGGGTAGGATTTTGGCTTGTGTGGAGGCGAAGTCATCTATTTTGGATCAAATTCGAGCAAATCAATATGATTATATGGGGTTGTGTTAGATTTGAGATAGGGTGATGAGTTGTGAGGCCAAAGAGGCCATGATTGATAGTGAAGGTATTTTGAGGATCAAGGGTAGAGTGTATGTGCCTCGTATAGGAGACTTTAGTAGATTGATTATGGATGAGGCCCACAACTCTAGGTATTCGATTCATCCAGGTACTATTAAGATGTATCGTAATTTGAGGAAGCACTACTAGTGGGGGAGGATGAAGAGAGACATTGATGATTTATGTCTTAGTGTTAGAATTTCCGGCAGGTCAAGTATAAGCACCAACATCCTGGTAGTGTTTCTTAGATGATGCCCATTCATGAGTGGAAGTGGGAGAGAATCACCATGGACTTTGTTGTTGGATTACCCAAGACTTTGGGAAAATTTGATGTTATTTGGGTTATTGTTGTTAGACTGACCAAGTCTGCGCATTTCATTCCAGTTCAGATGATGTATAATGTAGAGAAGATGGATAAGATCTACATCCGGGACATTATTCGTCTTCATGGGGTTTCTATTTCTATCATCTCATATCAAGGTAATGGGTTTATTTTGTATTTCTTGCGGACATTGTAGAGAGAGTTGGCTACTTTCTTTGATCTTTGTACAACATTTCACCCTCAGATCGATGGACAGTCTGAGAAGACTATTCATGTATTAGAGGATATGTTACGAGCCTACGTGATTGACTTTAAGGTACATTGGGACGGTACCTACCTTTGACAGAGTTTTCATACAATAACAACTATCACTCCAGTATTGATATGGCACTGTTCGAGGCCTTGTATGGTAGGAGATATTGATCTATGATTGATTGGTTTGATATATTTGAGGTCCGTCCTTGTGGTACTGATCTGTTAAGAGACTCTTTGGAGAGAGTTAAGGTGATCCAAGATAAACTCCTAGCAGCACAGATTAGGTAGAAGGAGTATGCGGACTGGAAGGTCCGAGATTTAGAGTCCATGGTTGGTGACAAGGTTCTTCTAAAGGTTTCACCCATGAAGGTTGTGATGAGATTCATCAAGAGAGAAAAGTTGAGCCCGAGGTATATCAGATCATTTGAGGTCCTTCAGAGACTTAGAGAGGTGGCATATGAGTTGGCTCTGCTACCGGGTCTTTCAGGAGTTCATCCAGTCTTTCATGTTTCTATGCTGAAGAAGTATCATGCCTATGGTTCCTATATTATCCAGCGGGACTCCATAATGCTTGATCAGAATCTAGAGTTTGAGGAAGAGCCCGTGGCTATTTAGACAGGCAGGTGAGGAAGTTGATATTGAAGGAGATAGCTTTAGTGAAGGTTCAGTGGAAACATCATCCGGTCGAAGAGGCGACTTAAGTGACAGAGCAGATATCCTAGCTTGTTCACTTCTTCTGTTCCCTTTGATCGTTTTCCTCTGTTCGAGGATGAATGACTATTTAATTGGTATCTGAGGTAATGAGTCGTCCGATCACTTTTTGCTAAAGACCTTTATATACTTGTTTGACCCTTCCTATAGTCTCTATGTGGGGTTTGTGATGTGCGTGGAAGAGGCACAGATCCTGAGGTCTATTTGTATGAATTTCAAATGAAAAAGCCCAAGTCTAGAAACTTAGAGTTGGTAAGTTTGACTCGAAGTTGACTTGTGGCTAGAAGAGTTCATTTCCAGGTTCCATCGCGTCCGGTAGTTCCAGATGATCATTTATAAATTAGTCGAGTCATTGGTTTGCTTCTCGAGGTAATCAAATGTGTTTTATGGCTTTATTTGTAAAATTTGGTTAATTGGTTTTCCCAGGCGATCCTTTAGAAAAGTATGTCTTACTTCAGTTAATTTTGAGTGTATGAGTTAGTTCAAAGCACTGTTTACCTTAAACTAACATATCTAGTTTGTGTTCGGGGGTCCCGAGAGTGTTTCGAATGTTTGAGAGAGGTGTTAGATGATTTTTCCTTTACTAGTGTCTGGTATCTGCCATTGCGGCACCAGTATCTGCTCTGGTAAGTATGCTTTGGCGGGAGGTTGGGTCACCGAAGCAGAGGTTGATGATTTTTGGTTTCCGCCGCCATGGCGAGGGGTGAGGTGTCAAGTGAACCTTGCCCCATTGAAGGGCTTTCTGCCGCAGCGGGTCCGCTCCAGCGGAGTTCCATCACCGGACTTCAATTCCATCGAGTCATTTGGTGAAACACTCACCACTTGGAACGGCCCAGACTATTTTGATTTCAACTTTCCCAGGAAGAGCTTAATCCTTGAATTGAAAACCAGGACATCATCTTTCAGTTGGAAGTCCCGCTTTAGAATCTTTTGATCATGGCAGTGCTTCATCCGCTCCTTATACAAGGTTGCGCTCTCATACGCTTGGTACCTGAACTCATCCATCTCATTGAGTTGAAATAGACATAGTTTGGTTGCTTCATCCAAATCCATATTTAGCTTCTTCAGTGCCCACATGGCTTTGTGTTCGAGCTCAACAGGCAGGTGGAATGCCTTACAAAAAACCAGTCGGTAAGGTGAAGTCCCAATGGGCTTCTTAAATGCCATTAGGTATGTCTAAAGAGCATTATCTAGCTTCTTTAACCAGTCTATCCTACTTGCATTAACTGTTTTTGCTAGTATGCTCTTTATTTCTCAGTTCGACACTTCAACATAGCCACTCGTTTGAGGATGATATGGAGTGGAAACTCGGTGCTTAACCCCATACTTCTCCAGCAACCCAGCAATTTCCCTATTAAAACAATGTGAACCCCCATCACTGATGGTTGCCCTAATGTGTTGAAACAGGTGAAAATATTCATTTTCAAGAACCCTGCCTCACTCTTGGCTTCATTGTTGGGTAAAGCCACTACTTTTACCTATTTTGAGACATAATCAACAACTACCAAAATTTATTTCATTCCACAAGAGCTCACAAAGGGACCCATGAAGTTGATCCCCCACACATAAAAAATCTCCACCTCCATGACAAAATTCAGAGGCATCTCATGCTTCCTCACATTGCTTCCTTGTTGTTGGCACTAGTCACATGATCTTGCCATCATACTAGCATCCTGATACATACTGGGCCAGTAATACCCACATTCAAGAACTTTAGTCGTTGTCGTATTTCCACTATGGTGACACCCTATCGGAGAGTCATGATATGCCTTCATAATAGACATCACCCCATCTCCAGAAAAAACCTCTAAATCAATAATAAGCACACATCCGGAATAAATACGGCTCATCCTAGTGATACTATTAACAGTCTCTTAAGAATTTCTTTTTCTGGTAGTTGTTAAGCTCTTAAGGAATAAGACCAATACCCAGATAGTTAGCAATATTAGCATACCAAGGAGTCGTGGCACAAGACAAGGAAAAAAGCCTATCATCAACAAAACAATCACCAATATCTAAATCTTCCTTCAAACCACCAGTTTCTTCAAGTCACGAGAGATGATCATCAACCTGATTTTCAGACCCTTTCCAGTTTTTGACCTCAAAGTCAAACTTTTTTAACAATAACACCCATTGAATCAGCCTTAGTTTTTCCTCCTTCTTCTCCATCATATACCTTAACACTGCATGGTCTGTATACAAAACCACCTTCGAACCCGATAAGTACACTTAAAATTTATCGAATGCATAAACAATAGCCAAAAGCTCTTACTCTATAACAGTGTAATCACTTCAATCACCAACACGTCCAAGAAAGCTCCGAACTCCAGTCATAGAGATAAGTGGAGGAAGCTTGGAAATCACCTCAATCGTTTGTTTATCAACCTCAATTCCATTTTCAGAATTTTTGTGGCCAAACATAATCCCCTCATTGACCATGAAATGACACTTCTCCCAATTTAGGACAAGATTAGTCTCTTCGCACAGCTTCAACACTTGACCCAGATGGTCAAGTCATTCTTCAAATGAATCACCCATGATTGAGAAATCATCCATGAAAACCACCAAGAAGTCTTCCACCATGTCTAAAAAGATAGACAACATACACCTCTGAAATGTGGCCGAAGCATTGCACAACCCAAAGGGCATACGACTGAAAACAAATGTCCCATAGGGACAAGTGAATGTAGTATTTTCATGGTCCTCAAAAGCGATATTTATTTTATTTTAACCAGAGTACCCAACAAAGAAGTAGTAATATGACCATCCCGCAAGTCGATAAAGCATTTGATCAATAAAAGGCATAGGAAAATGGTCTCGTCAAGTTACAACATTCATCGTCCTATTGTCCATACAAACTCTCCATCCAGTAATAATTCTTTGTGGGATCAACTCGTTCTTTGCATTTGGCACCACAGTGATGCCACCCTTTTTCGGAACGCACTGTACTTGACTAACCTAAGAACTATCAGCAATAGGGTATACAACTCTAGCGTTAAACCATTTGATGATCTCTTTTTTACCACCTCTTGCATAGGTGGATTCAACCTTCGCTGGTACTCCATGCTTGGTGTACTATCCTCCTAAAGCTGGATCTTATGCTCACAAATTCTGGAGAGAATCCCACGAATATTATCTATGGTCCAACCAATAGCTCTCTTGTATTTTATTAACACTTCTAAAACTATATTCACATGCTCTTTATTCAATAATGCATAAAATATTATGGGTAAAGTGTTATTCGGACCCAAAAACTATACCTCAAGTTAGATGGAGGTTGTTTTAGCTCAAACTTTGGTTGTTTAATAATGGATGGTTTTGTCGGAAGAGTCGCCATATTCTCTAAATCAATAGAAAGTGTCTTTGGCTGGTAATTCTATGAACCCAAACCTACAAACGAATTCACAATCTCCACATACCCCTCCATATCATTACTATTGAAGTTTACCAAAATCGCAGCTAGAGCCTCTCTGAGACACTCCTCTGTAATTCAATGGCGTCTTTCATCACATCCACTCTATCAATCACTAAAATTCTCTCATAAATGATCGACAATTTATACCCTTGCTTACTTGAAACGTGACTTCCTCATCATTGACCATGAACTTGATCTCATTTTTATTTGAGTCCATGAATCCCCTTCCAGTAGCAAGGAAAGGTCAACCCAAAATGATAGGAATATCTTTGTCAACTACACAATCAAGTACCAAAAATTCTGCAAGAAGAAGAAACTCACCCACAGGAACAAGTACATCATCGACTACTCCCACTGGCCTCTTGATTGATCTGTCAGCCATCTACAATCTCATACTAGTTAGTCTCGGCATACCCGAACTTGATTGCTTATATATAACAAACGTCAACAAGTTAGTACTAGCCCCATTATCACGAAGGGCTCAGGAGAAATCATGCTGACTAATAGTGTAAGGAACGGTGAAGGCCTTGGATCTTCCTTCTTCTTGACCTTTTTAGCATAAATAATCGAACTCACATCATGAGTCACAGCTATTGTGTCATGTTTAATTGACCTCTTCTTTGTGATCAACTCCTTCAGATATTTGGCAAACCCTAGCATTTCCCAGAGGGCTTCCAAGAATGGAATGTTCATCGAAAGCTTTTTCAAATGATCATAAAATCTCTCATCTTCAGTATTGTTCACCAACCTTTGAGAAAAAAATGGTGTAGATTTAAACAATTGTGTCAATGGTCTCAGAGCCCCTGTCACCTTGCATTTGATTTTCCTGGAATATTATCAACTTCAACAACAATTGGGTCTGGAATAGTACTTCATTAACAACACATGGCACATCAAGTGGTGCCTCTTATTCCAACTCAGTGGGTTCCAATTCAACAACCTTCTCAGCCTTACTTATCGACGTTTATCAAAATATGTGATCCTTTAACAACTTACAACTTTCTTTTAATATATATCCCTTAATAGGGTCACTAAATCGTTCGCATAGGTAAGGTATCACATATTCATGACCGACATACTTAATTTCAATACCAAAAATGTTAATCTTAGGGACTCATTTCCTGCTAACCTTCAAGGATTGTCTTTACTTAGAGTTAATCCTTTACTACCTACCTGCTTATTTTGCCATTCCGCGATATCTTTTTATTATGTCATCTCGAGAGTCTTCAACTCTTATTCCATTCTACCTAAAGGATTAAATCAACCTTAATGTTCCTTGATTTAATGGCTAAATCATTTTGACAGCTTATCCCATTGATTTGTGGCTTATGTGATTCTCGTAGTAGATACTTGGTCTGACTACACCTTTCTCTTAATGCCCCAACTGTCATTGCTTTATTACTTTCTATCTTTATTGGCTATGGCTCTCCATCCTTCTATACTTTATTTCCTGACTCTTAGTCATTTCATACCTTTATTCTAGTGTTTCATTTACAATTGCGTCATTCTCTTGCTACCAATATGACGATCTATCCTTGTATATACCCTTATAATATAACCTTTCCCATGTCTAACTTTCTCCTCGCCTTTACTTTTTAAAAAGAGTCTCGCAAAGGGAAACATTTATCTTTCGCACAAAGGCTTCATGCCTGGCCCGCTAATCTTTGAATTATTTCAAGGTCATACTTGCCTAACGATTCCCAGGTACATCATCTATATGTTCCCAAAAGGGAGGTATCACTACCTAACCATACTATTTGTCGGTACCGTCCATGCTGGGAATTATGCTAAATCCTTTCTATATCATGTGGTCCCACTTCCTTTGAGACTACGTCCATTTATGTCAATAGATAAATAACAGAAATAGGTACTTCTTACTAGGATTCCATCACCGGAGAAGGTGGAACAACATTACGTTGTTATCTTGATTTCAATCTCGTTACAATCTTCTATACATCAAATATTGGTTACATCCATCACCTTACTCCTCATATATTTCTAAAGTCGATGCTTTATCTATCTAGGCTTACATCACTTCCTACGTATATAAAGGGAAGGCATTCGCTCATACTCTAAAATTTCAATATCATACACACACCTCTAGCGTATCAATAGTCTAATCAGAATCTTTCATGGGGCGGCTTTGAATATGAGTTAACCAAGGTCTTTCTTGTTATTATCAGAACTAAAACTAGGTAAAGCATGAGTTAGACTGGAATTTTTCACAACTCAACTCTATTGCACGATCTATGAGATGAAAGAACACAAACCATCTTTAAATGCCCAAAAGCCTCCTGTTTATAAGTGTGGAGCACCCATAAACAAGACTCTACTAGAAATAACTCATAGACTCCCTAGGACTAACCTACTCTGATATCAAGTTTGTCATACCCCAAACTAGGGGGTGGTCGGCACCCGGTGCCCTACTGGCCCGAGCGTACCACTCTGATGACTAGTTTTCTGTACAAGTAAAACTTCTGGCCGACAAGGCTGTATTGGAATATATCACAACAACAACACTGGATAAGAGGGATTTACCCAACATATATACATAACCGGACAGACAAGGTCACAATATGGTTTAACAAAAGATAACTTAGTCGGCAAGGCTACACACTAACACCATACTTACCAAAATAAGTCTGTGAGCCCCCACGAGTAACTGAAATTACATATGGCTGGGATAGGGCCTCGACCTAACAAACTATACATAATTCTGCAAATATACTCCATAGATAACCAGGAAGCTCCAGGATACTTACTGATAGCTGAACTCGATAGCTCCTACTGTGGTGCCTAGTAGAGTCTCTATCAGAACTTGCAGCATGAACACACAGCGCCCTCAACAAAAGGGACGTCAGTATGACATAATGTACCAAGTATGTGAAGCATGAATAACAATATGAATCTGTAAGTTGTAAAGAAAGGCATATAAGCAATGTAAAAGGATTAGTTGTAAAGGAATGTGTAAGCAACCTAGATGCCACATGGGACGAATAATGAAACTCTGAATCTTAATATAACCTCTCGGAATAGGATTTTATTATATAACTTACCCTTGTCTAATGGTGCAAGATATAACATGTCATTACTCTTAGGTGTATGTATGGATATGCAATGTAATGTGTGTATGTGATACAGAACATGCAATCCGATCCAATATATGTATATGTTGCAGAATGTGCAACCCGATCCAATGTATGTATATGTTGCAAAATGTACAACCTGATCTAATATATATATATATATATATGTGTGTGTGTGTGTGTGTGTGTGTGTGTGTATGTATGTGTGTGTGTGCGTGTTACTGAATGTGCAATCTGATCCAATAGATGATCATAATTGTATGCATGATATCATATACCAATAAGAGATATATCAATGCCAATGGGAATCTGGGGTGTGGACAACAAACTGTGATAACAATGGCTCTTTGGCCTCTTTTGACAGTCGTAAACTCTTTGGCTTTGTCTGGACACGACTCGTGGTCGACTCGATTATTGACTTCTTAAAATTATTCTTTTTATAGACTTATGACAAGACCAGTAACCAACAACAAGGATCATAAGAATACGAATAAGCAATGAACACTTCTCAACAAGAGACTTTGATAGGCAATAGTGTGAAGTTCTCAACGTTCTTTTCGAAAATGATAATTCTTTGGATTCATGCTATTGAAAGGACCCATAGCATTACATACCTTATTCATGAAGCTATACATCATGATATAAGCTCTCGTACTCTTTACGAACGATTATCTATAACATACAAAGGGTCGATATTATAATCGAATCTATATCCAAATAAGAAACTTCATTTAGGCACTTCATTGATAACCTTTTGACAATGATTGGGAACGAAGTGAACTTTCGACTCTAGGATATATGTTTATGTTTAATAGCCTTGTCAATTTGCTAAAGTTACATTTATTGTATGCAAAATATTAAACATGTGTGTTTTATGCTAATTGTGAAACTTTATATTTTACAAATATATAGAACTTTTGTGTTCCATAAATACCATGTCTACTGCTTTAGAATATTGTTGAAGAGCTTATCAAAAGTGAAAGCTCAACGGTAAAAATTATAAAATATTAAATTGTAATATGTGTTGGAAGATTTTTTTTTATTGTAAATAATGTCATGGATAAAGCCTATGATTCTTGAAACATTTTCCTAAATCGCATTATTTTGCTGAGTTGTGAAGATTTCACATAAAATTTTACTCATAAGATTACCAAAACTCAGTAGTATGCTCTCGAATCTAAGTGTGGTAGCACTACGGTTACCACACTAAAGGTCATAAGCTGACTAATGAGCTCTAAGCTCAAGCGATTATCCTTTTGCTGTCTCAATTTTAGGAGCATATGAAGATGCACCTTACTCATGATAAATGTAATAGTACATTTTATGATATGAGCAACATCTAGAGTTAGAAGAGGAGCGGCATGAGGCTGCCAAATAAGGTGCAAAAGTGTACAAAGTAATTTCCAGCTCAATAAATAATTTTAAAAGTAACATCAGAGAAAACTGAAAAGCTAAGGCTCAACCAAATAAGAATCCTAAAATGATAACCAACTAGACGGTAGAAAGTGAAAAACAATTGTGACTAAAGTGAAATGCTTCAATAGGGGTCACCATGCTAGTGATTGCACTAAGCCGAACAAAGCACTTCATAATGAGTCTAAAAATGTACTTTGTGTTTTTACGCTAGTAATATATGTGTTGCTAGTTATGTTTTTTCCTAAGATTAATCTTTCCTTCTAATTGACTTAGGAGCCGTGTACCACATTGTGAGGGAAATGAATTCTTTGTGCACTTTCAATGAATCCCACATATTTATTGTGGATATATGTAGGAAACAACATTAAGATTAAAAGGATTGTATCATGTGAATTAATTTTAAGTGAAAATCGAGACTTTATCCTACATAATACTTTAATTGCTCCTTAAACTTTCCAAGAAATTGCTTTGTGTTGGTTTATTATATTTAGGTTTCAATTGAAATTTTCATGACATTAAAGCATATGAACACTTTATTTTGGTTCTGGTTTTATCAAAAATGATTTTATTTATAATGGATTTTGGATGTTAGTACTTTAATCCAATTGTTGGCTTCCCCAATTTTCATATCGCATAATCACAAGGATGATGTGAAATTTGGCATGCTAGACTTTGTCATATGAGTTTATGACATGTGGATAAGTCCACTTGTAAATATTATCTAGTTCGAAAAAGCTAATAGCAAATCATTTAATAACACCATCAAGAATGATTTTTTATTGCATAGATTCATTCGGACGTTGAATATCCATGAATGTGAAAACGTGGAAAAAATCTTATAATTCTATCATATTAATTGATAAAATTACTCATTTTGGTAATGTCTAAGAAGTATGTGAAAAAGATTGAAAGTCAATTGGACAAATCAATAAAAGTATCGAGACTAGTTGATCAAGGCCATGAATACGCCTTGACCCCATTAAGCGAGTTTTTCCCCCTTATTTTGAAAATGGAATTGTTGATAAGTTGACTATTTCAATATTTTACAATAAAAGGTGTTGTGAAAAGCATAAATAGAATGCTCATTGAAACGATTAGATCATCGATGTCACAAGTAAGTTACATGTATTCTATTGGAGATGTGTTGCACTAATTTATTACCTACACTCTTAATAGTGTGCCAGCGAAATCAGTTACATCTGCACCATAAGAGTTATGGAGTAATAGAAATCTCAAGTATTTTGTGAGACCTATGTGATGCACAACTTATGTATATAATTTTTCTCTTGGAATATTGGGTCTAAGAGGAAGCAAAATTGTCTATATGAGATACTATAAATTACGTATTTTTGGAGCTACATCACAGTGGGAGCGTAACTGAATTTGACTCAAGAAGTGTCACATCTATCCAAGAAGGGTGAGTTAGGTGTAGGCTTATCCAATCACGAATCTAAGGACCAAGATCAAAAAGGATATCTTCATTCGAGTGGGAGATTTTTAAGTGATGATGACTTAATTTCTCATCTAGATCAACCTTCATCATCAGATACGAATGAAAGTGATCCTTCTCCAAATGGGAGCGACAATAATCTTCTTAATTCAAATGGGAGTGAGATGAATCTTGCTCCAAGTGGGAGTGAGATGAATAGGTCTGGTATAAGTAGGAGTAAAATCAATCCAAACGAGATCAATATGAGATTATATGAATCTCAGTCAAGATATAATGCTCCTACAAGATGGAAATGAGCCAAGAATTAACTCTTTTATGCCCTTCAAAAAATAAAATGAAGAAATGCAATAAAAGAATAAATGGAGACTAGGAGAATCAATCAAGTTTAGGAACTAGTTGATCTCCGAAAAGAACACAAAACTATGAAACCAAATGGGTTCCAAAAGATAAACACAAGTTGAGATATATGACTCGACTTGTTGCTAATGAAACATGAGTGATTGACTATGACGAGTCTTTCTCACCTGTTATGTGGATTAACCTCTATGAGCTTAATTCTGACATTTGTTGCTAGCTTAGATCGATAATTGCATCAAACGGATGTAAAGACTACATTCTCTCAATGGAGAACTAAGCAAATAATTATTTTGGAATAACTTAAGGATTTCATCCAAAGGGCCACAAACATATGATTTGTAGACTTTTGTAGTCTTGTTATGGCCACAAACAATCTTCAAGGCAATGATATATACAATTTTTAGTGTGGTCAATTATATTGACTTCACTATGATTCACACGGGATCATTACATTTAAATATTTGAGAGCAACTTTATACTTATGTCATTATATGTTGATGACATATTAATAGCTGAAAAATAATTTGGAGTATATACACAAGGTAAAGGCCTTATTATCGTCTCACTTGGAGATGAAAGATATGGATAAAGATGCATATATTCTCGAAATAAAAATTTGAGAAAATATTTAAAGAAAATATTTAAAAAAAATATTTTTTAAATGATTAAACTTGCTAAATTATGACCATATCAAAACTCCAATGAACAAAAACAATGCCTTGTATGCTAGTATGGTTGGTATGTACGGTTGGTAGTCTTATGCAAGATAAGTTAGCTAGACTTGATATCTGTTTCGCAATTGACTTGTAGACAAATATAAAACCAAATTAAATCCAACACATTCAAAATACAGTTAAAACGAATCACGAGGTAGCATATGAGAACTTCTGATTATGAACTTTGCCATAAGGGCATGACATGGAACTGACGAAATTCATTGAAACTGATTGTAGAGGAGATATGGACAAATTGAGATCCACCTCTGAATGTGTTTTATGCTAAATAATAATGTCATATTGTAGACAATGAAAAACAATCACATGTAGCTTTATCCATGATGAGAGTTGAGCTTGTGTCTCTCTCATCAGTAGCGCAATAGGTTGTTTGGTTAAAAAAGTTCTTGGATCATGTGTTGATGCTACAGTTAGTGCTGAACTAATAACAGTCTTTGTGACCGTCAAATTGCTATTTTGAGCACCAAAAATCCTAAATATCATCGTAAAGCAAAACACACTGACATTAAATTTAATTTGTGATGACATGATTGCACGCAAAGAACTAAACGTAAAGTATATCTACACAAATGGTTGCAGATCCACTGACTCAATCAGATCCTAGAGGTGTGTTTTTATTCTTGCAATATCTCAAGGACTGTGTGGACTTTAATATCGATTCATTTATTTTTTATTTATTTTTTTCAACATTCATGTTTATTGTTTTCTTAAAAATCAAAATAAGTTTGACTTGCATCCACTTATTATGTGAATGTTTATTGTACATTCATATTATGGAATGCTTCTGGTGCATTTTTTGATATTATTGAAAAGTATGTCGGGTAGACAGAGGTCAACCTTCTCACACATGTGACCACCTCCATCAATTTAGTATTGATGGGAGATGAGACGAGATCTTAAGAAAATTATCATAAGTATAATTTGAGAGCACATGGATTAAAGATCTTTAGCGTCGCACAAGTAATAACAAAAGGCTATTAGTGTTTTTATGGTGGAAATAAGTTTCACATAGTCTACTTCGAGAGGCCAGACGTGAGTTCATGTTTATTAAGTAGATCAAGAAACCCAATTCACACGTATATGGTGTCTGAATATCAGTTGTACAACATTATCTTATGAGATAAAGATATACGCTTCATGGAAAAAGGAAAAATGTTGTAGCACATGTTTCATACCATGTGTGCAAATGTTGACCAAAAGGGTGAACATAAGTTTTATCTCGACTTATTGTAATTGAGTGAGACCCTAAATTGAGTACCCTCAAGACTCCTATCAGTGTCTCAAATCTTGGTTTGATGTTCACTATCTTAGCATGCTACCAAATGACCATGAGAGATTCCGTTTGATGGAGCATGACTAGAAAAGTGAGTTGGATATATGTTGAGAGACTCGCGAGAAGAGGAAGATCATTAACGGAATCTCATTTAGTTTGTATTTGCTGGTATTGGTTATGACTTATAGGTCATAACTGTGAACACAAGAACTATGATACATGAGATCAAACTGTGATGTATCAATGTAATTTAATGATCTAGGACACTGAGCATACTTCTTATGATGTATTTGATCATTTTCATGACGACAACGAAAGGCTATATATTCCTGACAGATGTATAGCAAAGTACTCTCATAGTATGCCGGTCGCACAACCTATTTATACAGTATGAATGATGCAAGAGAGATTAAAAGGAGGAATATCTTTTTCCTAAGATCGTTGGAGCTTGAGCACTCCCTTATGTGTGAGTGGGAGATGTTGGAAAGTATTATTGGGTCTGGTCCACCCATATGGGGTGCTAGATGACCCATGAGCCCATTAATTATTCCTCCACATTAAACTCTAAAGCTAGCCTATATAAACACAATTATGAGTGTTTAAGAGGGGTTAATCCATCGTATAGAGACGGCTAGGGTTCACACATAAAATATATCTCTGCATCAGTTAGAGGAATATCTAGGTTGTGGAAACATGGGATTCATCCACTTTGTGAGAATTCCTGACGACCGGTGACACGAGTCGTGATTGCTGTAGATCTGCTTCCGCTATGGAGAAACTCATATATCTCCCAACTAATATTTACGCTTCAAATACTAGAGTAAAAATTGAAACTCATAATTAAACTCTTTGAACATACAAAATTAAATGCACAACGAATGTAAAAATGTATCCCTTTTCCATTTATTAGAGAACCAAAACATTGACTACAAAACTGTCAACGGTCGCACAACATATGTACACAAAGTGAAAGCTGGCCGCTATGAACAAAAAAATAAAGGTAATCAATATTTATAGCTCTTTTACTCGCAAGAAAAATTAATTTACAAAATAGTTATCTTGATAGATACATACAAAAAATGTAGCAGTCTCCGACTGTTATTTGCTGTCTTAAGATGATAGAAAAAAAAAAATCTAACAAGGTTGTCCTTCTTTGCAGCCAAGTGCACCTGCAAATCTAGTAATCCAAGTGACTTCTTCTGCTGGGGCAGCTGATATTCCATCATAAAGATCTTTGTGTTTCTGTGACCACGCCGGATCTCCTGATTCAATGAAGTATGCACCATTCATGAATAGATTTCCCTCTGATCTCCATGTCCATTGCATCCACACTGATTCTGGGTTGTACTCCCTCTTTGTTACCTATATGTACACATTCATAATTCAGTACAATGTTTTATACCATCAGATTAACATATAAGTCTATAGTTATCTTAATTTAATAGTAACTTGAAAATAAAATAAATAACCTACTATAATCGATTAGTGTAAAAATTCTATTTGCTACGCTAGCCCCTTTTCAACCGATAACATTAGTTGGATAAAAGGCTTCGGAGAAAGTGTGCGTGCAAAAGCTAGAGTAGCTCTTTTTTGAGATATAGGTAATTGCCCTTTCTTTGTTTTTTTCCGAATGAAGTGACTCACACTAAACCCCAGATGGGCTCCTCACTTCGGCAAATTCATCTCCTTTTCTTTTTTGAGAGACTAGTGCTAAGGGCTAAAGATCGAGGTCATGCTTTGACCTCTCTTTATACTGGCCATTATAGCAAGTGTATCACTCCAGACATGAGGAGTGTGATGGCTTGACGTCATTCTCACCTTTTTCTGACTTACAACTTTTAGCGTATATAAGCTATATTCTTATATCCCACTCAAGTTACAAATCCAAAAGAAAGTTTTTAGACAAACAAAAGAAAGTAGAGTTTGATTTTACCTGCTTCTTGAAGATGTCAGGAGGGGCAATAAAACGATTACCCTGAGTAATGATAGTGGGATGCATGCTTCCACCAATGGCATACATATTCCAGTGAGTATAATCATTGTTAACAACATGTATATATCCCCATCGGCACCTTGGCATTCTCTGTACTAATCTCTTCCCAAAATGATTGAAAGCTAATGTGATTTGCATAACTTGATCTATGGAAGAACTGTCACTTGCACCAAACAACATCACCTCATTGTGATCAGTGAAATGTCCATTGGATATTGTGATACCAGTGGATCCTTCCACAGCGTCGATCAGCCCATCGTAGCAATTCCTCATAGAGACATGATCAATCCATATGTTGGACGCACCGAAGATTGAAATGCCATCTCCATCACTTTTTGTACGTATTCCAATATGGTCCACTGCATCCCGAACCATCCCACCATTTCCCTCAACAATGTCATGAATGTGAAGTCCGTGGATGATCACATTCTTGATATACTGGAGGGTTATGCCAGCGCCTGTAGCAATGTGAACGTTAGCCCCACGAGCGTCGATGGTCTTGTCACTCTGCATGATCATCTCCTGGTGCAACCTGGAGCCCATTTGAGTGACATAGGAAAAATGAGTGTTTTGAAGTTAGATATTATATTTGAACATAATTTTCACCTTTTTAAAATAATAATAATTATGGAATAAAACGAACATTGATGCGACTTACCTAATGATCATATCCATTTTAAATATGATCCACAAAGGCTTTTTCTGGATAGCAGCGTAACGAAGAGTTCCTGGTTTTGGATTGGCATAGTCATCAGAATTATCAGTGACAACGTAGATTTCGCCGTCTTTGCCACCGGTGACCTTGGATCCAAAGCCCATTGCACAATCAGCTAGTCTTTTCCTATTGTCAGCCCAATTAGGGTCACATCTCCAGCACTTATCAATTGGATTTGTGACCGTGCAAGGTCCGTTGAACTTTTTGGTCCCTAGCCCCCTCCTTGTGCTATTTCTATGTTTCACTTCCCTTAATTCCTTCATTGTGCTGCAATGCAAGTCATATTGTAAAACTTTTTTTTCCTACAGAAGATAATATATATTACAGTACTAAATATGCACCATATTATGTACGAGAATATTTCAAGTGAAATTTGTTTCTCTGAAATAAAATATTTCATTGCACACGAAGGAAGGGTATACATAAACAAAATATCTTATCCTTCATTGTCCTCATTTGTAGGTATATTTATTACATTATTCGCCCTATGTACATATGATCATGTAAGATAGTTGAAATTAGCAACATGAAGAAAGAAGAAATGTTGGATATTTCCTTTTCTCTTGTCTTTGTGATGAAAAAACTTGCTTTATAAATTGTCATTCCAAAAGGCCAAAACTCAAGCTGACCCTACAATCTAGACCTTTCGCATCATACCGAAGAAGATCATTGACCTTTTCTTTTTCAAAATAATTATAAGCGCCACAAAACACATGGCAAACAGAACAGAAACGGATCAATTTAAAGTTTAACGAATTTATTTGAAATATTTAATGCATTATTTTATACAAGAAAATTAAAATAAACCTATATATGGTGCATATAGACTATATACATTCTTGTTTTGGTAACAAGGTGATATACATTTTCAATCCATTGAATTTAAATTCTAAATTCGATTCTTAAAAGAAGACAAGAAATTAACTTACTCGCGAAGTTTTTGGTTAAATGCAAGTGTGACATTTTCAGGATGTGGCTCGTAAATCTTACGGGCATACTCTTTTGCTTCTTCGGCTCTCCTCCGCCATACCTCGTCGAAGTCACCAATATGAGCCATTAGGCTCGGTATTATTGTAGAAAACGTGATAAACAGACAGAAGAA
The DNA here is from genome assembly GCA_029783415.1 of Anisodus acutangulus. Taxonomy (NCBI): domain Eukaryota; kingdom Viridiplantae; phylum Streptophyta; class Magnoliopsida; order Solanales; family Solanaceae; genus Anisodus; species Anisodus acutangulus. The sequence goes on from CM056495.1 coordinate 30,215,056, forward strand.
CGAATTATTTAGCTTAGGTCCTCCCATATCTGTGTTTCTTTTATAATATTTTTTTTTGTTTTGATATTTTTTATATAATTTTTTTTACCTTCCTGTTGTTGTAACGATGGTCAAGGGTCGAACCCCTAACTCTGGGTTCAGGCCCTCTATTGACCGGCCGCGACAACAAGAAGTTTTATTTTACCTTAGGGCTCGGTCTCTAAGATACAACAACGACGAAAGGTACGTTTCTTTTCACTTGTCAAATGTTGTTTAAATACTACTAGTTGGGATTAACACTGAACACATGAATTCGCAACATGCGCTCATCCATTTCTTTCTAAAGTAAATCACCATCACAAGTTCATTCCTCATTTTACGTTACCGAAATTTGGCAAAGGCCTTGAGGATATTTCGCCAATGTTGAACTAGTCAATATTTAAATACAAAAAAATGTCAAAATTTAAATACATATATAAAATAATAAAGGGAATGGTGGAAAAGTAATAAACTCACAATGATAAAATTAAGTGGATTAGAGGTCTAGATCAATCATCTCTTCTTCTTTTCTGCAGAGAGCTTAAGTGCAAAATGCAAATTAATATATGAAATAGCATTAGTATATCCAAAACATCTATGTACTAAAAAAATTAGTATATCCAAAACATTTGTTATGAAGTATTTCGATTGCTGTGCCAAACGAAGCAACATGTAGACAATATAGGTTTGAGTTAAACAGGCAAAATTACAACATAATCATGAAGATATCCAGAAATTAAGATTTTCATATTGACATTGGTGCTACTTACCTTTTCTTGTCATTTAGTTATTATCGAACATATATTTTGTTTTGAGATATCCATGCAAATTAACAAAGTACTTTTGCATAGCTATATAATGTTGACATTGTTAATTAAGCTAGAACTCTATAAAGTGATGATACATTTTTTTGATAAATTACATCCATCAGTCGGTGTGCATCTTATTCCCTCTAGTAAAATCTTACAATATGATGCATTGAGTTCAATGGAACTCTACAAAAGTTGCCAGTTCAAATGATGATATATTATTCGAACAACATTTCATTCTCTAGTCTCTAGTAAAAGGTGGAATTTTAATACGCTGTTTTTAGCATGTCTAATATTTCCAACTGTAGTTCGACAAGTCTCTTGCAAAACTTATTGCCAAGTATGGATGTCTTCGACATGTAATTACGGTTGGAAATTTATTAATGTGGAATTAAGTATATCCCATTATTTACGATTCAAACAATTGGGGCCCCACACGTCGGAAACGTCGTTTCCACACACGTGCACACGTAGTGTCAAGTATCGCAAATTTCATTAGTGAAAGAGATATTGGTACGTATGTATTACGTTTGAGACATAGAATGATAGACGGTTATTGGCCAAACGACAAAGTATTCCACGCTGGTAAACGAAGGAAGAAGTGTAAGATGAAACGAGTCGAAGATCGCCGCGGAGCCACGAATGGCCGCGACGCAGCCCTGTCGGAGCCGAGGTGCCGGAGCACCGCGAAGCTAATTGGGTCTTCAGTCACTGGAGCCGCGGCGCCGCGGTGCTTCGGAGGAAGAATGCTGCGACGGGAAGTTGGAAAGTTCTGACCTTTGGGCTGGTTTTGGAGCATTGAATCTCCATTACTTGGCACATGAATTCAACCATTATTTGGCTAAATTTAACTCCTCAATAAGTGTCATTACATTGGATATTGAAGGCCATTAGTTGGCTAGTTGAGGGGTCATCTCCTTAGACTATAAATTGAGGCCTTTGACTCAATTGTTGAAGACTACACTCAGAAATATTTACAGAATTTTCTAACATCTTCTTCTTCCTCTCTAGCAAGTTTACTACACTCAAAGTTCTTCAAGAGTAACACTTGAGTTTCCTTTGCTCAATTGTTAAGTTGTTGTTGTATCTTGGGAGACTATTGAGATATACGGGGCAATCTTGTCTTAAAGACAGAGTGTCATCACTCGACTCAGCAAATCACACAGGGAGTTTGTTTCATTCTTGATTTCCAGTTTTTTTGTAATCTTTACTTTATCCTTTCTAGCAATTGTAATATTTACTTACTTTCTGTTTCATACAATTGTTGTATCCCACATGTTTAAGACAAGATTTGTTGTAAGTACTTAGAAAGATGACTGGAAGAGAATAACTCGCTTCTGATTCTGCTGCTGCTGCTACCCAAGGCAACCCCTATGCCTTCCCCACTGCTCAAGGCACACCAAATGCCTTTCCGGTTGCTCAAGGCTCATCCAATGCCTTTTCTGCTGCTCAAAGGAACGCTCCCGTTCCTCCACCCGCTGGATTCCACCATGAATGCCCTGAAAAGTTCATGGGCTCTAACTTCAAGAGATGGCAGCAGAAGATGCTATTTTATCTGACTGTTATGGGAATAGCTCGTTTCCTAATAGAAGATCCTCCACAAGTTGGAGATGAAATGGACCATTCGCCTACTGAAACGGCTGGAGGTGGCCAAGGTATCCATGTCATTAATGGCATGAAGATGCTTCTTGATGCATGGAGTCATAGTGATTTCATGTGTAAGAACTATATTTTAAACTGCCTGTCAGACCCACTCTACATGGTGTATTGCACCGTAGGCACCGCCAAAGAGTTATAGGAGAAGCTGCCGAAGAAGTACAACACACAAGATGCTGGTACAAAGAAATTCATCGTTGGAAAATTCCTGAAATTTCAAATGCTGGATAGTAAAACAGTGATGTCTCAAGTCCAGGAATTCAAAATGATTCTACATCACCTGGATTTGGAAGGTATGAAACCAAATGAGTAGTTTTTTATTGCATCACTGATTGAAAAGTTACCTCCCTCGTGGAATGAGTTTATGAGTTACTTAAAACTCAAGTTAAAGGAGATGACCTTTGAAGAACTTATTATCAAACTCCAGATTCATGAAGATAATAAGAAGGCCTTGCTTAGGGGTAAACAACCCGCTGAGGCAAAGGCAAATCTGGCTGAGGCCAAAGGGAACCCAAGCAAGAAGTGCAAGTTCCAAAAAGATGGCAAAACCCAAGCAGCGGAGAAGTTCAAAGGAAACTGTCACCACTGTGGGAAATCTGGTCACATGATCAAGGACTACCGCAAGCTCAAAACTGAGCAACAAGAGAAGGACAAGGCTAAGGGCAAGGCACATGTCAACATCTTCAAAGACATACTTCTGGACGATATGATTGATGAGTTCCTAGTGGTGGTGCTTGAAGCAAACCTTGTTGAGAATCCCGTGCAATGGTGGATGGACACAGGTGCTACAAGACATATCTGTTCCAATAGAGATGCCTTATCCACTTATACATCGATTACAAATCAGAAGTTGTTCATGGGTAACAAAGCTTCTTCTAACGTACTGGGGGTAGGAAAGGTAGTCCTGAAGATGACTTCTGGAAAGGAGCTCACTTTGAAGGAGGTGATGCATGTTCCTGAGATTAGGACAAATTTAATTTTAGGTCATTTATTGGTTAATGCTGCTTTTAGGCTAGTATTTGAGTCCAATAAGTTTGTAATCACCAATAATGTAACCTTTGTGGGAAGAGGCTTCGTCTGTGAAGACCTCTTCAAAGTTAACGCCATGTCTATAATACGTGTAAGCAATAATATTGAAGCTTCTTCTTACTTGCTTGAATCATCTAATTTATGGCATCATAGATTAGGACATGTTAACTACAAGTCCATCCAAAGGTTGGTTAAGTTGGAGTTGTTGCCATCTATCGACGTAAACCCTCAACATAAGTGTGAGGTGTGCGTAGAGGCAAAACTCACAAAGCTTCCTTTTTGATCCGTCAAAAGGAATACCGCTCCTCTAGAACCTATTCACACAGATATATGTGATTTAAAGTTTGCACAAACTAGGGGAGGGAACAAGTACTTTATGATATTCATTGATGATAGCACAAAGTATTGTTACCTTTACTTGTTGAAAAGAAAAGATGAAGCCTTTGAAGTGTTCCTACATTACAAAGCAGAAGTTGAGAACCAACTAAGCATGTATATTAAATCCATTCATAGCGATAGAGGGGGAGAATACGTAGCGCCATTTGAGGAATATTGTGTCCAATCAGGCATTGTTCATCAAATGATGGCTCCATACTCACCTCAGTCGAACGGTGTGGCAGAACGTAAGAACCGCACATTGAAGGAAATGATGAATGCCTTGCTCATCAATTCTGGTATTCCCCAAAACATATGGGGAGAAGCCGTCCTTACCACTAATACGATTCTTAACAGAGTCACATAAGCGTAAGGACAAAACTCCATATGAATCATGGAAGGGAAAGAAACCCACCTATAAATATTTAAAGGTGTGGGTTGTTTGGCAAAGGTCGAAGTATCCAAGCCAAAGCAGGTCAAGATTGGGCCTAAGACTGTAGATTGCATTTTCATCGGATATGCAAATAATAGTAGTGCTTATCGCTTCTTAGTGCATAAGTCAGATATTCCAGATATCCACGGGGGTACAATCATGGAATCAAAGAATGCTCAATTCTTTGAAGATACTTTTCTTACAAAGGAAAAAGACATAACCTCTCGCAAACGAAGTTATGAACAAAGTTCTCAGAAACCGGGAGTCGTTGACTGCCCGGATCTAGATGGTTCAGATCTAGTGGACTTCGAAGTGGCTGAATATCCGGAATCTAGTGATCCAGATTCTCAAAACTCAGAGACTCCAGAGATGGAACCAAGGCGAAATAAAAGGGCCAGGAAGGATAAATCCTTCGGTCCTGACTTTGTAGCTTATATGGTTGATGACGAACCAAGGACAATTGCTGAAGCATTGTCAACTCAAGAGGCACCGCTCTGGAAAGAAGCTATTGGGAGTGAAATAGACTACATCCTGCATAACCATACTTGGGAGTTGGTTGATCTTACTCCGGGAAATAAACCATTGGTTTGTAAGTGGATACTCAAATGGAAGTATAAAGCAGATGGGTCTATAGATAAGTACAAGGCCAGGTTGGTAGTCAAGGGCTATCGACAGAAGAAAGGCCTTGACTATTTTAACATGTACTCCCCGGTGTCTAGGATGACGTCCATACAAGTATTAATTGCGATAGCAGCGTTACGTGACCTTGAGATACATCACATTGATGTCAAGACAGCCTTCCTAAATGGTGATTTGGAAGAATAAATTTATATGGAACAACCCGAGGGGTATGTGGTTCCAGGGCAAGATAAGAAAGTCTGTCGGCTTGTCAAATATCTGTATGGGCTGAAACAAGCCTAGAAGCAATGGCATAAAAAAATTGATAGTACTCTACTATCGAAGGGTTTCTCCATTAATGAGTGTGACAAATGTTTCTACATTAAAGGTAATTCAGACTCGTTCGTCATGATATGCCTGTATGTAGATGACATGTTGATCATAGGGAGCAGTCCTAGCTTGATTCTAGAGACTAAAAACATGTTGAAACAATGCTTTGACATGAAGGATATGTGTATCACATATGTTATCTTAGGGATAAAGATCTCTAAGACATTTGACGGATTGATCTTATCTCAGTCTCACTACATCGAGGATGTGTTGAGAAAGTTCGAGATGTTTGACAGTTCGCCTATGGAGTCACCAATGGATAGAAATCAAAAGCTTGATAAAAATCGTGGTGCACCCGTATGCCAGGAGCAATATGCACAGGTGAATGGGAGTTTGATGTACATAACAAACTGCACCTGACCTGATATTGCTTATGTAGTCAACAAGTTCGCTAGGTTTACCCGTAATCCGAGTAATGATCATTGGAAGGCGTTGAATCGGGTACTATAATACCTGAAATACACGCTAACTTACGTGTTGCATTATTCGAGATATCCAATTGTACTAGAGAGGTACAGTAATGCAAACTAGATATCTGACATAGAGAACACCAAGTCCACCAGTGGGTATGTATTTACAATTGGTGGTGGGGTTGTGTCTTGAAAATCCTCTAAGCAAACTTGCATCGCCCGATCCACGATGGAATTGGAGTTTATCACTTTAGACAAGGCAGGAGAAGAAGTGGAGTGGCTTCCCGACTTCTTAAAGGATGTTCCTTATTGGGACAAACCTGTACCTTCTGTGATGATCCACTGTGACAGTCAGTCGGCTCTAGGAAGGGCACGGAGTTCTATGTACAATGGCAAGTCTCGTCATATTCAACAGAGATATAAGACCGTAAGGCAGATGATTACCACGGGTATAATATCCATTGATTACATAAAATCAAAAGATAATATAGCGGACCCACTGACAAAGGGCTTACCCAAAGATCAGATGTTCTGCCTATCTAGGGCAATGGGCTTAAAACCCAAGGTATAAGGACCAATACGGTGGTAACCCAACCTTACTGACTGGAGATCCCATGAATTAAGTTCAATGGAAAACTAAGCTGTAAAGGTTTAGTTGAGCACTTTCGATAGTTATTTTTGTAAAGATACACCAAATCCAAAGCCGTTCCCGCGATAGACTAGAAGTGCTATCTGTAGTGTGGGTAAATGTTAAGTTTCCAAAACCTTTAATGATACTCACCGGTTGAGGTTAGGTTTGAGAAACTTTTAATAGTTCCTAACACTTGTAAAGTGGGGTATAGCAGGATCCCTTGTAGGAAACCACCTATTTAAGTGCGAGGACAGATCGCCTCAAATGAACGCACTTAAGAATCCAAGAAGTGTCCATGGCCACAATGGACAAAACATTACGAAGAACAGAGTAAGGAAAATTGTTGTGTTAGTACCGTTGACTTGGCTTACACTAAACACTGATGGTTCAAGACATCATGTTCACCGCACAGTAACTAAGTCCGATGGTATTCAACTCTGAAAGGTTCAATGGTGAAGCTACCTCTCTTGATGCAACATCGGTCCGTTGAAAGATTGCTGGAAAGGCACCATGTGAGTGCGCCAAAATTTCTTTCAAGAGGGGATTATTGAAAATTTACTAATGTGAAATTAAGTATATCCCATTATTTATGATTAAAAAAATTGGTGCCCCACACGTCGGAAACGTCGTTTCCACACACGTGCACACGTAGTGCCAAGTATTCCAAATTTCATTAGTGAAAGAAATATTGGTACGTATGTAATACGTTTGAGACATAAAATGATGGACGGTTATTGGCCAAATGACAAAGTATTCCACGTTGGTAAACGAAAGAAGAAGTGTAAGATGAAACGAGTCGAAGATCGTCGCAGAGCCGCGAATGGCCGGGATGCAGCCCCGTCGGAGCCGAGGTGCCGGAGAGCCGTGACGCTAATTGGGTCTTTAGTCACTGGAGCCGCGGCGCCGTGGTGCTTCGGAGGAATAATGCTACGACGGAAAGTTGGAAAGTTCTGACCTTTGGGCTGGTTTTGGAGCATTGAATCTCCATTATTTGGCACATGAATTCAGCCATTATTTGGCTGAATTTAACCCCTCAATAAGTGTCATTACATTGTCTATTGAAGGCCATTATTTGGCTAGTTGAGGGGTCATCTCCTTAGACTATAAATTGAGGCCTTTGGCTCAATTGTTGAAGACTACACTTAGAAATATTTACAGAATTTTCTAACATCTTCTTCTTCCTCTCTAGCAAGTTTACTACACTCAAAGTTCTTAAAGAGTAACACTTGAGTTTCCTTTGCTCAATTATTAAGTTGTTGTTGTATCTTGGGAGACTATTGCCCGACAACGTAAAAAGAGATATACGGGGCAATCTTGTCTTAAAGACAGAGTGCCATCACTCGACTCAGCAAATTACACAAGGAGTTTGTTTCATTCTTGATTTCCAGTTTTGTTGTAATCTTTAGTTTATCCTTTCTAGCAATTGTAATATTTACTTACTTTCTGTTCCCTGCAATTGTTGTACCCCACAATTACTTGCGGTCAATTGACCAGTTTATTAGTTTTTAATAATATTTTTATTTCAGGAAAAAATATTTAAGGTGCAGGGAAAAAATTATGAACAAATGCAATGACTCAGTTGAATTTGTAATGCTAAACTATATATACTTCCGGTATTTACTTGGTATTTCAATGATCTCTTGCGGAACCCTGTGCAATAACCCATCCGATAATTTTTAGTATTTGTGTTGTAAATAGAGTTTTGAGCATGTGTATAAGTTTGTATTACTATGTAACACTCCGTATATTCGGATTAGATTTAAACTCATTAAATGCTTGTGGTTAGACCCAAACCGTGGAAATTAATGTGTACTCTTGTGTGCAAGTCAATTAAGTGTGTACCAAGTGTACAAATTGGAGTTGAAAGGGGTCGATCAAGAAAAGAAACAAGTTGAAAATCTAGCCTGAGATGTGGTCGGGATGCGGACTATATGTGTAACATACAGACCACATATCCAACCGTATGTGAGGTGTGAGAAGGGAAAAATGGGAGATTCCAGGTCTTGGGATATGGCAAACATACAGGCTGCATGTGCGAGACAACGAACCGTATGTCCACCATCTGTAGAAAGTTTGAAATTCCAAGTCTCTGAACTTGACATATGGAGGCCACATACATCGTATGTTGGATATACTGACTACATGTTGTACTATTTGTTGAAACCTGAAAGTAATCAAAATCAAGGCCTCAGAAGTTGAGATGCAGAGACCATATGTGGACCGTATGTCCGATATGCTGACCGCATGTGATTGTATGTGGTGGAAGTGAATGCAAAATTTGAAGATCTCAAGAATTGACATGCGATTTGATAGACAATAGGTATAGGACAGTTAGGACCGTGTGGTGTATATGTGTTTGCATCATATGCTAAGTTTTTATCATATGCTAAGGCTTGATAATATAGGACTTCTAATAATACAAAAATTGGTATGAAGCACACATGGGGAAATTTGGTTTCATGAGATGTATATATATCTCTTGTCTGTATCATACGCAGTAATAAAAAACAAGAAGAACAATAGCTTTTTGGACATCTTGTTTTAATTTTCTTCATTGTATTAAGGATTTGTCTCTAATTAAATTTGATCCTGAAGTTCTTGTTTGCTCAACGACATGGCCTCAACCTCGAACACTGGTCTAAACCTTTCGCCACCTCCCTCACCAACTCATAGTGATTTTCTCTACAAAGATAAAAACCCACCAACTACCTAATTTGGAGAACTTAGATTCTCCAGCTTATGTAAACACTTAAGGTGGCAGCTATCATCAAAGATGAAGCACCAGACGAAAATCTTGAAGACAAAAAGAGAAAAGCTAACCCTAACCCTAAGTTCATCGAATGGAAAGAACATAATGTCTTGGTTAGGAGCTGGCTTAGAGGAATAATGACATAAGAGTCAATATTCCTTATTATTGGATGTTCGAAAACTAAGCAGATGTGATCATGCCTTGAGGATACATACCTACAAGCAAGCAAATACAATGAATTTCAGTTGAAGAAACAACTTCAAACGATAAAATTAGGCTCAAAATCAATAGATGAGTACATTAAGGATGTCAAAGGGATTTGAGATAACCTAATGGCTATACAGAAGCCATTGGATGAAGATGAAAAGGTCATAAACTTTGCTAGAGACTTTGGAAGCATGTATAAGACTCTCCGCACTGTGATGCTAGGGAAAGCACCTTACCCTAAATTCACACAATTTGTGAACACTCTTGGAGGGTTCGAAATGAGAGAAGATGCCAACGAGCAGTATGGACAAACATATCTCAACACTAATATGGCATTCGTAGCACAAATGACCCAAGAAAGATGTTGAGGCTACTACAATCGAGGTCGTGGACAACAACAATGAGAATGAGGCTATGGAAGAAATTCATCCGAATAACAACCAGGACCAACAACGAACACCAAAAACCAGTGAAAGGAGATTTCAAGGTCTATTAATGCATTCCAAATTTGTGGAACAAATAACCACACAACCCTAACTTGTTTTTATCGATAGGACTACTCAAATCAGGCGCAACGAGAAACTCCACAGGCCTTGGCTATAATGTCCTTGAATGATCCAAATGATGACAATATCTACATGGATTTAGGTGCCACCAATCATATGGTGCAATCTACAAGTATTCTTTAAATTCATCTCCCTTAAAAGGAATTAACTCTATCATGGTTGGCAATGGAGATAAACTTCCCATTACACACATTGGAAATAAAAATATTGGAAAGAACTTGAAACTAAAGGTGTTTTTGTTGTACCTAATCTCAAGAAAAATCTTATCTCTATGAGTAAATTTGTGAAAGATTATGAATGTTCATTAGAATTTAATGACGAAGGTTTTGTTGTTAAGGACAAGAAAACAAGGACTATTCTGGCAAAAGGGAATAAACGGGATGAGTTATATACCTTGGACGGAGATCTACACATGGAACTGATAGCTACTAAGACAATGAAGAACTCAGACACAATCTGGCATCAACGACTAGGACATCCACATTCAAGAATTCTTAGTTATTTACATAAAAATAAGTTTATTACTATTAGTAGTTGGAATAAAAATATCTCAAAGTGTTCTAGTTGTCAAATGGGAAAACGTTGTAAGCTACCATTCCAAGTATAAAAAAAACAGAAGTTGTTCCATTGACAAAAAATGATTTATAGGAATAAGATTCTATGTTATTTTTGTAGATGATTGCACAAGGTATTTTTGTATTAAAGAGAAATCTGAGTTTTCTTGGTAATTTTGTGACGTTCCACAAGCTAGTGGAAAATCAACTTTCAAGGAAAATTAAAGCATTTCAATGTGATGGAGAGGTGAGTTTAATGGACTAAAATTCATCAATTCCCTAGATCAGAATGGTATTCGGAGACAAATTTCTTGTCCATATATACCTGAACAGAATGAAGTTGCAGAAACAATACATAGAAATATAGTTGAAACAGGTATCACCCTACTTTTCAATGCTAATTTGCCTATGTTTCTTCGAAAGCGTGCATGACTGTCGTTTTCCTAATAAACATAATGCCTACTACAAATTTGAGCATGGATTCTCCATTCACGAAGTTGTATGAGCAAAAGCCTAACTATAACTCTGTGAAAGTATTTGGGTGCACATATGTTTTCCTTACTTGAAAGGTGTAGCAAGGATAAATTCAGCCCAAAATGTTGTTAGATATGTAAAGCACGTACGTGAATAGTAAATAACTATTACAGTGATCGAAAGGATAAATAAAAAATATTACAACAACGAGTTGTAAATATCTTGATCTTGAATTGGAACTTCAAATATAGATCTTGTATTCAGAAATACAAGAACATGAACTGCTACACTTGTGGCTTGTAGAACCGCTAAGAATCCGAACGATTAGAGTCCTTTGAGAATCAAGTTCACACCTGAAACACTTAGCAATCAATTAGATAATCACAACACCACCGGCTGAGTCGAGAGATAACTCTCTATCTTTAAGATAAGATTTCCCCCGTATATATAGGCTTTACGAAAGTGTGGACAATAGTCTCCCAAGATGAAACAAAAAACTATGAAGTGTGCAAAGCCTACACAAATGATCCCAGCGAAGAACACGAATAATGAAGATTGCTAAGAGAAGGATTGCTTATCAGAAAACTGATCTCCTGGTGGTGTTGTTAACTTGTAAGTATGTTCATATGTTCATTTTTCTTCCTATATAGAATTGAGCCAAAGGCCTCAATTTATAGGTGTGTAAGATGGCCTTTCAAATGCCCCATAATGACATTCAATTGCCATGTAATGGATTAACCTCTAAGTAATTAAACAACATAATGGTCCAAGTAATGACCATTATTGGGTGGATTCAATGCCATTGAAACTACCTCAATAGCCAAACCTTTGGGATTCCGTCGAGCAAACACTGCCTGGGAAGCGCCTCGGCGTTGCAGCATTTAGCGCCGCGACTCCAGAATTCCAAAAAGGAAATTAGCACCGCGGCCTAGTCCGAGAGGCGCTGCGACCCTTCTCGGCTCCGCGACCCTTTTCTGACCCGTACCATCTTACACTTCGCACAATCCTTCCTTCGTTTACCAATGTGAAACACTTGTTATTTATCCAATAACCGTCCATCATTATATGTCTCAAACATTTCTCTTACGTACCAATATCTCTTTCATTAACGAAATTTATGATACTTGGCACTAAAATTGCACGTGTGTGGAAATGACATTTTCGACGTGCGGGACCCCAATTGTTCGAGTCATAAATAATGGGATAAACTTAATTCCACATTAGTAAATTTCAAACAATTCCCTCTTGAAAGAGATTTTGGCACACACACAAGGTGCCTACTTTCAGCAATCTTTCTGCGAAAAGATATTGCATCATGAGAGGTAGCTTCCGCTTTGAACCTTCCCAAGTTGAATATCATCGGACTTACTTACTGCGCGGTGAACGTGATATCTTGAACCGTCAGTGTTTAATGTAAGCCAAGACAACGGTACTAACACAATACCTCTCCTTTATTCATTTCTTCTTATTGTTCTGTCCGTTGTGGCCGTGGACACACATGGATTCTTAAGTGCGTTCATTTGAGACGGCCTATCGTCGCACTTAAATAGGTGATCTCCTATATGGTATCCTGCTATACCCCACTTCACAATTGTTAGGAATCATTAAAAGTTTCCCCAACCTTAACCTCAACCGTTTGAGGATCGTTAAAGGTTTGGAAGCTTAACCTTTACTTACCATGCAGGTAGAACTTTAATGTCTATTGCGGGAACGACTTTGGATTTATGTTTCTTTTACAGAAAATATAATCTGAAGTTCTCTTGCTTCCACCGAAGTGCTCAACTGAACCTTTTGCGGCTTAGTTTTCCCATTGAACCAAATTCTTGGGATCTCCAGTCAGTATGGTTGGGTTACCACCGTAAAGGTTGGTATTGTTTCGATCTTAAGCCCATTCCCCTAGACAGGCAAAATTCTTGATCTTCGGGTAGTCTCTTAGTTAAAAGGTCCGCTATATCCTTTGATTAGTAATCAAGGAAGTGACACCCGTGGTGATCAATTACCATACGGTCTTATGTCACTGACAGATATGTCCAGACGCCATCATCCGTGCCCTTCCTGAAGCCGACCGACTAGCCACAGTGTATAAATGCCGAAGGCACGGGTTTCTCCAAATAAGAAACATCCTCTAAGAGGTCGTGAAGTTACTCAACTTCTTTTCATGCTTTCTTTAAAGCGATAAACTCCGATTCCATCATGAATTGGCCGATGCAAGTTTGCTTAGAGGATTTTCCAAGACCCACCATACACATTTACTTGTGGCATTGGTTTATTCAAGTCTAATGTCCAGTTTGCATCAGTGTGTTCTCCCAGAACCGATGGACATCCAGAATACCATAATCCGTAGATAAGCGAACATTTCAGACATCGTCATATCCGATTTAATGCCTTCTATCGATCATTTCCAGAATCACGAGTCAACCTTAGTTCAACTGATCTGCTTTGTAGGCCGATACCAGGTCGATTGTAGTGTGTAACATACATTGAACTACATGTGACCTGCGCATATCGCTCTTTGTATATGGGTGCACCATGATTCCAATCAGTTCTATGATTCATATTCATTGGTAGCTTTAACGAGACTGTCAACTATCTCACAACTGAGTTTGGAGATAGACCAGTCCGTTAGATGTCTTAGAAATTCCAATTCCTAAGATGTCATCTGTGGTACCCATATCTTTCATATCGAGACTTTTTTTTAATATGACTTCCACTTTCAGACTGTTGGTTTTTTAACTATTGGCTTTCTAACTTTAGAGTCAATGTTTCTGTTGTCAGATTCATTATTTTTGTTTTTTCTGAAACTTCCAGGGCCAAAATATAAACATTTCAGAGACCAAAATAAAAGTTCAGGAAGAAGCCCAACAGTCCAACAAACCAACTCTGATCCTCTCCTTCCAACTCTCCAGTTAGGAAGGCTGTTTTAGCATCCATGTCACGCAAGACTGCAATGGCCCTGAATGTTAAGCTATTCACAGGGGAGCACATGTACAAGTAGCCCAGGCCTTATACTCGTCAGTAGATCCATCTACTTTGTACTCACTTTTGAGTATCCACTTTCACAACCTAAAGGTTCTTTTCCCGGAGGAAGGTCAACCATTACACAAGTATAGTTCTATATGATGGAATCTATTTCTCTCTGTAGCTTCTTTCCAAAGCAGCGCTTCTGGAGATGACAATTCTCTGTTAATTGTCAATGGTTCATTCTCAACCATACAAGCTAGAAGGCATGGAACAAGTCTTTTTCCCCTCTTTGCTCCGTCTCGGTTCAACATCTAGAATCCCTAAGTTCTGTAGATCTGGAATATTAAGTTCCGGATAGTCAGCAACTTCCGAGTCTTGTAGATACGGAATGTCTCATTCCGAACAGTCAGGCCCTCTCGAGTTCTTGTTAACCTAGATCAATTATTTCTTTTTCCTTCTCAAGGAAAGTTATCTTCAAAGAATTCAATATTCTTTGACACCAAGAGGCGATAAGCACTACTGTTATTTGCAGATCCAGTAGATATGTAATTTACAGTCTTAGGTCCAACTTGACCTATTTCGGTATTCCAACCTCTACCAAGCCACCCCACAACACAATATTTGTAGGTGGGATCCTTTCCATGTTTCACACGGAAGGTTATCCTAATCCTTATGCGTAGTTTTGTTGAGAATCGCATTAGCGGTAAGGATTGCCTTGCCCCACATATTTTGGGCGTACGGCTTTGCCCTTGGCTAACACCGTTAGACTTAGGTAAGTAATGAGAAGTCGTTTGATGAATGATGTTTCACATTCTCCCCCTCTATCACTACGAATTCCTCAATCCGTAGGCTTAGTTGATTTTTCAACTTCTGCTTTGTAGCGCTTATCCGCTTCAACAACTTCATCTTTGATTTTCAACAAACAAAGGAGGCAATACATTGTATCATCGTCAATGAAGGTCACAAAGTACTTGTCTCCCCTCTCTATTTTGTACAAACTTCAAATCACCCATGTAGGTGTGACTATGTTCTAGAGGACTGCTTTTTTCGCTATTCCATTGACGGAATGGAAAGGTGATTTTGCCTCTTCGCCAACCTCACATTCAGTCAAAGGGTTTATGTCGACAGAAGGCAACAATCTCAACTTAGTTAGCTTTTGAATGACTTTCTATTTAACGTGTCTTAATCTATGATGGCATAGATGCAAGGATTACAAATATATCATTCATTTGGCTACAGACATACTGTACCATTCTTAGTTATTACAGACCTGTTGGACTAGTCTCAAACTAGCTTGACCAACATCGTCACTGAAACTAAGTTTGGGACATGTATCACCTCCTTTTAGAGTGATCCCATTCCTTAAAGTCCCTTTAAAGGACAACCTCTCCAACCCATTCTACTTTAGAGGTGGCGTTGCTTCACATGAACAACCTCTTGCCCGTGGTTAGGGCGTAACCGGATCATATGTGATCTGGATACTCTGGCCCACTCCAGTTGCTTTAGCAGACTGAGTGTCCAATTTCTTTTCTGCCTTTCTTTTGGCCTTCAAATCATTTAAGACCTGGAAACTCTGGGCCACCTCACTAGGTGTCCATCACTTTTCTGCCTTTCTTCTGGCCTTCAGATCATTTAAGACCTGGAAATTCTGGCCCACCTCACTAGGTGTCCATTACTTTTCTTCCTTTCTTCTGGCCTTCAGATCATTTAAGACTTGGAAACTCTGGCCCACCTCACTAGGTGTCCATTACTTTTCTGCCTTTCTACTGGCCTTCAGATCATTTAAGACCTGGAAACTCTGGCCCACTCCAGTCGCCCGTAGGCTTTGTACGACTGAGTGTCCAATATCATCCTATCAAATGAAGGATATTCTTTCAGATAGGTGACATGTTCAACGTCTTAAGATAAGCCATTATCTCTTAGTCTTCTTTCCTTGTGATTGGTACCCAGGGAAATCCCTGGTGCTTACTTAAGAGTGGTAACAGTTTTCGCATAGTCAGTGGATCTCTATCATTCGTATGTGCGAACATACTTTACACACTTGTAATAATTACACTCAAAATAACGGATCTTTTAAGTTTTGTTTACAATAGTCCAATCTTTATACGGGAAGGAAGAAGATTCAATATCTGATTTTAGAGTGTAGGGAATATGAGTTTTTAATGAAAACACTTTCATATTTTCAGCCTTTCTTTACACACTTTTATTTAGATATTAACTAAAACATTATTGATAAGGAAGAATAATTAACTTAGACCTTTTGGATTCTGTCCCACTTCAGTTAGACTGAGTGTCCATATCCTCCTTACCATAATTCAGATCCTTTGTCTGAAACAGATATAGGCCTTTTTCTACATGATAGAACATTATCTTCAGTCTTCTCCTCTTGTCCCAGTTGACATCCTCAGCCTCTCGTGGGCGCTTGTTTCCACCACCCTTGGGAGCGGTGACACCAACTCATCCTTGATCTTTAGCCGTACTAGCATGACTATCAGTAGTATCTTGAAGCTCAGCATCAGATCCAGAGATCCCACCTTTGATGGAGACAGATTTGTAACTGTCGTCAAAGGGAGAACCAAAATTAGGATCAGATTTGAAAGCACGGTTGTTGACAGAGACAGTGTTTGAACTGTTAACAGAACTGTCAATAGAACTGTTTTCAAGAAGAAAAACCACAACCAGATTTGGGACCATATCTGCTGGCAAACATATTTCGAGCACTAATACAAATTTGTCTTAAAATTGTTGGATATGTAAAGCACGAATGGGAATAGTAAATAACTATTACAGTGATTGAAACGATAAACAACAAAGATTACAACAACGAGTTGTCAATATCTTGATCTTGAATTGAAACTTCAAATATGGATCTTGTATTTAGAAATACAAGAACATAAACTGCTACACTTGTGGCTTGTAGAACCACTGAGAATCCGAACGATTAGAGTCCTTTGAGAATCAAGTTCACACCTGAAACACTTAGCAACTAATTAGATAATCACAACACCACCGGCTGAGTCGAGAGATGGCTCTCTGTCTTTAAGAAAAGATTGTCCCCGTATATATAAGCTTTACGAAAGTGTGGACAATAGTCTCCCAAGATGAAATAGCAACCTATCAAGTGTGCAAAGCCTACACAAATGATCCCAGCGAAATACACGAATAATGAAGATTGCTAAGAGAAGGATTGCTTATCAGAAAACTGATCTCTTGGTGGTGTTGTTAACTTGTATGTTCATATGTTCATCTCTGTTCATATGTTCATTTTTCTTCCTCTATAGAATTGAGTCAAAGGCCTCAATTTATAGGTGTGCAAGATGACCTTTCAAATGCCCCATAATGACATTCAATTGCCATGTAATGAATGACATTTAACCCCTAAGTAATGCAGCAACATAATGGTCCAAGTAATGACCATTATTGGGTGGATTCAATGCCATTGAAACCACCTCAACAACCAAACCTTTGGGATTCCGTCGAGCAAACACTGCCTGGGAAGCGCCCCGGTGCTGCAGCATTTAGCGCGCGCAGCTCCAGAATGCCAAACAGGCAATTAGCGTCGCGGCTCATCTTGGGGGGGCGCCGCGGCCCTTCTCGGCTCCGCGACCCTTTTTCGACCCGTACCATCTTACACTTCGCACAATCCTTCCTTCGTTTACCAACGCGGAACACTTGTTATTTAGCCAATAACCGTCCATCATTCTATGTCTCAAACATTTCACTTACGTACCAATATCTCTTTCATTAACGAAATTTACGATACTTGGCACTAAGATTGCACGTGTGTGGGAACGACATTTTTGACGTGCGGGGCCCCAATTGTTCGAGTCATAAATATGGGATAAACTTAATTACAGATTAGTAAATTTCCAACAAACATCATGTATATTTATTGGCTATAGTCTACTTCATAAATGATACAAATGCTACCAACCTTCGTATAGAAAAGTTTATATATCACGGCATGTTATTTTGTATGAATATAACTTATCATTTGTTTCCTCTAGTTCCACTTTGACTGCACATGATGATTCCTCTCGGCCTACTACATATAAAGAATTTTTGGACACCACTGCTATGAACAATCACGCTCCCAGCAACCACATTGAGCCACCATCCAATTTGGACCCATATGTCATCATCACTTCACAACAATACTGTAACCCATTTGCCTTTGTCTTTGGATAATATGTCTAAGCTAGGCACTCAACACTCTCTACCGATTCCTAGTACCCATGCAACACCAAACCAAAATGAAACACCTGAATCATCAAACCAACTTGAAAGAATCCCTATACCTTCAACTACTCGAGATATAACATTAGTTGAACCAAATAAGCCTGACTCAACCTTGTCACCAGTGAGCATGTCCTCTCCTTCCCTAGACTCATCCAACCTTGAAGGTATAGAATTATTTGTCGACCTTCATTCTCTTACCTTGGATACGTCAACCACACACGATAACACGCTCAACTCTCATCACATGCTCACTGAAACCAAGACTAGCACCATAACTAACCTACCTTTCATTCCCTACATCTTGGTTTCATGAAGATGTAAAAGAACCTCAGCATATCAAGGAGAGATAAACCTCACTGGGTGGCTGCTATGGATGAAGAACTGCAAGCATTTCAGGCCAAAAACACTTGGAAATCGGTACCTCATCGACCTCGTATGAATATTGATGGTTCTCATTGGGTTTTTAAGACAAAGTTGAAAGCAGAAGGTTGATAGATCGCTTCAAAGCGTGTTTGGTCGCCAAAGGGTTCAATCAAATTGAGGGTGTAGATTTTGAGGATACATTTAGCCCAATTGTGAAGGCCATGACTATCTAGCTTGTGCTCTCTATTGCAACCAATCTTAACAGGACTATCCGACAACTTGACTTCAAAAACGCATTCCTTCATGGTGAGCGGAAGGAAACTATTTTCATGGAAAAATCACCGGGATACAAAGATCCATCCCTCCCTGATCATGTGTGTCTATTATGAAAGGCAATTTATGGCTTGAAATAGGCTCCTAAGGCATGGTTTCACAAATTTAGCACGTACCTTTTACACATTGGTTTCTTGTGTAGCACTGTCGATCCCTCACTATTTGTATGGCATTGTTCCAATGGCTCTATGTTGTTACTTCTCTATGTGGATGACATTATACTTACAGGAAGCAATCCTTACCTCCTACATGATCTCATTCACAAGCTGATGTCCACCTTTGCAATGAAAGATCTTGGTGACTTGCATTACTTTATTGGTGTTGAACTAACACAACACACTGATGTATTATTTCTCCGCCAGAAGAAATATGCATGTGACATCATGGAACGTATAAAAATGGTTGATGCATGAGGTATTCAAATCCCACTCGGTCATAAGCATGATCTTCATGACACGTCTGCCGCTCACGCTCCAGTCGACCCTTCTGAATATTGGAGTGTTGTTGGAGCTATTCAATACTTAACTCTTACACGTCCAGACACTGCGCATAATGTCAACCTTCCTTGTCAGTTCACGCAACTTCCTCTCGCGCACCATTGGGTTGGTATTAAAAGAATATTGCGCTACATTTACGGTACCACTCATCTTGGACTTCGTCTTACCTCTCGCTCCTCCTTCAGACATGTAAGTTTCTTTGATGCTAACTGGGGAGGTTCCTTTCTCACTCGTCGATCAACCACTGGAATTTGTGAGTTCCTTTGTTATAATTGCATTTATTGATCATCCAAGAAGCAACACACTATGGAGAAGTCTAGCGCTGAGGTAGAATATTGCTCTCTTGCATCTTTGGCAGCTGAAGTCACCTGGGTTACACATCTCTTGTGCGACATTGGAGCTTCTTTAAGCTCACCACAAGTTTTATTCTCTGATAATGTTAGTGTGTTGTCACACCCCAACCTTTGGGGGGTGGGGGTGGTCAGCAGCCGACGCCTAAATGGCCCAAGCGTATCTACTGATTTTGCCATTCCTATGATTCAAAAGATTCACCAGCTATAGGACAGTTAGCGCAGACATAAAGTAAAGGCTCGTAGGCTACTCATGCCAAAAGTGGCTCACTTGTAGTATTTGAAGTGAGGAAATCCAGTGCGATAGATAACATTTCTAGTGAACCCAGGAAATCCAAGACTAGCCCATTCACCAGAATTTGGTTGGAGCAACGGTAGGGCAAACCCAGTCTCAGATTCTCTTAGGGTCAGTGGTAAGTAGAGTGCTCCGACAATTACTTATTTTAATGCTCTTTCTGATCGACATTAAGCTTTCATAGAAGTGGATAATTTTGGTGCATTCCTGATACTTTAACACACCACATGAATATCATAACCTGAACAAGAAATCATCTGGGCTGCCAAAGCCTCATAAGACAATCGTACAGAAGATAACAACCTGAATAAGTGATATCCCAAACTAATATGTGTATATATCACAAGGCCGACAAGGCAATAACAAGTATGCTAACAATTGGCAATGGCCAACAAGGATAAATAAAACATATACCCACAATCTCTAGTCTGCAAGCCTCTATTAGTACTATGGCATATCACTAGTCGGGACAGGCTCCCGCATACCCAAAACAACTATATACATGAACAACAGTGCCTACCGACTAAAAAGTGGAATGCGATAATCAATAGCTGAATCTGATAACCTACTAAGGAGGTGCGTCTGTTTGCCTACCTGCACCTGCAGGCATGAACCACAACGACCCCCGCAAATGAACGTTAGTATGAAAGAATGTACTGAATATATAAGACATTAGTAAATGTAAAATAAAGCATCAATGAGAAAAGGGAACCAAAAGAAACAACCTGTAACTCAGAAATACCTCTATGGACCTTGATGTACATAAATGAAACATAATCGTGTATATAACACCGTAGGCCTCTGTGGGCAGTATTTTTCATATAGTATATCGCGTATATAACGCCGTAGGCCTCTTTGGGAAATACCATCAATAACATATCTATATAAGCTGTGTATATAATGCCATGGGCCTATGTGGGCAATATAGATATGTAGTATATACACATGAAGACCATGTAAAGACTGTAGAATACTCTTTTTAACCCGTCGGAGTGATGTAAGGTCGTTACACCTCCGACTAGCCTTATGCGGATAACATATCACTTGTTACTCTTTCATATGATTTCATAAGAACAATAAATCACATTTTTAACTTAGCTTTAGGGCAAATAATTAGGGAATTTCATTGCATTAGCATGGAAAAGATACTATAGGATGCATAATACATTTTCAAAAAGGTCAATTGATATACAAAAACTAATTGATGGAATAAATCACAATTATCTTCTTAAAGATCAAGAGTAGAACTTTTATTGGATAGCATCGTATAGTTGTCGTTTTCATATCGATCATGCCAAAGACAAGGAAGTGAGCCTTACATACCTTGTTGTATAGTCTATATGGATTCCAGGATTCCTCAGATATTCTACGAGCGATTATCTACATTATATAAACAATTAATATCAATAACGGATTCAAAATTCATAAGAAAACACATTTGTATATTTTATCGAACACCTTATGTTCATGAAGTTTCCATAATCTTTTACATCCACATTTACACGAATTTCCAATACTACAACTTCATACCAACTCTCCTCCATCTCCTTAACCTCATCAATATATCAACAACTTCATAGCTTACTCTTAATTCACATAAATCAACCCAACAATGATACAACTTAGTTTCAAAGTTTCTAAGACTTGGTTTATGAAGATCTTCCAACAATTCACTCCACAACTCTTATGTAATCATAAGAATAGGTAAAGAAGGATAAAACATACCTTTAAACACAAGAATCTCCTCTAAATAAGAGTTACTTCACCTTCAAGAATTCTCCAAAATTAATACTACGAAGAGAAAGACGATACGATGATAACTATTGGATTCACCACGTTAGATTTACTTGATGTACCTGTATTTGAGTCTAGGATGATGAGGGACTATTTAGATAGTTTCTAAGGTTGTCTAAGGTATGGAAAGTGTGGGAAATAATGTCCCATGTCGAGCAAAACATTTTATATAAAAACAGAGTTTTTGCACCGCCAAGATGTACACCCTGAAGTACGGGTCGTACATGGCACCATCCTTTTTTTGTATGGGCCATACATAGAACCATACTTCTCTGATTGGCAAAATGTCTATTGCATTGGAAATAAGATTCTGTGAACTTAAATACAGATAGTTTATTCATCCCATAAATCCTAATACACTAGAAGATATACCTATCGAAAGTTGGGCCAAAATCCTGTCTAGAATTCACCTACCTTTCCCCGAGTTTCTAAGAACTTAATTTCTTTGATTCGCTTGATCCTGAAACCTTTTAACACCCTCAATACTTTACAATAAGTCTTACTTACCCTCATATGGTCCCATAACTCATCCGAACTTACATTAGCCTGCTTACAATGCAATCGATGCAACAAGACGGAGTACGACGAGCTTATCATTTCTCAAACTTTACAACTCTTTATATCCAATATGATTTCTTTTATTTAATTCTAAAGTTGATCCTTTACTTGGACCTAGGTCAACATACTCTGGGATGTAACATCCTCCCCCCCCTAGAAAAGTTTGTCCTCGAATGTTGAGGTAGCATAATTCCAAATTTCTCACTTTAAAGATTTCGAAGAAAACTTTCGGCAGTCTCCTCTGTAAACAGGACTATCCAAACCTATCAAGCATCCAAAAACACATTCAATATCACACAGGGCCATATAACAATCATAATACAATACTCTGGTCTTCCACGATCATTTATCCAGAAATTAAAAGGTTAGCCATAACCTACATCAACTATCAAATGTCGAAAGTTGGGCTGCATATGTTAAATCCGTATCAATCAACATTGCCTAACAATAATTTATCCAGAAATTAAAATGTCAGCCATAACTCACACAATGAAGTTTAATATATAAGATAGGAATAGGGGAATCACATCACACGAATGATAATGTAACTTGTAATTTTAAACAAACGAGGGTATTTGGACTTCATGTCCTCCTTCATCTCCAAGGTCATCTTTTCCATATTGTTACTTTCCTACAACACTGTAACAAAGGCTATTTCTTTGGCTTGAAACTTTTGAATCTAACGATCTAAGATAGCAACTAAGATTTCTTCATACAACAACTTTTCCATAATTTAAATATCCTCTACAAGGGTAACACAGAAGAGATTTCTTATACATTTATAAAGCGTTTAACATGTGAAATAATGGATGACATGTTCTAAGTTACAGATATAGTTTAAGTCTATAGGCCACTCGGCCACTCTGAACAATCTCTTATGGTCCGACATACCTGAGGATAAACTTGCCCCTCTTTTCGACTCTTATCACGCCCTTCGTAGACAATTTTTCAAGAATCACTAACTTGAAATTATAAGTTCTGTTGTTATCCATCTGAGCATAATTTACTGACAATCCTAGGTAGTCAACATCTTTCGCTAAGAGATTTTTTCTGCTTTATGACTTAATACTTTAAATCAGATCTCATTGACTTTGGTTCACTTACTTCTAATCACCTGATAGGGTTCTACGTCTTTGTTTATTCAGATATGGTATCATTCTGATGCTCAATTTGATAACTGTCATTGCACGCAACCTACTCTAGATGGTCATCCAAACTTCCTTTAGTATTCACTACGCAAATTCGTGACATGCCCTCGAGCATCTAAATCATATGCTTGATTTAAATATTTGTTTGGGGGTGGGGCTAACCGGAGTTCCCAAACTCTTTTCGAACGATCTTTTGAACTTAGTTATAAATTGAGCATCATTGTCAAATATCATACAACTAGAGACACCTTGAAGGTGAACCATTCTCTTAACCGTACAATCTCGCATAGTCCTCAGCTGCATAGATAACCTTGATCATTACATCCACACATCATGATAGTGAGGTAACCCTTAGAAAAATTCCATATTAACCGTCTCCTATTCTCATCAGGTTTTTAATGTCCTGAGCCTACCCATTGGTTTTTAGTGCTCAGCCATACTTGCTGACAATCAACACACTGGATACACCCTATATAAGGGTCCTTCTCATGTCATTTCATTAATACACCCTTTCAACATCTTAATACATCTTAGTACATCCCAAACAGAAGGGGTATTGCAGATAATGGACCTTTATCGAAATTTTGCCTCATAGTTTCACCACATTGGGAATGCACAAATGGTCATGGTACATGACAGTCCCTTTTTAATTAAGCTCAAGGGGGTGTGGTTGCCTTTTTGTTAAATACATTTTCCAATTTTTTCCCTAAAAGTGGGATATTTATCTTGACGTTCCTTATCTTTGACTCTACTGAGTTCTGAATCTAAAGAGTAACGTCTTTTGAATCTATTAGTCACACCTCCACTTAATTAACTGATACATCCATAGACTAATACCTTTTCTTAACCTTTGTACTAGTCAATCCGCTTGTGGATACACGACTGGTTGTACAAGTTAAATACTACTCAATTCCGTTGATATAGGTTTTTTGACACATGGAATCCTTAGAATACGTAAGCTACCACTCACTTCATAACTTAGCCTCGTTACTAGTCGAAGTATTAGAAATCTTATGGTTGCAGTGCCTTTTCCATGAATACCCCAAAGATCATATGATCGAATTTCTCGTTCAAGATTTAGAAGAAAAACCTTTTTCGTACTTTTCCTATTTCTCAAGGTTGTAAGCGACTTTCCCTCTTTCCCATTTTTAACACTTGTTCACTCATTTGTTTACGTATCATACGTCATTCATTATAAAATATAATGGCCTACTTTTTGTAGCTTTAAACATTACGACCGATCTTTATCTTTTGATAGTACTAACTTGTAAAGAACGGATGGTTGACTTACTCCCTTTTGGGGTCCAAGTTAGATTCTGGATGATTTAACATTACATATCGTTATTCAAGTATATCTAAATATGGTCGTCATATTTAGATCTGAGCTCCTTTACTGGCCTTATGGGTAAGACTTTTCGTTGATGGCGCTTTGGGAAAAAAAATTCTTTAATCACGTTGACCTGTAAGCTCATTACTCCATTTATCTTGTCTAGCCTTTAGTCGGTTTAAGGATGCTTACAGATATCTCTATTTGCTCGAGTTCATCTTTTCTATCAGGTCATTATCCCTTCCTCATTGTGGGTTTTTACATTGTCGCGGCGTAACCACACATTTATGATATTTATATAACTATGTCCTCATTCACTTTTATCCTTCTCCTCATAGTCTACATGTCTTTCATTAGCATACCTATTTTTGTCTCAACACTTCATCATGTCATTCCATTCATACTGATTAAATATTCCCGCTTTCCTTACACTCATTCTTTGGTTGTCCCAAGGTTCTTTCCATCTATTATTTTCAACAAACTATTCTTACCTTGAGGTATCTAGAATTATGACACATCGTCCAATAAGTTTGAAGGTTTCTTCAGTTCATTATCTATAGTATGCTTTGGCTTACTAGCACCCCGATAAGTAACTATCCATGATAAGCAATATGTCTTCTATATGGCTAGACGAAGGGTCTATACAACCTTCTATTATCACGGGCAACTAGTCCTTATCTAACTTGGGGTCATTATACAGAGTGCGTCATTTTTTGCATTTCCCTCAAATGTATCCACATCCGGCCATAATACGACCCGTTTGAAGTAATCCATCCGCATTAACAACATCCTGGGGCCATCCCCAATTCCTTAAGCAAGGCGTGACTGTTTAGGTCGCATGTTCATGTAATATTCTTTTGGTTACGCCAACAAAAATCATCGTGAAACGGGTAGGTTCTCATAACCCTTTTTAAACCTTCCAATAATACTTTGTTCCAACACAATTCTGTTTTACTACGGGTTACCAAACCATTTACACGGGTAAGACATCACAGATTCATAACTAACATTCTCAGTCTCAATAGACTCTTTATTTTCTAGTTAAGACATTTAATCTTTAGGGCTTCTTTCTTGATAACCTTTAAGGATTACCTCTCTCTTTTTGGAAAATTTTTTCTCTTACTGCCTGATTGCTTACCTTGCAACTTCTCAATATTTTTCAATATAACAATCTCTCGAGGTTCCAACATTTGGTTGTTTAATTCCCATAGTAAATACTTAGTCTCATAACACATTCATCTTCTCAACTCAGCATTTACTTTTTTTTTCTGGTTTATTTGGCTATCAACTTGTCATATTACTATATTTTATCATATGACTCTCTGTTATTTGTTATATTACTCACATGTCCCACCTATACTTGTATCATCCCTTTGCTACCAACCTCACTTTTAACCTTAGTACAGATATCCATACCAAAATATTCTTTCACTTTTAACTCCTCATTCCTTAATCGGCCTTATCTTCAAGGTACTTACTATTTCTACTTTGCTTTAATCAAGAGCCTCGCTGAAGAGAAACATCTACCTTGTACACCAAGATTGCAATACCTGGCCCCTAAATATTCAAGATCTTCAAAGGGAATATTCAACTAAATACTTTCGGGTACCTCGTGAATGTATCTTCTAAAGGGGTTCCTTTAACGTAATTGTACTATTCTTCAGTACTACACCTACTAAAGAGCATTCTAACCTTTACTATCTCCTAAAATCTCACTTCCTTCTAAAACCACGTTTATCGATGTTGGTAAATCACAAACTAGATTAGATATTTCTCATTGTTGTTCTACCACTACTGACGATAAGATAACAATACTTATATCATTCTACTTGAATATAAATTTCTCTACAATCCTCTACGTTCAGGTACTTTGTACCTCCTTTACATTATTCCTTTTGTGTATTAAAACCAGCACTTTACATTTCGAGGCTTTCATTATCTCTCTTGCATATGAGTGACACAAATGCTCACACTCTAAAACTTTAATATATTATACAAACTTCTGGCGTATCAATAGTCTGGTAGGCGTCTTTAATTTACCAGGTATGGATGTTAACTAATCGAAATCTTTCTGGTAATCGGTATTACTAAAACAGTATAAAGCACGTAGACTCGAATTCTTAAAACTCAGCTTTACTGCACGATCTATGAGATGAAAGAATCGAAACCATCCCTAAATGCCCTGTAGCATCATGCTTATAAGTGTGGTGCACAAAACACCTATAAACAAGACTCTACTAGACACGACTTACAGACTCCCTAGTACAGACATTCTCTGATACCAAGTTTGTTACACCTCTACTTTGAAGGGGTGTGGCCGACAGATGGATCCTGAATGGCCCGAGCGTACCACATGTATATCATAACATAAACATGAAACCATCCGGGCTAACAAGGACTCAAAAGACAATCGTAACAACCTGAATAAGTTATAGACCAAACTAATATGCGTAGATATCACAAGGCCGACAAGGCCATAACAATTATGCTAACAATTGGCAAGGGTAGACAAGGAAAAACAAAACATATACCCATAATCTCTAGTCTGAAAGCATCTACGAGTACTATGACATACCACTAGTTGGGACAGGGCCCCGCCATACCCAAAACAACAGTATCTACATACTCAGTACATCAACAATGCCTACCAATTTTGTACAACAACTCCAGAGAATTGGAGTGCGACAATCAATGACTGAATCTTATAACCTACTAAGGAGGTAAGACTGTCTACCTACCTACACCTGCGAGCATGAAACATAGCGCCCCCAGCAAAGGGACGTCAGTATGAAAGAATGCACTAAAAATGTAAGTCATAAGTAAACGTAAAAGAAAGCATCAATGAGTAAAGGGAACAAAAACAAACAACATGTAACTTAGAAATACCTTTATGTACCCTGATGTACATAAATGAAACATAATCGTGTATATAACGCATAGGCCTCTGTGGGCAATATCTTTCATATAGTGTAGCGCGTATATAATGCCGTAGATCTCTATGGGCATTAACATCTATATCATATATGTATAAGCTATGTATATAACGCCATAGGCCTATGTGGGAAATATAGATATGTAGTATATACTCACAAAGACCATGTAAAGACTGTAGAATGCTCTTTTGAACCCATCAGAGTGACGTAAGGTCGTTACACCTCCGACTAGCCTTATGCGGATAACATATCACCTGTTACTCTTTCATATGATTTCATAAGAACAATAGATCACATGTTTAACTATGCTTTCAGGGAGAACCATTAGGGAACTTCATTGAATTAGAATGGAGAAGATACTATATGATATGGAATACAATTTCAACAAGGGAAATTGATATACAAAAACTAATTGATGGAATAAATCACAATTATCTTCTTAAAGATCAAGAGTAGAACTTTTATTGGATAGCGTCGTATAGTTGTAATTTTCGTATCGATCATGCCAAAGACAAGGAAGGGAGCCTTACATACCTTGTTGTATAGTCTATATGGATTCCAGGAATCCTCGAACATTCTACGGGCGATTCTCTACATTATATAAACTATTGATATCAACAACGGATTTAAAATTCATAAGAAAACTCATTTGGACATTTTATTGAACACCTTATGTTCATGAAGTTTACACAATCTTTTACATCCAAATTTACATGAATTTACAACACTACAACGTCATACCAACTCTCCTCCATCTCCTTAACCTCATCAACATCTCAATAACTTCATAGCATTCTCTTAATTTACATAAATCAACCCAAGAATGATACAACTTAGTTTCAATATTTCTAAGACTTGGTTGATGAAGATCTTCCAACAATTCACTCCACAACTCTTATGTAATAATAAAAATAGGTAGAGAAGGAAAAAACTTACCTTTAAACACAAGAATCTCCTCCAAATAGAGTTATTTCACATTCAAGAATTCTTCAAAATCAATACTACAAAGAGAAAGATGATACGATGATAACTACGGGATTCACCACGTTAGATTTACTTGATTTACCTTTGTATTTGAGTCTAGGATGCTAAGGGACTATTTAGAGAGTTTCTAGGGTTGTCTAAGGTCTGGAAAGAGAGGTAAATGAAGTCCAATGTCGAAAAAAACAATTTATATTAAAGCAGAATTTTTGCACCACCAAGATGTACGCTCGGCAGTACGGGCCATGCTTTTTTTGTATGGGTCGTACATGGAACCGTACCTTTTTTGTACGGGCCGTACATGGCACCTTACTTCTCCTATTGACGAAATGTCCACTGCATTAGAAAGAAGACTCTCTAAACTTGAGTTTAGATAGTTTACGCATCCCATAATTCCTTATACACTAGAAGATATACCTCCCATAAGTTGGGCCAAAATCCTGTCAATAATTCACCTACCTTTCCCCGAGTTTCGACGAACTTAATTTTTTCGATTCGCTTGATCCTGAAACCTTTAGATACACTATCAATACTTTACGATAAGTCTTACTTTCCCTCATATGGTCCCACAACTCATTTGAACTTATATTAGTTTGCTTACGATGCAATCGACGCAATGAGACGGAGTAGGACGAGCTTATCATTACTCAAACTTTGAAACTCCTTAAAGTTCAATATGATTTCTTTTATTTAATTCTCAAGTTTATCCTTTCCTTGGACTTAGGTCAACTTACTCACGATGAATCCCTCGTATAGAAGTACGGGATGTAATATATGATTCACCTCACGCTGAATCCTCTCCTTCATGCTTGAACCGCACACGTCGAGTTGGATTATCATTTTGTATGTGAGAAATAGGTCCAAGATGTTATGATAACAAAGTTCGTTCCCTCCGTGCTTCAGGTGGCTGAAATTTTCACCAAGCTGTAGTTTCGTTTTCTAAGAGCCAAGCTTGGAGTTGTGGAATCTCCACCTCCAGACTTGGGAGTGAATGATAGACAACAGGTATAGGACAGTTAGGACTGTGTGGTGTATATGTGTTTGTATCATATGCTAAGTCTTAAGGATATAGGACTTCTAATCATTACAAACTGGTAGGAAGCACACGTAGGGAACTTTGGTTTCATGATATATATATATATATATATATATATATATATATATATATTGTCTGTAACATACGCATCAATAAAAAAACAAGAAGAAGAACAACTTCGTGAACATCTTGTATTAATTTTCTTCATGATCCACATGCGGGGACCGCATATCGACAGTATGTGGTGGCCATATGTCATTTCTGACTGAAAACTATAAATACAAATCTTCTGCAAAATTTTAAACTCTATTTTGTTTTGGCCAATTTTTTGAAGAGAATAATACCCTCGACTTCCACAAATCATCTAAAGTGAGTTCCTACTCATTACCTATATATGATTATTTCATCATTCTAACAAGGATTAACAATATATTATCATCTCATATCCATAGATTGTTGAAAATCTACCCAAGATCGATTCAAGAGGAATTTTTGTCACTCCCAAAATCAATGTAGGCGAGAGCGGCACGTGATGCCTACCTGACCGAGTGTACTAACCTGTAACCCAAACCAACTGAACATAAATAGAGACAGTTGCGCCAAGAACAAATTATGTAGCAATTTGTAATGTCATAGGCTGACAAGGTGCTATCTCATAGAAATAGGAAGATAACGTATGTATCAAACTAAATGAAATTAACCCAAAAGAGATATACACATATACGGGGCAACAAGGACACCATAAATCTTAGCAATAACCAACCCAAAAGGAATATCTACATAGGTCGACAAGGCCACCATATAATCTAAACTTACAACATCAAGGCCGACAAGGCCATACAACATACTGTATATAAATGACATGTCTACAAGCCTCTAAAGAAGAACAATTGTACTGTGGTCGGGACAGTGCCCCAGCCTACCCATTATATCTACACATACATCATAATACTCCAAAATCTAGACTTGGAAACTCTGGATGACATGGAGCTTATCAATCAAGCTGAACTCTGGCAACGCCTACTGAGGATCTATTTGTTTGTCTATTAGGGCCTGCAGGCATGAAATGGAGCTCCCCGATAAAAAAAACTTCAATACAAAACAATGTTTCGACTGGATAACTATAACTTAAACTGGACTGATATATGTAAACAACTGAATGTAACTGAGAGTCAATGATGATCTGAGGGTATGCTTACCTACTTCTAACTCATATCATGTAAATAATATAATAGTATAGCTACCCGACCATATAAGGCTCGGTATGTGTATCTACTTGGCCATGTAAGGATCGGTGTGTATACCCGGTTATATAAGGTTCGGTGTGTATATCTACCCGGCCATTTAAGGCTCAGTGTGTATATGTATCCGGCCATGTAAGGCTCGGTGTGTATATCTACCCATCCATATAAGGCTCAGTATGTATATCTACCTATCTATATATGACTCAGTGTGTATATCTATCCGACCATATAGGGCTCGGTGTGTATATCTACCCGACCATATAAAACTCGGTGTGAATGCATATTAGTGCCTACCCGACTGATTATAACTCGGTGGTGTGTAATAATATTGTCAATTGTATATATCTACTCTCTATTTTCTCAACTATCATGGAACAAGTACTAAACTGGATATGAACTCCCGATAAGGGCTAACTAGGGTACAAATGAGATAGGACAATATGAATAGAGCATTCTATGAACAACTCTTCTTTTGAACGTTTCTTTCGGAAATCATTTTTGAAATGGATACATGCCACAAGGAGGTAAGGAATAGCCATTACATACCTTTCGTTAATTCACTCGATAAAATGATGAACTCAATCCACACGACACCTTAATCTACAACAAAGGACAATAGAACCAACTAGTATGCAACACGTTGAGCGGCGAGCTCGCTTTACAACTAACAATACAACGTTTCTCTATGCCCCTTCCTTCCTTCAAATAATACAACATCAATAACAATAACACATATGCAAGTTATTCTCCTCAACTCCATCCATATCACTTCACAATAACTACTTCAAAAAAAACCAATATGACTCAACAACAACACAACGAACGGCAAGCTTGCTATACAATTATGTAAACGATGTTTCACCATACCCTTATTCCTTATAAACCCATAACAACAACAAAAACAACAAAACAAACACATGTAAAACCATAACCACAACTATAACACTTCCACACCACAGGAACAATCTAAAAATGCAACAAAACACAACACGAACAACACCCAACAATTGGTTTATGACTTTCGATCGTCGTCTGGTAAGTTCTTACTCAAACAACTTAGTCATGGCTTAGGTGAAATCAAATACATGTAGGAGACGGGAACTCTTACCTTAAAAGAGCACAAACAACACCTAGTTCGAGCTTTCTTAACTTTGAATAAACCCTCAAATCAACTAAAATAAGAGAACTCAAGTTCTACAAGCACCACAAGATTTTTGACGCAAGAGTTTCGTTGTTTGCCTTTGGATTCACTCTAGGTGTCACACCCCAAAACCAAAGGGGCATGATCGTCACCCAAGCCTTACCAAGCACCAACGTACCTGACTCAATCATCACCGTAATAGATAAACGGGCTATCAAGGCCACCATGATCGACTGACAAGAATGCAAGATGCTAAGCACAACTATCGAAGCCAATATGAGATGCATATATATATATACACACACACACACATGGCCCGACAAGGCCACTATGATGATTTTTACATCAAAGCATATGCCGATAAGGCCTTACATGACATCTATATACATGACATACGTCTACAAACCTCTAAGAGTAATAGTAACATCATAATGTCGGGACAAGGCCCCGCCATATCCATAACATATACAAAAAGAGTATAGCGACTCGCCACAACAACTATGGAACAAGGGGAATAAAACTACTCCATACTAAGATGTGGGCCTACTGAGGAGGATCGTCGGTCCGTCTACAAGAACCTGTAGGCATAAAACACAGTGCCCTTATAAAGGGACGTCAGTACAGATAAAGTACTAAATATATAAGACAAGTAAGATAATAAGTAAGAATATAAAGTAAAAGAGAGATAAGGAGAACTGTAACCTTGGAGGTGCCACTGTAGGCTATGATATGCATATACACGTATATAATGGCGTTGTACATATATATGTGTATATAATACCATAAAGCCTATGTGGCCATCATTATCATCTGTATTATCATTACCAACTGATTAGTAGTGCTATATATCATATGCGTATTTAATGTCATCATAGATATATATAGATACATACAAATGTACATGCATGAGGGCCATTATGAAAATTCTGAGCTAGTTGGAGTGACGTAAGGTCATTACACCTCTGACTATCATTATGTCACTAACATATTATCAGATATCGTGAGATCAATAAGAAACATAGAATATCACATAATAAGAGATAGACTAGAGTGTTGAAAGTACTCCCGGCAAGGGACAAACAAGAGTCGATCAACATTTCAATAGAATGAAAACATTAGCTCCTCTAATATTAAGAATTGAGTCAGTTTGGAGGGACATTCGTTCACGTTTCGTATTCATTTGGATCATGCCAATAGAAGGAAAAGGTAAGCCTTACATTCTTTGTCGACTACTCAATTCACATGATTTCGACTCAATCCATTGGTACCTCAATCTAAAACAAGTGAATAAGAACCATTGTTAAGCTACGAAATCTATAGGTCGATATAAAAGAGTGATAAGCTCATTTACAACAAACCGCACAACTTCTCCGCTAGTTCTTTCAGTTCCCACATATCTCCATCATCATGACTATCACATCTAGCACACAACAACCATATACACAATAATATCAGATCTTATATCCATCATAAAATCCTTAACAAATAGCAAAACAAGATATGATAACATTACAATATTTTCCAAGTAGTATCCTACACTTTTCCGTCCACACGACATAGCTAAGACTTAGACATGTTCAAATCCATGGGGAAGAGGAAGAACTAACCTTAAAAAAGCAAGAAGAGCACTACAACTATTCTCCTTTAGCTTGGAAGAGTGCACATATCAACAACAACATCAACCATGTGGTCTTCACTACCTCCACAACACTTTTGATGAAGGACTTGAGTGATTTGGCTTAGGATTTTCTTAGGAACCTTTGGAGAGTGTCTTGAGAGTGTTTAGGGTGTCTATGCCTTTTTTTGGTCGAAAAATGAGTGAAAATGATCAAGCATCTCTTAAATAGCTAAAAATGGTCGACCACCACCTCAGATATGCGGCCCTTATTATACTGCCGAAGATCCTGCCGCATTTATTAACAGAAAAGTTGGAAACTTCAAGGCTAATGTGTGGTGCCAATATGTGAGGAATATCCAAATTTTCATGGCATAATGCTCTGCATATCATCCTATATTTGTTGAATTTCATCGACACTTATTTCTTTCAATCCAATTAGTCTCAAACCTTTTTTAAAACTTACTTAACATTTCAATAAATCTTTCTTAACCTTGTGGAGGACTCCCATCCTTCTCGAGCCTACGTCGGATATCTTACAAAGATAATGACGTACAAGATACGGGGTGTAACATCATTCCCCCTTAGAAATATTCATCCTCAAATGTTGAGGCACACATACCAACACAACAATCCCTTAAGTTCCTTTGTAAATTTTGACGGAGTCTCTCCTATAACTGGGACTATCCGAATCCATGTATCAAGAAGAAAAATCCAAAAGTGCCTTATAAGGCCATACAACACAACATCATATATATATATATATATATATATATATATATATATATATATATATATATATATATATATAACATCGGACCTCATCCAACATCAAGTACAATAATCTGAAATAAAACTCACCTCATGAATCAACAAACCTGTCCCCACTCATGTTATACTTCACTCAAAAGATTAACTAATCATAAAAGGAAGGGTCAGTACAAGTCTCATGTTATAACAAAGAAAATCATACTCGAGTCAAAGTTGCGTAAAACCTTCAGGTTGAAATAAATGAGTGTACTTATGCTTTATTTCTTCTTCTGCCTCTTATGTTATTTCTTAAACATTCTTGTTTCTCCATAACACTTTTATGGAGCTACCTCTTTGCTTCTTAGATTACAAACTTTTCGATCTAGGATAGCAATAGAAACCTCTTCGTATGATAGATCTTCCGTAACGTGCACATTATCAACTGTTATGATTTGAGAAGGATATTCGATACATTGTCCTTAACATAGAAACACGGAAGACCGGATTGACGAATTCTAATCCTAAAGGCGAGTCCAACTCGTAGGCTACTTGACTGATTCTCTAAATTATGCGATATGGTCCAATTTATCTCGGGTTGAGCTTTTTTTTTTCAAATCTCATTATGTCCTTTATGGACAAAATCTTCAAGAAGACCTAATCATCCACTTAAAACTCTATGTCTCATCACCGTACATCTGAATATGATTTCGAGCGACTCTGAGACTGGATCAGTTTCACCTTATCTATAGCTTGATACACCAAATCAGGCCCGAATAATTCTGATTTATCTACTTCAAACCATCTGATGGGAGATCTACACTTTTGCCTGTATAGAGCCTCATATAGAGCCATTTTGATACTGGTATGATAGTTGTTATTGTACGTGAACTCAATAAGGGGTACATGGTCATCCCAATTTTTTTGAAATCCAACATACAAGCTTGCAACATATTCTCGATGGTTTGAATCATACGCTCGGCATGTCCGTCTATCTGAGGGTGGAAAGTTGTGCTAAGATAACTTGAGTGCCCAAGCCTCTTTGAAATGACCTCCAGAAATTGGCTGTAAAGTGGCCACCTCTGTATGATATAATAGAAATAGGAACACCATGGAGGCGAACAATCTTCTTAATGTACAGTTTTGCATAGTCCTCGATCGTATAAGTAGTTTTGACCAGCAAGAAGTGAGCTGATTTAGTTGCATATCAATAATTACCCACATATAATCAAACTTACGATAAGAGCGAGGCAAACTCGTAATGAAGTCCATATTAATCATCTCCCATTTCCACATCATGATCTCCATGTTCTGAGTCAATCCACTGGGCTTTTGGTGTTCTTTTTTCACCTGTTGATAATTAGGATACTGTGCTACAAACTTTGCAACATCCCGCTTCTGTCATAATATTGTCTCATAATCTAGCTATATTTGGAACACACAAACGACTCTGGTACCTGAGGATCCTTCCCTATCAATCTCAAAAGTTGTGGTTCTGCCTCACTGAATACCTTCTCCGATTTTCCCTAAAATAGGTTCTTCACACTGACGCTCCTCAACTTGCGATATAAGGGATGACTCTGCTACGTTCTGAATGATAAGGCCAATTTCATCTGAATCTAACAATCGGATGCCAAAACTAGCTAACTGATGAAGCTCCTTAGTCAACTATTTCTTCTTGACTGAAACATGTGCCAAACTGCCCATTGACTTGTGGCTAAGCGCATCCGTTACAACGTTAGCCTAACTGGGATGATATAAGATGTCTACATCATAATCTTTTAACAATTCAAGCCACCTTCTTTGTCTCAAGTTCATCTACTTTTGCTTAAATATATACTGCAGGGCTCTTATAATCTATGAAAATATCTACATGAACACCGTACAAGTAGTGCTGCCAAATCTTCAGGGCATAGATCACCGCGGCTAATTCTAAATCATGCGTTGGATAATTCTATTTATGTTTTCTCAACTGCCTTGAAGCATAGGTGATTACCCTACCATGTTGCATCAATACACATCCCAAAGATGTTCTGGAAGAATCACAGTATACCGCATAGCTTTCTGGAATAGTAAGAACTGGTGCTGATGTCAATTTATCCTTTAGCTCTTGGAAACTTTGTTCACAAGCATCAGACCACTGAAAACATATAACTTTATGTGTCAGCTTTATCAATGGCGCAGATATCGTAGAAAACATCGCTACAAACCTTCGGTAATAGCTGGCAAAGCCCAAAAAGCTATGGACCTCTGATGGGGTCGTGGGCCTCAGCCAATTCTTCACTACTTCTATCTTTTGGGTATCATCTCTTTTACCTTCATCTGACACTATATGACCAAGAAAGGCCACTAAATTCAACCAAAAGTCACACTTGTAGAATTTAGCATACAACTTGCGATCCCAAAGCGTCTGTAATACAATCCGAAAATGATTTGCATGCTCCTGTTCTAAGCACGAATAAACTAGAATGTCGTCTATAAATATTACCACAAATACATCTAGAAATGGATGGAACATGTTGTTCATTAGATCCATAAATATTGCTGGTGCGTTCGTCAGCCCGAATAGCATGACTAAAAACTCAAAGTGCAGATACCTTGTTCTAAAATCCATTTTCGAAATGTCATTCTTCGTAACCATTAACTAATGATACCCTAACCTTAAAGCGATCTTTCAGAAACATTTTGCATGCAACTGATAAAACAGGTCGTCTATTCTTGGAAGGGGTACTTGTTCTTGATAGTTACTAAATTTAGCTACCTATAATCGATACACATTCATAACGAACCATCTTTCTTCCTTACAAATTGGAGCACTCCAAGGAAAAATACTAGGCCTAATAGACTTTTTCCAGCAAATCCTCGATAACGTCAAAATCTACTCCACTAATTAAAAGTGTACACAGTCGTATGCAATATAAATTACCCAACTATAAGTCGGGGTCGATCCTACAGAGAATAATACGTAGACGGTCAAGCAAAGTAGGAATTTTCACCAACTATGCTAAGCTAAACATTTAAGGGTTGTTTTTAGAGAGAAAAATATAACTAATGCGGAAATGTAAATCTAACCTAGAAAGCAAGTAAACTAATCAATGACCATAAGCATGGATACAAAGGAAACTACTCTCAAGTAACAATATAATGTATTTCACGGTTTACAAATAATGGTGAGCTTATGTTACTTAGCCTCAGATAATGACTCTAAATTAGGTTCTTCCGAAGACTAACTAGATTACCTAATTGAATATCCCTAAAGCAATTAGGAGCATTAAAAATACTTGAATATGACTACAAGTGGTGTCGCCTATCCCTAGGCCGATTCCATTAGATGAGGGTTAGCGCCCCAAATTCTTGTTAATTAAGCTTTCCCAACCCCGAGTTTGCCTCTTCCGAGTTTAAACCGAAGTAAATGGGAGAGCCCTAGGGTTAGATAATCCCTTATGAAACATTAAAGAAAAAGACTAATTAAAGAAACAAAGACCCACTTCATTAGGAATAAAATCATTCAATACATAAGCAAAACAAGAGTTTAAATCCAAGCTTTAATCATAAATATTCCTATAAACAAGATTGAAGTCATACAAAGAAATACTACACACTCAGATATTAAATACGAAGCAAGAAAGTTAAGAAATGAAGTAAAGGTTCACGAAAGTGCTCAACCAAATCTTCAATTCTTCAATCCCAAAGTGTGGTGTAGAAACTCTCTCCAAGAACTTGTGTTTTATGCCAAAGATGAATGTAATGTCCTCCAAGTCTTACTTTTGTAGTACCCCAATTTTTCCAAGTCAAAATATGACGAAATAAACCTCAAAGTTTCAGATTTGCAAATCTGTCCGGTTTTGCGCCATAAATAATTTTGTCATTTTCTTCGTTTTAGCTCCGTTTGACTTGTTTTCACTTGGTTTCTTTCCCGATCACTTCTAAATCATATAAACCTATAAAATTAAAGTAAACCATAGTAAATGCACTATTATTTCAATTAAACATAACAAAAATCTAAGATAAATGAAGAGATAAGTTGGTAAAATACCAACTTATCAATTCCTTAGTTGTTCTTTCAATTCAGCTGGAGCCATCATATAAGGAGGAATGGATATCCACTGAGTGTCTGGTAACACATCTACGCCAAACACAATCTCCCTTTTGGGAACTCATTAACCACTTGAACTGACTGTAGAGTAGGTGGTCTAGTATCGATATTTCTGACCCAAACAAGACGGTGTATACAACTTCTAGAAATCATCTTTCTCACCTTAAGGTAGGAAATAAACCTACCCTTTGGCGTTGCGGCAGTACCTTTCCATTCAAGGACGGGCTCACCCAAAAATTGAAATACAACAATCTTTGTTCGAAAATCAACATTATAATAACATGACACTTGTCAATCCATGCCCATAATAACATCAAAATCAACCATCTTCAACTGCACTAGATCCGCTAAGGTTTGGTGGCTATGAACTAACATAGTATAATTCCGATAGACCGTCTAGCAATTACTGACTCACTGAATGGGGTGAATATCACAAATAACTCTCTTATCAATTCAGGTTCTATATTAAACTTACTGGAAACAAAAGGAGTAAGATAGGATAAAGTGGAGCCTTGATCTATCAATGCATACGCATCATATAAAAAGACCGATAATATACTTGTGACAACGTCAGATGAAGACTCCTGGTCCTATCGACCCATCAATGCATAAATGCAATTCTGATTCCCGCCAAAACTAAACGCTCTACCCCTACCTCTAACTTACCATCCGATGACTGAGAACCCTATCCTGAAGAGCATACAAAGGATGATGAAGCTGTTGCAGATCCGGTCGGCTTGGCCATACCGCCTTTGCCTCTCATCGGATAATCCTGCATAATATGACTGGTATGAGCATAAGAGTAACACACATCCCATCCCTGATGACATCGCCCTATGTGGAACTTACCACACCAAGGCAGAGGCTACCTCATCTAACTGAAATCCACTCTATATTGGAACCCTGACATCCGTGCACTCTGACCTGGTCCCGACTGAGCAAAGCAACCAAATTTTGGTCCTGGAAACTGTGACGGTGCACTAGTCACTGGATAGGCTGAACGCCTAGATAACTGTGGCCTAAACTCACCGCGAAACTCACTCGTATAACCTGCGGACATTGCCCTCTTATGTTGACCCCTGTCAGGATTCTGGTTTTCCTGCTGGTGCCTCCTACGATCCTCATAAGTCTGAGCATATGCTGGATACGAGATATATCCATACCCTCATGCAAAGAGGCCATAGTACACTCATTAATCAGATGTGGCCCAAACCATTCACGAACCAATGCACTCGATCACTCATCCCAGCTACTATCAAAGGAGCATATCTAGCCAAAGAGTCAAACTGAAGAAACATTTAATCAGTTTAGAGATCATCTTATTTTCATGAAAAAATCAACTTGGTCTAGTTTTATCAAAAGAAAATATAAGGCCAATTTCGTATGTTTCTCCAGTCCATTTAAGTGCAAAATAATCAATTTCATGAGTCAAAAATCCTAAATGAAATCCAAGTATGAAAATCCTTTCTTGTTTCTAGATTTTAAGGCATATAAAAATAGTACCCTTTTAAGATCGGAATTCAACCAGATTTTAAAAGAAAATCCTTTTTGGGACGATTCTACCTAAACGATGTACGTAGCATTTGACTATGATAATTTCGTAACTACAAAGGTTCCAATATATGTAATCTTTTTTATTGAAAATACATATACACATACATACAATATATAAGAAAATTAAAATGAGATTTTGAGTTTAGGCTAGTGGGCCTACCTAAGCCCACCAATTGACTATTTTCACCTATAGTTGGGCTTTCATACGTAGCTACAAGAAACAAACTCGATCAAATAAATTTAGTTGGGTCTTAGCCCAACTTGGCTGAATATGCAATGACCAGGAAATGACCCCCTCTAGCTGAATGAAGTGATGGACCAAGTAGGGGGCCATCTCGTCGTGTGACCGGAGGAGAAGAGTGGAAGGGCAGAAAAAAAATCTAATTTATAAAGCACCTTGGACTTATCATAAAATTAACATGAACTTAAACATACAAGCAACAACAAATAAAATTTAAATTAAGCATTTGCGTCAGCCCAAAACTGGAACAGTAGGCGATGACAAGATGAAAAAACAAACAATTGGGCTCAGACCAAATATATATCTTATAGGCAGAAGAGGATTAGGCAGAGAGCAAGACCTATGGGCCTAGCCCAACTATTACAAACATATAACGAAGGCAAAGTGGTCACAAGAATGGGCTAGATCCAATAGACATACATATCATGGTAAAATGTGAGTGGTATATCAAATATACATACATTTATACACCTTATATACTAGGTATATCAGATATACAAGTTGTACATATGATGTATATACTGACCCTTATGACACCAACAGATCTATGTATACTAACCATCTTATTTTATCAGTTAGTTAAGCATGTCCATGGTTACAGATTCTAAGTGAATAAGATGTGGCTTATCCTAACTTCAAAACAGTTACATCAAACCTTTGTCATAATCAAAATAATCTTTGAATCATCACAACATATTTTTTAACAAACAACATTAAAGATTAACCAAGAAGAGGCAAGATTTGAACCCAAACTATTGTGATACTAGGATCAGAGTCAATATTCTAGTTTATATAGACCCTACTATAACACCAGAAATGGCACAAAGAGGCCTGACTCATGTCTTACAACCACACAAAGTTGACATCACACAAACAAACACACCATGCATACACAGATGCATCATGCTCAATCAAGAGACAAAAAAAACAAGAAGAGCAGGGAGACATTTTACCAAAGACCTTACTTTAATATTGCATACTCAAGCAACATACTCGTGTTAACTACACTAGTCTACTAACTTCTTTTAAAGAGAATTTCAATCAAGAATCAAGGAGACATGCTATGGATATGAACAATAGTTTCACAGGGAATGGAAATATGCAAGGGACATGCAACTGTTAACTCCTAGCTATACCAGACTGTAAAGAAATCCTGAGATCATTTTGAAGCATAAATGGTCATACAAATATAATGTTGGAAATTTGCCTTTGGCGGGAGTTGCGACCGACCAACTTTAACGGCTTAAACACTAGTGTTACGTATGTTGGAGAATCCGGTTCTTCACACATGCATGATCTACTAAGTACGTAGATAACCGTAGGGCCAAGAATCGTCAAATTTCATTGAGAAATGAAAGAGATATTGGTCCACGAAGTAAGGTGTTTGAAGCATGGAAAGTGTGGTATTGTGTTCAATTCTCCCTCATCGGTAGAGGAAGAAAGAATTGTTGTGTATATAAGACTCGAAAGTGGTTTGGGGTTTGGGACCCCAAGGGGTATCCCATGTGTTTAAAGGAGGGAGGACCTAGATGTGCTTCGGCTCAGACGCCGCCGCCCGCCCGTCCGGTCCGGTTCCGGGTTCCGGGTTCTCGGGTTCTCGGGTCCACGGGCCCTGGGCCCTGGGCCCTGGGCTGTGGGCTGTGGGCTGTGGGCCTTCTGATATTATCTTTTTGGGCCAGAAACCTTTGCCAGAAGTACAATTTGATCCCAGAAGTTTCAGAAGTACAGTTTGGACCAGAATTCTTTCAGATGTACAGTTTGGTCCGTGAAGTTTCAAGATGTACAGTTTGGTCGCTGAAGTTCAGAATTTCGACGGTCAAGACAGAAAAGCCAAGCACTCAATTCAGCCATTTATTTTGGCTGAATTACTCCTCCTATAATGGCCAAATCCGTTGGTCTTTCACCATTTATGTTGGTGACTTTACTACCTCCATAATGGCCATTATTTGGCTATTATGGAGGCGATTCGAGCGACAAAGCAGTTCATCCCTCTCCTATATAAACACCCCCCTTACACCATTGTTGAAAGAAGAGTTAACAGAAGAGATGCAGCAAAACAGTGCACGAAAATACACAACCAAAATAGCTTTCTTCCTACAACTTCCAAGCATCATTTCGTTACTCAATATTCTTCACGGTAGCTCTTGAGTTTCCTTTGCTCAAGTGTTCCATTGCTATTTTATCTTGGGAGACAAATTGTCCAGGACGTATAAAGGATACATACGGGGCAATATTGTCTTAAGGACAAAGTGCTACACTCGACTCAGCAAAAACAATTTACATTTTTCCGTCTTCTACAAAACTGGAATTTCTAGTTTTTACTTGTGTAACAATTGTAATTTCAGATTCCATGTTGAATTATTGAATCTCTGTTTATCCTTTTGAATACCTGTAATAGTTATATACTTCCCGTACTGCTTTATAAAGTACCATAGAGCAAAAATAACTAACAACTTAAGACAATATTTGTATAGTATTACTATTAGTGTTCGAAAGATGTCGGTCAAAAGTTGTGTGACCAAATCGGGATATGGAAATGGTTTTCTGGTAGAAGAGAGTGATGATGATGAACGTATTCATAGTGTCACCGTTACCAAGACTGGTGGGAACAAGCGCTCTCGAGAGCCTGAAGATGTCAACTGGGACAAGAGGAGAAGACTGAAGATGTACTTCTATCTTGCAGCAGAAGGCCTGTATCTATCCTGCATAAAAGATCCGAATAATGATAAGAAGGAAATGGACACTCGATCGATGAAGTGGCGAAGTGAGCCAGAATCCGAAATTGGGATAAGTAGTTTTTCTTACTTGTCAAGAATAAAGATTAAATGAGGTCTGATTAAAAATTGATTAAAGTAAGGAGGAATATGAAAACAATTTATATTCCTTACGCTTTAAAAATCAGAAGTTTAATCTCATCTTCTTTTCCGTTTAAAGATTGGATTGTAAAGCAACTTAAAAAGATCCGTTCTTTTAAGTGTAATTATTAAAAGTGAGTAAAGTATGTTCGCACATACGAGGGAGTAAGATCCACTGACTGTGCGAAAACTGTTACAACTCTTAAAGTAAGCGCCAAGAATTATCTGGGCACCAATCATAACGGAAGAAGTCTAAAAGTTAAAGACGTTGAGCCTGTCATACTATTTGGCAGAAGATCCTTCATAGGATGATATTGGACACTCAGTCATATAAAGCCTCCGGGCGACTGGAGTGGGCCAAAATTCCTTTGATATGATGATATTGGACACTCAGTCATATAAAGCCTCCGGGCGACTGGAGTGGGACCAGAATTCATTTCATAGGAAAAGTAATGGACACCTAGCAAGGTGGGCCAGAGTTTCCAGGTCTTAATGATCTTTCCAGGCCTTAATGATTTGAAGGCCTAAAGAAAGGCAGTAAAGAAATTGGACACTCAGTCTGCTAAAGCAACTAGAGTGGGCCAGAGTATCGAGATCACATATGATCCGGTTACGCCCTAACCACGGGCAAGAGGTTGTTCATGTGAAGCAACGCCACCTCTAAAGTAGAAGGGGTTGGAGAGGTTGTCCTCAATAGGACTTCAGGGAATGGGATCACTCTAAGCTGAGGTGATACATGTTCCTAACTTGGTTTAAGGGACGTTGTTGGTCAAGCTGGTTTGAGACTAGTCCAACAGGTCTGTAATAACTAAGAATGGTACAAGATGCGTGTGTAGCCAAATGAATGATATATTTGTAATCCGTGCATCTATGCCATCATAGATTAAGACACGTTAAATAGCAAGTCATTCAAAAGCTAACGATGTTGAGATTGTTGCCTTCTGTCGACATAAACCCTCAAAATGAATGTGAGGTAGACGAATAGGCAAAATCACCTTTCCAAATTCCGTCAAAGGGAATAGCGAAAGAAGCACCGCTCCTCTAGAACTTAGTCACACCTACTTGGGTGATTTGAAGTTTATACAAAATAGAGGGGGGAGAC
The DNA here is from genome assembly GCA_029783415.1 of Anisodus acutangulus. NCBI lineage: Eukaryota > Viridiplantae > Streptophyta > Magnoliopsida > Solanales > Solanaceae > Anisodus > Anisodus acutangulus. The sequence continues at coordinate 30,259,385 of CM056495.1, forward strand.
AAGTACGTTGTGACCTTCATTGATGATAGTACAACGTATGAAATCCTTTGTTTGTTAAAAAGCAAAGATGAAGTTGTTGAAGCGGATCTCACATACAAAAGTTGTGATGTGGGGTGGCTTGGTAGAAGTTGGACTACCGAAACAGGTCAAGTTCGACCTAAGACTGTAGATTACATATCCACTGGATCTGTAAATAACAGTAGTACTTATCGCCTCTTGGCGTCAAAGAATGATGAATTCTTATAAGATAACTTTCCTTGAAGAGGAAAAAGGAGTAATTGCTCAAGGTTAACAAGAACCCGCGAGGGTTTGCTGTCAGGAACTAGGCGTTCGTATCTACGAGACTCGAAAGTTCTTTGGCTATCCTAACTTAATATTCCAAATCTGCAGAACTCAGGGATTCTAGATGTTGAACCAAGACGGAGCAAAGAGGGGACAAGAACTTGTTCCAGTCCTTCTAGCTTGTATGGTTAAGAACGAACCATGGACAATTAACAAATAATTGTTATCTCCAAAAGCGCTGCTTTGGAAAGAAGCTAAAGAGAGAAATATATTCCATCATATAGAACCATACTTGCGTAATGGTTTATCTTCCTCCGGGAAAAGAACCTTTGGGTTGTGAAAAATGATACTCAAAAGTGAGTACAAAGTAGATGGATCTCTTGACGAGTTCAAAGCCTCGGCTACTTGTACATGTGCTCCCACAGGAGTAGCTTAACATCATGGGCCATTGCGCCTTGCGTGGCATGAATGTTAAAGCGACCTTCCCAACCGGAGAGTTGGAAGAAGAGGATCGAGTTGGTTTCTTTGGCTGTTGGGCTTCTTCCTGAACTTTCATTTTGGTCCCTGAAATGTTTACATTTTGGTCTGAAAGTTCAGATAAAAGCGAAACAATGAATCGACCACGAAACATTGACTCGAAATTAGAAAGTCAACAAGTTGGAGAATCAACGATGAAAGTAAAAGTCATATTGAAACAAAGTCTCGATATGAAAGATATGGGTATCACAGATGACATTTTAGGAATTGGATTTCTAAGACATCTAACGGACTGGTCGATAGTTGACAGTCTCGTTGAAGCCACCAATGGATATGAATCATAGAACTGATTGGAATCATGGTGCACCCATAAACAAGGAGCGATATGCTCAGGTCATGTGTAGTTCAATGTATTATACACACTACAACCGACCTGGTATCGGCCTACAAAGCAGATCAGTTAAACTAAGGTTCACTGATGATTTTAATACATGATCGGTAGAAGGCGTTAAGTCGGATATGACGATATCTGAATTATTCGCTTATCTACGGATTATAGTATTCTGGATGTCCAGCGGTTCTGGGAGAACACAGTGATGCAAACTGGACATCAAATCTGAAGAACACCAAAGCCACAAGTAAATGTGTATGGTGGATCTTGGAAAATCCTCTAAGCAAACTTGCATCGTCCGATTCAAGATGGTATCGGAGTTTATCGCTTTATACAAAGCATGAAAGAAGTTGAGTAACTTCACGACTCATTAGAGGACGTCCCTTATTGGGAGAAACTCGTGCCTTCGGCAGCTATACATCGTGGCTAGCCGTCGGCTTTAGGAAGGACACGGATGACGGCGTCTGGACATATCTGTCGAGGATTTGTCGAGACATAAGATCGTATGGCGATTGATCATCACGTGTCACTTCCTTGTTTACTAACTAAGGGACTACCCGGAGATCAAGTGTTACTGCTGTCTAGGGAATGGGCTTAAAACCCAAAATATACGGACCAATACAAGGAAACCCAACCTTACGAACCGGAGATCCCGGTAATTTGGTTCAATGGGAAAACTAAGTTGTAAAGGTTCAGTTGATCGCCGGTGGAAGCATGAGCACTTCGGATAGTGATTTACGAAAGAAACACCAAATCCAAAGCCGTTCGCGATAGACTTTAAGTGCTATCTGCGGTGTGGGTAAAGGTTAAGTTTTCAAAACCTGTAATGTTCCTCAACAGTTGAGGTTAGGTTTTTGGGAAACTTTTAATGGTTCCTAACACTTGTGAAGTGGGGTATAGCGAGGATACCTTGTAGGAGACCACCTATTTAAGTGCGAGGGCAGCCGCCTCAAAATGAACGCACTTAAGAATCCAAGACGTTGTCCATGGCCAAAAGCGAACAAAACATTACGAAGAAGAGAGTAAGGGAATTTGTTGTGTTGGTATCATTGTCTTGGCTTACACTAAACACCGACGGTTCAAGACATCACGTTCACCGCTTGATGAAAGTAAGTCCGATGGTATTCAACTATGGAAGGTTCAAAGTCGAGGCTACCTCTCCTTATGCAACATCGGTCCATTGAAATATTGCGAAATGAAAAAGACACCATGTGAGTGCGCCAAAATCTCTTTCAAGAGGGATTGTTGGAAATTTGCCTTTGGCGGGAGTTGCGACCGACCAACTTTAACGGCTTAAACACTAGTGTTACGTATGTTGGAGAATCCGGTTCTTCACACATGCATGATCTACTAAATACGTGAATAACCGTAGGGCCAAGAATCGCCAAATTTCATTGAGAAATAAAAGAGATATTGGTCCACGAAGTAAGGTGTTTGAAGCATGAAAAGTGTGGTATTGTGTTCAATTCTCCCTCATCGGTAGAGGAAGAAAGAATTGTTGTGTATATAAGACTCGAAAGTGGTTTGGGGTTTGGGACCCCAAGGGGTATCCCATGTGTTTAAAGGAGGAGGACCTAGATGTGCTTGGCTCAAGGAAAGACCACACGCAGCGCCGCCGCCGCCCGCCCGTCCGGTCGGATTCAGGTTCGATTCCGGTTCGGGTTCTCGTCCACGCCCTGAGGTGTGGTGTGGGTAATGGGCCTTCGATATTATCTTTTGGGCCGTAAACCTTTGCCGAAGTACAATTTGATCCCGAAGTTTGAAATCTGATTTGGACGAGAATTCTTTCAGATGTACAGATTTGGTCCCTGAAGTTTCAAGATGTACGCTTTGGTCGCTGAAGTTCGAATTTCGACGGTCGAGACAGAAAAGCCAAGCACTCAATTCAGCCATTTATTTTGGTGAATTACTCCTCCTATAATGGCCAAATCCGTTGGTCTTTCACCATTTATGTTGGTGACTTTACTACCTCCATAATGGCCATTATTTGGCTATTATGGAGGCGATTCGAGCGACAAAGCAGTTCATCCCTCTCCTATATAAACACCCCCTTACACCATTGTTGAAGGGAAGAGTTAACGAAGAGATGCAGAAACAAAGGTACCTAAAATACACAACCAAAATAGCTTTCTTCCTACAACTTCCAAGCATCATTTCGTTACTCAATATTCTTCACGGTAGCTCTTGAGTTTCCTTTGCTCAAGTGTTCCATTGCTGTTTTATCTTGGGAGACAAATTGTCCAGGACGTATAAAGGATACATACGGGGCAATATTGTCTTAAGGACAGAGTGCTACACTCGACTCAGCAAAAACAATTTACATTTTTCCGTCTTCTACAAAACTGAAATTTCTAGTTTTTACTTGTGTAACAATTGTAATTTCAGATTCCATGTTGAATTATTGAATCTCTGTTTATCCTTTTGAATACCTGTAATAGTTATATACTTCCCGTACTGCTTTATAAAGTAGCATAGAGCAAAAATAACTAACATATAATATTTCAAAAAACAATATGCAACCCTCTCAAGGAATTATAGAATTGCACCACAATCAATGTATAAACAACTATAGACATAGCAACAAACAGATAGGCCTTCATAACTTTATTCCTTTGAAGCAGCATGCTAGACTCAAACTCATATTATAACTAATTGATAACTCATACAAACATGCTGGTCTTTAAAATTCTTACTTAATCATGTATCTGTACAGCATGTAGTGCGACTTTAAACATACATGGCGGGTGGCATACTAAGAGATGCAAGCAGTCCCTTATTTAGCATTCAAGGCGGGTGGCATACTAAGAGATGCAAGCAGTCCCTTATTTAGCATTCAAGGTTAAGGCATTAGTCAGCTAGAAGCTAGGGGGTTTAGAACAGATGTAGATAATGGGATGTTGTGCATAATAGACATGGAAAACCTATAAGAGAGAAAATAGTCATACAGGATGGCCAAACAATGCTTTAATATACATAAATGGACTATCCCAAACAGGGTTTCAAATCAACACAAATAGGGAGCATGGCATGACTGCAGACTGTTAATGATCTAACAATGTGACTCAAAATACATGGCAAGGTTCATACAGGTAAGGTAACCTTCAACAGGCATGTGGGGTGTTCAATTTAAGGCTATTTAGTTCAAATATCCCAAAATAGGCAGGACTTATTCAAGATTCAGTCAGGCTTCCCGCTACACCAACTTAGGCTAACAATTACCATAGTTCAAAAATTCACATGTAAAGACAGGGAATTGTTATACATGTTGCTAACCTAGCACATATGGAAACAATATGCACACAGACATGGCCTAATATGGCATACAAATGATTTCATGAACTTAAACTATAACTTAAGACCTTAAACTAAACAGACTTAATATGCAAACCCTTTTGGCTTTCAGTTTAAATCAAGATAAAGCAAGGTAATGACCACAAACTATCATATAATAAGCATGAATAAACAGGTAGCTCATTTTACATCAAATACCAATCCCATACCCCCATATCCTCATAGCAACATCAAGGAAAGGTAAAATAATAAAAAGAGACATCAGGGACCAGACTCTAAGTTATCTTTAAAGATTATTAAGACAACCTAATGATCCATATTACCCTTTTAAACTGTACTTTGAACCTAAAGTTTCACCTAAACCATTTTGAAGGCATCTTTATGTTATATTGACTCTACATCTGCTTTAAATATATTTTCTAGGTAAGACAGAGACCACATTCAACTTTGAAGAGGCAGAAATGCATTAACCTAACCAAATGCCAACCACTTAACTCATTTTTTTCTAGTTTTTAACTAACTCTAGGTGATGTTAAGGCAGACTACATTAACAAGTGAACTAAACATCACTTCTAATTACCAACACACATCTTCAGACAACTATTGTGATCTAAATACCCTATATATAGTTAAGACAGACTTTAAGCTAGCACATTAACTATCATGCTGACTGGAACAACCCATACATAGCTAGAACATGTTTCATACTCACATATTGGTCATTATTTCAACTAAAACAGTCTACTTATGACTTAAAACAACATCCAAATTAACGTACTAATCTACTTAAATTAGTTTACTTAGTTAAACAAACTTCACATTAACATGTTTGAATATCATACTAAAAAAAACAGTTTATACATGGCTCAAGCTAGTCTTAAACTTATCATACTAAGCATATTATTTAACTAATCATGCTGGTAATCACATAACACATATGAAACAGTGAACATTTTAAATAAAAAGACTTATGGATTACCTTGTGTCGAGGCAACCAAAAGGTCGAAGGTGGCTTGATCTTTACTCCTGAACCACCAAACTCATAAAATCACACGTAAATGACAAAGTTTCAGTTATGAATGACTAATTACACAAGATCTGGGTTCCACCAAAGCGTTTGGATCCTAACTAAAGCACAATTAGTTTATTTAAACAGTATTAAGATGTCAAACAATGTGAATGCCAATATTAAGTTTCAGACGCCTCATGTCACATCCTAGCTTTGGGTCGTGTGGTCGGCATTCGGTGCCTGAATGGCCCGAGTGTACCACCCTTATATTATAGTGAGAACATATAATTGTCTAGGCCGAAAAGGCCTCATAAGGCAATCATAAGAGAAATTGAAGTTAAAATTCTGAACAAATGACAACAGAACCAACTTGTGTTCATATATCATCAGGTTGACAAGGCCACAACTAGTCTCAGAAGGCCGGCAAGGCCACAACAATAGTATTATCAAACTGACAAGAAGGCCGGCCAGGCCATACAAAATGACTACACATGAACCAGTACTCTACAAGCCTCTAAGAGTCATATAACAACAACCAAGTTAGGATAGGGCCCCGCCGTACTCATAATAATTATATATAAATGCATACTTGGACTCAGACAACAACTCTGAAAGAAAAAGGAGTGCTCCAACCCAATGTTGAATAGTAATCCTACTGACGAGGCTCGTCCAATCATCTATCTATACTAACGGGCATGAAACATAGTGTCCCTCGGCAAAAGGGACATCAATATGAAAGATGTACAGAATATGTAAGGCAGGTAAACATGTAAATAAAAGATGTAATATCAGCAAAAAGGTATAGAATAAACCTAAAACTCAGAAAAAAATGCCACGGAGGGCACACAACTGATACAATCATAAATATATGCATGTGAGTAAAACTAAGACACTCTATGGAGCCATATAATATAATATCCAGCCTCTCTGTGGGGTAAATCAGATCATGTCATTTCGTACACGGCCCAAATATGGGACTCGGTAATATCAAAACCAACTGCAGTGGTATACACTAATAGGTGTCGTACCCAGCCGACTATAGCGTTGCTCGGAAAAAAATAGCTACATATATATAAGTACAATGCAAGACCTCAAGATACCAAGATCAAGATCAGGGTCGGAGAGACCTATCGTCGTTACCCTCTGACTATCGTTATTGTCGCTATGTTCTTCAACCCTAACTAGGCACCAAGAGATATTACGAATATGGAGAATATGATCATCAATTAATTCTCAAGAGATATGAATAACTCGAATAGAAAAGAGTACAACAATCTTAGGCTTCCTTGTGAGGAAATCGATTTGGAGATGTACTTATTTTAATTCATGCGAAACAAAGGAAAGCATCCTTAAATACCTTATTTACAAAGCTATAAAATTCAATGAGTCCTCGCACATCCTACGTATGATTATCTATATCACACAAAGGGTTGATATCAGTATCAAACTCATATCCTATAGGGAAGTTCGTTTAGGCTTTTTATTGAAAACAACTCATGTATGCAACTTCATAGGGTCATTCATGGTTTAAACTTAATGTATCTTAGCTCAACAATCTTTATCATCACCTCTACTCATCACCATGATGCTATCCGTGTATTTACAACTTCATTTAATAGCTTAAATTTCATAAAAATCATCCCACACAACACAACTCTGTAATTTCTAATTAATGCCTTGTTAGGTCTTCTTAATAACATACCCATAACTTGTATTAGTTCTTACACGTGAAGGAAAAGTTAGAACTTACCTAAAATACCAAAATCTAGCTCTTTAGCACACTTAAACTTCTTCAACCAAGTCTCCAGCTCAACAACAAGAGGTAGGAAAAGAAGAAGACTAACCCAGGAATTCACCGGTGAAAGATTTGTGTTAATTACTTCCAAAACTTGGCTTGGATGATTAGGAAACCATGAGAGAACTTTGAGAGAGAATTTGGTGCTTCCTAGGGTCTTTGAAAGTAAAAAATGAATGAGAAAATCGGGACTTTCATATATTAAAAGCTGTCACCACCGTACTTTGACGATGGTACTGTTCATCCGCCGAATTTTTGATGGTCCGAAATTTATTTACGGTTAGTTCTGTAGAACATTCTTAAAACCTACATTACTTTTTGTACAGAGCTCTGATTAAGGAAAGGTTTGTTGCATTGAAAAATACACTCACTGAACTTAAGGTTACACAGATTATCCATCCCATAATTCATTAAACACTAGGAGATATAACCCCGATATGTTGGGCCAAAAGTCTGTCATGAATTCTGCCAAATTTTTCCTGAATTTCAATGAACTTAATTTCTTCGATTTGATTTAACCCCGAACTCTTACAAAATATACATAACATCCATTAAAACCTTTCTTAACCTTGTGGAGGTATCTCATTCTCACCATCCTTACATTAGTTAACCTACAATGGAAATGACATACAAAGTACGGGGTGTAACATCTTCCCTCATTAATAACATTCGTCCTTGAATGTTGAGGAAATATTCTAACTTTCAGGATATCTAAAAATCTTGGCATAGTTTTCTCTGTAAACAGGACTATCCAAAACCTGTCAAGTGACCCAAAATATGTACCTAATGTCACACAAGGCCACAAACGATCAAAACACAATATCGGCCCCACACGACCGTTTATCAATCCTGAATCACAAGGATTAGCCATAACTTACCTGAACTATCGAATGCCAAAGTCTGGGCTGCATCCGGTGCATCTGTATCAACGCCATTGCCTATATAAGACACTCAAGATAAATTTGGTATCTAAGAGAGTAATAGGAAAATATTATCACACGAGTATTAGTATAACCCTTTTATCTGAATGAGTGCATCTAGAATTCATATTTTCTTTTCATTTTCCAAATGATCCCTTTTATCTCATTGCTTTTTCACAATACCTTAGTTAAAGGCTATATCTTTAATCCGCAAATCTCGGGCTTGAATCTAGGATAGAAACTAAAATATCTTTGTGAAAGTATCGACAACCCACATATTTTTGATTAGTGACATATGAGAGGACACTTCTATACATATTTCTATAGTATCTTTACGTGGAAAGCTGAATGAACTCCATTTAACCCTAGAAATGTCTTAAGCTCATAGGTCACCCTTCTGGTATCTGAGTAACTCCATACAGTTCAATATACTTGGGGCTAAATTATTCTTACAATAATCTCTCATTACATTCCTTAGAGAAAAATCTTCTAGAGTACTAAATTGTGAATTTCAAATCCGCGTAACACATTAGCATATTACCTCTCGAAATTCTAAAGTACGAATATATTTGTATCCCTTTATACTCTCAATATGTACTTCCTTTCACACTCTTATTTTTCCTGGTACTCTGCCATACTCAACTTTACAAAATTTAGTCATATCACATATTTACTCTTGATATATTCCTTATTCTATCAATCTTTTTCTAACTTCACCATCTCACCTCATTTTGGATAACTTTAGCAAGATGTTCTTTTTATTTTAGCTCCTCCCTTCATTGATCAGCTTAACTTTTAGTTATTACTATCTCTACTCCTTTCACAACCTGGTGGACTAACATTGGTCCAGTCAACTCCTTTCTCCTTACATTGAACCAACAGATGGAAAGTCTGTATTCCTAACCATATAAGGTCAGGGTTCCATGTCCTCCTAACTCTTGTTGGACGAATCTCCACAAGTTGTTGTAACGAAGCCTCTCTATTTGAGGTGATAGACATTAAGATGTTCTGAAATTATACGGTATTCCCTTTATTTTCCTTGTATGATCCTTGATTGTATAAATAATATTATCGGACCACAAACGACAAAACTTTTAATTTTGTCAATCATGAACCATTTACAATATTATTCTTTTAACAATAACAGAACAATTCCATACCAAACTTTATCCTTGAATCATTGTTTCATTCCAGTCAGGATTCTTCATCCACTATATTATTCTTTCTAAACTTGAGATGCTCTTAGTCTTAACAGTTGCCATTAGGTCACTATGCTAACTCAGAAATGCTTCCTTTTCGTATTGTTATATTATTACTTGCCTCAAGTACCATAACATATTTATTCAAATCTTGCTCAGGAGACCATCCAGCTCAGGGAGTACAATTGATACTCTTTTAGATTATTATATTGCTACTCTTTTACCTTGCCACAGGGTGGTATAACCTTCTGCTTTATTTCTTTACTACCACTAGAGTCCTGAAATTGGACCCTTGAACTTGTTGGTTGATGAACCGCTTTGGTTAGCTCTCTCTCCCTTTCCCTTGACCTCTAGAAAGGTTAAACTATCCATATATCTCATCTTACTCCTCCCTAAAGGTTGTCACGTTTGAACTTTCTCTTTAAACTATAGCATTTCGATTACTAAAGGTGTTGTCACTGAGTTCTCCATTCATGTCATTCTAGCTTCTGCACCATTTCCCTCTCGATGAGGACCACCCCTTCATTATGACATCTATGCTCGCCTCTATTCACCTTTTTAATCCTAAAATTGTTATTTTCTTTTTACGCAGACTCTTAGATTCTTTCATTACGATAGCTCGTTCTAGATAATAAGAGGAGTTCATCTTCAAATTTCGGCTACTATCATCCCAAAGAATTCTAAAAGTTCTTCTAGTTATTAAAGATATCATGTCATACTCCTTAATGCATGCTCACTTCCAAGTCACAGGTCTAGAATCCTCCTTGGCTTTCCTAATCGCTCTTATACGTAAACGACTTCATTCCCATATCCATGTTGAACATACACATTACAAGGCATTGGCTTATCTCAATCATCATCATATGAGTGTTCCTTATTTATATCCGTCTTTAAGTTCTGCTCTAAGTATCAATCTTAGTTTTTTAGTTACCCAATGCAATTAACGATAAGCTACTAACATATTGCCATATTGGATACATACCCATTTTCTGTAGGAGTTACATTATCGGTCAATCTCCCTGTAACCTATACTCAATCGCTATAATCTGGAGTAAATTCTCCTCCCTTATCTCTTAGTCAACACCACATAACAATAAATAGTAGTGTCATTGTAATGTCCACATAGGGTTTTGGGTACCTTTAATTACTTGCTTTTATCCTTCTTGCTTTCATTTCCCCTTCTGTTCTAATAGTACCAACTCTGAGTACAATATTTAACTATTTACCTTTATTTATTGTGATCACTTAGCTGTAAAAGTTAGGACTTCATGCTCAAAAATCATTCTATCATGTGAAATATTATGTCGAGTGATAGCTCGCCCGACCCTTAAGCTGACTTTCTTCTAGGCTTATATACATCATGCCTCGATGTAGCCCGAATTACTCTTTCATCCCTTAATCTTTTTAACTAACCCCTCTTGGGCCTGTATATGCCCCGCTGTTGTTTATTCCTTATACTTTCTTTACTGAGTCCCATAGGTCTGGCGACACTTGTCATTACTTAATCCCTTTAACTAGAAGGTCGATTCCCTATTTAACGTTGACACTTACATGTCATTTGATAGTCTTAACATATCCATAGAAATCTGAATAACACAATCTTATTCATCTTGAAGTTCTTCATTGCAATTCCTTTATCCACTTAGTAAACCACCATGCGCGACTATGTCAATTCATGTGTTGCATCACCTCCCTTATGGGAGGAGGGCCACTCATTTAGGCTCAAAGGTTCTCATTTCTCGATCGTCACACTGTCACCTTAACACCTTTCACAATTCCGCGATTTTTTAACAAATTACCATTTGTTCCAGTACAATATATCCTTACTAGGGACTATTGAATCTTTTGCATGAATAAAAGGTTACATTTTTATAACTGACATACTCAATCAACAATAGACCCCTCCTTATATTCCAACCACATTAGTCTTTAGGGGCTTCTTTCTTAATATTGAAGGTCACCCTTTTTGCTGTTTATACATCTACTGTCCGACTAATTATCTTGCAAATTTCAAATTTGTGACTCGTATTCCATTTAGCCAAGGAAACTTTCCCAATATCGATACTTTCTAATTCAAGAGCCTAGATCATATGATCGGTATATTTTGTTAACATGAGGCTATTTGAATCTCATAGTAGGTACTTAGTCTCATAGCAAATTCATTCTCACAACTTAGCATCTACTTCTCCTTGTCTTCTGGTTTACTTGACTATGAACTATGTCACATTGCCATGCTTTATTGTATGACTCTCAGTTGCTTTTCATATTTACTAAGGTGTCCCACCAATGTTGGTACCATTCCTTTGATATCCATCTCAACTCTCATCTTAGTTTATATAAACAATCCCTTGCTTACATCTTTCTCTTGTTTAATTGGCCTTATCTCCTAAGAACTTACTTATTACGCCTCATAAGTTTTATGTTCCGTCGCGTCATTAATTGATACCGAGGTCCTGAGAAGAAGTGAGACCTTATAGAAGGGTAATTAAGGTTTATAGCTTATTTATGGAAGTACCAGAGTGTATGGAAGTTAAACGAATCGAAGAAAGCACATTTCAATGAAATTGGAAAGTTTCCAAATTTGACGGTCATAGTTAACAGACTGTACAATTTTGTACACACTGTCAATTTGGGAAATCGGACCGTCAAATTATCTACATATTTTGATTTTTGGATCTTGGTTTTGATGGTCCAGATTGACGGACCGTACAATTTGTACGGACAGTCAATTCTGGCCGTCAAATTGGTCGGTGCAGAATTTTTTTAGTATATAAATCATTTTCTTGAATTGGGTCCTCATTTTCCCTATTATCCAAACCCTAAATTGCTTCCAAGTTCATCCCGAAGGCTCTCCATCTAATTGGGATTCAATTCAAAGGCAAACTGCTCAAGATTAACGTAAAGAATCCCCGGGCTATCGTTAATTTTGCTTATTTCGCATTGTGCTGACTTTGGAAACGATTTTGTGATGGAATAAGCTTCAGACTAGGGAAGTTTCATCTTCCGTGGTCTAATCTTAAATTGTTATACATATTAAATTAAATTTTTGGGAGAATTCTTGAAGAACTTAGCAACTATGAAAATTGAGGTTGAATTATGTTGTTTGGGTTGTTCTCATTGATTTGATCTATTGAATGGAATTATACGAGTATGAATATCTTGGTAGAAAGAAGTATGAGAAAGGGTAAAGATTGTTGAACCAAAATATACCGAATTTGACCTAGAAATTATCGTATAAAGTATTGCACGCAAGTTGTTTTACAATTTTTCTAAATGAAAACCTTGATAAGATATGGGCTTGATATTGACACAAATCCTTTACATGATGTAGATAATCATCCATAACGCATACGAGGCTCTGCAGGATGTAGTTAGCTTTCCCAATTAGGTATGTAGGGCTTTCATTCTTCTCCTTTATGGCACGATCCTCCCGATAACAATCGCTATAAATATGTTTTTGTAAAGACTATAATCCTAGTCGATTTAGAATGCTCTAGATGCAAATCCATCCTTGTTAAGATTATATTATGATTTGATGCTCTTCCTTTTTCTCACTAAAATCAATATCGATTGGATCCATTGATATGCATTTTTTCTTTCATCTGCTTAAATGATTGTCGTGAGTAAACTTATAGGAATAATTGGATTTCACTTAGTTACAAGAAATAAATAATAATGAAGAAATGAAAATTATGCAGGGACATCTTGTATTGTTGAAAAGAGGACCCACTCTGCATAGATTAGGAATACAGGCATTCCAGACCATTTTAGTGGAAGGGCGCGTTATTTTTTTACATCCATTAGTTTGCAAGGGATTCAATGCATATTTCATTTCATGATTGGAAAGCTGATGAAAGCAAGATGTCTTCTTTCTTATGAATCATAACAAAGTAAAAGTGTATCAGTGTCCATATAAGAATAGTCGAGGGTGTAACGACCTTATGTCACCCCGACAACCAGAGTCATTCATAGACTTGGTATGGTCCTTACATACATATATATTGTACTCACACTTCCCACAGAGGCCTATGGCATTATATACGCGGCTATACATATATGATACTAATGATATTTCCCACAGAGGCCTATGGTGTTACATACGCGATCTATTATATATAGAATATTGCCCAAAAAGGCCTATGGTGTTATATACGCGATTGAATATTTATACATACCCACAGAGGAGTCTAGTGATACACTTATGAGGTTTCAGGTGGTATGTCTGATTTCTTTGATTTACTATTGCTTCATTTATAGTTAATTATGCCCTACATATTAGGTGCATCTTTTGTACTGATGTCCCTTCTGGGGCACTATGTTTATGCCCGTAGGTACAGATAGACAGAGCGGTACTCCTCCTTAGTAAGTGGCCTTTCTAGATGTGATTATCGCACTCCCTTCTCTCATAGTTACAGTACATGAATCTTTAGGTACTGTATATATATGTTACTAGCATTTTGGGTATGGCGGAGACCTGTCCCGACCTGTTGTTGTTTATATATCACTCTTAGAGGCTTGCAGACTTTTGTATAGTGGGTGTATGTATGTCGTGGCCTTATCGACCCTTTTTTATTAGTAGTGTACTCCTCTAGTGGCCTTGTTGGCCTTGGCTATTTGTTTATATATCTATATAAATATATCCTATTGAGACTCTTCTGCGTGCAGGTTGTTATTTAGTCTTGCCTACAAGTGTCAGATATTACAGTGGTATGCTCAGGCCTTCAGGTGCTGGGTGCCGGCCACAGCCCCCAAACCTGGGGTGTGACAAACTTGGTATCAGAGCAGGCCTGTCCTAGGGAATCTGCAAGCCGTATCTAGTAGTCTTATTTATGGGTGTGTTATGCACCACACTTATAAGCAGGAGGCTATAAGATATCTAGGATGGTTACTTTTCTTCCTAATCTAGATCATGCGATAGCGTTAAATCGTAAGTGTTCATTCCTTAATATTCATCTTATTTATGTTCTCAGTTATGCCTTTTACTACTCGAGGACAGAAGGCTCTACAAAGCGTAGATGAGAAGGCGAGAGAGGGTGCCAGTAGGAGCACTAGGATGAGGCTGTATCTCGGGCCTCCAGGACTCCACCCCCACTACCACCTCCAAAGGGGTAAATGGGAGCTGATATACCTATAATTCCTACTCCAGTTTCCCCTGATCAGGATCTAGATATAAGGAGTGTGGTGCAACTATTGACTTGACTTGTGGCCTCTTAGGCCCAGTGTCAAACTCTCGATGTTGCTGATAGGGCTATGAGTGAGAGAGTTTGGGATTTTGGTAACCTGAACCCTTCAGTATTTACAGAGATAGATCCCAATACGGACCTACATAATTTCCTGGATAGAATGCAGTGGACCTTATGAGTTATGCATGCGATGGATGCCGAGATGGTAGACTTGGCTTCTTATAGATTACAGGATGTGTCTACGACCTGTTTTGAGACTTGGGAGCAGACTCGGGTACCCCAAGCCCTACCTTTAGGCTGGAGGGAGTTCTCTGAAGCATTTTTACAGCAGTATCTTCCTGTCAAGCTTCCACGAGCCAAATGAGATAGGTTTTTACATCTAGAGCAGGGGAATATGAGCATCCGAGAATATAGCTTGTAGTTCAACTCCTTGACCAGGTATGCTCCCACGATTGTTGCTGACATGAGCGACTGGGTACATCAGTTTGTTAATGGGTTAGGGCCCTACTTGGTAAATGAGTACATGACAGCTTCGTTGAATCTTAATATGGATATTTCCCATATCCAGGCCTATGCATATAACTTGGAAGACCGTAAGAGGCAACAATGAGTTGATCAAGAGTATGATAGGGGCCAACACAAGAGGGCCTAGTCTGTAGGTCATACAGGGGTTTTGAGGCAAAATTTAGGCCTCAATTTTCTAGGCGCATATCTTATCCGACTACCAGTGCGCCACCATAGTTTTAGGGACAGCATCGTAAGCCGACACTTGTTCTGGTCATGGTCAGAGTTCACGGGCACAGGCCCGTAGTATAATTCGAGCCAGATCAGGCTAACTTTACCACAATATGCTCAGTGTGTCATGGACCATCTAGGGCAATGCCATCGAGAGTTAGATGTCTATTATTCTTGTGGTTACCCAGGGTACATTGCTAGGGATTGCCCGATGAGAAGTAGAGGTGGTATGGCATAGCCAACAGAATCTGTAGCGGATTCGTCATCATCATTACGTCATCCTAGATAAGATACGCAGACATCGGCTGGTAGGGGTAGATGCAAAAGAGCAGCATCTAGTTTGAGCGGTCCCCAGAACCGCATATATGCCTTGTCAGGTCGACATGACCTTAAGTCATCTCCAGATGTGGTTACACATATATTATATATTTGCTCTCTTGACATATATGCTTTGCTAGATCCGGGTTCTACCTTGTCCTTTATTACACCTTTTGTTGATGGTAAGTGTGAAAAAGAGCCTGAATTGTTATATAAGTTATTTGAAGTGTCTACGCCCGCAGGCGAACAAGTAGTTGTTAGGCAGGTATATAGGAAATATGATATAAAGATCTATAATCGTCGCACTGTATCCGACTCGAATGAGTTAGATATGGTGGAATTTGATGTTATTATTGACATGGATTGGTTGGCTTCTTGCTATGTTAATGTTGATTGCTGAACGAAAGTCATTCGCTTTAACTTTCCAAGAAAGCCCGTCATTGAATGGAAGGGCAATGTTACAGCGCCTAATGGTAGGTTTATTTCCTACCTTAAGGCTCAAAATATGATCTTGAAAGAATATATCTACTACCTCATGCGAGTTCAGGATGCGGAGGCAAAACCTCTAGCCTTTCAATCAGTTCCTATCATTAGTGAATTTCCTGATATATTCCCTGATGAACTTCCCAATATTCCTCTCAAAAGGGAAATCAAATTCACTATTGATGTGCTCCAGGATACCCAGCCTATATCTATTCCTCCATATCGTATGGCTCATGCCGAGCAAAAAGAATTGAAAGCTCAATTAAAAGATCTTATAGAGATAGGCTTTATTAGGCCTAGTACCTCTACGTGAAGTGCACCAGTGTTGTTCGTCTGTAAGAAGGACGGTTCCTTAAGAATGTTTATTAAGTACCGCCAACTAAATAAGGTGACTATTCAAAACAAGTACCCACTCCCTAGAATCGATGATTTTTTTAATCAGTTGCAATGTGCTACGTATTTATCAAAGATTGATCTCAGGTATGGATATCATCAGTTATATGTCAATGAGAAAAATATTCCAAAGATCGCTTTTTGGACCAGATATGGCCATATGTTTATTGTTATGTCTTTTGGTCTAACTAATGCGCTGACAGCCTTTATGGATCTAATGAACCGGGTATTTACGTCATTCATGGACATTTTCGTAATAGTGTTTATTGACAACATTCTGGTATACTCTCGATCAGAAGCTGAGCATGCAAACTATTTGCGATTGGTGTTACAAACACTCTAGGATCGTGAATAATATACTAAGTTTTCTAAATCTAAGTTATGGTTGAACTCGATGGCTTTTCTGGGTGTCGGATGAAGGCATAAAAATGGATGGTCAGAAGATCGAGGCGATAAATAATTGGCCGAGGCCCATAACTTCTATAGAGGTGCATAGTTTTTTAGGCATGACAGGTTATTATCGAAGGTTCATAGAGAATTTATCTTCTATTGCCGCTTCATTGACAAAGTGGATGCATAAGACGGAAAAGTTTAAGTGATCAGATACTTGCAAAAAGAGTTTTCAGGAGTTGAAAAATAAATTAACATCATCACTTATATTAGTGCTACCTGAGGGGTCGGAGGGCTATGTGGTGTACTACGATGCCTCCAAAGTAGGGTTGGGTTGTGTTTTGATGCAGCATAGCAAAGTCATTGTATATTCTTCGAGGCAATTAAGGAAAGATGACTAGAACTACCTGACTCAAGGCGGTTATATTTTCTCTAAAGATATGGTGTCATTATTTGTATAGAGTTCGTGTTGATATACTTATAGACCATAAGAGCTTGCAATATATATTCAAGTGGAAAGAGTATAACTTGAGACAACGAAGATGTGTTGAACTACTAAAGGACTATGATGTGGATATTTTATACCATCCGGGCAAGGAAAATGGTGTAGCCGATGTGTTAAGCCATAAGTCAATGGACAGCTTGAGACATGTAGAAGGTGACAAACTTGAGGTGACTAGAGATCTATACCAATTGGCTAGCCTGAATGTATGACTATTAGATGCAGGAGATAAAGGTACTATAGTTCAAAACGTTGCCGAGTCTTATTTAGTGGAAGAAGTAAAGGCATGGCAATTTGATGATCCAACCCTGGTAAGGATTAAAGAAGGTGTTCTCTTTCAAAAGAAGCGATTGTTTGAGTTGTCCGAGGATGGAGTTCTTAAGTATAAATGTCAGTTATGTGTGCCCGATGTTGAAGGACATCGAGGGAAGATTATGGCAGAGAGTCACCAGTATAGATATTTTATTCATCTTGGTCTACGAAGATGTATTATAGCAGAATTTGTCCCTCAGTGCCCAAATTGCCAACAAGTAAAGGTTAAGCATCAGAAACCTGGAGGATTTCTGCAAAATATAGAGATCCTAATATGGAAATGGGAGGCTATTAATATGAATTTCATTACAAGACTGCCTAATTCTTGTCGGAAATTTTATTCTATATGGGTTATCATGGATAAAATTATGAACTCAACTCATTTCCTATCGGTCTGAACTATTTACTCGGCTGAGGATTATACCAAGCTTTATATTAAAGAGATAGTTCGACTTCTTGGAGTCCCGGTGTCTATTATATATGATAGAGGAGCATAGTTTACAACTAATATTTGGAGGTCTTTTCAGAAGGTCTTGGGTGTTCAGATTATTCTTAGCACCACTTTTCATCTATAAACTGACGGACATGCCAAATTCACTATTTAGAAGCACGAATATGTGTTGTGAGCTTGTGTTTTAGATTTTATGGGAAATTGGGAAGACCGTTTGCCACTTATTGAGTTTGCCTATAAAAACAAATACCATTATAGTATTTAGATGGCACCATACGAGGTGCTATATGAGAGGAAATACAGGTCTCCTATTGGTTGGTTTGAGTTGGCGGGAAAAAACTACTACGACCTGATTTGGTACAACAGGCTGTAAAAAAGGTGAAGTTAATTCAGGAACGGTTATTGATAGCTCAGAGTCGACAAAACACTTATTTAGATCACTGATGTTGTGATTTAGAGTTTCCCACGAGAGATTGAGTGTTCCTAAAGGTATCACCTATGAAAGGCGTGAAGAGATTCAGTAAGAAGGGAAAGCTTAGCCCCAGATACGTCGGGCCATATCAAATTATTTAAAAAATCAACCAAGTGGCTAACAAGCTCGAGTTACCTCCAACAATAGAAGCGGTTCACCAGGTATTCCACGTATCGATTCTTCATAAATGGTTAGATGATCCTTCTCGCATAACCCCCAATGAGGATGTTCAGGTCACAGAGGACCTTTCAGATGAAGAACTTCCCATCGCTATCTTGGATCACAAAATTCGTAAGCTACGGACCAAAGAAGCTCTTATCCCTAGGAGGTCTTCCTCCACTAGCAGGTTGTTTTGGAAAACTCAGTTACTTCGATTAAAGTACTTTAGAGAAATAATAATATAGAAGAAATAGATTGGGAGGCCGAAGAAGATATGATGTGCAACAACCCATCCGGTAGTTTTAAGCTAAATACCCTTATTTGACTATTTTACCATTCCCTTAGACTCTATGTGGGGTTCGTGATGCATGGGGATGGGTGGAATATATCCCGAGGTGTATTTATATAAGTTTCAGATGAAAATCCTAAGTTTGAGAACTTAGAGTTGGTTAGTTTGACTCAAAGTTGACTTTTGGCTAGATGAGTTTGTTTCTAGGTTTTGTTACTTCCGGTAGACCCGAAAGGTCAATAATGACTTAGTCGAGTCATTGGTTCGCTTTATGCTATGGTTTTATTTGTAAAGTTTGAATTTTGGTTTGTCTCGAATGATTCTTTAGAAAAGTATGCTTTAGCTCGGTTATTTATAAATCTGAGGGTACGAGCAAGTTCACTATTTACCTTAGACGAGTATGTTTAGTTTGTGCTCGAGGGGATCCGGGAGTGTGTCGAGAGTTGGATTGGAGTGTTTGTCCATATTTCACTGCTGGTGTCTGGTGTCCGCTGTGATGGCACCAGCCCACTCCAGCAAGTCCACCTCGGTGAGATGTTGGCTCATCGAAACAGAAGATGTGTACTGGAGGGTTTCCACCACAGCGGAGTCAAGTCCGCCTTGGCGAGGGGTGAGGTTTCAAGTGACTCTCGCCCCAATGATGCTTTTTCCACCACAATGGTTCTGCTCTAACAGAGTTGATTCCGTTGGGGTGGAAATACTGTTCAGGTGGCCTATAAATATTTTTAGGTCATATTTTCTTTTCCCAAATAGCTAACTTCGAAACCAGCGTCGCATAATGGTATTTTCTAAGCTTTAGGAGCATTTCCAACCTTGAGGTAATATATTCTTCCTCTCTTATGGCTTAAGTTATGATTATGGGCTCTTTTAATGGTGGTTTAGCATATTATGTGAGTTTGGGAATATGAGTTATGCATGTTATGAGAATAATAGAACTATATGGGTGATTTTAATGGAGATTCATGGATCAAATAGTATTAATATCATAAATTAGGATTGAGTTATGTTAGATTATCATGTTTTTAAACTTAATTTGATTATAGAAGTTTTTTTTTCAAAAAGGGAAAAAATCTAAGGTTTCAAATTGGGGCTTCTAGATTATTGTTCAATTAGGGATTCAAATATGTATAGTTTTTCTATTAATTTATGGATATGATTACTAGGTATGTAATAGACGTTTTTGAGTATTAAAGTTTGGGTCATGGTGATGTGGGCCCAGGATGGGTATTTAATGTCTTGTTTCATTATGACCAGAAAGAGGTCGGAAAGGTAAGAACACTTATGAGATAATGGAAACATTGAGATGATAATAATACGGATGGCTCAGGTTGCATGCTGCAATGGATATTGATACGCAGGTAATGAAGTTGCACACCTGCAACATGATTGGCATTTGACAAATGAGCCATGGGCTCTAGTCAGATTCGTGTGTGGAATTTCGACTGGCTAGGAGTGGTATATGGATTTTGCGGGTCCTCCATGGGTGTACAATCATAATTAAACCTTGATGTATTATATATCAGGTTGAGAAATGTACCTTTCATATGCATTACATTCATATCATTCATACATTTGTACATTGATTAATTGTGGTTTGACAATGTGATATGATTAGTTATTGGAACTTGAGTGAAACCCAAATTTACTTGGAATGAAATGATTGTATAGGATCGAAATAGTCACTATGATTAAGCTTGACTCTGTGAATACTTGGAAATAATGATTATGCTGGTCTTTATGAACACTTGGATAAATGGATGAGGTTTTTGAATTGATTGGGTTGCCGTGTGTGGCTTTCTTTCTCGTGTATGCATTTTGGGGTTTTATAATTGTAAGTCTAAGTGTGTGATATCAACTACTACTGTGGTCAGAAATGTATATTATTCCATGACACTTATCTAGGCCTAGAGAATTTTGTGCATTTGTGTGTTGTCTGGTATTATCTATCATGTGACTGGGTAATGAGTCTAGTAAGGCACATGTGATAAGTTTCACTAGTGGAAAGGTATATATGGAATGATCTAAGTGTGTCAAATCGTAACTCTATAGAGACTTAACTAAGGGTAAATGCTAAGGTTAATAAAGGGGTTAATGTCATCATTATTAGCTTAGGTGTAACACTCTTGGAAGCATCCTAAAATAGTTGTTGTGATGTCAGTATTGAATTATTTATTTAATGTGATATGTTGGGTATGTGGGTTAAGCTTGAATATGACTTGGACAAGAGAGTACTAGTCGGTGGGTACTATGATAGTAAGGTCCCTGTATATGTGAATGGATTGATTGTACCTGACTGTGATTGGAACCTTATATGAACAATGTGACTTGATGAATCAGTGAATTGATATATGTACAACATGACTTATATGATTGATTGAACTGTCTAGTATAGGCTTATCTGGCGTCAACTTGATATTCATCTTTGTTACGTATCTTCTGTCGTAGTCAGCCTATGATATCTACCGGTGTACGTTGTGTACTCATGCTACACTTGATGCATCATTTTTTATGCAAATACATGTCCCACTGCCAGTTCGAGATCTCGAGTTTGAGTTCAAGCAGATTGACTTCCAGTATTCAGGGTCAGGATGCTATCTTCCGGCATACCTTGGATGCTCATTGTCTTACTCTGTCTATACCTTGATTCGAGAAACGTGATTCAGATTTTCAGACTATGTATTCAGTTTGGCCTGTGTGCAACTTTTTCAGACTTATTTCATATTATGTTAGTGCTCTTGTATCTATATACTAGATCTTTGGGGGGTGTTTGTTGATGTTTTCAGACTTGTTGCTTATTTAGCAATTTATAGTATGAGACAACTTTTGAGTATCTCGATATCTTCCGCTTTTACTTGTTGTATTATGTTGAATATTTGGGAGTGGTTCTCCTATGTGGTGGGATTATGTAGGTGCCACCACGGCTTCTGAAAATGGGTCGTGACAAAGTTGATATCAGAGATTTAGGTTAAACAATTTTAAATACAAAAGCAATGTTTAGTAGTGTCTTGCGGATCGACGCAGAGACATCCATACTTATCTTCCAGAGTCTATGGGACATTTAGGAAACATCATTTCCTTCATTCAATTCGTGCTAAGTTGAATCAAATTGGTATCTAAATTTCTTCCTTCTATTCTATCACCGATGGTGGTAACACACTCTTTAATTGGTGCATAAGTGGTTCGATATGATGTCGCACAATGGGGTATGATATGTCATATCATGATTCAGATGCATGACCGAGTTAAATCTTCAGCTATGATTTAAAGGTTAAGTTGATTGAGGTTATGATTGTGACTTCTCAGTTTAGTGATATCCTTGAAAAATAGGTATGGAAATTCAGAGATGCAATAGAAAGAATTTGGATGGATCAATCTCTGCTGTATAAAGGGAAAAATTGGTATCTGACGTGTTTGTTGGCACAAGTTGCAAGGTGTTCGAGGGTGGATGTCGTATAGGCTATAGGATGTTAAGTTGGCTTCGATTTGACAATATTGTGATAGTAAAGTAGAATTAGTAGTTGTGAGTTATTTTAGGGAATGGTTTTCTGTTCGAGATCTGGTGGCAATGTTACTCGTGATGATTGAAGCTTAGTGGAATAGATAATCGCGTTTCATCACCTAAAGAGTATTCATTTGTTCACTTGACATTTTGAGGTTAGTGATGATAGGGATCGTTGAAACCAAGAGATTGTTGATTTGTAAGTTATTTCCTAGTTGTTTAGTAATGAGTGAGTGTAAAAGACGTGTATGTGTTGGTATAATGGACTTGTCGTAGGCTAATGGGAGCCAGTGATCGACTAATAGGAATAACTTTTGCGTTGGACGAGTGTGGAGGTATATTTGAGGGATTATCGGGTGATGCATTTAGTTCTTGGATAAGATTTGTGGGAATGACATGTAAGGGTTAATACTTGAGAAGTTTCATAGTACTACTATGATGACTTTGGATGTGATCGAAGGACATGAAAATTGCAAGGGTTGGTTGGATATGTTATGGATCGGCAAAATCAGATAAAGATTAGATTTTCGTAGGCAAACATCATGTAGACTCTCGAATAAGGTGTTGGTCAATAGAAATATTTATGGTAACGGGTTGACGATCAGGTAAAGATTGGGTTTTCATAAGCAAACATCGTGTAGACTCTCAAATAAGGTGTTGGCCAATAGGAATATTCATGGTAACGAGTTGACGATTTTGATCTAATTCTAGTTGTGAAAGGCTTCAAGTATCAATAATCGAGTCGGTGAACGTATGGACTAGTTTAGGAAGACAATTATTGCGATCAAGGAATTTTGGCAAGGGTATTTTGATGAAACTATATGAGGATGTTAGCAGGAGTGTATGTTCTGTAATTTGGGATCATTTTCAAATTATGGATCAGTTCAGTGATGGTTCGGGATATCATTTGGGTACTAAATGTCTGTTGGTCAGAGTAACCAGAGTGGGTTGTTGTCTTTTCCAGTTAAGGAATTTCATAAAGGATGGTAAATAGAATGTGTCGGATTTTTTTGGAAGACGTTTTCATGTTTAAAGGTTTGAGTAATGATCAGTTGTTAGCGGTGAACATGATTCGAATGAATGGTGGAAATGTAAGAAATTTTGATAAATGCATGGTTGATCTGATATGGATTGAGTAAGATACATCTACAAGATACCACTAATTTGTGGATATGGAGGAGGAACATGAAAACCAAATGAGAAAAAATTATCATATTAAGAATAAAGAAATTGGTAAAAGAAATAGATTTATAAACAATGAAAACACATTCATCGTTTAATAAAATTAATTTTTTAAATAAAATGTTATGAGATGAAACAACTTTTAATAAACTTTAGGAAAGAAAATGATATTGTAATGGGTTTTCAAGATGAGATGTTAATCACAAAACAAAAAAAAGGATATAACTTGTGAAAAAAAATAGAAAAATATTTTGAAAATGAGATAGAAGAAATTAAAACACACATAGAAGATGTTGTAGCAACATATAGAAGGATAATAAAGATAAATACAAGAATAAATGAACAAAAAATTATGATATTAGATATAGAAGCAGATCTACGAATGGAAATAGAACACTATGGATGAAAAAAGACTAATGGAACAACAAAATAAGTTATGAGAACTTAGAATGATAGCAGATAAACCCTTACATTTAATAGAGATCTAAACCAACATATAGTAAGTTGCAGAATAAGTATAGATCTAATAGAAGGAAAAGATCAACGTTTACAAGAAAATTCTAAACAAATATATGAACAGGAAACTATTAAAGAATTAAAAAATAGAATAGCATTAAAAGGTGAAAAGTTGAGACAAAAGGAAGAAGAAAATTTGAAACTGCTGGAGAAAAAATTAAGAGAGATAATCAGAAACTATAATGAATTAAAATATCTAAATGATATTATAGAAGAACAATATAAGTACATCAACCTATTAAAATATAGATAAAGAAAAAGAAATAGTAGAAGACTATAAAGAAACATATTATCAAATGAATACATATGAAGGAGGATCAACACAAATATTAAGCTTTAATCCAGAAACATATCAGAAGATACAAGATAAAAAAGAGGAATTTATCTATTAAGAAAATATTTAAAACAAAATGGTTTGAAAGAAATAAAGAAATAAGATATCTAACACACAAGCATGAAAATATAATAGATACAATGAGTGTAAATGGAAGAACAAAAATAAACTTGATAATAGATGAAGTAATAGAAAGAGAGTTAGCAAAACTATCTACAAGAGAAGCTAGAAAATATAGAAACATATACTTTGGAGGAGTAGAATTTACTATAAAAGTATACTTTCAGAAAAACATAGATACACCTATACAAATATACATATTAGATGATAGGATATTAGGAAATTTACAAGATTCTTTAATATCAGTAATAAAAGGAAATTTAATATATCAAAAACTAAAATTTATGGTACAACCAGACTTTAGTATATCATTAAAAGATGAACACAAAGACTTAGCCTTAACACTATATTACAAACTTGATGGAATAACAATGCCACCAGGAAGTAAAGTCATAAGTATTGAAAAAAAATGATATATGCCCTAACCGGAAACCACCATGTAAAGAAACAACATGAAATGAATATATTAGTATCAAGAATGTACCAAGAAATATTAGAACAGATAGAACATAAAGAAAATTCCAAAATAACTATACCAGAAGAAATATATATGGATTTTAATACCAGAACCCTTACACCATCAAAAAGATTAATACCAAAAATAGAAGGATCTAGATTGAGTATTACAAGAGAACCGATAATGTCATGACAGACTAGCGTTATACAACCTAGAATATTAGATTTAATAAATATAAACACAAATAGATTGAAGATTAAGGTAAAATATTTAAAGGTATGATAACAACAGATTGTATAGCTGAAATAAATACTGGAGCTATTAAAAGTTTTATACATATAAGTAAGATTAATGAAAATGATTGTGATTTAATAGACCCACAAACTTATAATTATCCTGAAAATGAAAGATAAATAATAATTACTAAAAGTATTAATTTAAGATTCAAATTCAAGATTTAGAATATAAGATAAATAGAGGAGTAATAGAATATGACAGTTTCACTGAACTACTTTTAGGAAGTGACTTTTTAACCATGATAAATTATAAGATAAATAATAACGGAATTGAAATAAATGATCAAGGAAAAACAAGATTCGTAAATAAAGTATGAATATACAAAGAGAAATAATAGCGAAAAAACAGAAATTGGTATGACTAACCCTAACGAAAAAATTAATGCGTTATGAGATGAAATAAAAGTAAAAGTAAAAATGAAAAATACATTGATAATAATGGATGAAATAAAAGAAAATCAAAACCAAATACAACAAGTGATAAGAGAAGAATTGACTAACCTATGGAATCTATCTGAAATACCAACATTTAAGATAATATTAGAAAAACTTAATATGTTAATAGAAGAGAAAAACAAAGGTAAACAAGTAGCAGGAGATAACGAACTAAGTACAAGTAAAGAAAATACAATAACTAGTACTACTAAACAACCAGAATTAGTACCAATAGATGCGTAGAGAAGAAGTAAAGAACCTATAATGGTAGACATTAGTAAAATAAAACCAAAATTATCCACAGAAGTAGAAAAAACATTGGATAGTCTAGCGTTATTAAATAAAAAAAGACAATTTTAATGGAAAAACAAGAACCTAGTGTACCGAGTGTACTTATGTTTTTAAAAAATAATGGGAAAAAGATAATAGAAAAAGAAAGATACAAGTATGAACCTATAAGGACAATAACACCAAAAGAAGATAAAAATTCAAAAGAAGAAAATATTTACTTAAAAGACACAGAAAAAACAACCTATGAATATTTAAACCTAAAACTAGATAAACAAGAACAACAAATATGTGAGTTAAAAACAGAGAATACAAAATTGAGATCACATATTAACGAAGAATGGTATGATAAGTATAAAAAATATAAACACAAATTTAAAGATACGAAGAAAATATTAAAGGAAACCAAAGTAGAATTAAAACAAACAAAAGAAGAATTAAATGAGGTAAAACAAGAATTAACAGAGGAAATGGAAATCCTTAGAGAACAACTAAGAAAGTTAAAAGGAAAAAAGAAAGTGAGGAAAAATACTAAAACAAGTGATGAAAGTACAACTAGTAGTAACGAAAAAACTATTAGTGACTCAGACAAAGATAGCAACGATAAGTTAACTAACCACGAAATACAAGTAGTAGAATTTATAGAAGAAGTAGAGAACGAAGAAAACTCAAAAATAGTAAAAGAAAACAACCAGATAATAGAAGCTTTACAAAAAATGAAAAGAGTAAATGCAATCATAGAAGAAGAACCTGAAAGTGATATAGAAGATGAATTTAATAGACCTATAGAAACAGAAATAGAAATAGATGATGTAATAAATGAAGATGCAAATGATTATCCTGAAAAAGAATTAGTAGACCCTAATTTAGAAATAATAGCAAGAAAACGGACGAGATTACCAAACCACATACCAGCAGGACAACAAGCCAAATTAAAAGAATTTGTAGGATCAATGGCACAAGGAGTAAACTACAATGGATATTTTCTAGACCTAGATAATGTTTATGATGAACAAGAAATAGGAAGAAGGATAACTGAGTGGAATCTTGGAATGTATATAGCACTAATAAACTCTACACAAACAGAAAACCTAGAATACATGTATGAATTAATATCTAAAACATTAATTGGAAAATTAGAATATTGGATAGAATCTATAGCATACCAATTAAGAGGAGAAGTACTTAGCCATGCAACAGATTGGAAATCTATGTTAATAATATTTGATATTATACTAAAAAGAGAATTTTTAGGAGAAAGATGGTTAGTATCTAGAGAAAGCGTACTTGTAGAAAGAAAAATTGAAATAGTAATGAATTTGAATAATATGAAATGTTGTAAGATTAATAAATTATCAGAATATACAATTAGTTTTAGTAAGTTCTTTTCTGAAGCAAGATTCTTACCACAAGAAGATTTAATATATCAACAACTTTATTATGACCACTTGCCAACACCTTATAACACTGAAGTAGCAAAAGAATATACCCAACTAGAACAAAAAGAAAATACATTAGGAGAAAGAATAAGAGTACTAAGAGCATACTTAATGCGAAAATGCGAAGAATTTAGAATGCAACAAAAGATTTAAAAAGATAAGAAACTAGGATTAAGAGAAATATGTGGATGCACAGAAAGAAGATTAGTATTTGGATGTGATGATAAAATAAAAGAAAGGAAATATAAGAAAAGTAATAAAAGATATCAAACAAAGAAATATAGGAGAAATAATAATTATGATAAGTATAATAACAAACCAAATTATAATAACAAACCTTATAGGAAAAAGAAATTTAAAAGATACAAGAGAAAATTTAGAAAAAGAAATTATGTGAAATCCGTAGAAGCAGAAAAGGTTAAAGAATGTAAATGCTGGAATTGTTATGAAAAAAGACATTATGCTAATAAATTCCCAAAGCTAAAGAAAAAAAGAGTAAAATATATAAATACGACACAATTTATAACGAGTTTACAACAGATCAGAGAATATAATGATAAATGGTATGAGTACAAAGACTTTTATGTCAGCCAAACTGATGAAGAAAGTGAATCGGAATTAGAAAATATTAACTTTATTAACCAACACTCAGATAGTGAAAGTAGTTCTGAGTAAAATGAACGTACAAGAAAAAGAAAAAAGAAAATTATTAGAAGAAAGAAATTATTGGATACAATGTGAACAACATGTTCGCTATAAGCTTGTTACAACTACAACTACAACTACAAGTGAAACAAGAAATAAATATTATAATGATAGATATAACAAGGTTACTAAAAAATTTAGTAGAATAAGAGAAAGATTAAGTGAGATAAATTGAAAACTTATTAGAATAAGAAGAAGTATAGAAGAAATAATGGAAGATGAAAACATTCACCAAGAGGTAAGAGAATTAGAACAAGATGAAAATCTCCAACAAAGATTAAGGGAAATCAGACAAAATACTAATACCTAATAAAATGGTAGCAATCTATATAGAAGCCCATATAGAATATAAGCCTAATGAAATGATAAAACAAAAAATCTTTATTGATAGCGGAGCAGATTTATACTTAGCTAGAAAAGATGTATTAGAATCACATAGGTGGAAGAGAACCAGATCACATAGAATAAGAGTATCAGGATTCAATGAACAATCAAAAGAATTAGATGTAGTAGCAGAAAACATGATAATTGTATTAGGAAAAACAATAATCAGATTACCAATAATAAATTAATTAGATAATATGAAACAACATGTATTATTAGGAAACAACTTCTTAGATTACATTAAGACACTAGTTTTAGATAGCAATACTTTTAGCTTACAAACACCTTGTAATAAATGGATAGTATTAAAAAGAATATTACCAATATATACATTAAGATTAAGTACTATAAAACCCGATAGGAATAATAACCTACAACTATTAAAAGAAAAATATCTTAATATACTAAAAATGAACTTTGGAGAAAATCCAATTCAACTATGGGAAAAAGAAAAAATATATGCAGAAATTAAGCTAATAAATGAAAATGATCTAATTAGATCCAAACCTATTAGATATAGTCCAACAGATCAAAAAGAATTTGAAACCCAATTAAAAGAATTACTAGAATAAAAAATGATACAAGAAAGTAAAAGCCCACATAGTAGCCCAACCTTTTAGTAAGGAAACATAGTGAACAAAAGAGAGGAAAAGGCAGAATGGTAATTGATTATAGAGAACTAAATAAAAAGACAATATTTGATGGATATTTTCTACCATATAAAATAAACCTTATTAACAGATTAGGAAATAAAAAATAGTTTAGTAAGTTTGATTGTAAAAGTGGATTTTGGCAAATAAAACTAACAAAGGAATCAAAATCTTTAACATCCTTTAGTGTCCCTCAAGGACACTATGAATGGAATGTACTACCCTTTGGATTAATGAATGCACCACAAATATTTCAAAGAAGAATGGACCAAGTGTTTAGAATAGAATTTTGTATAGTATATGTTGACGACATATTAAAGCGATAATCTAGAAGATCATATAAAACATCTAGAAGAATTTATAGTAACTATAAAATAACACGGAATATTATTATGTGAAAAAAATCTGAAATATTTAAAAACAATATTGAATATTTAGGATATATTATAGATAATGAAGGATTACAACTACAAGAACACATAGTAACAAAGATAAGGAATTTCAAAGAAAAGCTAGAAAGTAAAAAAGAAGTACAACAGTTCTTAGGAGTAATAAATTATGCTTCAGACCATATAAAGAATTTACCACTCTTAAGAAAATCATTACAAGAATTAACAAAGAAAAACATAACCTTTGAATGGAAAGAAGAACATACTAAAGCTATGAAAGAAATTAAGGAAAAGGTAAAAACATTACCAAAACATACAGTGATATAGGATGGGGAGCAGTCCTCATAGCTTATGATAAAGGAGATATAGATAAAGAAAAACCACTAATTTGTGGATATGGAGGAGAAACATGGAAACCAAATGAGAAAAATTATCATATTAATGAGAAAGAATTATTAGCAGTAAAATTTGGAATAAAAAGATTTCATTACCACTTATTACCAGTAAAATTTGTTGTTAGAACTGACAACACACAGGTAAGAACTTTTATTACAAAGAAGATAGATCCTTTACCAGAATTGAATACAAGGAGAAAATGACAATCATTCTTTTGTTTTTATGATTTTATATATCTGGAACTAAAAATGTTTTAGCTGGTTTTCTTAGCAGATATAACAATGTCGATCAATAGTGATAACCTAGAAGAATATATTACCAACGCCATAGATTCCATTATATAAACCAATGAAATCTAAATATCCAGATTACAAGAAAACACCAATCTTATAAATCAACTCAGAGAAGCCATACAAGACTTGATAACCCTGAAAACTTTACAAAATGAAACCCAATCCAAATTACTTATCACTACACTTGAAAAACCAAAAAACCCTACTAATAAAACTCTGGCACCATTTGTATCAAAACTGGATACTATACCATCTTCAATACCATCCTCTTCATCAATAGTATCAATGGCCAACAAACTGAAATATACATCTGAATATATCAGTGCCTATGAAAAGATCAATAAATTTTATGATTGTAAGACTAACCCTCATATTTTACGCAGTGCTAAACTGAGCAAGTATCCAAGATTCTTGTGCAGTGAACAGGCTAACCCGAAAATAGTATCAAAATTATTCACTTACGATTTTATTGATAAACTAATAGTGGATGAAAACATGTACAACATTGCCAGATTACCAAGTATTATTGTAGAATCTAAAAAACTCATGATGGAATCATTCGGAAAAGGAGTATATGGAATACAAATATTTTATGCATCAATAGACGTAACGGGAAAGCCGATTGTGATATGTCAAATATTCAAGACAGGAAAAAGTAGTACTACCAGTGAAGATGATGAAAATTTGAACATGAAAATACCGTGCATTTTGGAGAAATTCCAAGAGTGGCTCAGTGCAAAAAGAACATTTGGATTATTAACCTTGAAAACCAGAATAGAGGACATGTTATGAACAAAGAAAGCATGTATTATTGGCGACTCAAAAGAAGGAGCAGTGGAAGAAATTATCACCTTGTATTACAACAATGACATTATGACACAAGATACCATGAAACTAATAGAAATGCATGACATAATTATAAACCTGAAATATAAACATGCAAAAGAAACGATTGACCAATACCAAAGGACACTTGGACAAAATAGAAGGCCTGTAATAAATACTAGACCTACTACTATTACTAATACGATAGAAAAAAAGGAATTCTGATCCTTTTACATAAGGATGTGAGAAATTACTACTTTGATAGGGATCATGTAGCTTTGCTACTTGAAGACCAATTTACTACTCTGATAGGGAGCCTGTAGTTTTACTACTTGCAGCACCAATTTACTACTCTGATAGGGAGCTTGTAGTTTTTACTACTTGCAGCCCTAATTTACTACTCTGATAGGGAGTCTGTAGTTTTACTACTTGCAGCCCAATTTACTATCATATATTACTACGTACTACTATGTATTACAAACCATATCATTCAAAAAGAAAAAAAAGACAAAAACATTTATCAAGAGAATGACAAGGAAGACAATAGAAAAATAATCTGATGGAGATATCAACTCATGTCAAGAAGATATTATCAAGGAGGACACCTGGAAAGCAGCCGAACAAAAGGGACAAAAGAAGAAAGAGACAGGCACGAAAAATGACTACAACAAACACAAAAATTTGAAAATATCAGGCAATCATAAAAGAAAAACTGTAGCACTTTAGACTTTTGGAAAAGTCATTACTATTTACTTTATGACTTTTAGAAAGCAATTTTGTCATCTTATTAGCCGAGGTTATCTATATAAAGAGCCTCTTGCAACCATATCATTCATTCGAAAACTTTCTATACAAATCTTTGTTTGAAAACTCTCTATGTCTAGCTAAACCCCCTCCTTAGTCTATAATCAAGATCAATTATAATATCATAATACCAGAGATAAAACACTTTGAAAGATTATAATTAGAACCATATTAGTCTTTAAACCTGTACCTTGATAAGAATTTTAGAAGATAGTCTGTTGAGAACTCCCAGACACCTAGGTTAATTATCCCGTAATTTTGGTGGAAGAAGAAGGGAAGCAGGGCCAAGGGTGGGTTGAGATCTCCGGTGATCTGAAATTCTGATTAAGAGGTATAATTTTTAGACTATGTGTTTTTAATTATCATTTTGATAAGTGTTAAACTCTGTAATTATGATGTTCATATTGGTTAAAGATTATAGACTTTTATTTAAAAATGAATTTTGAGTTAATACTACCCGTTTCCTTACTACATGCTTATTATTTAATAAACTTAGATAAAACTTTATTAATATACCATCTATATTGCTACCCTCTTCAGGGTTACTAGATGATGAAAAGATCCGCCCAGAAATTGGGTTAGATATGGGTTATGGTGTCATTATTTTCGTACCTTTCAAACCGGGTGAAATGGTCTGGTATGCTCGGAGGAGTAGGTCTATCGTAGTGGACTCAGTGTTATGATCAATGGTCCATGAGGTTTGTGTTGGGTGACCAGTAGTAGATGGTGTTGATACATTGTGAAGGATAGCATGGATGAGTATTTCGGTACTAAGCCTTGGAAGTAATTGCACAATAAAAGGTAAATGGAAGGTAAGGTTGATACGTCAAAATTTTGGTAAGGATGGTAATTAGAAAGATATGACTGATAGAGATTTGACAAGGTGTCCAGAGTGTGGGCAAGTTTAGAGAAAGTACAAGGAAAATTTGAGGTATTTAGAGTTCGTGTGGTTCTATCAGACTTGCTTATCGGTAGAAGTTGAAGGACATGGAGATTATAATTAAGGGTATGGTTCATCGGTCCTACATTGATGACTTAGATAGAATCTATATTTGAAAGCTATGGGTGATGACATGTTCTTGATTGTTCATGAGGAAAGGAGATAGAAAAGATCATGGCATGTTTATGAAAAGTTTACTAGTTCATTTGGAATCCGTTCTGGTGGCTAATGATGATTAGAAATTGAGTATTTTATTCCAGGACAGATTTGTTCATTTAGGGCCGTGACGTATGTTACATTGACTGGAGGACTTGTGGTATTCTAGTAAACAACCGACAAAGAGTAGAAGTATGACGGTGTTACCAACTCCCATCGAAATTGCAAATAAGATTAATGATAATTTTTGAATGACTGTGATTCAAACAACTCTAATGGTTTGCACGGTTACTTGGTATGCATTGAGGAAGTACAATTGGTTATGGAAAGTATTTAGAGGGATCAGTCATTTTCTACGGATATGGCAAGAAAAAGTAATTAGTAGGCATGTTTAGAGTGTGGTAGTTTAGGAATTTGAGGGAAATTTAACTTGTGATGTGTGTTTATGTGTTCTAAGAAATCTTAGTGCGAAGGATGACATTTATAGTTGAGAAGGAAACTAGTAGAACTAGACAATGATTTCGGTATAGGTTGGACTACGGTTGAGGCTGCAACTAAGGGATGTTGGTAACTATTGTGGTAATTATGGATTCAATAAGAAATGAATTAAGGTATGGCTATGAACAAGTTAGGGAATCAAGCAGAGTCACTTCTTACATTCGAGAATCAACTATGGAGGAAATTTCAGTTACGAAGGGTAATGAAATTTGGGGTGTTGAGGCAAGTTATAACAGTTTGATTAACTAAGTGAACAGGCGGTGCTATAAATTTATTTCTTGTCGGTTGGGGCTCTCATGCGGTTCTTAAGGGGATTACTTGGTTACTCATCAGTTTCTGTTCCTTCCTTCTTCCATTTGAGGATGAACGTTTGTTTAATTGATATCTGATATAATGATCCATTAGGTTATTTTTAGCTAAAGACTCATATTTTACTATTTTACCCTTCCCATTAGACTATATGTATGGATTGTGATGTGCGTAGATGGGTGGCACAAATCTTGAGGTCTATTTATATATGTTTCGCGTGAAACGTCCAAGTCTGAGAACTTAGAGTTGGTTAGTCTGACTCAAAGTTGACTATTGTCTTGATGAGTTCATTTCCGAGTTGAGTTGCATCTGGTAGATCCGGAAGGTCATTTATGACTTAGTCGAGTCATTGGTTCATTTCCCAAGGCAATCAAATGTACGTTGTGGCTTTATTTGTAAAGTTTGGATTTTTTTCTCGAACGATTCTTTAGAAAAGTATGCTTTATCTCAGTTATTTTTTAAATCTGAGGGTACGACCGAGTTCATAGCATTATTTACCTTAGACGAGCATGTTTGGTTTGTGCCTGGCGGGTTCTGGGAGTGTTTCGGGTGTTGGATGAGAGTGTTTATCCATATTTCACTGCTCGTGTCTGGTGTCCACTGCGGTGATACCAGCATCCGCTCTGGCGGGTCTACCTCAACGAGAGATTGGCTCGCCGAAGCGGGAGATGGGGATTGGGGGGTTTCTGCCACAGTGGAGGTGGGTCCGCTATGTGGAGGGGTGGTGTCAAGGGACTCTTGCACCAGCGAAGCTTTTTTCGCTGCAGCTGGTCCGCTCTATCAGAGTCGATTTCGCTGGGGTGGAAATACTATTCACGTGGCCTATAAATATTTTTAGGTTAGATTTTCCTTTCCCAAATAGCTAACTTCGAAACTAGTGCCGCATAATGGTATTTTCTAAGCTTTAGAAGCATTTCCAACCTTGAGGTAATAGATTCTTCCTATGTTATGGCTTAAGTTATGATTATGAGCTCTTTTAATGGTGGTTTAGCATATTATGTGAGATGGGGAAGGTGAGTTATGCATGTTGTGAGAATAAGAGAGCTATATGGGTTATTTTAATGGAGATTTATGGATCAAATAGTGTTATTATCATGAATTTAGGATTGGCTTATGTTAGATTATCATATTTTAAAGCTTAATTTTATTATAAAAGTTTGTTTTCAAAAAGGAGAAAAATCAAGGGTTTTAAATTGGGCCTATTAGACTATTATTCAATTGGGGATGAAAATAGTGTTAATATTAGGATTTCATTGTGATTAACTTTATATTTATGAATAATATGTATATGGATAGACTTAGACTATCACGAGGCGCATCAAAAGGGCAAGGCGATCACCGAGGCTTTATTTGTTAGCGCTCATGTTCGGCAATGAGGTAGCCTACAGTTTAGTTTTTTAAGACATTGATAAATGTATGTAGTACTTATAAATGTTGATGGGTATTGGGTGTGTTGGGGGGCCAAGTCAAATAGTTATGATGAACGTTTGAGTGGGTACCGATGTTGAACTGTGATGATGGGTGATTTAGGGGATTAGCCTTATGCTGATTTTGATTACTGTTATTTGGGCTTGTCGCCATTATGTGGGATCATTGCCATATTTGATATTGTCATGTTTATTCATCACACATGCCTGATATGATATCTGAATTGTACTAGGATCATTGTTGATGAACTTCATTGATATGAAATCATGTGTATTGGATGATACATGTGTTATTGAACTTTTGGAAGCATGTGATATTTCATCTCCTTACATGATTGCATCTCATTAAATCAAGATATCTTTCCTTATATTGTCATTTTCATTCATACACTCATGGTTATATGATATTGATATGAGAGGTATAGATATGTTGTGGGCCCAAGAGGTTATAAATGTAAGAACACTTATGAGATTATGGCAACATTGAGATGATGATAATACAAATGGATAAAGTTGCACGCCGCAACAGATATGCGGGGAACGGAGTTGCACGCCTACAATATGATTAAGGCTCGACAAATGAGTCATAGGCTTTAGTCAAATTCGTGTGTGGAATTCTGGCCGACTTGGAGTGGTATATAGACTTCGCGGGTCTCCCATGGGTGTACAATCATAATTAAACCTTGACGTACTATATACCAGGTTGATAAAGTTATCTTGCATATGCATTGCATTCATATCATTTATACATCTATACATTGATTAATTGTGGTTTGTTAATGTGATATGGTTTGTTATTGGAACTGGGGTGAAACCCAGATTTACTTAAATTGAAATAATTGTATAGGACCGAAATGGTCGGTATGATTGATATTGACTCTGTGAATGCATGGAGATAATGATTATGTTGGTCTCAATGAACACTTGGATAAATAGTTGAGGTTGTTGAATTGATTGGGTTCCTCATGTATGAGTTTCTGGGTTTAATAATTGTAAGTCTAAGTGTGTGATATCAACTACTACTGTGGTTGAAAATGTGTATTATGCCATGACTTTTGTCTAGGTCTAGGGAATTTTGTGCATTTGTGTGTTGTCTAGTAATCGATCGTGTGACTAGTTAACGAGACTAGTAAGGCACATATGATAAGTGTCACTAGTGGAAAGGTAGATGTGGAACGATACATGTGTGTCAAACTGTAACTGTATAGAGACTTAACTAATAGTAAATGCTAAGGTTAATAAAAGGGTTAATGTCATCATGCTTAGCTTAGGTGTAACACTCTTGGAAGCGTACTAAAATGGTTGTTGTGATGTACGTGTTGACTTGTTTATTTAATGTGATAAGTTGGGTAAGTGGAGTTAATCTTGACTATGACTTGGATAAGAGAGTACTAGTCGGTGGGTACTATGATAGTAAGGTCCCTGTATATGTGAATGGATTGATTGTACCTGACTGTGATTGGAACCTTATGTGAATAATGTGACTTGATGAATTAGTGAATTGATATGTGTACAACGTGACTTATATGAGCAATTGAACTATCTAGCATAGGCTTATCTGGTGTCAACTTGATATTCATATTTGTTACGTATTATCCGTCATAGTCAGCCTATGATGTCTATCGGGGTACATTGTGTACTCATGCTACACTTGCTGCATATTTTTTTATGCAAATACATGTCCCTCTGCCAGTTCGATATCTCGTGTTCGAGTCCGAGTAGGTTGACTTCCAGTATTCAGGGTGAGGATGCTATCTTCTGGCATACCTTGGATGCTCATTTTCTTACTCTGTCTCTACCTTGATTCGAGAGACATGATTCAGATTTTCAAACTATATATTAAGTTTGGCCTGCGTGCCACTTTTTAGACTTGTTTCGTATTATGTTAGTGTTCTAGTATCCACAGACTAGATCTTTGGGGGGTGTTTGTTGATTTTTCAGACTTGTTACTTATTCCGCATTTATAGTATGAGATAACTTTTGTAGTATCTCGATACCTTCCGCTTTTACTTGTTGTATGATGTTGAAGATTTTGGAGTTGTTCGCCTACCTGCGACTCTTGAAAAGGGGTCATGACATGAAGTTCCAATATCCTTTTTTGTTCCAAACCTCAGGTTTATATCGATACTCGTGTGACATGATTCTTGCGTTCCTATTTTATCCATAAATCTTAAATCATATAATATTTTAGGTGCTAATGTTGATACATATATAGTAGGTGCAGCTCAGAGTACGACGAACGATGGTTAATATGAGTTATGGATAACCCTATTTGATTCCTGCGTATATAGATGGTCGTATGTGGCCGAATGGATATTGTTGTGCTATTTTGTAGCCTTGTGTAGTGTTGGTTATCTGTTTGGGTTGGTTGACAGGTTTTGGGTAGCCATGTTTACAGGGGAATCTCTGTCGAAATCCTAAGCATTAGAGCAACTTCAACATTCGCGGATGAATGTTCCTAAGGGGGAAGGATGCTACGCCTAGTAAGTTTTATGTTCCGTTGCATCGTTAATTGATAACGAGGTCCCGGGAAGACGTGCAACCTTACGGAATAGTAATGAAGGTTTATAGCTTGTTTATGGAAGTACCAGAGTATATGTAAGTTAAACGGATCTGAGAAAGCACATTTCGACGAAATTGGAAAGTTTCTAAATTTGACGGCTAGAATTGATGGACCGTACAATTTTGTACGGATCGTCAATTTGGGATATCTGGACCATCTATTTGTCTACAGATTTTGGGTTTTAGATCTTGGTTTTGACGGTCTAGATTGACGGACCGTACAATTCGTATGGACCGTCAATTCTGGCTGTCAAATTGATCGATGCAGAATGTTTTTAGTATATAAATCATTATCTTGACTTGGGTCCTCATTTCCCCCATTATACTAACCCTAAATTACTCCCAAGTTCATCCCCAAGGTTCTCCATACAATTTGGACTCAATTCAAAGGCAATCCGCTCAAGATTAACGTAAAGAATCCCTAAGCTATCGTTAATTTAGCTTCTTTCGCATTGTGCAGAATTTGGAAACAATTTTGTGATGGAATAAGCTTTAGACCAGGGAGGTTTCTTGGAATATTTAAGGTAAGTTTTGTCTCTCTTAGCCTGATCTTAAATTGGTATACATATTAAATTGAATTTCAGGGAGAATTCTTGAAGAACTTAACAACTATGAAAATTGAGGTTCAATTATGTTGTTTGGGTTGTTCTCATTGATTTGAGCTATTGAATGGAATTATACGAGTATTAATATCTTGGTAGAAAGAAGTAGGAGCAGAGGTAAAGATTGTTGAACCAAGATATACCAAATTTGACCTCAAAATGTTCGTATAAAGTATTGCACGCAATTTGTTTGACTATTTGATAAGATATGGGCTTGATTTTGACACAAATCATTTATATGATGTAGTTAATCATCCATAACGTGTACGAGGTTCAGCGAGACATAGTTAGATTTCTCGATAAGGTATGTAGGGCTTTCCTTCTTCTTCTTTATGGCATGATCCTCCCGATAACAATCGCTATAATCATGTTTTTGTAAAGACTCTAATCCTAGTCTATTAAGAATGCTCTGGATGAAAATCTGTCCTTGTTAAGATTATATTCTGATTTGATGTTCTTTCTTTTTCCTGAGTAAAATAGAGGTGTTTCATTTTATGATCGGAAAGTTGATGAAAGCAAGATGTCTTATTTCTTATGAATCATAACGAAGTAAAAGAGTATCAGTGTCCACATAAGGATAGTCGAGGCTATAACGACCTTACATCACCCTCACGGGTTGTTGAGTCATTCATAGACTTGGTATGGTCCTTACATGCATATATATTGTACTTACACTTCCCACAGAGGCCTATGGCGTTATACACGCGACTATACAAATATGATACTAATGGTATTTCCTAAAGAGGCCTACGACATTAGATACACGATCTATTATATACAGAATATTTCCCACAAAGGTCGATAGAATTATTTACGCGATTGAATACTTATACATAGTGAGACACTTATGAGGTTTTAGGTAGTACATTTGATTTTTTTGATTTACTATTGCTTTATTTACAGTTGATTATGCCCTACATATTCAGTACATCTTTCGTATTGATGTTCCTTTTGGAGACACTGTGTCCATGGCCGCAGGTACAGATAGACAAAGCGACGCTTCTCCTCAGTAGGTGGTTTGTCCAGTTGTGATTGTAGCACTCCCTTCTCTCGGAGTTGCAGTACAGGAGTCTTTAGGTATTGTATATATGTTACTAGCATTTTTGGTATGGCGGGGTCCTATCCCGATCTGTTGTGGTGTATATATCACTCTTAGAGGCTTGCAAAGTTATGTATAGTGGGTGTATGTTTGTTGTGGCCTTGTTGGCCTCTTTTTGTTAGTAGTGTACTCCTCTAGTGGCCTTGTCGGCCTTGGCTATATATATATATATACCCTGCTGAGACTCTTCTGCGTGCAGGTTGTTATTCATTCTTGCCTTATATGGTTATATGGAGGCCTTGTTGGCCCAAGTATCATACTACATGTGTCAGATACTACAGTGGTACGCTCAGGCCTTCAGGTGTTGGGTGTCGCCACACCCCCCCCTCCCAAGGCTGGGGTGTGACATTACTAACTCTGCTTACTTCAGACCAAAAGCCATTTTGAAGAAAACAATTACCTTACACACCAGCAATTCAATACTTGACCCTCGGGGCGTCAATATTATTTAAAGGTCATATTCGTTTCACAATTTTGGGGTACGTCAGGTATACATGGTC
Organism: Anisodus acutangulus; assembly: GCA_029783415.1. NCBI lineage: Eukaryota > Viridiplantae > Streptophyta > Magnoliopsida > Solanales > Solanaceae > Anisodus > Anisodus acutangulus. The sequence continues at coordinate 30,299,541 of CM056495.1, forward strand.
CAAAGGGGTGGCTTTGACATGACTTTACTATCTTCCCGTACTACTCATACTAAGGGTTATTCTACCATTTTCTAAGTCCCGAGATCTCTATAGGTTCTTATCAATGCGGTTCTACCATTATAGAAAGTAGGGTAACAAGACTTACATTTTACCATCATAATTTTGATTTCTTATAACCTCATGTATTCAGGTACTATGTACTTCCTTCTCCTCACTTTTCTTTCATCCAAACATCATTGCCTTACCTTTCTAGGCGTTCATCATTTCCTCTATCTATCAAATGCTCATACTCTGAGACTCTAGTATAACACTCGCACCTCTAAAGTATTAATATCCTGTTTGGGGGAGGGGGAGGAGGGTCTATCATTTATTTATCAAGAATACTGATTGGCTGGAGTCTTTCTAATAACTGAAATTACTGCAACTGTATAAAAAACGAGTTAGACTTGAATTATTATAACTCAGCTCTACTGCATGATCTATGAGATGAAATTATAGAACTATCCCTAAATGTCTTATATCCTCCTGTTTATAAGTGTCGTGCACAACACACCAATAAGAAAGACACTACAAGACACGGCTTGTAGACTCCCTAGGACTGACCTGCTCTGATACCAAGTTTGTCATACTCCAACTTCGAGGGGTGTGGCTGGCACCCGGTGCCTAAGAGGCCATAGTGTACCACTATTATAGCTAGAACATATAACTATCTAGGATAACAAGGCCTCGTAAGGCAATCACAAGGGAAACTAAAGTTAACAATTTGGCCAAATGACAACAGAACCATCCTGTGTTCATATATGATCAGGACGGCAAGGCCACAACTAGTCTCAGAAGGCTGTCAAGGCCACAACAACAGTATTATCAGACTAACAAGAAGGTTGGTCAGGCCATACAAAATGACAACACATGACCCAGTAGTCTACAAGCCACTAAGTGTCATATAACAACAACTAGGTCGGGACAGGGCCACGTCGTACCCATAATAAGATATATAAATGCATACCATGAGTCATACTGCAACTCCGAAAGAAATGGGAGTGATCAAACCCAATGCTGAATAGTAATCCTACTGAGGAGGCTGGTCCAATCGTCTATTTGTACTTGTGGGCATAAACCACAGTCTCCCCTAATAAAAGGGACATCAGTACGAAAGATATACTAAATATGTAAGGAAGGTAAACACGTAAATAAAAGATGTAGTATCAGAGGAAAGGTATAGAATCAACCTGAAACTCAGAAAAAGGCCATGGAGGGCGCACAACTGATACGATCATGAATATATGCATGTGAGTAAAACCGGGCCACTCTATGGGGCCATATAATATAATATACAGGCTATCTGTGGGGCAAATCAGATTATGTCATTTCATACACTGCCCAAATGTGGAACTCATTAATATCAAAACTAAATGCAGTGGTGTGCACAAATAGGTGACGTAGCCGACCGACTATAGCGAAGCTCGGTAAGAAAATAGCTACATATAGATAAGTGCAATGTAATACCTCAAGTTACCAAGATTAATATCAGAGTTGGAGTGACCTATCGTCGTTACCCTCTGACTATCGTTATTATCGCTATATTCTTCAACCCTAACTAGGCACCAAGAGATATGATGAATATGGAAAATATGATCATCAATGAATTCACAAGAGATATGAATAACTCGAACAAAAAAGAGTACATCAATATTAGGCTTCCTTGTGAGAAAATCAATTTGGAGATGTACTTATGTTAATTCATGACAATGAAAGGAAATTAGCCTTACATACCTTATTTAAAAAGCTACAAACGTCCCATAAGTCCTCGAACCTCCTACGGGCGATTATTTATATCACACAAAGGGTTGATATCAATATCAAACTCATATCCTATAGGGAGGTTCATTTAGGCTTTTTACTGAACAACTCATGTATGCAACTTCATAGGTCATGCATGGTTCAAATTCAATGTATCTCAGCACACCAACCTTCATCATCAGCTCTACTGATCTTTTACATACAAATTTATATGAATTTCCAATACTACAACTTCATACCAACTCTCCTCCATCTCCTTAAACTCATCAATATCTCAACAACTTCATAGCTTACTCTTAATTCACATAAATCAACTTAGTTTCAAAGTTTCTAAGACTTGGTTTATGAAGATCTTCCAACAATTCACTCCACAACTCTTATGTAATCATAAGAATAGGTAGACAAGGATAAAACACACCTTTAAACACAAGAATCTCCTCCAAATAAGAGTTACTTCACCTTCAACAATTCTCCAAAATCAATACTACGAAGAGAAAGACGATACAATGATAACTATTGGATTCACCATGTTAGATTTACTTGATGTACCTGTGTATTTGAGTCTAGGATGATGAGGGACTATTTAGAGAGTATCTAAGGTTGTCTAAGGTATGGAAAGTGTGGGAAATAAAGTCCCATGTCGAGCAAAACAATTTATATAAAAATAGAGTTTTTGCACCGCCAAGATGTACACCCTGAAGTACGGGCCGTACTTTTTTGTACGGGCCGTACATGGCACCATACTTTTTTTATGGGCCGTACATGGAACTGTACTTCTCTGATTGGAAAAATGTCTGTTTCTTTGAAAATAAGATTCTCTAAACTTAACTATTTATAGGTTATTCATCCCATAATTTCTTATACACTAGAAAATATACCTCCCGAAAGTTGGGTCAAAATCCTGTCTAGAATTCACCTACCTTTCCCCGAGTTTGAAAGAACTTAATTTCTTTGATTTGGTTGATCCAAAAACCTTTATAATAGTCTCAATACTTTACAATAAGACTTACCCTCGTATGGTCCCGTAACTCATCCGAACATACATTAGTTTGCTTACGATGCAATCGATGCAACAAGACAGAGTACGACGAGCTTACCATTTCTCAAACTTTACAACTCCTTAAATCCAATATGATTTATTTTATTTAATTCTCAAGTTGATCCTTTACTTGGACCTAGGTCAACTTACTCACGAAGAATCCCTCGTACAGAAGTATGGGATGTAACATCCTTCCCCCCTTAGAAATGTTTGTCCTTGAATGTTGAGGTAGCATAATTCCAAATTTCTAACTCTCAATATTCCAAAGAAAACTTTTGGCAGTCTCCTTTGTAACCCGGACTATCCAAACATATCAAGTATCCAAAAATATATTCAATGTCACACAGGGCCATATAACAATCATAATACAATACGCTGGCTTCCATGATTATTTATCCAGAAATTAAAAGGTTAGCCATAACTTACATCAACTGTCAAATGTCGAAAGCTAGGTTGCATCTGTTAAATCTATATCAATCAACATTGCCAAACGATAATTTATCCAGAAATTAAAAGGTTAGCCATAACACACACAATGTATGTTTAATATATAAGATAGGAATAGGGGAATCACATCACACGAATGATAATGTAAACTTGTAATTTAAAACAAACAATGGTATTTGGACTTCATGTCCTCATTCGTCTCCCAGGTCATCTTTTCCATATTGTTACTTTCCACAACACTGTAGCAAAGGCTATTTATTTAGCTTGAAACTTTTGAATCTAACGATCTAAAATAGTAACTGAGCTTTCTTCGTACAACAATTTTTCCCTAATTTAAACATCCTCTACAGGGGTAACACAGACGAGATTTCTTATACATTTCTGAAGCATTTAACATGTGAAACACTGGATGACCTGTTCTATGTTACAAATGTAGTTTAAGTCTTTAGGCCACCTGGCCACTCTGAACAATCTCTTATGGTCTGACATACCTGAAGTTAAACTTTCCCCTCTTTTTGACTCTTATCACGCCCTTCGTAGACAATATTTTCAAGAATCACTAACTTGAAATTTTAAGTTATGTTGTTATCCATCTGAGCATAATTTACTGACGATCCTAGGTAGTCAATATCTTCTGCTAAGAGATTTTTTCTGCTTTATGACTTAATACTTTAAATTAGATTTCATTGACTTTGGTTCACTTACTTCTAATCACCCGATAGGGGTTCTACATCTTCGTTCATTCAGAGCTTCATATGGTATCATTCTGATGCTCAACATGATAACCGTCATTGAACGCAACCTACTAAGAGATAGATGGTCATCCAAACTTCCTTTAGTATTCACTACGCAAATTCGTAACATGCCCTCGAGCGTCTAAATCATATGCTTGATTTAAATATATGTTTGGGGGTGGGGCTACCGGGTGCCCAAACACTTTTCGAATGATTTTTTGAACTTAGTTATAAATTGAGCACCATTGTCAAATGTCATACATACTATAGATACCTTGAAGGTGCACCATTCTCTTAACCGTACAATCTCGCATAGTCCTCAGCTGCATAAATAATCTTGATCATTACATCCACACATCATGATAGCAAGGTAACCCTTAGAAAAATTCCATATTAACCGTCTCCCATTCTCATCATATCTTCAATGTCCTGAGCCTGCCCATTGGTTTCTAGTGCTCAACCATACTTGTTGACAATTAACATACTGGATACACCCTATATTAGGTATATTTTTTGTACTGATGTCCCTTCTGGGGCACTGTGTTTATGCCCGTAGGTACAGATAGACAGAACGGTACTCCTCCTTAGTAAGTGGCCTTTTTAGATGTGATTATCGCACTCCCTTCTCTCATAGTTACAGTACACGAGTCTTTAGGTACTGTATATATATGTTACTAGCATTTTGGGTATGGCGGAGACCTGTCCCGACCTATTGTTATTTATATGTCACTCTTAGAGGCTTGCAGACTTTTGTATAGTGGGTGTATGTATGTCGTGGCCTTATCGACCCTTTTTTATTAGTAGTGTACTCCTCTAGTGGCCTTGTTGGCCTTGGCTATTTGTTTATATATCTATATATATATATCCTATTGAGACTCTTCTGCGTGCAGGTTGTTATTTAGTCTTGCCTACAAGTGTCAGATATTATAGTGGTATGCTCAGGCCTTCAGGTGCTGGGTGCCGGCCACACCTCCCAAACCTGGGGTGTGACAAACTTGGTATCAGAGCAGGCCTGTCCTAGGGAATCTGCATGCCGTATCTAGTAGTCTTATTTATGGGTGTGTTATGCACCACACTTATAAGCAGGAGGCTACAAGATATCTAGGATGGTTACTTTTCTTCCTAATGTAGATCATGCGATAGCGTTAAATCATAAGTGTTCATTCCTTAATCTTCATCTTATTTATGTTCTCAGTTATGCCTTTTACTACTCGAGGACAGAAGGCTCTACAAAGTGTAGATGAGAAGGCGAGAGAGGGTGCCAGTCAAGCACCACCCGCTGACCTAAGGAGTAGGAGCACTAGGATGAGGCAGTATCTCAGGCCTCTAGGACTCCACCCCCACTACCACCTCCAGAGGGGTAAATGGGAGCTGATATACCTATAATTCCTACTCCAGTTTCCCCTAATCAGGATCTAGATATAAGGAGTGTGGTGCAACTATTGACTTGACTTGTGGCCTCTTAGGCCCAGTGTCAGACTCTCGGTGTTGCTGATAGGGCTATGAGTGAGAGAGTTTGGGATTTTGTTAACCTGAACCCTTCAGTATTTACAGAGATAGATCCCAATACGGACCTACATAATTTTCTGGATAGAATGCAGTGGACCTTATGAGTTATGCATGCGATGGATGCTGAGATGGTAGACTTGGCTTCTTATAGATTACAGGATATGTCTGCGACCTATTTTGAGACTTGGGAGCAGACTCGGGTACCCCAAGCCCTACCTTTAGGCTGGAGGGAGTTCTCTGAAGCATATTTACAGCAGTATCTTCCTGTCAAGCTTCCACGAGCCAAATGAGATAGGTTTTTACACCTAGAGCAGGGGAATATAAGCATCCGAGAATATAGCCTGCAGTTCAACTCCTTGGCCAGGTATGCTCCCACGATTGTTGCTCACATGAGCGACTGGGTACATCAGTTTGTTAATGGGTTAGGGCCCTACTTGGTAAATGAGTACATGACAGCTTCGTTGAATCTTAATATGGATATTTCCCATATCCAGGCCTATGCATATAACTTGGAAGACCTTAAGAGGCAACAGTGAGTTGATCAAGAGTATGATAGGGGCCAACACAAGAGGGCCTAGTATGTAGGTCATACAGGGGTTTTGAGGCAAAATTTAGGCCTCAATTTTCTAGGCGCATATCTTATCCGACTACCAGTGCGCCACCATAGTTTTAGTGACAGCATCATAAGCCGACCACTTGTTCTGGTCATGGTCAGAGTTCACGGGCACATGCCCGTAGTATAATTCGAGCCAGATCAGGCTAACTTTACCACAATATGCTCAGTGTGGCATGGACCATCTAGGGCAATGCCATCGAGAGTTAGATGTCTATTATTTTTGTGGTTACCCAGGGTACATTGCTAGGGATTGCCTGATGAGAAGTAGAGGTGGTATGGCATAGCCAACAGAATCTGTAGCGGATTCCTCATCATCATTACGTCCTCCTAGATAAGATACGCAGACATTGGCTGGTAGGGGTAGATGCAAAAGAGCAGCATCTAGTTTGAGCGGTCCCCAGAACCGCATATATGCCTTGTCAGGTCGACATGACCTTAAGTCATCTCCAGATGTGGTTACACGTATATTATATATTTGCTCTCTTGACATATATGCTTTGCTAGATCCAGGTTCTACCTTGTCCTATATTACACCCTTTGTTGCTGGTAAGTGTGGAAAAGAGCCTGAATTATTAAATAAGTTATTTGAAGTGTCTACGCCCGTAGGCGAACAAGTAGTTGTTAGGCAGGTATATAGGAAATATGATATAAAGATCTATAATTGTCGCACTGTATCCGACTCGAATGAGTTAGATATGGTGGAATTTGATGTTATTATTGACATGGATTGGTTGGCTTCTTGCTATGTTAATGTTGATTGCTGAACGAAAGTCATTCGCTTTAACTTTCCAAGAAAGCCCGTCATTGAATGGAAGGGCAATGTTACAGCGCCTAATGGTAGGTTTATTTCCTACCTTAAGGCTCAAAATATGATCTCGAAAGAATATATCTACTACCTCATGCGAGTTCAGGATGCGGAGGCAAAACCTCTTGCCCTTCAATCAGTTCCTATCGTTAGTAAATTTCCTGATATATTCCCTGATGAACTTTCCAATATTCCTCTCAAAAGGGAAATCAAATTCACTATTGATATGCTCCAGGATACCCAGCCTATATCTATTCCTCCATATCGTATGGCTCATGCCGAGCAAAAAGAATTGAAAGCTCAATTAAAAGATCTTATAGAGATAGGCTTTATTAGGCCTAGTACCTCTACATGAGGTGCACCAGTGTTGTTCATCTGTAAGAAGGACGGTTCCTTAAGAATGTTTATTAAGTACCGCCAACTAAATAAGGTGACTATTAAAAACAAGTACCCACTCCCTAGAATCGATGATTTTTTTAATCAGTTGCAATGTGCTACGTATTTATCAAAGATTGATCTCAGGTATGGATATCATCAGTTATATGTCAACGAGAAAAATATTCCAAAGACCGCTTTTCGGACCAGATATGGCCACATGTTTATTGTTATGTCTTTTGGTCTAACTAATGCGCTGACAGCCTTTATGGATCTAATGAACCGGGTATTTAAGTCGTTCATGAACATTTTTGTAATAGTGTTTATTGACAACATTCTGGTATACTCTCGATCAGAAGCTGAGCATGCAAACTATTTGCGATTGGTGTTACAAACACTCTAGGATCGTGAATACTAAGTTTTCTAAATTTGAGTTATGGTTGAACTCGAAGGCTTTTCTAGGTCATGTAGTGTCGGATGAAGGCATAAAAATGGATGGTCAGAAGATCGAGGCGATAAATAATTGGCCGAGGCCCATAATTTCTATAGAGGTGCATAGTTTTTTAGGCATGACAGGTTATTATCGAAGGTTCATAGAGAATTTATCTTCTATTGCCGCTTCATTGACAAAGTGGATGCATAAGACGGAAAAGTTTCAGTGATCAGATACTTGCAAAAAGAGTTTTCAGGAGTTGAAAAATAAATTAACATCATCACTTATATTAGCGCTACCTGAGGGGTCGGAGGGCTATGTGGTGTACTACGATGCCTCCAAAGTAGGGTTGGGCTGTGTTTTGATGCAGCATAGCAAAGTCATTGTATATTATTCGAGGCAATTAAGGAAACATGACCAGAACTACCTGACTCAAGGCGGTTATATTTTCTCTAAAGATATGGTGTCATTATTTGTATAGAGTTCGTGTTGATATACTTATAGACCATAAGAGCTTGCAATATATATTCAAGTGGAAAGAGTATAATGTGAGACAACGAAGATGGCTTGAACTGCTAAAGGACTATGATGTGGATATTTTATACCATCCGGGCAAGGAAAATGGTGTAGCCGATGTGTTAAGCCATAAGTCAATGGGCAGCTTGAGACATGTAGAAGGTGACAAACTTGAGATGACTAGAGATCTATACCAATTGGCCAGCCTGAATGTATGACTATTAGATGCAGGAGATGAAGGTACTATAGTTCAAAACGTTGCCGAGTCTTATTTAGTAGAAGAAGTAAAGGCATGGCAATTTGATGATCCAACCCTGGTAAGGATTAAAGAAGGTGTTCTCTTTTAAAAGAAGCGGTTGTTTGAGTTGTCCGAGGATGGAGTTCTTAAGTATAAATGTCAGTTATGTGTGCCCGATGTTGAAGGACATCGAGTGAAGATTATGGCAGAGAGTCACCAGTATAGATATTTTATTCATCTTGGTCTACGAAGATGTATTATAGCAGAATTTGTCCCTTAGTGCCCAAATTGCCAACAAGTAAAGGTTAAGCATCAGAAACCTGGAGGATTTCTGCAAAATATAGAGATCCTAATATGGAAATGGAAGGCTATTAATATGAATTTCATTACAAGACTGCCTAATTCTCGTCGGAAATTTTATTCTATATGGGTTATCATGGATAAAATTATGAACTCAACTCATTTCCTATCGGTCTGAACTATTTACTCGGCTGAGGATTATGCCAAGCTTTATATTAAAGAGATAGTTCGACTTCTTGGAGTCTCGGTGTCTATTATATATGATAGAGGAGCATAGTTTACAACTAACATTTGGAGGTCTTTTCAGAAGGTCTTGGGTGTTCAGATTATTCTTAGCACCACTTTTCATCTATAAACTGACGGACAGGCCAAATTCACTATTCAGAAGCACGAATATGTGTTGTGAGCTTGTGTTTTAGGATTTATGGGAAATTGGGAAGATCGTTTGCCACTTATTGAGTTTGCCTATAAAAACAAATACCATTATAGTATTTAGATGGCACCATACGAGGTGCTATATGAGAGGAAATACAGGTCTCCTATTGGTTGGTTTGAGTTGGCGGGACAAAACTACTATGACCTGATTTGGTACAACAGGCTGTAGAAAAGGTGAAGTTAATTCAGGAACGGTTATTGATAGCTCAGAGTCGACAAAACACTTATTTAGATCACTGATGTTGTGATTTAGAGTTTCCCACGAGAGATTGAGTGTTCCTAAAGGTATCACCTATGAAAGGCGTGAAGAGATTAAGTAAGAAGGGAAAGCTTAGCCCCAGATACGTCGGGCCATATCAAATTATTTAAAGAATCAACCAAGTGGCTTACAAGCTCGAGTTACCTCCAACAATAGAAGCGGTTCACCAGGTATTCCACGTATCGATTCTTCATAAATGGTTAGAAGATCCTTCTCGCATAACCCCCAATGAGGATGTTCAGGTCACAGAGGACCTTTCAGATGAAGAACTTCCCATCGCTATCTTGGATCACCAAATCCGTAAGCTACGGACCAAAGAAGCTCTTATCCCTAAGAGGTCTTCCTCCACTAGCAGGTTTTTTTGGAAAACTCAGTTACTTCGATTAAAGTACTTTAGAGAAATAATAATATAGAAGAAATAGATTGGGAGGCCGAAGAAGATATGATGTGTAACAACCCATCCGGTTGTTTTAAGCTAAATACCCTTATTTGACTATTTTACCATTCCCTTAGACTCTATGTGGGGTTCGTGATGCATGGGGATGGGTGGCACATATCCCGAGGTGTATTTATATAAGTTTCAGATGAAAATCCTAAGTTTGAGAACTTAGAGTTGGTTAGTTTGACTCAAAGTTGACTTTTGGCTAGATGAGTTTATTTCTAGGTTTTGTTACTTCCGATAGACCCGAAAGGTCAATAATGACTTAGTCGAGTCATTGGTTCGCTTTGTGCTATGGTTTTATTTGTAAAGTTTGGATTTTGGTTTGTCTCGAATGATTCTTTAGAAAAGTATGCTTTAGCTCGGTTATTTATAAATCTGAGGGTACGAGCAAGTTCACTATTTACCTTAGACGAGTATGTTTAGTTTTTGCTTGAGGGGATCCGGGAGTGTTTCGAGAGTTGGATTGGAGTGTTTGGCCATATTTCACTGCTGGTGTCTGGTGTCTGCTGTGATGGCACCAGCCCACTCCAGCAAGTCCACCTTGGTGAGATGTTGGCTCATCGAAACAGAAGATGTGTACTAGAGGGTTTCCACCACAGCGGAGTCAAGTCCGCCTTGGCGAGGGGTGAGTTTTCAAGTGACTCTCGCCCCAATGATGCTTTTTCCACCACAATGGTTCTGTTCTAATAGAGTTAATTCTGTTGGGGTGGAAATACTGTTCAGGTGGCCTATAAATATTTTTAGGTCATATTTTCTTTTCCCAAATAGCTAACTTCAAAACCAGCGTCGCATAATGGTATTTTCTAAGCTTTAGGAGCATTTCCAACCTTGAGGTAATATATTCTTCCTCTCTTATGGCTTAAGTTATGATTATGGGCTCTTTTAATGGTGGTTTAGCATATTATGTGAGTTTGGGAATATGAGTTATGCATGTTATGAGAATAATAGAACTATATGGGTGATTTTAATGGAGATTTATGGATCAAATAGTATTAATATCATAATTTAGGATTGAGTTATGTTAGATTATCATGTTTTTAAACTTAATTTGATTATAGAAGTTTTTTTTCAAAAAGTGAAAAAATCTAAGGTTTCAAATTGGGGCTTCTAGATTATTGTTCAATTGAGGATTCAAATGTGTATAGTTTTTCTATTAATTTATGGATATGATTACTAGGTATGTAATAGACGTTTTTGAGTATTAAAGTTTGGGTCATGTTGATGTGGGCCTAGGATGGGTATTTAATGTCTTGTTTCATTATGATCAGTTTATATTAATGAATAATATGTACATGGATAGAATTCGAGTATAGAGAACGCATCTGAAAGAGGTCGGAAAGGTAAGAACACTTATGAGATAATGGAAAAATTGAGATGATGATAATACGGATGGCTCAGGTTGCATGCTGCAATGGATATTGATACGCAGGCAATGGAGTTGCACACCTGCAACATGATTGACATTTGACAAATGAGCCATGGGCTCTAGTCAGATTCGTGTATGGAATTTCGACTAGCTAGGAGTGGTATATGGATTTTGCGGGTCCCCCGTGGGTGTACAATCATAATTAAACCTTGATGTATTATATATCAGGTTGAGAAATGTACCTTTCATATGCATTACATTCATATCATTCATACATTTGTACATTGATTAATTGTGGTTTGACAATGTGATATGATTAGTTATTGGAACTTGGGTGAAACCCAAATTTACTTGGAATGAAATAGTCACTATGATTAAGCTTGACTCTGTGAATACTTGGAAATAATGATTATGCTGGTCTTTATGAACACTTGGATAAATGGATGAGGTTTTTGAATTGATGCTGGTCTTTATGAACACTCTGTGAAATAGTCACTTTGGGGTTTTATAATTGTAAGTCTAAGTGTGTGATGTCAACTACTACTGTGGTCGGAAATGTATATTATTCCATGACACTTATCTAGGCCTAGAGAATTTTGTGTATTTGTGTGTTGTCTGGTATTATCTATCCTGTGACTGGGTAATGAGTCTAGTAAGGCACATGTGATAAGTTTCACTAGTGGAAAGGTATATATGGAATGATCTAAGTGTGTCAAATCGTAACTCTATAGAGACTTAACTAAGGGTAAATGCTAAGGTTAATAAAGGGGTTAATGTCATCATTCTTAGCTTAGGTGTAACACTCTTGGAAGCATCCTAAAATAGTTGTTGTGATGTCAGTATTGAATTATTTATTTAATGTGATAGGGTATGTGGGGTTAAGCTCGAATATGACTTGGACAAGAGAGTACTAGTCGGTGGGTACTATGATAGTAAGGTCCCTGTATATGTGAATGGATTGATTGTACCTGACTGTGATTGGAACCTTATATGAACAATGTGACTTAATGAATCAGTGAATTGATATATGTACAATATGACTTATATGATTGATTGAACTCTCTAGTATAGGCTTATCTGGCGTCAACTTGATATTCATCTTTGTTACGTATCTTCTGTCGTAGTCAGCCTATGATATCTACGGGTGTACGTTGTGTACTCATGCTACACTTGATGCATCGTTTTTTATGCAAATACATGTCCCACTGCTAGTTCGAGATCTCGAGTTTGAGTTCAAGCAGGTTGACTTCCAGTATTAAGGGTCAGGATGCTATCTTCCGGCATACCTTGGATGCTCATTGTCTTACTCTGTCTATATCTTGATTCGAGAGACATGATTCAGATTTTCAGACTATGTATTCAGTTTGGCCCGTGTGCAACTTTTTCAGACTTATTTCATATTATGTTAGTGCTCTTGTATCTACATACTAGATCTTTGGGGGGTGTTTGTTGATGTTTTCAGACTTGTTGCTTATTTAGCAATTTATAGTATGAGACAACTTTTGAGTATCTCGATATCTTCCGGTTTTACTTGTTGTATTATGTTGAATTTTTGAGTGTGGTTCTCCTATGTGGTGGGATTATGTAGGTGCCACCACGGCTTCTAAAAATGGGTCGTGACAAAGTTGGTATCAGAGATTTAGGTTAAACAATTTTAAATATAAAAGCAATGTTTAGTAGTGTCTTGCAGATCGACACAGAGACATCCATACTTATCTTCCAGAGTCTATGGGACATTTAGGAAACATCATTTCCTTCATTCAATTCGTGCTAAGTTAAATCAAATTGGTATCTAAACTTCTTCCTTCTATTCTATCACCGATGGTGGTAACACACTCTTTAATTGGTGCATAAGTGGTTCGATATGATGTCGCACAATAGGGTATGCGATGTCATATCATGATTCAGACGCATGACCGAGTTCAATCTTCAGCTATGATTTAAAGGTTAAGTTGATTGAGGTTATGATTGTGACTTCTCAGTTTGGTGATATCCTTGAAAAATAGGTATGGAAATTTAGAGATACAATAGAAAGAATTTGGATGGATCAATCTCTGCTGTATAAAGGGAAAAATTGGTATCTGACGTGTTTGTTGGCACAAGTTGCAAGGTGTTCCAGGGTGGATGTCGTATAGGCTATAGGATGTTGAGTTGGCTTCGATTTGACAATATTGTGATAGTAAAGTGGAATTAGTAGTTGTGAGTTATTTTAGGGAATGGTTTTCTGTTCGAGATCTGGTGGCAATGTTACTCGTGATGATTGAAGCTTAGTGGAATAGATAATCGCGTTTCATCACCTAAAGAGTATTCATTTGTTCACTTGGCATTTTGAGGTTAGTGATGATAGGGATCGTTGAAACCAAGAGATTGTTGATTTGTAAGTTATTTCCTAGTTGTTTAGTAATTAGTGAGTGTAAAAGACGTGTATGTGTTGGTATAATGGACTCGTCGTAGGCTAATGGGAGCCAGTGATCGACTAATAGGAATAACTTTTGCGTTGGACAAGTGTGGAGGTATATTTGAGGGATTATCGGGTGATGCATTTAGTTCTTGGATAAGATTTGTGGGAATGACATGTAAGGGTTAATACTTGAGAAGTTTCATAGTACTACTATGATGACTTTGGACGTGATCGAAGGACATGAAAATTGCAAGGGTTGGTTGGATATGATATGGATCGACAAAATCAGATAAAGATTAGGTTTTCGTAGGCAAACATCATGTAGACTCTCGAATAAGGTGTTGGTCAATAGGAATATTTATGGTAACGGGTTGACGATCAGGTAAAGATTGGGTTTTCATAAGCAAACATCGTGTAGACTCTCAAATAAGGTGTTGTCCAATAGGAATATTTATGGTAACAGGTTGATGATTTTGATCTAATTCTAGTTGTGAAAGGCTTCAAGTATCAATAATCGAGTCGGTGAACGTATGGACTAGTTTAGGAAGACGATTATCCGATCAAGGAATTTTGGCAAGGGTATTTTGATGAAACTATATGAGGATGTTAGCAGGAGTGTATGTTCTGTAATTTGGGATCATTTTCAAATTATGAATCAGTTCAGTGATGGTTCGGGATATCATTTAGGTACTAAATGTCTGTTGGTCAGAGTAACCTGAGTGGGTTGCTGTCTTTTCCAGTTAAGGAATTTCATAAAGGATGGTAAATAGAATGTGTCGGATTTTTTTGGAAGAAGTTTCCATGTTTAAAGGTTTGAGTAATGATCAGTTGTTAGCGGTGAACATGATTCGAATGAATGGTGGAAATGTAAGAAATTTTGATAAATGCATGGTTGATCTGATATGGATTGAGTAAGATACATCTACAAGATACCACTAATTTGTGGATATGGAGGAGGAACATGAAAACCAAATGAGAAAAAATTATCATATTAAGAATAAAGAAATGGGTATCAGAGCTGGTAAAAGAAATAGATTTATAAACAATGAAAACACATTCATCGTTTAATAAAATTAATTTGTTAAATAAAATGTTATGAGATGAAACAAATTTTAATAAACTTTAGGAAAGAAAATGATATTGTAATGGGTTTTCAAGATGAGATGTTAATAACAAAACAAAAAAAAGGATATAACTTGTGAAAAAAAATAGAAAAATATTTTGAAAATGAGATAGAAGAAATTAAAACACACATAGAAGATGTTGTAGCAACATATAGAAGGATAATAAAGATAAATACAAGAATAAATGAACAAAAAATTATGATATTAGATATAGAAGCAGATCTACGGATGGAAATAGAACACCATGGATGAAAAAAGACTAATGGAACAACAAAATAAGTTATGAGAACTTAGAATGATAGCAGATAAACCCTTACATTTAATAGAGATCTAAACCAACATATAGTAAGTTGCAGAATAAGTATAGATCTAATAGAAGAAAAAGATCAACGTTTACAAGAAAATTCTAAACAAATATATGAACAGGAAACTATTAAAGAATTAAAAAATAGAATAGCATTAAAAGATGAAAAGTTGAGACAAAAGGAAGAAGAAAATTTGAAACTATTGGAGAAAAAATTAAGAGAGATAATCAGAAATTATAATGAATTAAAATATCTAAATGATATTATAGAAGAACAATATAAGTACATCAACCTATTAAAATATAGATAAAGAAAAAGAAATAGTAGAAGACTCTAAAGAAACATATTATCAAATGAATACATATGAAGGAGGATCAACAGAAATATTAAGTTTTAAGCCAGAAACATATCAGAACATACAAGATAAAAAAGAGGAATTTATCTATTAAGAAAATATTTAAAACAAAATGGTTTGAAAGAAATAAAGAAATAAGATATATAACACACAAGCATGAAAATATAATAGATACAGTGAGTGTAAATGGAAGAACAAAAATAAACTTGATAATAGATGAAGTAATAGAAAGAGAGTTAGCAAAACTATCTACAAGAGAAGCTAGAAAATATAGAAACGTATACTTTGGAGGAGTAGAATTTACTATAAAAGTATACTTTCAAAAAAACATAGATACACCTATACAAATATACATATTAGATGATAGGATATTAGGAAATTTACAAGATGCTTTAATATCAGTAATAAAAGGAAATTTAATATATCAAAAACTAAAATTTATGGTACAACCAGACTTTAGTATATCATTAAAAGATGAACACAAAGACTTAGCCTTAACACTATATTACAAACTTGATGGAATAACAATGCCACCATGAATTAAAGTCATAATTATTGAAACAAAAATGATATATGTCCTAACCGGAAACCACCGTGTAAAGAAACAACATGAAATGAATATATTAGTATCAAGAATGTACCAAGAAATATTAGAACAGATAGAACATAAAGAAAATTCCAAAATAACTATACCAGAAGAAATATATATGGATTTTAATACCAGAACCCTTATACCATCAAAAAGATTAATACCAAAAATAGAAGGATCTAGATTGAGTATTACAAGAGAACCGATAATGTCATGACAGACTAGCGTTATACAACCTAGAATATTAGATTTAATAAATATAAACACAAATAGATTGAAGATTAAGGTAAAATATTTAAAGGTATGATAACAACAGATTGTATAGCTGAAATAAATACTGTAGCTATTAAAAGTTTTATACATATAAGTAAGATTAATGAAAATGATTGTGATTTAATAGATCCACAAACTTATAATTATCCTAAAAATGAAAGATAAATAATAATTACTAAAAGTATTAATTTAAGATTCAAATTCAAGATTTAGAATATGACAGTTTCACTGAACTACTTTTAGGAAGTGACTTTTTAACCATGATAAATTATAAGATAAATAATAACGGAATTGAAATAAATGATCAAGGAAAAACAAGATTCGTAAATAAAGTATGAATATACAAAGAGAAATAATAGCGAAAAAACAGAAATTGGTATGACTAACCCTAACGAAAAAATTAATGCTTTATGGGCCAAAATAAAAGTAAAAGAAAAAATGAAAAATACATTGATAATAATGGATGAAATAAAAGAAAATCAAAACCAAATACAACAAGTGATAAGAGAAGAATTGACTAACCTATGGAATCTATCTGAAATACCAACATTTAAGATAATATTAGAAAAACTTAATATGTTAATAGAAGAGAAAAACAAAGGTAAACAAGTAGCAGGAGATAATGAACTAAGTACAAGTAAAGAAAATACAATAACCAGTACTACTAAACAACCAGAATTAGTACCAATAGATGTGTAGAGAAGAAGTAAAGAACATATAGTGGTAGACATTAGTAAAATAAAACCAAAATTATCCACAGAAGTAGAAAAAACATTGGATAGTCTAGCGTTATTAAATAAAAAAAAGACAATTTTAATGGAAAAACAAGAACCTAGTGTACCTAGTGTACTTATGTTTTTAAAAAATAATGGGAAAAAGATAATAGAAAAAGAAAGATACAAGTATGAACCTATAAGGACAATAACACCAAAAGAAGATAAAAATTCAAAAGAAGAAAATATTTACTTAAAAGACACAGAAAAAACAACCTATGAATATTTAAACCTAAAACTAGATGAACAAGAACAACAAATATGTGAGTTAAAAACAGAGAATACAAAATTGAGATCACATAATAACGAAGAATGGTATGATAAGTATAAAAAATATAAAAACAAATTTAAAGATACGAAGAAAATATTAAAGAAAACCAAAGTAGAATTAATACAAACAAAATAAGAATTAAATGAGGTAAAACAAGAATTAACAGAATTAAAAGAGGAAATGCAAATCCTTAAAGAACAACTAAGAAAGTTAAAAGGAAAAAAGAAAGTGAGGGAAAATACTAAAACAAGTGATGAAAGTTCAACTAGTAGTAATGAAAAAACTATTAGTGACTCAGACAAAGATAGCAACGATAAGTTAACTAACCACGAAATACAAGTAGTAGAATTTATAGAAGAAGTAGAGAACGAAGAAAACTCAGAAATAGTAAAAGAAAACAACCAGATAATAGAAGCTTTACAAAAAATGAAAAGAGTAAATGCAATCATAGAAGAAGAACCTGAAAGTGATGTAGAAGATGAATTTAATAGACCTATAGAAACAGAAATAGAAATAGATGATGTAATAAATGAAGATGCAAATGATTATCCTGAAAAAGAATTAGTAGACCCTAATTTAGAAATAATAGCAAGAAAACGGACGAGATTACCAAACCACATACCAGCAGGAACAAGCCAAATTAAAAGAATTTGTAGGATCAATGGCACAAGGAGTATACTACAATGGATATTTTCTAGACCTAGATAATGTTTATGATGAACAAGAAATAGGAAGAAGGATAACTGATTGGAATCTTGGAATGTATATAGCACTAATAAACTCTACACAAACAGAAAACCTAGAATACATGTATGAATTAATATCTAAAACATTAATTGGAAAATTAGAATATTGGATAGAATCTATAGCATACCAATTAAGAGGAGAAGTACTTAGCCATGCAACAGATTGGAAATCTATGTTAATAATATTTGATATTATACTGAAAAGAGAATTTTTAGGAGAAATATGGTTAGTAGCTAGAGAAAGCGTACTTGTAGAAAGAAAATTTGAAATAGTAATGAATTTGAATACTATGAAATGTTGTAAGATTAATAAATTATCAGAATATACAATTAGTTTTAGTAAGTTCTTTTCTGAAGCAAGATTCTTACCACAAGAAGATTTAATATATCAACAACTTTATTATGACCACTTGCCAACACCTTATAACACTGAAGTAGCAAAAGAATATACCCAACTAGAACCAAAAGAAAATACATTAGGAGAAAGAATAAGAGTACTAAGAGCATACTTAATGCGAAAATGCGAAGAATTTAGAATGCAACAAAAGATTAAAAAAGATAAGAAACTAGGATTAAGAGAAATATGTGGATTCACAGAAAGAAGAGTAGTATTTGGATGTGATGATAAAATAAAAGAAAGGAAATATAAGAAAAGTAATAAAAGATATCAAACAAAGAAATATAGGAGAAATAATAATTATGATAAGTATAATAACAAACCAAATTATAATAACAAACCTTATAGGAAAAAGAGATTTAAAAGATATTAAAATACCCCCTAAAACCAGGAAGAAATTTAGATACAAGAGAAAATTTAGAAAAAGAAATTATGTGAAATCCGTAGAAGCAGAAAAGGTTAAAGAATGTAAATGCTGGAATTGTTATGAAAAGAGACATTATGCTAATAAATTCCCAATGCTAAAGAAAAAAAGAGTAAAATATATAAATACGACACAATTTATAACGAGTTTACAACAGATCAGAGAATATAATGATAAATGGTATGAATACAAATACTTTTATGTTAGCTAAACTGATGAAGAAAGTGAATTGGAAGTAGAAAATATTAACTTTATTAACCAACACTCAAATAGTGAAAGTAGTTCTGAGTAAAATGAACGTACAACAAAAAGAAAAACGAAAATTATTAGAAGAAAGAAATTATTGGATACAATGTGAATGTTCGCTATAAGCTTGTTACAACTACAACTACAAGTGAAAGAAGAAATAAATATTATAATGATAGATATAACAAGGTTACTAAAAAACTTAGTAGAATAAGAGAAATATTAAGTGAGATAAATTGAAAACTTATTAGAATAAGAAGAAGTATAGAAGAAATAATAGAAGATGAAAACATTCACCAAGAGGTAAGAGAATTAGAACAAGATGAAAATCTCCAACAAAGATTAAGGGAAATCAGACAAAATACAAATACCTAATAAAATGGTAGCAATCTATATAGAAGCCCATATAGAATATAAGCCTAATGAAATGATAAAACAAAAAATCTTTATTGATAGAGGAGCAGATTTATGCTTAGCTAGAAAAGATGTATTAGAATCACACAGGTGGAAGAGAACCAGATCACATAGAACAAGAGTATCAGGATTCAATGAACAATCAAAAGAATTAGATGTAGTAGCAGAAAACATGAGAATTGTATTAGGAAAAACAATATTCAGATTACCAATAATATATTAATTAGATAATATGAAACAACATGTATTATTAGGAAACAACTTCTTAGATTACATTAAGACACAAGTTTTAGATAGCAATACTTTTAGCTTACAAACACCTTGTAATAAATGGATAGTATTAAAAAGAATATTACCAATATATACATTAAGATTAAGTACTATAAAAACCGATAGGAATAATAACCTACAACTATTAAAAGAAAAATATCTTAATATACTAAAAATGAACTTTGGAGAAAATCCAATTCAACTATGGGAAAAAGAAAAAATATATGCATAAATTAAGCTAATAAATGAAAATGATCTAATTAGATCCAAACCTATTAGATATAGTCCAACAGATCAAAAAGAATTTGAAACCCAATTAAAAGAATTACTAGAATAAAAAATGATACAAGAAAGTAAAATCCCACATAGTAGCCCAACCTTTTTAGTAAGGAAACATAGTGAACAAAAGAGAGGAAAAGGCAGAATGGTAATTGATTATAGAGAACTAAATAAAAAGACAATATTTGATGGATATTTTCTACCATATAAAATAAACCTTATTAACAGATTAGAAAATAAAAAACGATTTAGTAAGTTTGATTGTAAAAGTGGATTTTGGCAAATAAAACTAACAAAGGAATCAAAATCTTTAACATCCTTTAGTATCCCTCAAGGACACTATGAATGGAATGTACTACCCTTTGGATTAATGAATGCACCACAAATATTTCAAAGAAGAATGGACCAAGTGTTTAGAATAGAATTTTGTATAGTATATGTTGACGACATATTAAAGCGATAATCTAGAAGATCATATAAAACATCTAGAAGAATTTATAGTAACTATAAAATAACACGGAATATTATTATGTGAAAAAAATCTGAAATATTTAAAAACAATATTGAATATTTAGGATATATTATAGATAATGAAGGATTACAACTACAAGAACACATAGTAACAAAGATAAGGAATTTCAAAGAAAAGCTAGAAAGTAAAAAAGAAGTACAACAGTTCTTAGGAGTAATAAATTATGCTTCAGACCATATAAAGAATTTACCACTCTTAAGAAAATCATTACAAGAATTAACAAAGAAAAACATAACCTTTGAATGGAAAGAAGAACATACTAAAGCTATGAAAGAAATTAAGGAAAAGGTAAAAACATTACCAAAACATACAGTGATATAGGATGGGGAGCAGTCCTCATAGCTTATGATAAAGGAGATATAGATAAAGAAAAACCACTAATTTGTGGATATGGAGGAGGAACATGGAAACCAAATGAGAAAAATTATCATATTAATGAGAAAGAATTATTAGCAGTAAAATTTGGAATAAAAAGATTTCATTACCACTTATTACCAGTAAAATTTGTTGTTAGAACTGACAACACACAGGTAAGAACTTTTATTACAAAGAAGATAGATCCTTTACCAGAATTGAATACAAGGAGAAAATGACAATCATTCTTTTGTTTTTATGATTTTATATATCTGGAACTAAAAATGTTTTAGCTGGTTTTCTTAACAGATATAACAATGTCGATCAATAGTGATAACCTTGAAGAATATATTACCAACGCCATAGATTCCATTATACAAACCAATGAAATCTAAATATCCAGATTACAAGAAAATACCAATCTTATAAATCAACTCAGAGAAGCCATACAAGACTTGATAACCCTGAAAACTTTACAAAATGAAACCCAATCCAAATTACCTATCACTACACTTGAAAAACCAAAAACCCTACTAATAAAACTCTGGCACCATTTGTATCAAAACTGGCTACTATACCATCTTCAATACCATCCTCTTCATCAATAGTATCAATGGCCAACAAACTGAAATATACATCTGAATATATCAGTGCCTATGAAAAGATCAATAAATTTTATGATTGTAAGACTAACCCTCATATTTTACGCAGTGCTAAACTGAGCAAGTATCCAAGATTCTTGTGCAGTGAACAGGCTAACCCGAAAATAGTATCAAAATTATTCACTTACGATTTTATTGATAAACTAATAGTGTAGAAAAACATGTACAACATTGCCAGATTACCAAGTATTATTGTAGAATCTAAAAAACTCATGATGGAATCATTCGGAAAAGGAGTATATGGAATACAATTATTTTATGCATCAATAGACGTAACGGGAAAGCCGATTGTGATATGTCAAATATTCAAGACAGGAAAAAATAGTACTATCAGCGAAGATGATGAAAATTTGAACATGAAAATACCGTGCATTTTGGAGAAATTCCAAGAGTGGCTCAGTGCAAAAAGAACATTTGGATTATTAACCTTGAAAACCAGAATAGAGGACATGTTATGAGCAAAGAAAGCATGTATTATTGGCGACTTGAAAGAAGGAGCAGCGGAAGAAATTATCACCTTGTATTACAAAAATGACATTATGACACAAGATACCATGAAACTAACAGAAATGCATGACAGAATTATAAACCTGAAATATAAACATGCAAAAGAAACGATTGACCAATACCAAAGGACACTTGGACAAAATAGAAGGCCTGTAATAAATACTAGACCTACTACTATTACTAATACGATAAAAAAAGGGAATTCTGATCCTTTTACATAAGGATGTGAGAAATTACTACTTTGATAGGGATCATGTAGCTTTGCTACTTGAAGACCAATTTACTACTCTGATAGGGAGCCTGTAGTTTTACTACTTGTAGCACCAATTTACTTACTCTGATAGGGAGCTTGTAGTTTTTACTACTTGCAGCCCTAATTTACTACTCTGATAGGGAGTCTGTAGTTTTACTACTTGCAGCCCAATTTACTATCATGTATTACTACGTACTACTATGTATTACAAACCATATCATTCAAAAAGAAAAAAAAGACAAAAACATTTATCAAGAGAATGACAAGGAAGACAATAGCAAAAGAATCTGATGGAGATATCAACTCATGTCAAGAAGATATTATCAAGGAGGACACCTGGAAAGCAGTCGAACAAAAGGGACAAAAGAAGAAAGAGACAGGCTCGAAAAATGACTACAACAAACACAAAAATTTGAAAATATCAGGCAATCATAGAAGAAAAACTGTAGCACTTTAGACTTTTGGAAAAGTCATTACTATTTACTTTATGACTTTTAGAAAGCAATTTTGTCATCTTATTAGCCGAGGTTATCTATATAAAGAGCATATTGCAACCATATCATTCATTCGAAAACTTTCTACACATATCTTTGTTTGAAAACTCTCTATGTCTAGCTAAACCCCCTCCTTAGTCTATAATCAAGATCAATTATAATATCATAATACCAGAGATAAAACACTTTGAAAGATTATAATTAGAACCATATTAATCTTTAAACCTGCACCTTGATAAGAATTTTAGAAGATAGTCTGTTGAGAACTCCCAGACACCTAGGTTAATTATCCCATAATTTCGGTGGAAGAAGAAGGGAAGCAGGGCCAAGGGTGGGTTGAGATCTCCGGTGATCTAAAATTCTGATTAAGAGGTATAATTTTTAGACTATGTGTTTTTAATTATGATTTTGATAAGTGTTAAACTCTGTAATTATGATGTTCATATTGGTTAAAGATTATAGACTTTTATTTAAAAATGAATTTTGAGTTAATACTACCTGTTTCCTTACTACATGCTTATTATTTAATAAACTTAGATAAAACTTTA
Organism: Anisodus acutangulus; assembly: GCA_029783415.1. Taxonomy (NCBI): domain Eukaryota; kingdom Viridiplantae; phylum Streptophyta; class Magnoliopsida; order Solanales; family Solanaceae; genus Anisodus; species Anisodus acutangulus. The sequence continues at coordinate 30,323,072 of CM056495.1, forward strand.
TTAATATACCATCTATATTCCTACCCTCTTCAGGGTTACTATATGATGAAAAGATCCGCCCAGAAATTGGGTTAGATATGGGTTATGGTGTCATTATTTTCATACCTTTCAAACCGGGTGAAATGGTCTGGTACGCTCGGAGGAGTAGGTCTATCGTAGTGGACTCAGTGTTATGATCAATGGTCCATGAGGTTTGTGTTGGGTGACCGGTAGTAGATGGTGTTGAGACATTGTGAAGGATAACATGGATGAGTATTTCGGTACTAAGCCTTGGATGTAATTGCACAATAAAAGGTAAATGGAAGGTAAGGTTGATACGTCAAAATTTTGGTAAGGATGGTAATTAGAAAGATATGACTGATAAATATTTGACAAGGTGTCCAGAGTGTGGGCGAGTTTAGAGAAAGTACAAGGAAAATTTGAGGTATTTAGAGTTCGTGTGGTTCTATCAGACTTGCTTATCGGTAGAAGTTGAAGGACATGGAGATTATAATTAAGGGTATGGTTCATCGGTCCTACATTGATGACTTAGATAGAATCTATATTTGAAAGCTATGGGTGATGACATGTTCTTGATTGTTCATGAGGAAAGGAGATAGAAAAGATCATGGCATGTTTATGAAAAGTTTACTAGTTCATTTGGAATCCGTTCTGGTGGCTAATGATGATTAGAAATTGAGTATTTTATTCCAGGACAGATTTGTTCATTTAGGGCCGTGACGTATGTTACATTGACTGGAGGACTTGTGGTATTCTAGTAAACAACCGACAAAGAGTAGAAGTATGACGGTGTTACCAACTCCCATCGAAATTGCAAATAAGATTAATGATAATTTTTGAATGACTGCGATTCAAACAACTCTAATGGTTTGCATGGTTACTTGGTATGCATTGAGAAAGTACAATTGGTTATGGAAAGTATTTAGAGGGATTTGGCAAGAAAAAGTAATTAGTAGGCATGTTTAGAGTGTGGTAGTTTAGGAATTTGAGGGAAATTTGATTTGTGATGTGTGTTTATGTGTTCTAAGAAATCTTAGTGCGAAGGATGACATTTATAGTTGAGAAGGGAACTAGTAGAACCAGACAATGATTTCGGTACAGGTTGGACTACGGTTGAGGCTGCAACTAAGGGATGTTGGTAACTATTGTGGTAATTATGGATTCAATAAGAAATGAATTAAGGTATGGCTATGAACAAGTTAGGGAATCAAGCAGAGTATCTTCTTACATTCGAGAATCAACTATGAAGGAAATTTCAGTTACGAAGGGTAATGAAATTTGGGGTGTTGAGGCAAGTTATAGTAGTTTGATTAACTAAGTGAACAGGCGGTGCTATCAATTTATTTCTTGTCGGTTGGGGCTCTCATGCGGTTCTTAAGGGGATTACTTGGTTACTCATCAGTTTCTGTTCCTTCCTTCTTCCATTTGAGGATGAACGTTTATTTAATTGATATCTGATGTAATGACCCATTATGTTATTTTTAGCTAAAGACTCTTATTTTACTATTTTACCCTTCCCATTAGACTCTATGTATGGATTGTGATGTGCGTAGATGGGTGGCACAGATCTTGAGGTCTATTTATATATGTTTCGCGTGAAACGTCCAAGTCTGAGAACTTAGAGTTGGTTAGTCTGACTCAAAGTTGACTATTGTCTTGATGAGTTCATTTCCGAGTTGAGTTGCATCTGGTAGATCCGGAAGGTCATTTATGACTTAGTCGAGTCATTGGTTCATTTCCCGAGGCAATCAAATGTACGTTGTGGCTTTATTTGTAAATTTTGGATTTTTTTTCTCGAACGATTCTTTAGAAAAGTATGCTTTAGCTCAGTTATTTTTGAAATCTGAGGGTACAAGCGAGTTCATAGCATTATTTACCTTAGACGAGCATGTTTGGTTTGTGCCTGGCGGGTTCTGGGAGTGTTTTGGGTGTTGGATGAGAGTGTTTAGCCATATTTCACTGTTCGTGTCTGGTGTCCACCGCGGTGATACCAGCATCCGCTCTGGCGGGTCTACCTCAACGAGAGATTGGCTCGCCGAAGAGGGAGATGGGGATTGGGGGTTTCTGCCACAGTGGAGGTGTGTCCGCTGTGGGGAGGGGTTGTGTCAAGGGACTCTCGCACCAGCGAAGCTTTTTTCGCTGCAGCTGGTCCGCTCTATGAGAGTCGATTCCGCTGGGGTGGAAATACTGTTCACGTGTCCTATAAATATTTTTAGGTTAGATTTTCCTTTCCCAAATAGCTAACTTCGAAACCAGTGCCGCATAATGGTATTTTCTGAGCTTTAGAAGCATTTCCAACCTTGAGGTAATAGATTCTTCCTATGTTATGGCTTAAGTTATGATTATGAGCTCTTTTAATGGTGGTTTAGCATATTATGTGAGATGGGGAAGGTGAGTTATGCATGTTGTGAGAATAAGAGAGCTATATGGGTTATTTTAATGGAGATTTATGGATCAAATAGTGTTATTATCATGAATTTAGGATTGGCTTATGTTAGATTATCATATTTTAAAACTTAATTTTATTATAAAAGTTTGTTTTCAAAAAGGAGAAAAATCAAGGGTTTTAAATTGGGCCTATTAGACTATTATTTAATTGGGGATGAAAATAGTGTTAATATTAGGATTTCATTGTGATTAACTTTATATTTATGAATAATATGTATATGGATAGACTTAGACTATCATGAGGCGCATCGAAAGGACAAGGCGATCACCGAGGCTTTATTTGTTAACGCTCATGTTCGGCAATGAGGTAGCCTACAATTTAGTTTTTCAAGACATTGATAAATGTATGTAGTACTTATAAATGTTGATGGGTATTGGGTGTGTTGGGGGGCCAAATCAAATAGTTATGATGAACGTTTGAGTGGGTACCGATGTTGAACTGTAATGATGGGTGATTTAGGGGATCAGCCTTATGCTGATTTTGATTACTGTTATTTGGGCTTGTCGCCATTATGTGGGATCATTGCCATATTTGATATTGTCATATTTATTCATCACACATGCCTGATATGATATCTGAATTGTACTAGGATCATTGTTGATGAACTTCATTGATATGAAATCATGTGTATTGGATGATACATGTGTTATTGAACTTTTGGAAGCATGTGATATTTCATCTCCTTACATGGTTGCATCTCATTAAATCATGATATCTTTCCTTATATTGTCATTTGCATTCATACACTCATGGTTATATGATATTGATATGAGAGGTATAGATATGTTGTGGGCCCAAGAGGCCAGAAATGTAAGAACACTTATGAGATTATGACAACATTGAGATGATGATAATACGAATGGATAATGTTGCACGCCGCAACAGATATTGATATGCGGGGAACGGAGTTGCACGCGTACAATATGATTAAGGCTCGACAAATGAGTCATAGGCTCTAGTCAGATTCGTGTATGGAATTCTGGCTGACTAGGAGTGGTATATAGACTTCGCGGGTCTCCCATGGGTGTACAATCATAATTAAACCTTGACGTACTATATACCAGGTTGATAAAGTTATCTTGCATATGCATTGCATTCATATCATTTATACATCTATATATTGATTAATTGTGGTTTGTTAATGTGATATGGTTTGTTATTGGAACTGGGGTGAAACACAAATTTACTTATATTGAAATAATTGTATAGGACTAAAATGGTCGCTATGATTGATATTGACTCTGTGAATGCATGGAGATAATGATTATGTTGGTCTCAATGAACACTTGGATAAATAGTTGAGGTTGTTGAATTGATTGGGTTCCTCATGTATGAGTTTCTGGGTTTAATAATTGTAAGTCTAAGTGTGTGATATCAACTACTACTGTGGTTGAAAATGTGTATTATGCCATGACTTTTGTCTAGGTCTAGGGAATTTTTTGAATTTGTGTGTTGTCTAGTAATCGATCGTGTGACTAGGTAACGAGACTAGTAAGGCACATATGATAAGTGTCACTAGTGGAAAGGTAGATGTGGAACGATATATGTGTGTCAAACTGTAACTGTATAGAGACTTAACTAAGGGTAAATGCTAAGGTTAATAAAAAGGTTAATGTCATCATGCTTAGCTTAGGTGTAACACTCTTGGAAGCGTACTAAAATGGCTGTTGTGATGTACGTGTTGACTTGTTTATTTAATGTGGTAAGTTGGGTAAGTGGAGTTAATCTTGAATATGACTTGGATAAGAGAGTACTAGTCGGTGGGTACTATGATAGTAAGGTCCCTGTATATGTGAATGGATTGATTGTACCTGACTGTGATTGGAACCTTATGTGAATAATGTGACTTGATGAATTAGTGAATTGATATGTGTACAACGTGACTTATATAAGCGATTGAACTATCTAGCATAGGCTTATCTGGTGTCAACTTGATATTCATATTTGTTACGTATTATCCGTCATAGTTAGCCTATGATGTCTATCGGGGTACATTGTGTACTCATGCTACCTTGCTGCATATTTTTTTATGCAAATACATGTCCCTCTGCCAGTTCGAGATCTCGTGTTCGAGTCCGAGTAGGTTGACTTCCAGTATTCAGGGTGAGGATACTATCTTCCGGCATACCTTGGATGCTCATTTTCTTACTCTGTCTCTACCTTGATTCGAGAGACATGATTCAGATTTTCAAACTATATATTAAGTTTGGCCTGCGTGCCACTTTTTTAGACTTGTTTCGTATTATGTTAGTGTTCTAGTATCTACAGACTAGATCTTTGGGGGGTGTTTGTTGATTTTTCAGACTTGTTACTTATTCCGCATTTATAGTATGAGATAACTTTTGTAGTATCTCGATACCTTCCGCTTTTACTTGTTGTATCATGTTGAAGATTTTGGAGTTGTTCGCCTACCTGCGACTCTTGAAAAGGGGTCATGACATGAAGTTCCAATATCCTTATTTGTTCCAAACCTCAGGTTTATATCGATACTCGTGTGACATGATTCTCGCGTTCCTATTTTATCCATAAATCTTAAATCATATAATTTTTTAGGTGCTAATGTTGATACATATATAGTAGGTGCAGCTCAGAGTGCGACGAACGATGGTTAATATGCGTTATGGATAACCCTATTTGATTCCTGCGTATATAGATGGTCGTATGAGGCCGAATGGATATTGTTGTGCTATTTTGTAGCCTTGTGTAGCGTTGGTTATCTGTTTGGGTTGGTTGACAGGTTTTGGGTAGCCATGTTTATAGGGGAATCTCTGTCGAAATCCTAAGCATTAGAGCAACTTCAACATTCACGGATGAATGATCCTAAGGGGGAAGGATGCTACGCCTAGTAAGTTTTATGTTCCGTTGCATCATTAATTGATAACGAGGTCCTGGGAAGACGTGCAACCTTACGGAATGGTAATGAAGGTTTATAGATTGTTTATGGAAGTACCAGAGTATATGTAAGTTAAACAGATCTGAGAAAGTACATTTCGACGAAATTGGAAAGTTTCTAAATTTGACGGCTAGAATTGATGGACTATACAATTTTGTACGGATCGTCAATTTGGGATATCTGGACCGTCTATTTATCTACAGATTTTGGGTTTTAGATCTTGGTTTTGACGGTCCAGGTTGACGGACCGTACAATTCGTATGTACCGTCAATTCTGGCTGTCAAATTGATCGATGCAGAATGTTTTTAGTATATAAATCATTATCTCGACTTGGGTCCTCATTTTCCCCATTATACTAACCCTAAATTACTCCCAAGTTCATCCCCAAGGTTCTCCATACAATTGGGACTCAATTCAAAGTCAATCCGCTCAATATTAACGTAAAGAATCCCTGAGCTATCGTTAATTTAGCTTCTTTCGCATTGTGCAGAATTTGGAAACAATTTTGTGATGGAATAAGCTTTAGACCAGGGAGGTTTCTTTGAATATTTAGGGTAAGTTTTGTCTCCCCTAGTCTAATCTTAAATTGGTATACATATTAAATTGAATTTCGGGGAGAATTCTTGAAGAACTTAACAACTATGAAAATTGAGGTTCAATTATGTTGTTTGGGTTGTTCTCATTGATTTGAGCTATTGAATGGAATTATACGAGTATTAATATCATGGTAGAAAGAAGTAGGAGCAGAGGTAAAGATTGTTGAACCAAGATATACCAAATTTGACCTCGAAATGTTCGTATAAAGTATTGCACGCAATTTGTTTGACTATTTGATAAGATATGGGCTTGATTTTGACACAAATCATTTATATGATGTAGTTAATCATCCATAACGTGTACGAGGCTCAGCGAGACATAGTTAGCTTTCTCATAAGGTATGTAGGGGTTTCCTTCTTCTTCTTTATGGCATGATCCTCCCGATAACAATCGCTATAATCATGTTTTTGTAAAGACTCTAATCCTAGTCTATTAAGAATGCTCTGGATGCAAATCTGTCCTTGTTAAGATTATATTTTGATTTGATGTTCTTTCTTTTTCCTGAGTAAAATAGAGGTGTTTCATTTTATGATCGGAAAGCTGATGAAAGCAAGATGTCTTCTTTCTTATGAATCATAACAAAGTAAAAGAGTATCAGTGTCCACATAAGGATAGTCGAGGCTGTAACGACCTTACATCACCCTCACATGTTGTTGAGTCATTCATAGACTTGGTATGGTCCTTACATGCATATATATTGTACTTACACTTCCCACAGAGGCCTATGGCGTTATACACGCGACTATACAAATATGATACTAATGGTATTTCCCAAAGAGGCCTACGACATTAGATACACGATCTATTATATACAGAATATTTCCCACAAAGGTCGATGGAATTATTTACACGATTGAATACTTATACATAGTGAGACACTTATGAGGTTTTAGGTAGTACATTTGATTTTATTGATTTACTATTGCTTTATTTACAGTTGATTATGCCCTACATATTCAGTACATCATTAGTATTGATGTTCCTTTTGGAGACACTGTGTCAATGCCCGCAGGTACAGATAGACAGAGCGACGCTCCTCCTCAGTAGGTGGTTTGTCCAGTTGTGAGTGTAGCACTCCCTTCTCTTGGAGTTGCAGTACAGGAGTCTTTAGGTATTGTATATATGTTACTAGCATTTTTGGTATGGCGAGGCCCTATCCCGATCTGTTGTGGTGTATATATCACTCTTAGAGACTTGCAAAGTTATGTATAGTGGGTGTATGTTTGTTGTGGCCTTGTTGGCCCCTTTTTGTTAGTAGTGTACTCCTCTAGTGGCCTTGTCGGCCTTGGCTATATATATATATATATATCCTGCTGAGACTCTTCTGCATGCAGGTTGTTATTCATTCTTGCCTTATATGGTTATATAGAGGCCTTGTTGGCCCAAGTATCATACTACATATGTCAGATACTACAGTGGTACGCTCAGGCCTTCAGGTGCTAGGTGTCGGCCATACCCCCCCCCCAAGGCTGGGGTGTGACATTACTATCTCTGCTTACTTCAAACCAAAAGCCATTTGAAGAAAACAATTACCTTACACACCAGTAATTCAATACTTGACCCTCGGGGCGTCAATATTATTTAAAGGTCATATTCGTTTCATAATTTTGGGGTACATCAGGTATACATGGTCCAAAGGGGTGGCTTTGACATGACTTTACTATCTTCCCGTACTACTCATACTAAGGGTTATTCTACCATTTTCTAAGTCCCGAGATCTCTATAGGTTCTTATCAATGCGGTTCTACCATTATAGAAAGTAGGGTAACAAGACTTACATTTTACCATAATAATTTTGATTCCTTATAACCTCATGTATTCAGGTACTCTGTACTTCCTTCTCCTCACTTTTCTTGCATCCAAACATCATCACCTTACCTTTCTAGGCGTTTATCATTTCCTCTATATATCAAATGCTCATACTCTGAGACTCTAGTATAACACTCGCACCTCTAAAGTATTAATATGCTGTTTGGGGGAGGGGGAGGAAGGTCTATCATTTATTTATCAAGAATACAGATTGGCTGGAGTCTTTCTAATAACTGAAATTACTGCAACTGTATAAAAAAATGAGTTAGACTCGAATTATTATAACTCAGCTCTACTGCATGATCTATGAGATGAAATTATAGAAACGATCCCTAAATGCCTTGTATCCTCCTATTTATAAGTGTCGTGCACAACACACCAATAAAAAAGACACTACAAGACACGGCTTGTAGACTCCCTAGGACTGACCTGCTCTGATACCAAGTTTGTTATACCCCAACTTCGAGGGGTGTGGCTGACACCCGGTGCCTAAACGGCCATAGTGTACCACTATTATAGCTGGAACATATAACTATCTAGGCTAACAAGGCCTCGTAAGGCAATCACAAGAGAAACTAAAGTTAACAATTTGGCCAAATGACAACAGAACCATCCTGTGTTCATATATCATCAAGACTGCAAGGCCACAACTAGTCTCAGAAGGCTGTCAAGGCCACAACAACAGTATTATCAGAATAACAAGAAGGTTGGTCAGGCCATACAAAATGACAACACATGACCCAGTAGTCTACAAGCCACTAAGTGTCATATAACAACAACCAGGTTGGGACAGGGCCCCGTCGTACCCATAATAAGATATATAAATGCATACCCAGAGTCATACTGCAACTCCGAAAGAAATGGGAGTGCTCAAACCCAATGATGAATAGTAATCCTACTGAGGAGGCTGGTCCATTCGTCTATCTGTACTTGTGGGCATAAACCACAGTGTCCCCAATAAAAGGGACATCAGTACGAAAGATATACTAAATATGTAAGGCAGGTAAACACGTAAATAAAAGATGTAGTATCAGAGGAAAGGTATAGAATCAACCTGAAACTTAGAAAAAGGCCATGGAGGGCGCACAATTGATACGATCATGAATATATGCATGTGAGTAAAACCGGGCCACTCTATGGGGCCATATAATATAATATACAGGCTATTTGTGGAAAATCAGATTATGTCATTTCATACACTGCCCAAATGTGGAACTCGTTAATATCAAAACCAACTGTAGTGGTGTGCACAAATAGGTGACGTACCCGACCGACTATAGCGAAGCTCGGTAAGAAAATAGCTACATATAGATAAGTGCAATGTAATACCTCAAGTTACCAAGATTAATATCAGAGTCGGAGTGACCTATCGTCGTTACCCTCTGACTATCGTTATTATCGCTATATTCTTCAACCCTAACTAGGCACCAAGAGATATGATGAATATGGAAAATATGATCATCAATGAATTCACAAGAGATATGAATAACTCGAACAAAAAATAATACATCAATATTAGGCTTCCTTGTGAGAAAATCAATTTGGAGATGTACTTATGTTAATTCATGACAACGAAAGGAAATTAACCTTACATACCTTATTTAAAAAGCTACAAACGTCCCATAAGTCCTCGAACCTCCTACGGGCGATTATTTATATCACACAAAGGGTTGATATCAATATCAAACTCATATTCTATAGGGAAGTTCATTTAGGCTTTTTACTGAACAACTCATGTATGCAACTTCATAGGTCATGCATGGTTCAAACTCAATGTATCTCAGCACACCAACCTTCATCATCAGCTCTACTGATCTTTTACATACAAATTTATATGAATTTCCAATACTACAACTTCATACCAACTCTCCTCCATCTCCTTAAACTCATCAGTATCTCAACAACTTCATAGCTTACTCTTAATTCACATAAATCAACTTAGTTTCAAAGTTTCTAAGACTTGGTTTATGAAGATCTTCCAACAATTCACTCCACAACTCTTATGTAATCATAAGAATAGGTAGAGAAGGATAAAACAGACTTTTAAACACAAGAATCTCCTCCAAATAAGAGTTACTTCACCTTCAACAATTCTCCAAAATCAATACTACGAAGAGAAAGACGATACAATGATAACTATTGGATTCACCATGTTAGATTTACTTGATGTACCTGTGTATTTGAGTCTAGGATGATGAGGGACTATTTAGAGAGTATCTAAGGTTGTCTAAGGTATGGAAAGTGTGGGAAATAAAGTCCCATGTCGAACAAAACAATTTATATAAAAATAGAGTTTTTGCACCGCCAAGATGTACACCCTGAAGTACGGGCCGTACTTTTTTGTACGGGCCGTACATGGCACCATACTTTTTTTTATAGGCCGTACATGGAACGGTACTTCTCTGATTGGAAAAATATCTGTTTCTTTGAAAATAAGATTCTCTAAACTTAACTATTGATAGGTTATTCATCCCATAATTCCTTATACACTAGAAGATATACCTCCCGAAAGTTGGGTCAAAATCCTGTCTAGAATTCACCTACCTTTCCCCGAGTTTGAAAGAAATTAATTTCTTTGATTTGGTTGATCCAAAAACCTTTATAACAGTCTCAATACTTTACAATAAGACTTACTTACCCTCGTATGGTCCCGTAACTCATCCGAACATACATTAGTTTGCTTACGATGCAATCGATGCAACAAAACAGAGTACGACGAGCTTATCATTTCTCAAACTTTACAACTCCTTAAATCCAATATGATTTCTTTTATTTAATTCTCAAGTTGATCCTTTACTTGGACCTAGGTCAACTTACTCACGAAGAATCCCTCGTACAGAAGTATGGGATGTAACATCCTTCCCCCCTTAGAAATGTTTGTCCTTGAATGTTGAGGTAGCATAATTCCGAATTTCTAACTCTCAAGATTCCGAAGAAAACTTTTGGCAGTATCCTTTGTAACCCAGACTATCCAAACATATCAAGTATCCAAAAATATATTCAATGTCACACAGGGCCATATAACAATCATAATACAATACTCTGGCTTCCATGATTATTTATCCAGAAATTAAAAGGTTAGCCATAACTTACATCAACTGTCAAATGTCGAAAGCTAGGTTGCATCTGTTAAATCTGTATCAATCAACATTGCCTAACGATAATTTATCCAGAAATTAAAAGGTTAGCCATAACACACACAATGTATGTTTAATATATAAGATAGGAATAGGGGAATCACATCACACGAATGATAATGTAAGCTTGTAATTTAAAACAAACAATGGTATTTGGACTTCATGTCCTCATTCGTCTCCCAGGTCATCTTTTCCATATTGTTACTTTCCACAACACTGTAGCAACGGCTATTTATTTAGCTTGAAACTTATGAATCTAACGATCTAAAATAGTAACTGAGATTTCTTCGTACAATAATTTTTCCCTAATTTAAACATCCTCTACAGGAGTAACACATACGAGATTTCTTATACATTTCTGAAGCGTTTAACATGTGAAACACTGGATGACCTGTTCTATGTTACAAATGTAGTTTAAGTCTTTAGGCCACCTGGCCACTCTGAACAATCTCTTATGGTCTGACATACCTGAGGTTAAACTTTCCCCTCTTTTTGACTCTTATCACGCCCTTCGTAGACAATATTTTCAAGAATCACTAACTTGAAATTTTAAGTTATGTTGTTATCCATCTGAGCATAATTTACTAACGATCCTAGGTAGTCAATGTCTTCTGCTAAGAGATTTTTTCTGCTTTATGACTTAATACTTTAAATTAGATCTCATTGACTTTGGTTCACTTACTTCTAATCACCCGATAGGGGTTCTACATCTTCGTTCATTCAGAGCTTCATATGGTATCATTCTGATGCTCAACATGATAACCGTCATTGAACGCAACCTACTAAGAGATAGATGGTCATCCAAACTTCCTTTAGTATTCACTACACAAATTCGTAACATGCCCTCGAGCGTCTAAATCATATGCTTGATTTAAATATATGTTTGGGGGTGGGGCTACCGGAGTGCCCAAACACTTTTTGAATGATTTTTTGAACTTAGTTATAAATTGAGCACCATTGTCAAATGTCATACATACTATAGACACCTTGAAGGTGCACCATTCTCTTAACCGTACAATCTCGCATAGTACTCAGCTGCATAAATAATCTTGATCATTACATCCACACATCATGATAGCAAGGTAACCCTTAGAAAAATTCCATATTAACCGTCTCCCATTCTCATCATGTCTTCAATGTCCTGAGCCTACCCATTGGTTTCTAGTGCTCAACCATACTTGTTGACAATTAACATACTGGATACACCCTATATAAGGGTCCTTCTCATGTCATTTCATTAATACACTCGTTCAGCATCTTGATACATCATAGTACATCCCAGATGGATAGGGTATTATAGATAATGGACCTTTGTCGAAATCTTGCCTCATAATTTCACCACATTGGGAATGCACAAATGGTCATGGTACATGACGGTCCCTTTTTAATTAATCTCAAGGGGGTGTAGTTGCCTTTTTGTTAAATACCCTTTCCATTTTTTTTGCCTAAAAGTGGGATCTTTATCCTGACGTTCCTTTTATTTCCAAACGAAGGAGGACTCTACTGAATTCTGAATCTTAAGAGTAGTGTCTTCTGAATTTATTAGTCAAACCTCCACTTAATTAACTGATACATCCCTTAGACTAATATCTTTCCTTAACCTTATCACTAGTCAATCCGCTTGCGGATACACGACTGGTTGTACCAACTAAATACTACTCAATTCCGATGATATAGGCTTTTTGACACATGGAATCCTTAGAATACGTAAGCTATCACTCACTTCATAACTTAGCCTCGTTACCAGTCAAAGTATTAGAAATCTTATGGCTGCAGTTCCTTTGCCATGAATACCCCACAGATCATATCATCGAATTTCTCGTTCAAGATTTAGAAGAAAATCATTTTTTGTACTTTTCCTATTTCTCAAGGTTGTAAGCGACTTTCCCTCTTTCCTTTTTTTAACACTTGATCACTCATTTGTTTACGTATCATACATGATTCATTATAAAATATCATGGCCTACTTTTTGTAGCTTTAAACATTACGACTGGTCCTTATCTTTTGATAGTACTTAACTTGTAAAGAATGGGTGGTTGACTTACACCCTTATGGGGTCCAAGCTAGATTCTGGAAGATTCAACATTACATATCGTTATTCAAATATATATAAATATGGTCATCATATTTAGATCTGAGCTCCTATAGTGGCCTTATGGGTAAGACTTTCTGTTGATGGCACTTTGGGAAAAAAATTCTTTAATAACGTTGAGCTGTAAGTTCATTACTCCATTTATCTTGTATAGCCATTAGTCGGTTCAAGGATGCTTACAGATATCTCTATTTTCTCAAGTTCAACTTTTCTATTAGGTCATTATCGCTTCCTCATTGTGGGTTTTTACATTGTTGCAACGTAACCACACATTTATGATATTTATTTAACTATGTCATCATTTACTTTTATCCTTCTCCTCAGAGTCTACATGTCTGTCATTAGCATACCTATTTTTGTCTCAACACTTCAACTTGTCATTCCATTCATACTGATTAAATACCCGGTTTCGTTACACCCATTCTTTGGTGACCTAAGGTTCTTGCCATCTATTGTTTTCAATAAAATATTCTTACCCTGAGGTATCTAGAATTCTGACACATCATCCAATAGGTTTGAAGGTTTCTTGAGTTCATTATATATAGTATGCTTTGGCTTACTAGAACTCGATAAGTAACTATCCATGGTAATAAATATGACTTCTTTATGGCTAGACGAAGGGTCTATACAACCTTCTATTATCACGGGTAACTATTCCTTATCTAACTTGGGGTCATTATTCAGAGTGCATCATTTTGCGCATTTCCCTCAAATGTATCCACATATGGCCTTAATACAACCCATTTGAAGTAATCCATCCCCATTAACAACATCTTGGGCCATCCCAAATTCCTTAAGCAAGGCATGACTATTTGGGTCGCATGTTCATAAAATATTCTTTTGTTTACGCCAACAAAAATCATCTTGAAATAGGTAGGTTCTCATAACCCTTTGTAAACCTTCCAACAATACTTTGTTCCAACACAATTCTCTTTTACTACGGTTTACCAAACCATTTACACGGGTAGGACGTCACAGATCCATAACTAACATTCTCAGTCTCAATAGACTCTTTATTTTCTAGTTAAGACATTTAATCTTTAGGACTTCTTTCTTGATAACCTTTAAGGATTACCTCTCTTTTTGGCAATTTTTGTTTCTCTTACTACCTGATTGCTTACCTTGCAACTTGTCAATATTTTTCATTATAACAATCTCCCGAGGTTCCAACTTTTATTCCGTTTAACTGAGGAAATTCCCCAATATCGATACTTCCTAATTCTGGGAGCTAAATCACCCAATCTATATGTTCTGTTGACATTTGGCTGTTCAATTCTCATAGTAGATACTTAGTCTCATAACACATTCATCTTCTCAACTCAGCATTTGCTTATTTTTTATGGTTTATTTGGATATCAACTTGTCATATTACTATGTTTTATCATATGACTCTCTGTTATTTGTTATATTACTCACATGTCCCACCTATACTTGTATCATCCCTTTGCTACCAACCTCACTTTTAACCTTAGTCCAGATATCCATACCAAAATATTCTTTCACTTTTAACTCCTCATTTGTTAATTGGCCTTATCTTCAAGGTACTTACTATTTCTACTTTGCTTCAAGAGCCTCGCTGAAGAGAAACATCTACCTTGTACACCAAGATTGCAATACCTGGCCCCTAAATCTTCAAAGGGAATATTCAACTAAAACTTTTTGGGTACCTCATGAATGTATCTTCTAAAGGGGTTCCTTTAACGTAATTGTACTATTCTTCAGTACTGCACATACTAAAGAGCATTCTAACCTTTACTAGCTCCTAAAATCTCACTTCCTTCTAAAACCACGTTTATCGATGTTGTTAAATCACAAGCTAGATCAGGTATTTCACATTGTAGTTCTACCACTACTGATGGAAAGATAACAATACCTATATCATTCTACCTGAATATCAATATCTCTACAATCCTCTACATTCAGGTACTCTGTACTTCCTTTACTTTATTTCTTTTGTGTCCTAAAACCAGCACTTTACAATTCGAGGCTTTCATTATCTCTCCTATATATGCGTGACATAAATGCTCACACTCTGAAACTTTAATATAATATTCGAACTTCTAGAATATCAATAGTCTGGTAGGGGTCTTTAATTTACCAGTTACATATGTTAACTAACCATAATTTTTCTGGTAATCGGTATTACTAAAATAGTATAAAGCACGAGTTAGACTCAAATTATTAAAACTCAGCTCTAGTGCACGATCTATGAGATGGAAGAATCGGACCCATCCTTAAATGCCCTGTAGCATCATGCTTATAAGTGTGGTGCACAACACACTTATAAACAAAACTCTACTAGACACAACTTGTAGACTCCCTAGTACAAACATGCTCTGATACCAAGTTTGTTACACCTTTACTTTGAAGAGGTGTGGCCAAAAGATGGATCCTGAATGGCCCGAGTGTACCACATGTATATCATAACGTGAACATGAAACCATCCGGGCTAATAAGGACTCAAAAGACTATCGTAACAACTTGAATATATTGTAGCCCAAACTAATATGCGTATATATCAGAAGGCCGAGAAGGCCATAACAAGTATGCTAACAACTGTCAAGGGTAGACAAGGATGAACAAAACATATACCCATAATCTCTAGTCTGCAAACCTCTATGAGTACTATGATATATCACTGGTTAGGACAGGGCCCCGCCCTACCCAAAATAACAGTGCCTACCAACTTTGTACATCAATAATGCCTACCAATTCTGTACAAGAACTCCAGAGAATTGGAGTGCGACAATCAACGACTGAATCTTATAACCTACTGAGGAGGTGAGACTGTCTGCCTACCTGCACCTACGAGCATGAAACATAGCGCCCCCATTAAAGGGACGTCAGTATGAAATAATGTACTGAAAATGTAAGGCATAAGTAAATGTTAAAGAAAACATCAATGAGTAAAGGGAACAAAAAGAAACAACCTGTAAGTCAGAAATACCTCTGTGGACCCTGATTTACATAAATGAAATATAATCGCGTATATAACGCGTTGGCCTCTGTGGGCAATATCTTTTATATGGTATATCGCGTATATAATCCATAGATCTCTATGGGTAATAAAATTAGTATCATATATGTATAAGCTATGTATATAAGGCCATAGGCATATGTGGGAAATACAGATATGTAGTATATACTCATGAAGACCATATAAAGACTGTAGAATAGTCTTTTGAACCCATCGGTGTGACATAAGGTCATTACACCTCCGACTAGCCTTATGTGGATAACATATCACATGTTACTCTTTCATATGATTTCATAAGAACAATAGATCACATTTTTAACTAAGCTTTCATGAAGAACCATTAGGGAACTTCATTGAATTAGCATGGAGAAGATACTATAGGATATGGAATACAATTTCAACAAGGGAAATTGATATACGATAACTAATTGATGGAATAAATCACAATTATCTTCTTAAAGATCAAGAGAAGAACTTTTATTGGATAGCGTCGTATAGTTGTCATTTTCGTATCGATTGCCAAAGAAAAGGAGGTGAGCCTTACATACCTTGTTGTATAGTCTATATGGATTCTAGGAGTCCTCAAACATTCTACGAGCAATTGTCTACATTATATAAACTATTGATATAAACAACTTATTTAAAATTCATAAGAAAACTCATTTGGACATTTTATTGAACACCTTATGTTCATGAAGTTTACACAATCTTTTACATCCAAATTTACATGAATTTCCAACACTACAACTTCATACCAACTCTCCTCCATCTCTTTAACCTCATCAACATCTCAACAACTTCATAGCATTCTCTTAATTCACATAAATCATCCCAAGAATGATACAACTTAGTTTCAAAGTTTCTAAGAATTGGTTGATGAAGATCTTCCAACAATTCACCCCACAACTCTTATGTAATCATAAATATAGGTAGAGAAGGATAAAACTTACCTTTAAACACAAGAATCTCTTCCAAATAAGAGTTATTTCACCTTCAAGAATTCTCCAAAATCAATACTGCAAAGAGAAAGATGATACGATGATAACTATGGGATTCACCACGTTAGATTTACTTGATTTACCTTTGTATTTGAGTCTAGGATGATGAGGGACTATTTAGAGAGTATCTAGGGTTTTCTAAGGTCTGGAAAGAGAGGGAAATGAAGTCCAATGTCGAGAAAAACAATTCATATTAAAGGAGAATTTTTGCACCGCCAAGATGTATGCCAGGAAGTACGGGCCGTGCTTTTTTTGTACGGGTCGTACATGGAACCGTACCTTTTTTGTACGGGCCGTACATGACACCATACTTCTCCTATTGATGAAATATCTATTGCATTAGAAAGAAGTCTCTATAAACATGAGTTTAGATGGTTTACGCATCCCATAATTCCTTATACACTAGAAGATATACCTCTCATAAGATTGGCCAAAATCCTGTCCATAATTCATCTACCTTTCCCCGAGTTTCGACGAACTTAATTTTTTTGATTCGCTTGATCCTGAAACCTTTAGATACACTATCAATACTTTACAATAAGTCTTACTTTCCCTCATATGGTCACACAACTCATATGAACTTACATTAGTTTGCTTATGATGCAATCGACGTAATGAGACGGAGTACGACGAGCTTATCATTACTTAAACTTTGCAACTCCTTAAAGTTCAATATGATTGCTTTTATTTAATTCTCAAGTTTATCCTTTCCTTGGACTTAGGTCAACTTAATCATGATGAATCGCCCGTATAGAAGCACGTGATGTAATATGTGCTTCACCTCACTCTGAATCCTCTCATTCATGCTCAACGTGCACACGTCGAGTTGGATTATCATTTTGTATGTGAGAAATAGGTACAAGGTGCTATGATAACAAAGTTTGTTCCCTCCATGCTTTAGGTGGATGAAATTTTCACCAAGCTGCAGTTTCGTTTCCTAAGAGCCAAGCTTGGAGTTGTGGAGTCTCCACTTCCTGACTTGGGAGGGGATGATAGATAATAGGTCTACGACAGTTAGGATTGTGTGGTGTATATGTGTTTGTATCATATGCTAAGTCCTGTGGATATAGGACTTCTAATCATTACAAACTGGTAGGAAGCACACATAGGGAACTTTGGTTTCATGAGATGTATATATATATATATATCTTGTCTGTAACATACGCATCAATAAAAAAACAAGAAGAACAACAACTTCTTGGACATCTTGTGTTAATTTTCTTCATGATCCACACGCGAACCTCATATCGACAGTATATGGTGGCCATATCTCATTTCTGACTGAAAACTATAAATACAAATCTTCTCCAAAATTTTAAACTCTATTTTTTTGGCCGACTTTTTGAAGAGAATAATACCCTAGGGCTTCCACAAATCATCTAAAGTGAGTTCCTACTCATTACCTATATATGATTATTTCATCATTCTAACAAGGATTAATACTATATTATCATCTCATATCCATAGATTGTTGAAACTCTACCCAAGATCGATTCAAGAGGAATTTTTGTCACTCCCCAAATCAATGTAGGCGAGAGCAGCACACGATGCCTACCTGACTGAGTGTACTAACCTGTAACCCAAACCAACTGAACATAAATAGGCACAGTTGGGCCAACAAGCCCAAATTATATAGCAATTTGTAATGTCTTAGTATGACATGGTGCTATCTCATAGAAATAAGAAGATAACGTATGTATCAAACTGAATGAAATCAACCCAAAAGAGATATACACATATACGGGGCAACAAGGCCACCATATGTCTTAGCAATAACCAACCTAAGAGGAATATATACATAAGTCGACAAGGCCACCATATAATCTAAACTAACAACATCAAGGCCGGAAAGGCCATACAACATACTGTATATAAATGACATGTCTACAAGCCTATAAAGAACAAAAAAAATGTATTGTGGTCGGGACAGTGCCCCAACCTACACATTATATCTACATATACATAATAATACTCCAAAATCTAGACTTGGAAACTCCGGATTACATGGAGCTTACAATCAAGCTGAACTAGGGCAACGCCTACTGAGGATCTATTTGTTTGTCTATTAGGTCCTGCAAGCATAAAATGCAGCACCCCGATAAAAAGAACTTTAGTACGAAATAATGTTTCGAGTATGAAAGGGAACTGAATAACTATAACTAAAACTGGACTGATATATGTAAATAACTGAATGTAACTGAGAGGTATGCTTACCTACTTCTAACTCATATCATGTAAATAATATAATAGTATAGATACCCGACCATACAAGGATCGGAATGTATATCTACCTGGCCATGTAAGGCTCGGTGTGTATATCTACCCGGTTATATAAGGTTCGGTGTGTATATCTACCCGGCCATATAAGGCTCGGTGTGTATATCTACCCGGCCATATAAGGCTCGGTGTGTATATGTATCCGGCCATGTAAGGCTCGATGTGTATATCTACCTATCTATTTAAGGCTCGGTGTGTATATTTACGTATCCATATAAGACTCAATGTGTATATCTACCCGACCATATAAAACTCGGTGTGAATTCATAGTAGTGCCTACCCGACTGATTATAACTCGGTGGTGTGTAATAATATTATCAATTATATATATCTACTCTCTATTTTCTAAACTATCATGGAACAAGTACTAAACTGGATATGAACTCCCGACAAGGGCTAACTAGGATACAAATGAGATAGGACAATATGAATAGAGCATTCTATGAATAACTTTTCTTTTGAACGTTTCTTTCAGAAATCATTTTTGAAATGGATACATGCCATAAGGAGATAAGGAATAGGCATTACATACCTTTTGTCAATTCACTCGATAACCCGATGAACTCAAGCCGTACGACACCTTAATCTACAACAAAGGACAATAGAACCAATGTCAAGCTAAGATAAAACTAGTATGCAACACGTTGAGCGGCGAGCTCACTTTACAACTAACAATACAATGTTTCTATATTCCCCTTCCTTCAAATAATACAACATCAATAACAATAACACATATGGAAGTTATTCTCCACAACTCCAGTCATATCACTTCACAACAACTACTTCAAAATAACCCAATATGACTCAACAACAACAAAACGAGCAACAAGCTCGCGATACGATTATTTAAACGATGTTTCACCACACCCTTATTCCTTATAAACACATAACAACAACAAAAACAACAAAACAAACACATATATAAAACCATAACCACGACTATAACACTTGCACACCATAGGAACAATCTAAAAATGCAACAAAACACAACATGAACAACACCCAACAATTGGTTGATGACTTTCGATCGTCGTCCGATAAGTTCTTAGTCAAACAACATAGTCATGGCTTATGTGAAATTAAATACACGTAGGAGATGGGAACTCTTACCTTAAAACAACACGAACAACACCTATTTCGAGCTTGCTTAACTTTGATAAAACCCTCAAATCAACTAAAACAAGCGAACTCAAGTTGTACAAGCACCACAAGATTTTCGACGCAAGAGTTACATTTTTTGCCTTTGGATTCACTCTAGGTGTAACACCCCAAAACCAAAGGGGCATGATCGGCACCCAAGCCTTACTTACCAAGCACCAATGTACCTGACTCAATCAGCACCTTAATAGATAAAATGGGCTATCAAGGCCACCATGATCGACTGACAAGAATACAAGATGCTAAACACAGCTATCAGAGCCAACATGAGATGCATATATATATATATATATACACACATATGGGCTGACAAGGCCACTATGATGATTGTTGTATGAAAGCATATGACGACAAGGCCTTAGATGACATCTATATACAGGACATACATCTACAAACCTCTAAGAGTAATAGTAACATCATAAGGTAGGGACAAGGCTCCGCCATATCCATAACATATACAAAAAGAGTATAGAGACTCGCCACAAAAACTATTGATCAAGGGGAATAAAATAACTCCATACTGAGCTGATGGCCTACTGAGGAGGATCGTGGGTCCATCTATAAGAACATGTGGGCATGAAACACAGTGCCACAACAAAGGGACGTCAGTACATATAAAGTACTAAATATATAAGACAAGTAAGAAAATAAGTAAGAATGTCAAGTAAAAGAGAGATAAGGAGAACAACCTGTTACCTTAGAGGTGCCACTGTGGGCTATGATATGCATATTTATACTATATATGCGTATATAGTGACGTCATACATATATATGAGTATATAATACCATAAAGCCTATGTGTCCATCATTATCATCATTATTGTCATTACCAACTGATTAGTGGTGTTATATATCATATGCGTATGTAATGCCATCGTAGATATATACATATATACATGTATGAGGGCTATTATGAAAATTCTGAGCTAGTTGGAGTGACGTAAGGTCATTACACCTCTGACTTTCATTATGTCACTAACATATTATCAGATATCATGAGACCAATAAGCAACATAGAATATCACATAATAAGAGATAGTCTAAAGTGTTGAAAGTACTCCCGGCAAGGGACAAATAAGAATCATTCAACATTTCAATAGAATGAAAACATTAGCTCCTTTAATATTAAGAATCGAGTCAGTTTGGAGGGACATTCGTTCACGTTTCGTATTAATTTGGATCATGCCAATTGAAGGAAAAGGTAAGCCTTACATACCTCATCGACTATTCAATTCACACAATGTCGACTCAATCCGTTGGTACCTCAATCTACAACAAGTGAATAAGAACCATTGTTAAGCTACGAAATCTATAGGTTCATATAAAAGAGTAATAAGCTCGTTTACAACAAACCAGAAAATATCTCCCCTAGTTCTTTTAGTTCCCACATATCTCCATTATCACGACTAACACATCTAGAATACAACAACCATATACACAATAATATCCAATCTTATGTCCATCATAAAATCCTTAACAAATAGCACAACAAGATATGCCAACATTACAATCTTTTCCAAGTAGTATCCTACACTTTTCCATCCACACGACAAAGGTAAGACTTATACATGCTCAAATCCATATAGAAGAGGAAGAACTAGCCTTAAAAAAGCAAGAAGAAGCCCTACAACTATTCTCTTTTAGCTTGAAATAGTGCACATATCAACAACAACATCAACCATGTGGTATTTACTACCTCCGTAACACTTTTGATGAAGGACTTGAGTGATTTGGCTTAGGAAACTTTGGAGAGTAGTGTTTAGGGTGTCTATGATCTGTTTTGGTCGAAAAATGAGTGAAAATGATGAAGCACCGCTTCAATAGCTAAAAATTGGTCGGCCACCACCTCAAATATGCGGCCTGATCTGCAGCGCAGATCATATTATGCGGCTGAAGATCTTGCATCATTTATTAAAAGAAAAGTTAGAAACTTCAAGGCTAATGTGCGGTGCCAATATGTGAGGCATATCAAAATTTTCATGGCATAATGCTCCGCATATCATCCTATATTTATCGAATTTCATCGACACTTATTTCTTTCAATCCAATTAGTCTCAAACTTTTTAAAAACTTAACATTTCAATATAGCTTTCTTAAACTTGTGGAGGACTCCCACCCTTCTCGAGCGTACGTCAGATATCTTACAAAGATAATGACGTACAAGATACGGGGTGTAACATCATTCCCCCCTTAGAAAATTCATTCTCAAATGTTAAGGCACATATACCAATACAACAATCCCTTAAGGTCCTTTGTAAATTTTAACAGAGTATGTCCTATAACTAGGACTATCCGAATCCATGTATCAAGCAGAAATATCCAAAAGTGCCTCATAAGGCGATATACCATTATATATATATATATAACATTGGACCTCATCAAACATTAAGTACAATAATCTAAAATAAAACTCACCTCATGAATCAACAAACTTGTCCCCACTCATGCTATACTTCACTCGAAAGATTAACTAATCATAAAAGGAAGGGTCAGTACATGTCTCATGTTATAACAAAGAAAATCATAGTCGAGTAAAAGTTGCGTAAAACCTTCAGGTTGAAATAAATGGGGGTACTTATGCTTTATTTCTTCTTCTGCCTCCCATGTTATTTCTTCAACATTCTCGTTCCTCCATAACACTTTTATAGAGCTACCTCTTTTCTTCTTAGATTACGAACTTTTTGATCTAGGATTGCAATAGGAACCTCTTCGTATGATAGATCTTCCGTAACTTGCACATCATCAACTAGTATGATCTGAGAAGGATATCCGATACACTTCCTTAACATAGAAACACAGAATACCGGATGGACAAATTCTAATCCTAAAGGCAAGTCCAACTCGTAGGCTACTTGACTGATTCTCTAAATTATGTGATATGGTCAAATTTATCACGGGTTGAGCTTTTCCTTTTCCCAAATCTCATTATGCCCTTTATGGTCAAAATCTTCAAGAAGACCCAATCATCCACTTGAAACTCTATATCTCATCACCGTACATCTGAATATGATTTCGAGCGACTCTGAGCGGTCAACAACCGTTCCTGGATCAGTTTCACCTTATCTATAGTTTGATACACCAAATCAGGCCCGAGTAATTCTGATTCATCTACTTCAAACCATCTGATAGGAGATCTACACTTTTTCCTGTATAAAGCCTCATATGGATCTATTTTGATACTAGTATGATAGTTGTTGTTGTACGCGAACTCAATAAGTGGGAAATGGTCATACTAATTTCTTTTGAAATCCAACATACAAGATTGCAACATATACAAATGAGCGGATAGGCTTGACGAAGTTTAGGAAAAATATAAGAATCATTTTTGTCGTTTTGTCTTTCGCACGGAAGTTTGTCTGTCTTTATTCCAATAATCATAGTTTGATCGATCAACTACGCCCATCCAATTTAACCATCTTTCCTGAATCCCTAAGAGTAGAGAGATCAGAAGGAAGTAGGCTCTTAGATAGGGCATTCCCGCTTAGGGGGCTTACCTACACCGTTATTAGCATGTTAGCACGAGAGTGGATAGTTATTAAAAAAATAAGGAGTTCCCTGCTTTCTGACCCCTTGTGGATCTCCTGTGCAAGTTCTTCCCAAGTCCGCCCCTTGGTAGGCTTTCCCCAAGGTTTTTTAGAGAAAGCTGGAGGACTACTTTCGCCTAGGAGAATAAACCAGTGAATTTGGTGGATGGTCTATTGGTCGATAGTACGGTGTCAAAATAAGGGGTCTACTACTATCTCAACACGAAGCCTTTTCCAATGGTTTGAATCGTACGATCGTCCTGTCCGTCTATCTGAGGGTGGAAAGTTGTGCTAAGATTAACTTGAGTGCCCAAGCCTCTTTAAAATGACCTCCAGAAATTTGTTGTGAAGTGGCCACCTCTGTCAGATATAATAGAAATAGGAACACCATGGAGGCAAACAATCTTCTTAATGTACAGTTTTGCATAGTCCTCGACCGTATAAGTAGTTTTGACCGGCAAAAAGTGAGCTGATTTAGTTAACATATCAATAATTACCCAAATAGAATCAAACTTACAATAAGAGCGAGGCAAAATCATAATGAAGTCCTTATTAACAATCTCCCATATCCACATCATAATCTCAATGTTCTGAGTCAATCCACTAGGCTTTTGGTGTTCTACTTTCACCTGTTGATAATTAGGACACTATGCTACAAACTCTGCAGCTCCAACCCAATACTGAATAGTAATACTACTGATGAGGTTCGTCCAATCATCTATCTATACCTTTGGGCATAAAACACAGTGTCCCTCGGCAAAAGGGACATCAATATGAAAGATATACTAAATATGTAAGGCAAGTAAACATGTAAATGAAAGATGCAATATCAGTGAAAAGGTATGGAATAAACCAAAAACTCATAAAAAGGCCACGGAGGGCAGACAACTGATACAATCATGAATATATGCATGTGAGTAAAACTAAGACACTTTATAGAGCTATATAATATAATATCCAGCCTCTCTAAGGGGTAAATCAAATCACGTAATTTCATACTCGACCCAAATATGGGACTCAATAATATCAAAACCAACTGCACTGGTATGCACAAATAGGTGACATACCCCGCCGACTATAGCGTGGCTCGGAAAAAAATAGATACATATAGATAAGTTCAATGCAAGACCTCAATATACCAGATTAATATCAGGGTCAGAGAGACCTATCATCGTTACCCTCTGACTATCGTTATTGTCGCTATGTTCTTCAACCCTCACTAGGCACCAAGAGATATTACGAATATGGAGATTATGATCATTAATTAATTCACAAGAGATATGAATAACCCGAATAAAAAACAGTAAAACAATCTTAGGCTTCCTTGTGAGGAAATCGATTTGGAGATGTACTTATGTTAATTCATGCCAAAAAAGGAAATCATCCTTACATACCTTATTTATGAAGCTATAAAAATTCAATGAGTCCTCACACATCCTACGGACAATTATGTGTATCATACCAAGGGTTGATATCAGTATCAAACTCATATCCTATAGGGAAGTTCATTTAGGCTTTTTATCGAACAACTCATGTATGCAACTTCATAGGGTCATTGATGGTTTAAATTCAATGTATCTTAGCTCAACAACCTTTATCATCATCTCTACTCATCACCATGATGCTATCCGTGTATTTACAACTTCATATAATATCTTAAATTTGATAAAAATCATCCCACACAACACAACTCTGCAATTTCTAATTAATGCCTTGTTAGGTCTTCTCAATAACATACCCATAACTTGTATTAGTTCCTACATGTGAAGGAAAAGTTAGAACATACCTAAAATACCAAAATCTAGCTCTTTATCACACTTAAACTTCTTCAACCAAGTCTCCAGCTCAACAACAAGAGGTAGGAAAAGAAGAAGACTAACCCACGAATTCACCGGTGAAAGATTTGTGTTAATTACTTCCAAAACTTGGATTGGATAATTAGGAAACCATGAGATAACTTTGAGAGAGAATTTGGAGCTGCCTAGGGTCTTTGAAAGTGAAAAAGGAATGACAAAATTGGGACTTTCGTATTTAAAAGCTGTCACCGCCCTACTTTGACGGTGGTACTATTCATCCATCAAATCTTTGATGGTGTTACTGTTCATCCGTCGAATTTTTGATGGTCCAAAATTTATTTACTATTATTTCTACAGAACATTCTTAAAATGTACATAACATCTTGTACAGAGCTCTGATTAACGAATGATTGTTGCATTGGAAAGTAGACTGGATGAACTTAAGGATACATAGATTATCCATCCCATAATTCATTAAACACTAGGAGATATAACCCTGAAAAGTTGGGCCAAAAGTCTTTCCTAAATTCTGCCAAATTTTCTATGAATTTTGACGAACTTAATTTCTTCGATTCGATTTAACCCCGAACTCTTACAAAATCTACATAACATCCATTAAAACCTTTCTTAACCTTGTGGAGGTATCTCATCCTCACCGTCCTTACATTAGTTAACCTACAATGGAAATGATGTACAAAGTATGGGGTGTAACATCCTTCCCTCCTTAAGAACATTCGTCCTTGAATGTTGAGGAAATATTCTAACTTTCAGGATCTCTAAAAATTTTGGCAAGGTTTCCTCTGTAAACAGGACTATCCAAAACCTGTCAAGCGATCCAAAATATATACCTAATGCCACACAAAGCCACAAACAATCAAAATACAATATCGGCCTCACACAACCGTTTATCAATTCCGAATCACAAGGATTAGCCATAACTTACCTCAACTATCGAATGCCAAAGTCTGGGCTGCACTCGGTGCATCTGTATCAACATCATTGCCTATACAAGACACTCAAGATAAATTTGGTATATAAGAGAGTAATAGTTAAATCTTATCACACGAGTATTAGTATTACCCTTTTATCTGAATGAGTGCGTCTAGAATTCATATTTTCTTTTCATTTTCCAAATGATCCCTTTTATCTCATTGCCTTTTCACAATACCTTAGTTAAAGGTTATATCTTTAATCCGCAACTCTCGGACCTGAATCTAGGATAGAAACTGAAATACCTTTGTGAAAGTATCTACAACCCACATATTTTTTATTAGTGACATATGAGAGGACACTTCTATATATATTTCCATAGTATCTCTACGTGGAAAGCTGAATGAACTCCATTTAACCCTAGAAATGTCTTAATCTCATAGGTCACCCTACTGGTATCTGAATAATTCCATACTATTCAATATACTTGGGGCTAAATTGTTCTTACAATAAACTCTCCTTACATTCCTTAGAGAAAAATCTTCTAGAGTACTAAATTGTGAATTTCAAATCCGCGTAACACATTAGCATATTACCTCTGGAAATTCTGAAGTACAAATATATTTGTATCCCTTAATACTCTTGATACGTACTTCCTTTCACCCCTTATTTTTTCCTGTTACTCTGCCATACTCAGCTTTACAAAATTTAGTCATATCGCATATTTACTCTTGATATATTCCTTATTCTATCAATCTTTTGCTAACTTCACCATCTTACCTCATTTTGGAAAATTTTAGCAAGATGTTCTTTTGATTTTAGCTCCTCCCTTCCTTGATCAGCATAACTTTTAGTTATTTACTATCTCTACTCCTTTCACAGCCTAGTGGACTAACATTGGTCTAGTCAACTCCTTTCTCCTTACATTGAACCAACAGATGGAAAGTCTATATTCTTAACCATATAAGGTCAGGGTTCCATGTCCTCCCAACTCTTGTAGGACGAATCTCCACAAGTTGTTGTAATGAAGCCTCTCTATTTGAGGTGATAGACGTTAAGATTTTCTAAAATTATACGGTATTCCCTTTATTTTCCTTGTATGATCCTTGATTGTATAAATAATATTATCAGACCACAAACGACAAAACATGTAATTTTGTCAATAATGAACCATTTACAATATTATTCTTTTAACAATAACAAAACAATTCCGTACCAAACTTTATCCTTGAATCATTGTTTCATTCTAGTCAGGATTCTTCATCCCCTATATTAGTCCTTCTGAACTTGTGATACTCTTATTCTTAACAGTTGACCATTGGGTCACTATGCTAACTCAGAAATGCTCCCCTTTCATATTGTTATATTATTACTTGCCTCAAGTACCATAATATATTTATTCAAATCTTGCTCCGGAGACCATCCTAGTTAGGGAGTACAATTGATACTCTTTTAGATTCTTATATTGATACTCTTTTACCTTGCCAAAGGGTGGCGCTAATACCTTCTGCGCTATTCTTTACTGCCACTAGAGTCCTAAAATTTGACCCTTAAACTTGTTAGTTGAACCACTTTGGTTAGCTCTCTCTCCCTTTCCCTTGACTTCTAGATAGGTTAAACTATCCATATATCTCATCTTATTATGCCCTAAAGGTTGTCACATTTAAACTTTCTCTTTAAACTATATCATTTCGATTACTAAAGGTGCTGTCACTGAGTTCTCCATTCTTGGCATTCTAGCTTCTGCACCATTTCCCTCTTGAGGAGGACCACCCTTTAATTATACCATCTATGCTCACCTCTATTCACCTTTTTAATACAAAAACTGTTATTTTCTTTTTACGCAGACTCTTAGATTCTTGAATTACAATCACTCATTCTAGATAATGTTTTTACTGTTAATAAGAGGATTTCATCTTCAAATTCCGGCTACTATCATCCAAAAGTATTCTGAAAGTTATTCTAGTTATTAAAGATATCATGTCATACTCCTTAATGCGTGCTCACTTCCAAGTCACAAGTCTAGAATCCTCCTAGGCTTTCCCAACCGCTCTTACACATAAACAACTTCATTCCTATATCCATGTTGAACATACACATTACAAGGCATTGGCTTATCTCAATCGTCATCATATGAGTGTTCCTTATATATATATGGCTTTAAGTTCTGCTCTAGGTCTCAATATTAGTTCTTTAGTTACCAATGCAATTAACGACAAGCCACTGACATATTTCTATATTGGAGACATACCCATTTTCTGCAGGAGTTACATTATTGGTCAATCTCCCTATAACCTATACTCAATCATTATAATCTGCAGTAAATTCTCCTCCCTTATCTCTTAGTCAACACCACATAACAATAAATCGTAGTGTCATTGTCATGTCCACATAGGGTTTTGGGTACCTTTAATTACCTGCTTTTATCATTCTTGCTTTCATTTACCCTTCTGTTCTAACAATACCAACTCTGAGTACAATCTTTAACTATTTACCTTTATTTATTGGCTTCATAGCCTTTCAGCTTTTAATTCTCTTTATACTACCCCCTTGTGCAATTTCCCCTTTATTTGGAACATTTCTAACAATTGTGATCACTTAGCTGTAAAAGTCAGTACTTTAGGCTCAAAAATCATTCTATCATGTGAAATGTTATGTCGACTGATAGCTCGCCTGACCCTTAAAATGACTTTGTTCTAGGATTATATACATCATGCCTCGATGTAGCCCGAATTACTCTTTCATCCCTTAATCTTTTTAACTAACCCCTCTTGGGCCGTATATGCCCCCATCATTGTTTATTCCTTATACTTTCTTTTCTGAGTCCTATAGGTTTGGCGACTCTTGTCATTACTTAATCCCTTTAACCAGAAGGTCCATTCCCTCTTTAATGTTGACATTTACATGTAATTTGATAGTCTTAACATACCTATAGAAATCTGAATAAGACAATCTTATCCATCTTGAAGTACTTCATTGCAATTCCTTTATCCACTTAGTAAACCACCATACGGGACTATGCCAATTCATGTGTCGCATCACCTCCCTTATGGGAGGAGGGCCACTCATTTAGGCTCAAAGGTTCTCCTTTCTTGATTGTCACATTGTCACCTTAACACCTTTCACAATTCCGTGATCTTTTAACAACTTACCATTTGTTCCAGTACAATTTCTCTTTACTAAGGACTATTGAATCTTTTACATGAATAAAAGGTTACGTTTTTATAACTAACATACTCAATCCACAACAGACCCCTGTTTATATTCCAACCACATTAGTTTTTACTGGCTTATTTCTTAATATTGAAGGTCACTCTTTTTGCTATTTATACTTTTAATGTCCGACTACTTATCTTGCGAATTTCAAATCTGTGACTCGCATTCCATTTAGCCAAGGAAACTTTCCCAATATTGATACTTTCTAATTCAAGAGGATAGATTGTATGATCGGTATATTTTGTTAACATGTGGCTATTCAAATCTCATAGTAGGTACTTAGTCTCGTAGCACATTAATTCTCACAACTTCGCATTTACTTATCCTTGTCTTCTAGTTTACTTGACTATGAACTATGTCACATTGCCATGCTTTATTGTATGACTCTCAGTCGCTTTTGATATTTACTCAGGTGTCCCACCTATGTTGTTACCATTCCTTTGATATCCATCTCAACTCTCATCTTAGTTCATATAAACAATCCCTTGCTTACATCTTTCTCTTGTTTAATTGGCCTTATCTCCTAGGCACTTACTTGTTACACCTCATATGTTTTACGTTATGTCACGTCATTAATTGATACCGAGGTCCCGAGAAGAAGTGAGACCTTATGAAAGGGTAATGAAGGTTTATAGCTTGTTTATGGAAGTACCAGAGTGTATGTAATTAAATGAAATGAAGAAAGCACGTTTCAATGAAATCAGAAAGTTTCCAAATTTGACGGCCATAATTAACAGACTGTACAATTTTGTACGTATCGTCAATTTGGGAAATCGGACCATCAAATTATCTGCATATTTTGATTTTTAGATCTTGGTTTTGATGGTCCAGATTGACGGACCGTACAATTTGTACGGGCCGTCAATTCTGGCCGTCAAATTGGTCGGTGCAGAATTCTTTTCTTATATAAATAATTTTCTTTAATTGGGTCCTCATTTTACCCATTATCCAAAACCTAAATTTGTTCCAAGTTCATCCCCAAGGATCTCCATCTAATTGGGACTCAATTCATAGGAAAACCGCTCAAGATTAACGTAAAGAATCCCCGGGCTATCGTTAATTTTACTTATTTCGCATTGTACTGACTTTGGAAATGATTTTGTGATGGAGTAAGCTTCTGACTAGGGAAGTTTCTTGGAATATTTAAGGTAAGTTTCATCTCTCCTGGTCTAATCTTAAAATGTTATACGTATTAAATTGAATTTTGGGGAGAATTCTTGAAGAACTTAGCAACTATGAAAGTTGAGGTTGAATTATGTTGTTTGGGATGTTCTCATTGATTTGAGCTATTGAATGGAATTATACGAGTATGAATATCTTGGTAGAAAGAAGTATGGTTGGCCAGTGGGCCGGGTCGGCCCGGTCCCGCCTTGAACTCAACTTTTATAAAAAAAAATAGTTTTTGCGGTATCGGGACTCGAATCGGGACGGGACATGATCTCGTCCCGACCCATCCAGGCCCATCCCAATCCGGCCAGGCCCGACCCCGATCCCTCCCGAAACCTCCTTTTGCACAAATAATCGTTGCACCAACGACCATTTTACATTTTGGCCATTGTGCAACGTTCATTTTTGGCCTCCCCCCTACCACCTTAATATTTATTTTTAACCCATAAGTTATTATATTTTACACTTTAAACAAATTTCCCAACTATAAATACCTCATTTTCTCTTCATCTTTCTCACAAATCTTCCTACAATCTCTTTAATCTCTCTATCTATGTCAATACAAGTCTACATTGTCTACTAACTATTCAATTTTATTTATTCATTTGGGAGTGAAGTTGGCAACTAGCTTGAGGATCTTCCATCGAGCAAAGATCCAATTTTCAACCTCTCGATTACATGTCGATGTTACGTCGGCGTTTGGTACATTCGTTCCTTCATTAAATTATTATTGTCTGTTTATTTTATTTAGTGCACTTAGTTTCATTTACTTTAATTATTTATTAGCATAATTATAAATTTATAATGGAAGGATTTAAACATATCCTTACGGGTAGGGGTCATTCTTCTTCTAGTAGGGGCAACAAGGGCAAGGGTACTTCTTCTAGTCATCCTATTTCTAGACAGGATCCTATTCCTACACAGGATAATTTTGTTGATATTGAACATTTTCCTACAATACCATTAGATTTAGACGAGGAGTTATTTTCTGGAACTCAAGAAGACTTTAATTTAGATGATGATCTAGATGATACACCCACTAATGTAGATGACAACACACCCACTAGTGCACCTTCAACTGAAATACCTCCTATTCCCCCTAGTATGAGATGAGGTCAAGCAAAACGACCATTAAAATCATATGCATGGACATTTTTTGATAGGGACGTAGAGAATCAAGTAGCTAGATGTAAAATTTGTAAAGATGTTTTAAAATTTAAAACTGGACAAGGTGTACATACTGTCCTGGACCAAGTACAGGGTCAAATTAACTCCACGACGGGGGGAATTATAGGCCCTAATTACAATAAACATAGAGATAGGGAAGCAATAGTAAAATTAGTTGCTGTGGAGGGTTTGCCTTTTTCATTTCCTTCATCTCCCGATTTTATTCATTACATTAGAGATATGTATAATCTTGCTTTTAATGGATTTTCCTAGATCCACTGTTAAGAGAGATGTATTTAAATTTGCACATGAATACCAACAATATTTACGTTATTCATTATATCATTTTAATGGCAAAGTGGCTATCACTTCTGATATAGGCCGTAGTACTAACGACCATGATTATTTAAGGGTAACCTGTCATTGGATAGATTATAAATGGTCTATGCAAAAATGTATCTTAGCGTATAGATATATAGATGATAGGCACACTGGTACTTTTGTTGCAGAAAATATTTATCAAGTGTGCGATTATTACGGAATAATTGATAAAATTATGACTATTACATTAGATAACGCTTCTTCTAACAATTATGCTATTACAATATTAAAAATAGTTTAACTCCATCTTTTCTAGATAATTTTCATATATAATGTGTGTGACATATATGTAACTTAGTTGTAAAGGATGGTCTATCACTTTTTGAAGACATTCTTAGTAAAATACAAATTGCTATAAACTTTAGTTTTAAAAATAATAGAATACACCGAAGAAAAGAATATAAAAAACTGTCACGATTGCCAACTACCTTATAGAAAAATTCCAGAAGAAGTACCCACTAGGTGGAATTCTTTATACGAGCAACTACTTGTTGCTTATGACTATAGAAAACCTATAACTTTATTTTTTAACTCTCATAATCAAAATACAGCTGATATGGTTGTAGATAGCGATTGGGAAAAAATTTCTGAACTTATTGTATTCTTAGAGAAATTATTTCAAGCAACAAAAAATTTTTCTGGTATATATTATCCTACTATTTCAACTATGTTGTGTTATATAACTATAATATTTTTACTGCTTAATGAATATATGGATAAACCAGCTTATAAGGCAGCTATTAAAAATGTTTATCAAAATAAAAAATATTTTATTCCTATTCCCACTATTTATATTATTGGTGTTATATTAAATCAGACTATTAAAATAGACGGTACTAAATCACTTATTGAAACTATTTACGATTGTATAGCAGTACTACCACCTCCAAGTCCCAAAACTCCAAATCACCCACCACCTATTGAACAAACTAAAGAAGAAGTGTTGTCTAGCGTAGAAGACGAATGCAAAAAAGTATATAAGTTTTACCAACAAGAAAGTGCTAGCAACCTACCGGCTTCCATACCATCTTCTTTTTCTTCAACACAACCTCACAAAAGACATTCTATTTCTCTGGCTAGTATTGAAAGCCTCAGAAATAGAATGTGCGGCCGTACCGCTACTAACCAAATTAGCGAGTTTGATATTTTTGTTTTGCAAAGTTCTATACCGTACCAAGCAGTGCTCCATAAAGAAGGACGTGAAGACTTACTGAAATACTGGAGGGGGAATGAGAAGATCTTTCCAACATTTTCAATGATGGCCCGAGATGTTTTGAACATTCAAGCGTCATCAACGGCGTCTGAAAATGCTTTTTCTGCCGACAGATATCAAATAGGAGAACACAGACACTCATTAGCCGGAGACATCTTGGAGATTGTAGTATTATTCAGAGATTGGATACGAGTAGAGCGGAGAAGGTGCGGTCAACCGGAGATCAATGAAGAAGAAGACGAAAACTATAACAAAATCTTATCCGAAGGTGGTGGAAGCGACGTGGAGCAATTTTACCAACAAATACCAATTCCAATCGAAGAACCACAGGAAATTATCAAGAAACTAGAACATGTTTTTTTCAAAATGTAATTTTTTTATTGCAATTTTACTATGTAATTTGCAACTTTTGAACAACACCACAAAGTTCCAATTTTGACAATTGTATTTGTATTACCAAAAAAAAATTATATGTCTATTAAATAATATAAGATGCACAAAAACAACATTGGAATGTTTTTATTACACTATCTTGTTTAATTATTGAGTTTTTTTATATATATGTTATTTTTTAAATTAAGTGCAAAAAAAAAACCCGCCCCGATCCCGCCTGGACCAGATTTTGACGGGATCGGAAATGGGACGGTACGACGGTGAATCCCGCCTGTCCCTATCCCACCGGTCCCAACCCAACCCGATCCCACCCCTTCCCCCCGCCCCATCCTGTCCCGCCCCGACCCGATCCCGCTGGTCCCTACTCGACGGACCTGATCCCGGCCCACTGGCCAGCCATAGAAAGAAGTAGGAGAAAGGGTATAGATTGTTGAACCAAGATATACCAAATTTTACCTAGAAATGATCGTATAAAGTATTGCACGCAAGTTGTTTTATGATTTTGCTAAATGAAAACCTTGATAAGATATGGGCTTGATATTGATACAAATCTTTTACATGATGTAGATAATCATCCATAACGCATACGAGGCTCTACAGGACATAGTTAGCTTTCTTAATAAGGTATGTAGGGCTTTCCTTATTCTTCTTTATGGCATGATCCTCCCGATAACAATCGCTATCAATATGTTTTTGTAAAGACTATAATCCTAGTCGATTTAGACTGCTCTGGATGCAAATCCGTCCTTGTTAAGATTATATTCTGATTTGACGCTCTTCAGTTTTCCTCACTAAAATCATTATCGATTGGATCCATTAATATCTATTTTTTCTTTCAACTGCTTAGACTATTGCCGTCAGTAAACTTATAGGAATAATTAGATTTCACTCAGTTACAGGCAATAAATAATAATAAAGAAATGAAAATTATACAAGGACATCATGTATTGCTTAATAGAGCACCCACTCTGCATAGATTAGGCTTACATATATTCCAACCCGTTTTAGTGGAAGGACGCGCTATTTGTTTAGATCCATTAGTTTACACTGGATTCAATGCGTATTTCATTTCATGATTGAAAAGCTGATGAAAGCAAGAGGTCTTCTTTCTTATGAATCATAATAAAGTAAAAGTGTATTAGTGTCCATATAAGGATAGTCGAGGGTGTAATGACCTTACGTCACCCCAACAGGTTGTTGAGTCATTCATAGACTTGGTATGGTTCTTACATACATATATATTGTTCTTACACTGCCCACAGAGGCCTATGGAATTATATACGTGGCTATACAAATATGATACTAATGATATTTCCCACAGAGGCCTATGGTGTTACATACACGATCTATTATATATAGAATATTTCCCACAGAGGCATATGGTGTTATATACGCGATTGAATACTTATACATACCTACAGAGGAGTGTAGTGATACACTTTTGAGGTTTCCAGTGGTATCTCTGATTTATTTGATTTACTATTGCTTCATTTATAGTTGATTATGCCCTACATATTAAGTACATCTTTTCTACTGATGTCCTTTCTGGAGCACTGTGTTTATGCCCGCAAGTACAAATAGACATAGCGGTGCTCCTCCTCAGTAGGTGGCCTGTTTAGCTGTGATTATCACACTCCTTTTTCTCATAGTTGTAGTACATTAGTCTTTAGGTACTGCATATATGTTACTAGCATTTTGGGTATGGCGGGGACCTATCCCGGCTTGTTGTTGTTTATATATCACTCTTAGAAACTTGCAGACTTATGTATAGTAGGTGTATGTATGTCATGTCCTTATCGACCCCTTTTTGTTAGTAGTGTACTCCTCTAGTGGCCTTGTCGGCCTTGGCTATTTGTATATATATATATATATATATATATATATATATATATATATAGTTGTTATTCAGTCTTGCCTACATGTGTCAGATATTACAGTGGTCCGCTTGAGCCATCAGGTGTTGGGTGTCGGCCATACCCCCCAAGGCTGGGTTGTGACAAACTTGGTATCAGAGCAGGTCTGTCCTAGAGAGTCTGCAAGCCGTATCTAGTAGTCTTATTTATGGGTGTGTTGTGCACCACACTTATAAGCAGGAGGCTACAAGATATTTATGATGGTATCTTTTCTTTCTAATCTAGAACATGCGTTAGCGTTAAATCATAAGTATTCATTACTTAATCTTCATCTTATTTATGTTCTCAGTTATGCCTTCTACTTCTCGAGGACAGAAGGCTTTGCGAAGCGTAGATGAGAAGCCAGGAGAGGGTGCCATTCAAGCACCACCCGCTGACCCCAGGAGATAGGAGCATGAGGATGGGGTTGTATCTCTGGGTAAATAAGAGATGATATACCTCCAATTCTTCCTCCAGTTTCCCCTGATCAGGATCTATATATAAGGAGTGTTGTGTAACTAATGACTCAACTTGTGGCCTCTTAGGCCCAGCTGTTAGACTCTCGATGTTGCTGATAGGGTTGTGAGTGAGAGAGTTTGGGATTTTGTTAACCTGAACCCTCCAGTATTTACAGGGATAGATGCCGAGATGGTAGAGTTGCCTTTTTATAGATTACAGGATGTGTTCGCGACCTTTTTTTAGACTTGGGAGAAGACTCAGGGACCCCAAGCCCTACCTTTCAGCTGGAGGGAGTTCTCTAAAGTATTTTTACAACATTATATACCAGTCGAGCATCGAAGAGCCAGGTGAGATAGGTTTTACACCTAGAGCAGGGTAATATGAGCATCTGATCATACATCCTGTAGTTCAACTCCTTATCCAGGTATGCTCCCACAATTGTTGCTGACATGAGCGACCGGGTACATCATTTTGTTAATGGGTTAGGGCCCCACTTGGTAAATGAGCACATGACAGCTTCGTTGAATCTGAATATGGATATTTCCTATATCCAGGCCTATGCATATAACTTTGAAGACCGTAAGAGGCAACAATGGGTTGATCGAGAGTATGATGGGGGCCAACACAAGAGGACCTAGTCCACAGGTGATACATGGGGTTTCGAGGAAAATTTAGGCCTCAATTTTCTAAGCGCCCATCTTATCCGACTACTAGTGCACCACCACAGTTTCGGGGACAGCTTTATAAGTCGACCACTTGTTCTGGTCATGCTCAGAGTTTACGGGCACAGGCTTGTAGTATAATTCTAGAAATATCAGGCCAACTTTACCACTATGTGCTTAGTGTGGTAGGGACCATCTAGGGAAATGTCATCGAGAGTTACATGTCTATTATTTTTGTAGTTAACCAAGGCACTTTGCTAGGGATTGCTCAATGAGAGGTAGAGGCGGTATAGCACAGCCGACAGAATCTGTAGCGAATTCCTCGTCGTCAGTGCGTCCTCCTAGAAAAGATATGCAGACATCGGCTGGTAGGGGCAGATGCAAAAGAGCAGCATCTGGTTTGAGCAGTCCCCAAAACCGCATCTATGCTTTGTTAGGTCGACATAACCTTGAGTCATCTCCATATGTGGTTACAGGTATATTATATGTTTGCTCTCTTGACATATAAGATTTTATAGATGATGGTAAGTATGGAAAAGAGCCTGAATTATTATATAAGTCATTTGAAGTGTCTACGCCCGTAGGCGAACAAGTAGTTGTTAGGCAGGTATATAGGAATTATGATATAAAAATTTATAATGGTCGCACTGTAGCCAACTTGAATGAGTTAGATATGGTGGAATTTGATGTTATTATGGGCATGGATTGGTTGGCTTCTTGCTATGCTAATGTTGATTGTTGAACAAAAGTTGTTCACTTTAACTTTCCAAGAAATCTCGTCATTGAATGGAAAGGAAATATTACAGCACCAAAGGGTAGGTTTATTTCGTACATTCAGGCTTAAAAGATGATCTCGAAAGGATATATCTACCACCTCATGCGAGTTTAGGATGCGGAGGCAAAACCTCTAGCCCTTCAATTACTTTCTATTGTTAGTGAATTTCCTGATGTATTCCCTGATGAACTTCCCAATATTCCTCCGAAAAGAGAAATCAAATTCACTATTGATGTGCTCCCGGATACCCAGCCTATATCTATTCCTCCATATCGTATGGTTCATGCCGAGCTAAAAGAATTGAAAGCTCAATTAAAAGATCTTATAGAGATTTCCTTTATTAGGCCAAGTACCTCCCCGTGAGGTGCACCAGTGTTGTTCATCTGTAAGAAGGATGGTTCCTTAAGAATGTTTATTGACTATCGCCAACTAAATAAGGTGACTATTAAAAACAAGTACCCACTTCCTAGAATCGATGATTTGGTTAATCAGTTGCAAGGCACTAAGTATTTCTCAAAGATTGATCTCAGGTCTGGATATCATTAGTTATATGTCAAGGAGAAAAATATTCCAAAGACCGCTCTTCAGACCAGATATGGCCACTGCAAGTTTATTGTTATGTTTTTTGGCCTGACTAATGCATTGACAACCTTTATGGATCTAATGAACCGAGTATTTAAGTCATTCATGGACATCTTCATAATAGTGTTTATTGACAACATTATGGTATACTCTCGATCAGAAGCTGAGCATGCGGACCATTTGCGATTGGTGTTACAAACACTCTAAGATCGCGAATGATATACTAACTTATCTAAATTTGAGTTATGGTTGAACTCAGTGGATTTTTTATGTCATGTAATGTCGGACGAAGGCATTAAAGTGGATGGTCAGAAGATGGAGGCGGTAAATAATTGGCCGAGGCCCATAACTCATATGGAGGTGCGTAGTTTCTTAGGCATGACAGGTTATTATTGAAGCTTCATAGAGAATTTATCTTTTATTGCCGCTTCATTGACAAAGTGGATACATAAGGCGGCCAAGTTTTAGTGATCAGATACTTGCAAAAAGAGTTTTGAGGAGTTGAAAACTAGATTAACATCAGCACCTGTGTTAGCGCTGCCTGAGGGGTCAGAGGGATATGTGGTGTACTACGATGCCTCCAGAGTAGGGTTGGGCTATGTTTTGATACAGCATAGCAAAGTCATTGCATATGCTTTGAGGCAATTAAGGGAACATGAGCAGAACTACCCGACTCAAGACGGTTATATTTCCTCTAAAGATATGGCATCACTATCTATATGGAGTTCGTGTTGATATATTTACAGACCATAATAACTTGCAGTATATATTCAAGTAGAAAGAGTAGAACTTGAGACAACGAAGATGACTTGAACTGCTAAAGGACTATGATGTGGATATTTTATACCATCCGGGAAAGGAAAATATTGTAGCCGATGTGTTAAGACGTAAGTCAATGGGTAGCTGCCGTATCTTTTTTGAACCGAATACCTTCTTCTGTCATCTCTGGTCTCTCTCTTTTTGAGAGAACTTGAGACATGCAGAAGGTGACAAACTTGAGGTGACTAGAGATCTATACCAATTGGCCAGTCTGAATGTACGACTATTAGATGCAGGAGATGGAGGTGCTATAGTTCAGAACGCCGCTGAGTCTTATTTAGTGATAGAAGTAAAGGCACGACAATTTGATGATCCACACCTTGTAAGGATTAAAGAAGTTGTTCTCTTTAAAAAAATGGTTGTTTGAGTTGTCCAAGGATGAAGTTCTTAAGTATAAAGGTCGGTTATGTGTTCCCGACATTGAAGGATTTTGAGGGAAGATTATCATAGAGAGTCACCAATCCAGATATTTTATTCATATTGGTTCTACGAAGATGTATCATGACCTTCTACAACTGTATTGGTGGAATGATATAAAGAGGAATATAGCAATATTTGTCGCTCAGTGCCTGAATTGTGAACAAGTAAAGGTTGAGCATCAGAAACCTAGAGGATTGCTGCAAAATATAGAGATCCTAATATGGAAATGGGAGGCTATTAATATGGATTTCATTACAGGAATGCCTAACTCTCGTCGGAAGTTTTATTCTATATGGTTTATCGTGGATAGACTTACGAAGTCAGCTAATTTCCTACCGGTCTTAACCACTTACTGGGCTAAGGATTATGCCAAGATTTATATTAAAAAGATATTTCGACTTCATGGAGACCCGGTGTCTATTATATCTGACAGAGAAACATAATTTACTACTAAAATTTGGAGGTCTTTTCAGAAGGGCTTGGATATTCAGATTAGTCTTAACACCACTTTTCATCTACAAACTGATGGACATGTCAAATTCACTATTCAGATGCACGAATATATGTTGTGAGCTTGTGTCTTAGATTTTATAGGAAGTTGGGAAGACTATTTTCCACTTATTGAGTTTGCCTATAAAAACAAATACCATTCTAGTATTTAGATGGCACTTTACGAGGTGCTATGTCGGAGGAAATACAGGTCTCCTATTAGTTGGTTCAATGTTGGCGAGAGAAAACTACTAGGACCTGATTTGGTACAACAGGCTGTAGAAAATGTGAAGTTAATTCAGGAACGGTTGTTGATAGCTCAGAGTCGACAAAACTCTTATTTAGATCATCGATGTTGTGATTAGAGTTTCCCATGAGATATTGGGTGTTCCTAAAGGTATCACCTATGAAAGGTGTGATGAGATTCAGTAAGAAGGGCAAGCTTTGCCCCAGATACGTCGGGACATATCAAATTATTTAGAGAATCAACCAAGTGGCTTACAAGTTCGAGTTACCTCTAGAATTAGAAGTGGTTCACCAGGTATTCCACGTATCGACTCTTCATAAATGCTTAGATGATTATTCTCGCATAACCCCCATTGAGGATGTTCAGGTCACAAAGGACCTTTCATAGGAAGAAGTTCCCATCGCTATCTTGGATCACAAAATTCGTAAGCTACAGACCAAAAAAGTTACTTCGATTAAAGTACTTCAGAGAAATAACAATATATAATAAATAGCTTGGGAGGCCGAAGAAGATATGATGTGTAACAACCCATCCTGTCGTTTTTAGCTAAATACCCTTATTTGACTATTGTACCATTCCCTTAGACTCTATATGGGGTTGTGATGCATGATGATGGGTGGCACAGATCCAGAGGTCTATTTATATTAGTTTCAGATGAAAAGCCCAAGTTTGAGAATTTAGAGTTGGTTAGTTTGACTCAAAGTTGACTTTTGGCTAGATGAGTTTGTTTCTAGGTTCTGTTACTTCTGGTAGACCCGAAAGGTCATTTATGACTTAGTCGAGTCATTGGTTCTCTTCCCGAGGCAATCAGATGTATGTTGTGTCTTTATTTGTAAAGTTTGGATTTTGGTTTGTCTCGAATGATTCTTTAGAAAAGTGTCCATTAGCTCAGTTATTTGTGAAATATGTGGGTATGAGCGAGTTCATAGCACTATTTACCTTAGATGAGTATATTTGGTTTGTGCCCAAGGGGATTCGGGAGTGTTTCGACTGTTGGATGGGAGTCTTTGGCTATATTTCACTGCTGGTGTCTGGTCGCCGCCGTGATGGCACTAGCATCCACTCCGGCAAGTCCACCTCGGTGAGAGGTTGGCTCATCAAAGTGGAAGATGTGTACTGGGGGTTTCCACCACAGCGGAGTCAAGTGCGTCGTGGCGAGGGGTGAGATGTCAAGTGACTCTCGCCCCAATGAAGCTTTTTCCACCACAATGGGTTTGCTATAATAGAGTCGATTCCGTTGGGGTGGAAATACTGTTCAGGTGGCCTATAAATATTTTTAGGTCATATTTTCTTTTCCCAAATAGCTAACTTCGAAACCAGCGCCGCATAATGGTATTTTCTGAGCTTTAGGAGTATTTCCAACCTTGAGGTAATAGATTCTTCCTCTCTTATGGATTAAGTTATGATTATGGGCTCTTTTAATGGTGTTTTATCATATTAGGTGAGTTGGGAAATATGAGTTATGCATGTTGTGAGAATAATAGAGCTATATGGGTGATTTTAGTGGAGATTTATGGATCAAATAATATTAATATCATAAATTAGGATTGGGTTATGTTAGATTATCATGTTTTAAAGCTTAATTTGATTATAGACGTTTGTATTCAAAAAGGGAAAAATCTAGGGTTTCAAATTGGGGCTTTTAGATTATTGTTCAATTGGGGATTCAAATGTCTATAGTTTTTCTATTAATTTATGGATGTGATTACTAGGTATGTAATAGATATTTTTGAGTATTAAAGTTTGAGTCATGGTGACGTGGGCACGAGATGGCTATTTAAAGTCATGTTTCATTGTGATTAGCTTTATATTATTAAATAATATTTATGTGGATAGACTTTGAGTATCGCGAGGCGCATCAGAAAGAGGCCGGAAAGGTAATAAAATGTATGACATTATGGCAACATTGAGATAATGATAATATGGATGGATCAAGTTGCATGCTGCAATGGATATTGATACGCAGGTAGCATAGTTGCACGCTTGCAACATGATTGAGACTCGACAAATGAGTCATGGGCTCTAGCCAGATTCGTGTGTGGAATTCCGGCTTGCTAGGAGTGGTATATGGATTTCACGGGTCCCCTATGGGTGTACGATCATAATTAAACCTTGATGTATTGTATACCAGGTTGAGAAAGGTACACTGCATTCATATAATTATACATTTGTACATTGTTTGTGGTTTGGAAATGTGATATTATTAGTTATTGGAACTTGGGTTAAACCCAAATTTACTTGGAATGAAATGATTGTATAGGACCGAAATGGTCACTATGATAGATCTTGACTCTATGAATACTTGGAAATAATGATTATGCTGGTCTCTATGAATAATTGGACAAATGGTTAAGGTTTTTGAATTGATTGGGTTCTTTGTGTGTGGCTTGCTTCCTCGTGTATGGATTTTTGTGGTTTAATAATTGTAAGTCTAAGTGTGTGATATCAACTACTATCGTGGTAAAAATGTATATTATTCCATGACTTTTATCTAGGTCCAGGGAATTTTGTACATTTGTGTGTTGTCTGGT
Source organism: Anisodus acutangulus (assembly GCA_029783415.1). Taxonomy (NCBI): domain Eukaryota; kingdom Viridiplantae; phylum Streptophyta; class Magnoliopsida; order Solanales; family Solanaceae; genus Anisodus; species Anisodus acutangulus. The sequence goes on from CM056495.1 coordinate 30,366,123, forward strand.
ATTATCGATTGTGTGACTGGGTAATGAGTCTAGCAAGGCACATATGATAAGTGTCAGGAGGGGAAAGGTATATGTAGAATGATCTTTGTGCGTCAAAGCTGTAACTCTATAGAGACTTAACTAAGGGTAAATGCTAAGGTTAATAAAGGGGTTGTCGTCATGCTTAGCTTAGGTGTAACACGCTTGGAAGCGTACTAAAATAGTTGTTGTGATATAAGTGTTAACTTATTTATTTAATGTGACAAGTTGGGTAAGTGGGGTTAAGCTTGAATATGACTTGGACAAGAGAGACTAGTCGGTGGGTACTATTATAGTAAGGTCCCTGTATATGTGAATGTATTGATTGTACCTGACTGTGATTGGAACCTTATATGAACATTGTCATTTGATGAATCAGTGAATTGATATATGTATAACGTGACTTATATGAGTGATTGAACTATCTAGTATAGGCTTATTTGGTGTCAACTTGATATTCATCTATGTTATGTATCTTCCATCGTAGTCAGCCTATAATGTCTATAGGGGTACATTGTATACTCATGCTACACTTGATGAATCATTTTTTATGAAAATACAGGTCCCTCTACCAGTTCGAGATGTCGAGTTTGAGTCCAACCAGGTTGACTTCTAGTATTCAGGGTGAGGATGCTATCTTCCGGCATACCTTGGATGCTCATTCTCTTACTCTGTCTATACCTTGATTCGAGAGACATGATTCAGATTTTAAGACTATGTTACTGTTTGGCCTTTGTGCCATTTTTTTCAGACCTGTTTCATATTATGTTAGTGCTTTTGTATCTACATACTAGATTTTTGGGGGGTGTTTGTTGATGTTTTCAGATTTGTTATTTATTCCGTAATTTATAGTATGAGACAACTTTTGAGTATCTCGATACCTTCTGCTTTTACTTGTTGTATTATGTTGAATATTTGGGATTGGTTTGCCTATGTGGTGGGATTATGTAGGTTCCACCACGAATTCTGAAAATGGGTCGCGACAAAGTTGGTATCAGAGCTTTAGGTTAAACGGTTTTAAATTTAAGAGCAATGTCTAGTAGAGTCTTGCGGATTGGTGCAGAGACGTCCATACTTATCTTCGAGAGGCTATGAGACATTTAGGAAACATTATTTCCTTCATTCATTTCGTGCTAAGTTGAATCAAATTGGTATCTAAACTTCTTCCTTTTATTCTATCACCGATGGTGGTAACACACTCTTTAATTCATGCATAACTGGTTCGATATGATTCAGACGCATGACCGAGTTCAATCTTCATCTATGATTTAAAGGTTCAGTTGATTGAGGTTATGATTGTTACATCTCAGTTTTGTGATATCCTTGAAAAGTAGGTATGGTAATTCAGATATACACGAGAAAAAATTTGAATGGATCAATCTCTGTTGTATGAATGGAAAAATTGGTATCTGACGTGTTTTTTGGGACAAGTTGCAAGGTGTTCGAGGGTGGATGTCGTATAGGCTATAGGATGTTGAGTTGTCTTTGATTTGACAATATTGTGATGGTAGAGTAGAATTATTAGTTGTGAGTTCTTTCAGGGAATGATTTTCTATTCGAGATCAGGTGGCAATGTTACTCGTGATGATTGATGCTTAGTGGAATAGATAGTCCAGTTTCTTCACCTAAAGAGTATTCATTTGTTCACTTGGCATTTCGAGGTTAGTGATGATAGGGATCATTGAAACCAAGAGATTGTTGATTTGTAAGTTATTTCCTAGTTGTTTAGTAATAAGTGAATGTAAAAGACGTGTATACGTTGGTATAATGGACTCATCGTAGGCTAATGGGAGCTAGTGATTGACTAATAGGAATAAAACTTTTGCATTGGACGAGTGTGGAGGTATATTTGAGGGATTATCGGGTGTTGCATTTAGTTCTTGGATAAGATTTGTGGGAATGACATGTAAGGGTTAATAATTGAGAAGTTGCATAGTACTAGTATGATGACTTTGGACGTGATCGAAGGATAGGGAAATTGCACGGTTGGTTGGATATGTTATGGATCGGCAAAATCAGGTAAATATTGGGTTTTCATTGGCAAACATCATGTAGACTCTCGAATAAGGTATTGGTCAATAGGAATATTTATGGTAACGGGTTGACGATCAAGTAAAGATTGGGTTTTCATAGGCAAACATCGTGTAGATTCTCGAATAAGGTGTTGGTGAATAGGAATATTTATGGTAACGGGTTGACGATGGATTGATCTAATTCTAGTTGTGAAAGGCTTCAAGTATCGATAATTGAGTCGGTGAACATATGGACTAGTATAGTAAGAGGATTATTGTGATCATGGAATTTTGGCAAGGGTATTTCGATGAAACTATATGAGGATGTTAGCAGGAGTATATGTTTGGTAATTTGGGATCATTTTCGAATTATGGATCAGTTCAGTGATGGTTTGGGATATCATTTGGGTACTAATTGTCTGTTGGTCAGATTAACCAGAGTGGGTTGATGTCTTTTCCAGTTAAGGAATTTCATAAAGGACGGTACATAGAATGTGTTGGATTTTTTTGGGAGAAGTTTCCATGTTTAAAGGTTTCAGTAATGATCAGTTGTTAGCGGTGAACATGATTGGAATGAATGGTGGAAATGTAAGAAATTTGATAAATGCATGGTTGATCTAATATGGATTGAGTAAGATACATCTTCGAGATAGGAAAGGATTTGGATTTGACATAATGGAAATTCTTGGGTTAGATATGGGTAATGGTGTCATTATTTTCGCATCTTTCAAACCGGGTGAAATGGTATGGTACGCTCGGAGGAGTAAGTGTATCGTAGTGGACTGAGTGTTCAGATGAATGGTCCATGAGGTTTGTGTTGGGTGACAGGTGGTAGACGGTGTTGAGACATTGTGAAGTATAGCATGGATGAGTATTTCGGTACTAAGACTTGGAAGTAATTTCACAATAAAAGGTAAATGGAAGGTAAGGTTGATACATAAAATTTTTGGTAAGGATGGTAATTAGCAAGATATGACAGATAAAGATTCAACAAGGTGTCCAAAGTGTGGGCGAGTTTAGAGAAAGTACAAGGAAAATTTGAGGTATTTAGAGTTCGTGTAGTTCTATCAGACTTGCTTATCGGTAGAAGTTGAAGAACATGGAGATTATAATTAAGGGCATGGTTCATCGGTCATACATTGATAACTCAGATAGAATATAGCTTTGAAAGATATGGGTGACGACATGTGCTTGATTGTTCATGAGGAAAGGAGATGGAAGAGATCATGACATGTTTATGAAAAGTTTACTAGTTTATTTGGAATCCGTTCAGGTGGCTAATGATGATTAGAAATTGAGTATTTTGTTCCAAGACATTTTTTTTTCATTTAGGGCCGGTGACCTATGTTACATTGACCGGAGGACTTGTGGTATTCTTGTAAACCACCGACAATGATTCAAGGGATTTTGTTTGGAAATAGAAGTATGACGGCGTTACCGACTCCCATCGAAATTGCAAATAAGATTAATGATAATTTTGGGATGACAGCGATTCAGACAGCTCTAATGGTTTGCACGGTTACTTGGTATGCATTAAGGAAGTACAATTGGTTATGGAAAGTCTTTGGAGGGATCAGTCATTTTCGATGGATTTTTCAAGAAAGAGTAATTAGTAGGAATTTTTACAATGTGGTGGTTTTGGAATTTGAGGGAAATTGAATTTGTGATGTGTGTTTATATGTTCTATGAAATCTTGGTGCGAAGGACGATATTGATAGTTTATAGGGGAGGCTAGTAGACCATATAGGTTGGACTAAGGTTGAGGATGCAACTAAGGGATGTTGGTACCTATTGTAGTAATTATGGATTCAAAAATAATTGAGGTGTGGCTATGATCAAGTTAGGGAATCAAGCAGAGTCACTTATTAAACTCGAGAATCAACTATGGAGGAAATTTCAGTTATTAGGGGTTATGAAGTTTGGGGTGTTGAGTCAAGTTATAGTAGTTTGATTTACTAAGTGAACAGGCCATGCTATCGATTTATTTCTTGTCGGTTGGGGCTCTCATGTGGTTCTTAAGGGGATTCCTTGGTTACTCGTCAGCAACTATTTACTATTAACATGCACACATGTGGCGTACGACATATTGCTAACAATCATAGACACGCCTGAACTGAAATAAAGTTGAGCACATGATAAATAAATTTGTTGAAGCGTCCTCGCCCAAAATATGAAGATGAATCCTTCATGAAGATTTGGGTTTGCATGTAGCTACTATGAGTGCTGGTATGGAAGCCTATACGCTAAGGAATTGGTAAGGTGGTCAACGGACCAAGGGTATTCGAATTTGGCTGTGTATCATCATGTGTTTGAATCAGAATTCCTAAAAGCAAGACTGACTTAAAGCTCAATAAAAAGGGGAGCTACTTATATTTAATTACAACGTTTGGAACTCACAAATGAGGTTTTGAGCACATGAGGAAGATCATAGAAGTTAATGACACGTTCTTAAAAGCCAAGTATGGTGGTGTACTATTGATTATTGTAACACAGGATGTGAAGAGACATGTTTTCCCATTGGCCTTCTGTGTAGTAAACGTGGAGAGTGTTGCCTCTTGGAATTATTTTTTCAAAAAATTGCATAAAACAATGCCTAACACCAGGGATTTGTGTATAATATCTTATTAGCACAAAAGCATTACAAATGCAGCACAAATTATTTTCAGTCAAACTCACCATGGTGTTTTCACAACACATCTTACTGAACGAATGCATGGAATGTTCAATAATGGATCCTTTGTTAAGTACTTTTACATTTCAAGAAGTGCATATAGCGTGGAAGAGTTTGCTGATCACTTTGATCAAATTCAATTTGTAGCACCGGATGGAGCTAATAGCCTTCAGAATGAAGTAGATATCTACAAATAAAGTAGGGCATATTCCATGGGGAATAAATTTGACGTGTTGGTATCAAACATTATGAATTCATTCAACTCAATATTTCTCGAAGGGATATAACTCCACTTGAATTTCCTTTTCAATGCCATTAATAAGAGGTTTTCTTCCAAATTTGATGAAAGGCATACAACAACAATGAATGCAACCACCCGCTTCATGTCTTGTACAAAAATCAAGAGAGAATAATATGGATAAGAGTAACAGTATAGTAGCCTTTCGAGTAAATGAACACGAGTACACTACTTGTAAACACGATGAGCATGCAACTGTCAACCTGTGGCTAATGATATGTTTTTGTAGAGTTTTCAACATTGTTATGACCTCATGCTAACATGCCATTGTAGCTCTGAATATGAAGCATGGATATGAAATTGGAGACAAAATTTATAACTGCTCTTGTCCATATTATAGCGCATATTCATAGAACAAAGCATATGAAGGTTATATTTTCCAATTCCTCTTGAAGGACAGTGGGTGATTCCTTTGGAGTTAAAGGGCATACAAATTCCCCCACCAAAATTCATTTATAGAAATGGTCGAAGGAAAACTAAGTGGCATAAGTCAGCCATAGTGGTTCTCCACCTGCAAGAAATAATGCCAAAAGTGTAACACCTCGTACCATCGGGCTAAGATTTGACCTATATGATGGTGATATAAGAGATGCGGTGTGTAGGAATTATTTTGAAACCTAATCATGGTATAAGGAGAGTCTTAGGAAAAAGTAAAGTTGAAAGCTAGCTACAGACTAAGTTTTAAGTGAGTTTGCACAAGGCCTCACTTCAAATGTGTATAAACCCTCTTATTGGGTGTGAATCTGGGAAAAGTTGATGTCTGGAAATTATCCCTTTAAAGTACCTTTTCAACTATATAAAGATCCAGTCAATCAAAGCTCTATACAAAAAGTTATGTACCAAAACATAGGATTTCCAAGGCAAATCCTTCCCAAGTACTCAAAGTAAGGGGTGTTCGTCATCCAAGAATCATACTTGTTCGTTAGATTGGAGCGATTAATGGTATGTAAGGCTACTCTCTACGTGCGGGAACATCATTGTTCTTCCTCACGCTACAGTTTTCCATGATTATCAGGAGATTCTCATCCAAAGCAGAACTATGCCTTAGTTTCATGAAAAACTTTAATGCTCTTATACTTTAAATGATGAAAAAAGACAACAATCGTGACCTACTTTGATTCAAAAGAAAGGCGAAGGGTGAAATGTCATATTTCATTCATGTATATCATTCCGAATGTCATGAACTAATTATGTAATCTATGAATGCTCATACTTTGATTTCCATGAGTTTCAAGCATGAAAAATGAAATGTCTATAAAGTAATATTGCTCCATTCCATGAATTATCCATGATTCCATAGCTCATGAACACTATACTATTTAATATGTATTCATGATAAAACTATTATACAAGTTACATTATGGAAATCATGGGCTTCTAAGAAACATATATTCATGTTTATATTTTTGGGAGTAGTATAAATTACCGAGAAAGTTAATACTTGAAACTACATATGCCAGGTAGGATACGGGTCATTCCATTAGTTCGGGCAATTTATTCATGTTACCCATTATGAGTTATTTTATGGATTCAGTCATATCATGTTCATGTATCATAGCCCCGTAAGATATGATGTGGATCAGTTGTCGGGTCAAAGGCCAGATGCCATGTGCGGTTTACATGTCAGTTTTACTAACACCAATATAAAATTATTTACTTATGTGATTATATTTATGTCAGATCATGTTCATGTTCACGTTTAGTTCAACTTCATTTATTACCTTTATGACTCATGTTATTAATTTGGGTTTCCCATTCCCCTAAGCACCCTATTTACTTTTCCTTCATTTAGTGGTTTTATGTACGATTGCTATTCCACAATACTCTTGTTTCTTTTGTCAGGGGCACTACATTTCACGGTGCAGGTACATTTATTCAGGATGACATGACTCCATGCTAGGTTCTACAGGTATCAACTTTTGGTGAGACCACCTAGATGTTCAGGTTGTTATCATTTATTTAGCTTATTTAGTCTATCTAGATAATTTTGGGTATGCTGGAGCCTTATCCCGGTAAATGTCTTATTCATGTCATGTTGTATAGACTTCTATAGTAGACTAGTATGTTATGTCAGTTTAGCAGATGTCTTTAGTCATTGCAACTATAAGGTTTCAAGTCTTGAAACTATTTCACTTATTTAAGTATGAAACTTATAAATATTTTCAGCATTTTAGTTATACCATGATTCATATTTCCGCACTGCCTATTTCTTATGTTTTGCCATGCATGTGTTTTGCTCGATCAAGTTCAGGCATCCAATGCCGATCCATTAGGCTATGGTTTGGGGCATGACAGACATGGTATGAGAGCACTAGGTTCAAGTATCATAGAGAGCCTATCAAGCGGTGTTTAGTAGAGTCCTATTTATGGGTGTGAAGCACGCCACACTTATAATATGGAGGCTACATAACATTTAGGAAATTTTACTATGCTGTAACACCTCACACCTTCAAACTAAGCCTTGTTCATGATTTAGGGGTGTAGGAAACCAAAACGGGGAGTTTAAGTTGAAAAACAAGCTTCAGTTCTGCAGATCTAATTTTACACCCATAATGTATGGACCGTAAAATATTTCACGGACCGTCGAAATAAGACTTCAATTTCATTTTTGAAATTGACAGAACTCAATGAATTCTACTGACCGTATAAGTTTATATGGCCCATTGATTCCAATCGTCTTAGAACCTCAACTCTTACAGATTAGTGGAAACTTGCACATTTCAAGGCAGTCCGATTATATGGACCATACATAATTTTACGGTCCCTTGACATACCATATAAAATTTGACGCCCGTTGGATTTGGCCGTCAAATCCTTCCGACTTGGAATAATATAAATATGAGACTAAGTTCTGACAAAATCAATTTTTGACTCTTGCAAACCATAGCACGAAGGTTCTCTTATCTCATCATCTTCCTACATCTAGGTAAGCCTATTCCAAGTATCCCAAGTGAATTCTAACGTACATACATGAATTCTAAGTAGAAATTCATTGTTCTTAACCTAGGGTTTTCAAGATAAACCCAATCCAAGGTTTCAAGGTTCAATCTTTGGAGTTCTTCTTCAAAGTTTGGTTATTAAGACAAGACTAGGATCAAAAAGTGTATGTAGAGCTTCTATCCACATATAGAAATATCCATATTCTTCCCCACGCCATGTTTATCCATGAAACCATGAATTTTCATAACTTACGATTTTTATTCCAAGTTCATGATAACCCTAAACTACATGTATCATGTTTTCCTCATGTTTGTATTATTAAATCATTGTTGTATTCTCGATATTCCATTATGGTGAAGGGGAATCCATCCGTAATTTATGAATACCCATAACCTTGAATTCCATGGGTTTATATATACAAGTCATGAAGTAATATTCTCAATTTCCTTAAAATTACACATGTTTTCATATTTTACACAAGTTACATTATATATTTAATTACATGCCAAATTAGCATCATGTATGATGTTTTCAACTTATGTTTATGAAATTCACGGGCTTACAAGACAACTATATTCAAGTATATATTTTGGGAGTTGCACAGATTACCGAGAAGACTAAGATAGCCTGAAACTACATTTGCCTTTGTAGGATAAGGATCGCTCTGCCTAGAGGATGATACCTTCATGTTACCCCTCAATGGGATTATTTGATCCATCATGTTCATGTTCATGTCTCGTACTCAGGTAAGGTTCGAGATGGATTAGATGATCGGGCAGAGATCAGATGTCAGGTTCATGCGTGGTGGTTACATGTCAGTTATACTAATGTTTTCCCCACAGATATACATATATACAAATTTTATACAAGTTATTATATTAATGTCAAATTATGTTCATGTACATTGTTCTGTTTCAGTTTCAGTTTCATGTTCCTATTATATCATGTGCCTACTTATTTTTCAGTTTCTTTACATATGGTACAATTCAAATATACTAATGTCCCTTTGTCCAGAGCTTGCACTTCACGATGCATGTATTGAGTTTCAGGATGATGGGCCTCCTCGTTACGATGCTTCAGTATCAACTGCTTGGTGAGCCCCATTTCATTCAAGGTGACAGTCTGTTCATTTAATGATTATATTTTATGATAGAGGTATGCTAGGGCCTTGTCCTGGTAAATAGTTTTGTAGACTCATGTTTAGAGGTTTCATAGACTAGTCTAGTTAGCATGGCATGACATCAATATTTTTATAATTATCATGTTTTCAGATATTTCCGCTATGACATTTTAGACTATTTTCAGTATACAACTTTACATATTTTAATTATCATTACTATTGCATGCTTTTGATGCTCATGTTGATTTAGAAAGCCATGTGGTTCGCTCGATCACATGTAGTAGGCACCGAGTGCCGTGTCTCACCCATGCCAGAGCTCAGGGCGTTACAAAACCTGGTATCAGAGCCTAAGTTCAAGTGTCTTAAGGAGTCTATGAAACTGTGTCCATGGGGTCATTTTTTTGTGTGTGAGGGTCCCACACATGTAAACAATCGACCACCAAGACATCTATGATTGTCTGACTTATTTGATACTCTAGATCATGTAGTTAGAGCTATACCTTCATAATATCCTTCTAACTCGTGCGTATTGCATATTTCATAAAATGTCTGCAAAAAGGAAATAAGGTACAAGCAAGATGGTTGCTACTAATGTTGCTCGTGAAGAAGATACTCAGGCTCAGGGAGCCAATTTGGGTACAACACTTCCACCCGATACCACAGGTCCTGTGAAGATTCTAGTTCCACTACCCAATTCCAGTGATTCAGATGTTAGGGGAGCTATTCAGTTGCTCACCCAGCTTATGGCCTCTCAATACCAATATCAGGGAATGAATTTAAGTATAGGAAATAGTGGGGAGTCATCCAATTTCAGGATCGGGAATTTTTACGCATGGAGCCTCCAATCTTCATATGGTCTTGTAAAAAGGATGATCCACATAATTTGATTAATGGGCTTCAGAAAATATTTTGGGATTATGCATGATACTAAGGTAGAGGCAACATAGTTTGGATCTTATCAGTTGTAGAATGTTGCCAACATTTTTTATGTCATGGGAGCAGTCCCATGGGGAAGATTCACCTCCAGCAACTTGGGATGAGTTCACTAATTCTTTTATTGAGTACTTTCTTCCAGTAGAGGTAAGGGAAGTAAAGGTTGTTGAATTCGGAAAGCTCAAGAAGATTAGAAGGAGTGTGCAGGAGTATTATCTTCATTTTGTATCTTTGGAAAAGTATGCTTTGTATATGGTTCCATACATAAGGGCTAGAGTTAGGCATTTTGTGTATGGACTTGATCCTCAGTTGTTTGATGCTACTAATATTGCTGCTCAAAATAGGGAAATGGCCATCACCAAGATGGTTACTTTTGTTTAGGGTAATGAGTATGGAATAAAGGAAGAGGAAGCATTGTTGAAGTAGAAATACAAAGAATTCAACAATAGAGTTAAGTCTATAGGTCACATCAGTCATGGGGGAGGTGAAGGCAGACAGTCTTTCAAAAATAGGTCATCAGGACCTGCTCCATCTTCAGCTAGTGCCCCAGCTCCAAAGTTCAGGAATGATAACAAGAGGAAAAACTTCAGGGAATCAGGCTCTCAGTCACAGGCCAGTGTGCGTCAAAGTTCTTTCAATAACCCATTTTGTGCTAAATATGGTAAAAGACACCCGATGGAGTGTCACATGCGTATGGATAATTGTTATGGCTGTGGTCAGCGAGTTCATTTTCAGAGAGACTGTCCATCAACTAGGCAGGGTACATGAGGTAATGTGGCTCAGTCTACAAATTCAGTAGTCCCTCGTAATTCTCAAGCCCAATCAGGGCGTGGTCCAGCTAAGTCCAGTAACATAGGCAGAGGTCCAAACCGCTTGTATGCATTATTAGGTCATTAGGATACAGAGGCCCGTGCAGATATGGTCACAAATGTATTAACCATTTCACTTTTGATGTTTATTCCTTTATGGATCCTGGATCCACTATGTCATATGTAACCCCTTTTGTTGGTAAGAAATTTGGGATAGAACTAGAAAAGTTGCATGAACCCTTTGAGGTATCCACTCCAGTTGGTGAGTCAGTTATAGCCAGGTAGGTATATAGGCGTTGTCCAGTTAAAGTCTATCACCACATTACCGTAGCCAACTTGGTAGTGTTAGAAATGGTAGACTTCGATGTAATCATGGGTATATCCCTACTTGTTGCAGCTGAAAGAGGGGATTCACAAGCATAAGACTACGACTTTTGAACAATGCGGAGATGACGGTACTCTGAGGTACCGAGGCAGATTATGTGCTCCAAGAGAGAGAATCATGGCAGAAGCGCATAATTCCAGGTATTCTATCCATTCAAATTCTACTAAGATGTATCATGATCTTAAGGAGATTTATTGGTGGAACGATATGAATAAGAGTGTGATAGATTTTGTAGCCAGGAGTTCGAATTCTCAATAGGTGAATGTCGAGCACTAGAGGCCTGGTGGATTGTCTCAGAATATTGATATTCCTGTTTGGAAATGGGAGATGATAATTATGGAGATCATGATAGGTCTACCTTACTCATCCCGAAGGCATGATTCGATATGGGTGATCGTGGACCGATTGACTTAATCAACCCACTTTTTGCTAGTCAAGACCACAAATTCAACAAAGGATTATGATGAGTTATATATCCAAAAAATTGTCAAACTTCATGGGACCCCAGCGTCCATCATTTTAGATCGTGGTGCTCAGATTACCGCTCACTTTTGGAAGTCTTTCCAAAAAGGTTTGGGTACTAAGGTAAATCTCAGAACAACTTTTCACCCACATACAGATGGCCATGCAAAGTGTAATATTCAGACTCTTGAGGATATGTTGAGGGCATGCGTTCTCAATTTAAAAGGTAATTAGGATGATCATTTACCTCTCATTGAATTTTTTTATAATAACAGTTATCATGCTAGCATCCAGATGACACTCTTTGAAGCTCGGTATGGGCGGAGGTGTCACTAATTGGTTAGTTCGAAATTGTTAGGACCAGACTTGGTCCATTAGGCTATGGAAAAAGTCAAGTTGATTTAAGAGCGTTTGAAAATAGCTAAGAGTCACCAAAAATCTTATTCAGATGTGAGGCGTAGAGATTTGGAGTTTCAAGTTGATAATTAGGTATTGTTGAAAGTTTCACCTATGAAAGGTGTCATGAGGTTTGGGAAGAAAGGGAAGCTTAGTCCCCGATATATCAAATCATACAGGATTTTGAGGAGAGTTGATCAAGTGGCTTATGAACCTGAATTGCCACAAGATTTAGTTGATGTGCATCTAGTGTTTCATGTATCCATGTTGAGGAAGTGTGTGGGAGACCCATCGTTGGTTGTTCCTACCGATTCCAATACAGTTAAAGATGGTTTGACCTATAAGGAGATCCTTGTGGCTATTTTGGATCATCAGATTCGAAAGTTGAGAACTAAGGAGGTTGCCTTAGTATAAGTTTGGTAGAGAAGTCAGAATGTTGAGGAGGCTACATGAGAAGCTGAAGACCACATGAAGTCCAAATATCCGCACTTATTTGAGGAGAAAGAAGAAAAAGATCAAGGCAAATACCTTCAGTTTTCATGTCATGTCTCTTACGTATCCATGTCTGATGTTTCATGTCATGTTTCTTCACGCTCATGTACTCATGCTATGTTCAGTTTCATTATTAACCATGACCCATCATTCAAGGATGAATGATCCCAAATGGGAGATATTATAATACCTCATACCTTCAAACTAAGCCTTGTTCATGATTCAGGGGTATAGGAAACCAAAACGGGGAGTTTAAGTTGAAAAATTAGCTTCAGTTCTGCAGATCTGATTTATGTCTAGTATGTATGAACCGTAAAATATTTTATGGACCGTCGAAACAAATCGTCAATTTCATTTTTGAAATTGATGAAACTCTGTGAATTCTATGGACCGTATAAGTTTATACAGCTCGTCGATTCCAACCGTCTCAGAACCTCAACTCTTACAAATCACTAGAAACTTGCACATTTCAAGACAGTGTGATTATACGGACCGTACATAATTTTATGATCTCTTGACAGACCGTATAAAATTTGACAGCCCGTCGAATTTGGCCGTCAAATGCTTCCGACTGGGAAAAAGTATACATATGAGACTTAGTTTTGAAAAAAATCAGTTTTCACTCTTCTGAAGCCCCATCACGAAGTTCTATTCTCCCATCATCTTCAAATATCAAGGTAAGCCTATTCCAAGTATCTCAAGTGAATTCTAACGTACATACATGAATACTAAGTAGAAATTCATTGTTCTTAACCTAGGGTTTTCAAGATAAACCCAATCCAAGGTTTCAAGGTTCAATCATTGGAGTTCTTCTTCAAAGTTCGGTTCTTTAAGACAAGACTAGGAGCAAAAATGGTATGGTGAGATTTTATCCACATGTAGGAATATCCATATTCTTCCTCATGCCACGTTTATCTATGAAATCATGAATTTGCATAACTTAGAGTTTTTATTCCAAGTTCATGATAACCCTAAACTACGTGTATCATGTTTTCTCCATATTTGTATTATTAAATCGTTGTTGTATTCTCGATATTCCATTATGATTATTGAGAATCCGTTTATAATCCATGAATACCCATAACCTTGAATTCCATGGGTTTATAAATACAAGTCATGAAGTAATATTCTAAATTTCCATGAAATTGCACATATTTTCATATTTTACTGAAGTTGTATTATATATTTAATTACATGCCATATTACCACCATGTATGATGTTTTCAAGATATGTTTATGAAATTCATAGGGTTACAAGCCAACTATATTCAAGTACATATTTTTGGAGTTGCACAAATTACTGAGAAGGCTTAGATAGCCTGAAACAATGTTTGCCAGTGTAGGATAAGGATCGCTCTGCCTAGAGGACAATACCTTCATGTTACCCCTCAGTGAGATTATTGGATCCATCATGTTCATATTCATAGATCGTACTCCGGCAAGGTACATGATGTCTTAGCTAATTGGGCAGAGATCAGACGCTACATTCATGCATGGTGGTTACATGTCAGTTATACTAATGCTCTCCCCATGGATATACAGATATACAGTTATACATATTTTATATATGTTATTATATTCATGTACATTGTTCATGTTTAGTTTCATGTTCCTATTATATCATGTGCCTGCTTATTATTTCTGTTGCTTTACATACGGTACAATTCAAATGTACTAACATCCCTTTTCCCGGGACATGTACTTCACGGTGCCTACTGAGTTTTAGAACAACGGACCTACTTATTAGGATTGCTTCAGTATCAGCTACTTGGTGAGCCCCATTTCATTCGAGGTGACAGTCTATTCATTTTATGATTATATTTTATGATAGAGGCATGCCAGGGCCTTGTCCTAATAAACAATTTCGCACACTCGTGTTCAGAGGTTTAATAGACTAGTCTAGTTAGCATGGCACGACAATAGTATTTTTAAACTTATCATGTTTTCAGATATTTCGGCTATGATATTTCAGACTATTTTCAGTATACAGTTTTACATGTTTTCTTTATCATTACTATTGCATGCTTTTGATGCCCATGTTGATTCAGCAAGCAATGTGGTTCACTCGGTCACATGCAGTTAAGCATTGAGTGTCGTGTTTTACCCAAGCCATGGTTCAGGGCATTACACATTCTTTCTACTCTAGATCGTGAGTTAACGATTAGAGCAATATGTAACCTTCAATTCTTATCGAATTCCATATGTGCCGATTATGCAAGAGACAAGGTATGAGTTTCAAGGTCCAAGTTAGGACGTTACCCATTGGGAAAATACATGTGATGTATCTGTTAGTAACGAATGAGATAGTTTAGAGTGGCCTAAAGTGCATGTCACTCGGGGAGGGGCAGTTATGAAATGGATGTAAAAGTACGGATTAGAAACAAATGAAAGACAATAAGAAGCATCAAAGCATGATGATGTGTGGATAGTGTACACCAAGGGTTATGTCTTCGAAATTGTTAAGACTACCCCAATGATATCAATAGCGGATTACGAGCATGTATATATGCATAGAGCTTCTCCAAGTGAGTGAATGAAGAAGATATTCACACATGAGGTAAACCATTATGAATTTTAGCCGAAGCAGATAGAAATTGATCACTATGATTATGAGCAGTAAAGAGCATAAGGGATATTACTTATAATTTTAAAATGTTTGTTTGAACAAAGAGATGTATATTTCCGTACGAGCCATGAACATGACTAGAGAAATATAATGTATAACCTGAGAACCATGAGTGACTGTCTAGATTTAGTTAAGTTGGATGATGTTATAGGGATCAAAACTAGAAGGTGTGATGATTAGTAAGTTCCTATGAGAGGATTATATTTGTGGGTAATAGAAAAATGTAAGTAAAGAAATAAGAAGATAAGTTTTATAGTTACAACCTTATGGGTGGAAGGAAGTTAGGAGAGATGTTAGAAGAAAACCCTATCAAGATATCACACCCCAGCCTAAGTGAGGTGGATAGGAACCTAGTGCCTTACTTATGTGAGTGACCCATACTGTAAAATTGATAGACTTACCATGTTTAAACACCTATATACACCATCCACATGGGCCTACAATGCCTCGACCTATATAGACATCAGACCAATTACTAAGATTGACCACAGGAATACATACGTCCACAAAAGCCTCTAAGAACATCTTACTAACATAACATAGTCTGGATAGGGCCCCAACCTACTCATAAGTCTATATGTATAACAAAATCAGATAACCTCTAGACTCGGCTATACTCCGAATGAAATAGAGTCTCGCCAATCAACTGCTGAAGTTGGGACTCTCTATTCTAGAGGCTTGTCAAACTGACTATCTAAACATGCAGCACAAAATGCAGTTGCCTCAAAAAAGGAATGTCAGTACGAAATAATGTACCGAGTTTGTAAGAAAATTAAATAATCATAAATAAGTACTGTAATCAAATGAAACAATAATTGAAGAAATGGTTAGGTTCAATATGAATCAAGAGCAATATGTAAGGTCATATAACATACTCATACCAACTGGATTACATGTGATGAAAGAAATCCCACAAACTGAAACTCTCAACATGTGTCGAGAGGAGCTTTGTTAAGAATGCCAATAATGACCCGTCAACCTACACTTACATGCCTAATATGGGATGGAAAATGGAATGGATTTGGAGTTGTTACGTGAAGGTTCAAGAACATGTTTATATTCGGCTTTGTATGTAGGTCTTGGCCGAAGACCATGTTTTCTTTTATCTTGTCTTTATTTCTTAGCTTAACTTTTAGCTCTTAGCTTAGGACATAGTATGCCATGTAGTAACTACCTTAGGACACAATTAATAAGCTATATAAAGGGTGAAAAGGCCGAGAGTCTTCCAATAAGCCAAAAGGTCTTCCAAAGGAATGACTAGGTCGTGAGTTGGAGGACAAAATGGCAAGGACAAGAGACATCTAAAAGATGTGGCTTCCAAGGAAGAATTTATGAACTAACAGGTTCATGAATTAGCTATATTGAAGACTTTAAGGTCGGCCAAAGGGAGACGAAGAGTTGGCCGAAATGGTTCATCAAACAAGTGCGAGGAATGGAAGCTTCTAAACTAGTTCCAAGAAGATGAAGTCTTGAGAAGCCAAATCCATCCACTCTAGTACTTGGAATCCACAAAGGGAGTGTGAAAGATTTATTCTTTTTCCCCAAGAGAATCCAAGACCTTTCCTATTATCTTGGTTTGGTCGAAACACCCATGGTCACCAAGTAAACCCAAACACGTTCCCATTTGTTCCCACTAGGCCGAAATTGTCATATAGTTTGTGTCCTTTAGTTTGCCTTCTACAATGGTCCATTTTCTACTATAAATAGGACCCTTAGGAACTTTTAAATATTCAGAGTTTATTGAGATAAAAACTTGAGTTTTACTCATTGCTAAGTGTTTCAACCCGGGGTTGTGATTCTTAGTTGGTTTTGTGTGAGCCAAAGGTGTAAGTTGAAGCTAGGACTGTGTGACCTAGTTAAACCCAAGCTAATGTTTCCATTTGGTGTAAGTATTGGTGAGGAGTGTGTGACCAAATCAATACCCAAGATCGAGGAACCCCCTTAGTGGTAAACGAACGTTGGAACTGTGTGGACCTACCTAGCCTAAGCTTCGGGTTACTAAAAGTGTTTTCGATCACCCTCACTTGGCTAGTGCATGGGCATTGCACTTAGCAAACCCCGGTCTTGACCTTGTGGAATTGGTCACCGTATCCTTGGTGTCAACTTAGGCAGTAAAACCCCCGTGTCTCTATCCTTGGGCTAATCAACCGAATTTCACTACAACCACAACAACCAAACACTTAACCCAAAATGTACCAACCAACAATTAGTGTGTGCCCGGATTGCAACTCGCACTTCTGTTTCATTCCTCATACAAACAACTTCAATACTGTCACCACCAGGTCCCAAAACACTGCCCTAACATAACAAGGGTCTCCAACCGAAACCCTACAAATACTACCGTCCAAACCCGACAACACTAAACTGTCCGCATAACACACCTTACCGACGACCTCACTATTTCAGTTATGTTCCGCCTCCTTGTCACCACCAAACCACCAAGTCCCAAACATCACCCTGATCTTCTACCCACCCGTAATACCTCCACAAAAATCCTTAGTCTGTTTCCAAGTACAATTACCCGAAACAGCCACCAAACACCACCCAATCCGGCCAAACCGAGAATCGAGAACCCCATCTTTAGCATCCAATTTTGGGTCAACCCAATTATAACCAACACCTGACCCACTTACACATCATCACCCCTCCTTACTTGCATCATATTTGTATCAGAGCCAAGTATCCCGTCCGCAACAACGCTATGGCTAACATAAATGAGGAACTTAGGAGGGTTATGTCCGAGTTAGTTGCGGAACATGTGCAAGCCTTGAGAAAATAATGTGATCTCCCAACCTTTGATGCAGATATGAACCCAAAAGAGTTCCTTAAGTGGTTAAACACCATTGAGGGTTTTTTCAAGTACCGGAAATATGACGATCATGAATGCTTCAAAGTTGCCAAATTGAGGGTTAAATCATTTGCTTCCGATTGGTACGAAAATCTAAGAACCAATCGAAAAAGAAGTGACAAAGACAAGATTGAATCTTGGAGGAAATTAAAGAAGCATATGATGAGAAATTTTTTGCCAAGGGAGTATGACCAAAGTCTACCCTTCAAGCGCCCCACACGTCACCAAGAAAAAGTTGAAGTGGCGTCATGCCGCACCTTTAGAGGCATGGTTGAGAAACCACAAAGGAGAGGTGACCCAAAGTCTTACATAGAGCCCTCCAATGTCAAGAAAATGGGAAGCACCTTTTTTATCAACCCCTAGTATGGTCATGAAGTTGAAGAGAAAGATCAAAAGGTAGAAGAGGGTACTACTTCTTTTACTAATCCATTATATGACCAAGGAGTTTTAGAAGGGGACACGAAGAAGGTAGAGGTCATCACAGGAATAAACAAAAGGAGAAAGAGGTATTTCCAATGTCGAGAATCAGGACACTTTGGCAAAGAATGTCCTAACCCCGATAATTGTCATATTAAGATGGTGAGAAGTTCTTGGAGCAATCTGAAGATAAGGAAAGTTCCGAGACCCCCTTACTTGATGCACAAAATATAGAGAAAGAATTTAAGAAAGGGAGTGTTATAATTGCCTATGTGAAGGAACTTCCGAATGACATTGCATCCGGAACACTACCAACGGAGGATAGTGAACTTGACCTTGATTTATTTTCAAGGAGTTCATTGTCTACTCACCAAAACCATGGATGCCAAGAACAAGAATTGGTGGGAAAAAGCCAAATGAGCCCTAGTCCGTGCACAATTCATATGCCGAACTCGAAGGATCTTTTGAATGAATTTGCAACCGGACCACCACCGATGGAAAGCATTGAACGTGCTCTTGGTTTATTTCCAAGGAGGCCATTAACCAATCATCAAGCTTACGGATGCCACCCGAAGGGGGCTAAAGAATTGCTCATTCAAGAGGACCTTTGCCGACATATGTTACCTGTCTTGTTGGTGCCAAAGACAAATGAAACTTGGAACATGTACATTGATGGCCGAGTAACTTACAACATCACTTTGAACTGAAAGTCTCTGATTCTGAGAATAGAAGACAATTTAGGTGACTTGGGTGGAGCTTCATTACTTTCTGAAGTGTCTTGTAAAGGCAGCTCCCAACTAACGAAGATCCAAAGTGGGGTGAAACGAATAATGGTCATCAAGAGCCAACAATGTGGTTACGAATGGCTTGTGTTGTCACTCGAAGTTTGTGGTGACCTAAACTATTCCATAAGTCTTATGCAAGGGATATGCTTAACCCAAGACATAAGGTATTACCCGAGAACCTTTGTGTTAAACGACCCGAAGTTGACCAAAGCTGGTTTGAGACTACAAGTGTTATTCGAGACTATGGTTTGGGTTGTTCCTATTCGCATGTATTCCAAGGCCATGGTTCCTTTTCCACCACTATCCCAATAATGAAGGTACTATTTAAGGTTGAAGATGAGGTTTGGAAAGTTGGTACCGGTCTAATTCAAGAGCAAGAATCCACGGCTTCCTCTAATGGAAGATTAGGTGATACGCGGCTGCCCTATCCTATTTCCAGCCCGGAATTTTATATGATGAAAAGGAAGTCGAGTCCAAGATATGATAAGGAGATAGCATGCCGCAAACCTTCCACAAAACTCAAATATGATGAGTCCGATTTAATGCCAGATACATTTGCCCAGAAGCTCGTGAGGTTGACCATGCTTGAACATGAAACTAGTGGGATCGACATTGTCACCATCTTAGTTCAAGACAAGGGAACCGTCGAGAGAAAATTGAGTGGTACATGGTTCAATTATGTCCCTCACATTACGGACTATGATATGGTGGGATCCGTGATCCAATACGGACATCATATGAAGTCAAAACCATTTGCCTTGTATGCAGATTGATAGTTGGCAAGTATAGAAGAAGGCTCTTACAAGATGAAACCTTCGGACTTGTCCAATGATGGAAATATTGGATCAACAATTGTTGATGAAGGTTCATTTCTACATTTAGGTAGCACTAATTCGAGGACGAATTCTTTCAAAGAAGGGGAGATTGATGAAAGAAAGCCCACGAACTTAAACACTCAACGTGAGTCGAGAGGAGCTTTGTTATGAATGCCAACAATGACGCATCAACTTACACTTACATGCCTAATATGGCATGGAAAATGGAATGGAATTGGAGTTGTTATGTGAAGGTTCAAGAACATGTTTATATTCGGCTTTGTATGTAGGTCTTGGCAGAAGACCATATTTTCTTTTAGCTTGTCTCTATTTCTTATCTTAGTTTTTAGCTCTTAGCTTAGGACATAGTATGCCATGTAATAACTACCTTAGGACACAATTAATAAGCCATGTAAAGGGTGACAAGGCCGAGAGTCTTTCAATAAGCCAAAAGGTCTTCCAAAGGGATGACTAGGCCGTGAGTTGGATGACAAAGTGGCGAGGACAAGAAACATCTAGAAGATGGGGCTTTCAAGGAAGAATTTATGAACTAACAGGTTCATAAATTAGCTATATTGAAGACTTTAAGGTCGGCCAAAGGGAGAGGAAGAGTTGGCCGAAATGGTTCATCAAACCAAAGGCAAGGAATTGAAGCTTCTGAACTAGTTCCAAGAAGATGAAGTCTTGAGAAGCCAAATCCATCCACTCTTCTACTTGGATTCCACAAAGGGAGTGTGAAAGATTCATTCTTTGTCCCCAAGAAAAGCCAAGACCTTTCCCATTATCTTGGTTTGGTCAAAACACCCTTGGTCACCAAGTAAACCCAAACCCGTTCCGATATGTTCCCACTATGCCGAAATTGTCATGTAGTTTTTGTGCTTTAGATTGCCTTTTAGAATGGTCCATTTGCTACTATAAATAGGACTTTATGACCATGTAAATATTAATAGTTGATTGAGATATAAACTTGAGTTTTACTCATTGCTAAGTGTTTCAACCTGGGTTGTGATTCTTAGTTGGCTCTGTGTGAGCCAAACCCCTTGGTGTAAGTTGAAGCTAGGACTGTGTGACCTAGTTTAACCTAAGCTAAGGTTTCCCTTTGGTGTAAGTCTTGGTTAGGACTGTGTGACCTAATCAATACTCAAGCTTGAGGAACCCCCTTAGTGTTAAGCGAACATTGGAACTATGTGGACCAACCTAGACTAAGCTTCGGGTTACTAAAAGGGCTTCCGATCACCCTCACTTGGCTAGTGCACGGGAATTGAACTTAGCAAACCCCGGTCTTGCCTTGTAGAATTGGTCACCTTATCCTTGGTGTCGACTCAGGTAGTAAAACCCCCGTGTCTCTATCCTTGGGATCATCAACCGAATTACACTACAACCACAACAACCAAACATTTAACCCAAAACGTACCAACCAACACATGGTGTGTGCCCGGATTGCAACTCGCATTTCGTGTTCATTCCTCGTCCAAACAACTTCAATCCTTTCACCACCAAGTCCAAAAACACGGCCCTAACTTCCACTACAAAGGTCTCCAACCGAAACCCCACAAATACTACCGTCAAAAACCCGACAACACTAAACTGTCTTCATAACACCCCTTTTATGACCTCACTGTTTCAGTTCTGCTCGCTACCTTTCCACCACCAAACCACCAAGCCCAGAACATCACCCTGATCCTCTACCCACCCGTAACAACTCCACAAAAAGCCTCAGTCCGTTTACAAGTACAATTACCCGAAACAACTACCAAACACCACTCTATCCGGCCAAATCGAGAACCCCATCTTTAGCATCCAATTTTTGGTCAACCCAAATATAACCAACACCTGACCCACTTACACATCATCACCCATCCTTACTTGCATCAACATGGAACTTCTCTAAATTTTATATTTTTGTAATGACATCTCACAGCTCATAGCATATCTAGTCTACAATACACAAGTCGTATGAATACATCAAATTGTAAGGATAACTACTCATATCATCTCGTACGTATGTGCTAGCTACCAAAATCATGAGTATGTGCTTCCCAACTAATGTACCGATACTCTCTCTCTTGCCCGACTAATGAGCTGGTACATATGGACTAATGTATCCATCATCTACAAGGTACAAACCAAGTGATGGTCGGTCGAAATAGACAAGGATAGAGACGCGAGGTTCTATGGGCAAGCTCGGGTCGTCACCAAGTGAGGTAGGCTAATTGGACAAGGATTTGACCGAGGTAGCTAAGTACAAGCTCGAGAACAAACCAAACGAGGGAGGCCGATGACCTTGTGATAGTAACCGGATAGGCCCTTGGCTTGGGTTTGGTTGAATCACAAAAGTTCCAACTTCAACTAACACCGAGGGAAACCTTAGTTTAGGTTCAATTAGATCATAAAAGTTCTAGCTAAACTTGCACCAAGGGTTTGACTGACAAAAGGATCGAGGTTCAGACCACACAAGGACTGATGGCCCACAAAAGGACCAACCATGATAAACAACACAAAAGTTGAATAACTTAGCAAATGAGTAAAAACTCAAATATATTTCATAAATATCCCACACCTCTTTAAATCAACTATATGTCATATTTATACCAGTACTTACACTTTTCTAGAAGACAAGTAAATAGACAAACGTTAAACCACTTTCGGCCAAATAGGAAAAGAAAGGGGGGTTTGGCCGAATGTGAAAGGTAGGGGTGGTTCGGCCAACTCTTGATGTTCTCTAGGCCACTCTTTTGTGTCTTCCATATAGATGAGTGCATGAACTTAGGCCATTGACGAATCATGCCCTTGGAATACGTTTGGAAGCTTCCATCTCTAGCATGTACCTTGGCCGAATGGAAAGGCAAAATGCTTGGCCAATCCTTCATGTTCCCTAGGCCATTGTTGGTGTCTTCTATGTAGCCAAGTACATGAACTAGTTAGTTCATGAATTATCTCCTTGAAAGCTTTTTCTTCTAGATGGTTCTTGGCCTTGTCACTCTATTCTATTACACGACACATTAACTATGTCCTAAGGAGAGCTAGTAGTTAAGCTAGGAATTAAATTAGCTAAAAGAAAAATGGTCTCAGCCAATACCTACATAAAGGCCGAAAATAAACATGTTCTTTCTTGGATCTTCACGTTCAATCTTCAATTCCACTCCACAATCCATTTTATATTAAGTATATCACCATATGACGGACGAAAATCTTTCGCACTCTTCGCAAGTCACCTCATCGCTCATGTTAGGAGAGTAGGCTCGTGGCCTTTCTTTCATCAATATTTCTTTCTTTTACAAAATTGGTCCTCAAATTCTCGTCATCTATGTATATGCAAGGAGAAATCCGAGGCACTCTTACTTTCTGCCCGAAAGATAGAAGAAGAATCAAAGAACGGGAGTTCTATAGATGCGGTTGAAAATGCCGACTTGAAGGAACTCTTGGACAATGTACTTTCGAATGATCTTGCACACAGATTACCCTCAATAAAAAGGAGTGAACATGCTATATATGTTATTCCAAGAAGTTCATTACCTAATCATCCATACGATAGTTGCAATCTGGAAGAGGCTAAGGAGTTGCAAGAACAACTAGACAAAGGCTCAGTCTGGGAGAGCCTTAATCCATGTACGGAACCCGCCTTATTGGTGCCAAAGAAAGGTGAAGTTTTGCTTATGTGTATGGATAGCAGAGCGGTCTACAACATCACCCTGAGAGTATAAGTCCCATATGCCAAGAATGGATGATTGTTTGGATGAATTGGGTGGGGCCAAGTTATTCACCACCATAGATATGAGGAGTGGCTACCATCACATGAGGACCTGAGAGGAAGGTGAATGGAAGATGGCTTTCAAATCCAAGTATGGTTTGTATGAATGGCTTGTGATGGCATTACAATTGTGTAATGCTCCAGGCTATTTTATGAGGCCAAAACCTTTTGGTTTATATTCGGATCATGAATCTTAGAAGTATTTACATGAGCAAAGAAAATTAAATACAAAGTATGCTAAGTGGGTAGCACACTTGTAAACTTTCACATTCTCTACGAGATACAAAAATGGAAATCCTAACATAGTAGCGGATGCACTTTCCCGAAGGCACATAATGTTGACCATGCTTGAACAAAAATTTGTGGGATTCAAAATGCTAAAGGAGTAACATGAACGAGATCCTGAGTTCGACGATGTAAATGGAGTGGTAAGAAAGTGTTCCACTTGTTGAAAGGCTAAATGATTCTTCCACAAAGAATTATATACTCCTTTACCGGCTCCAGAGCGACCATGGGAAGATATGACATTGGATTTCATCCTTGCCTTACTAAGAACACAATGGGGAAAAAACTCGATCATGATAGTTGTGAATAGACTCATAAAGATGGCTCACTTCATTGATTGTCGCAAGACCAATGATGTAACACATATTGCGGACTTGTATTTGAGAAGTATTCTCTTATGATTACTAGTATCCACTACTTATGTCACGACCCGACCCGACGGGCCACGACTAACCGCCCTAATGACGTCATTATCCTGACATGTCACACATAATCCAACTAACACCTAATAAGTCTGAAATCCGACAGCATAACGCTGCAATAACAATACATGCTCAGGGTAGGCAAGCCGACAAGGCTGCCTTTACCCCCGAATGTACCTGCCTCCTGAGGAGTCACAACTAGCCAACACAATACAACAGGCAAGCCGACAAGGCTGCCACTAGATAATATCATATATACACGGGGACACCCCAACACAGAGTACAATAGCATGACTGACCAAAACAGAGTTATAATCCTTACATAAGTACAACTCCACAACCGCTCACATGCACTCTATAAGAAGGACAACGACATATGACGGACAACGCCCGTCAGGCTCCCTAAATATACATAAATCAAAATGATGGGGTTCTGTACCAAAATGGTAAAGCTATGGATCGAAGGAGCTTTCCAAACAGCTGCGCAGGAACCTAAACCGTAGGGTCACCAAACTAAGCACCTGTACATGCGGGCATGAACGCAGCCCCCCAAGGAAAGGGGGTCAGTACGAAGTAATGTACTGAGTATGTAAACATGAAATACTGCAAATGAGATCATAAGTAGCCAATGGATAACAAGAGGTCAGTATAAAAATCAGGATCCAAATCCAACTGTGCCATAAATAATAAAAGTCAGTTGTGCCTTATAAAAATGAGAGTCAAGTCAAGAAAACATGAATGCCTGTCCATATACATATATATATACCAGAATATAACCCGACCCACTAATGCGGACTCGTGGAATCATATCGTAACCCAGCCCATATCAGACTCCTGGTGAAGTCATATCATAACCCGCCCATTCTAGGACTCGGTAAAGTCATATCATAACCCGCCCATTCTGGGACTCGTGAAAATGCAAGGTCAGCACTAACATAACCCTGCCCGACTTGGTGAAGTGAAGTAATAACACTTAGCACGAGTAGATTTCATGAGTAACCATATGCAATCAAAATTTTCATTTGACTCCCAATAAAATCATTATAATAATATCATAATAAACTCTTTACTGAAAAATCATAGGCACTTCTCATAACTAACATCTTTAGGAATTAAATCAGATAAGAATCATGTACGTCCGCCGTACCTTCATTAAATAAAAATCATGCCAAATAAAGAAGGAATAGTTCACATACCTCTTAGACGAACTAATCAACTCAATATTAGAGTATGTCTCATTTTTTAACTTCAACCTATAATAATGGTAATACGTTCGTCAATTCTATGATCACTGGCATACTTTATATCGAATAACGACTTCCTATTCTATAAAAATTCGGGTAGCACTTCCTTTGTTTGTACATGTTTCCACAACTTCCAAACGAGGCTAATAACATCAATAGCCAAACACCAATTAAGGGCACAACCAAAACAGCAACAAAGGGGATTTACACACCCACTTCTCATGTAAATTTCGCCTCTTAATCCACATTAAAATATCCCACAATAACAATCCATGTTCCACAACAACGAGAGTAGAATGTGAAGCCTTTCTACACCTTTCTACACCCTTATTCCTTTAGAATTTACAGCAATTACCACACTTAAACATGCATAATGATAACTAAATTTTCAGCATTATAACACCACAAAACAGTCCCTAAAACAGTCAATATCCATCTCAACATGTCCAACGATTTCATGCAAGTTTTTGGCCACAACATGTCATAATTCCATAACTCTTCTCTTAACTCCTAAAATCTAATTATATATTTCAATACTTCCATATAACTAATTTAAACTTTAATATCAATGTTTCCTTTTAATTTCATTATGCAATTAGTGATAATAATAACAACAATAACCAACGAATCCAACAATCACCAAAATCTGTCTCAAATTCGCAACTAGCCCAAAATTGTCACATGCATTGTTTAAATTCCAATTTTTTTTAACACAAATTCATATCCTTAATTCTAACAACATGCATTCCAATTAAATTATAGAAAGAAGAATTTTATACCTCAAATTTGGTCCAAAACAGTCCGCACAATTTGCTCACTGCGCGGGTCCGAAAATCCCCACTGTTTTCGTATTTCTATCCCTTTTTTGTTCGCTTCTTCAACTCCAATTGACATGCAAGTGTTCTACAATGTTAAGCCATCATCCCTACACGTTTTTCTTCCGATAATTTCATAAGCCTCGTATCCTCTTGTATACTAATTTCCGGTATTTTAATCCTATTGCCTTAATCTTACGAGGTGTAACATTCTTCCCCCTTTAGAAACATTCATCCACGAATGTTCATAATAAGTCTTATGCTAGAAAAATTCGGTAGAGTCTCCTTTATAACTATGTCTATCCACCTGGAGTTATAGGGAACAAGTAAGGATATTTCTTCTTCATTTCATCTTCTGCCTCCCAAGTCATTTCCTCCCTATTGTTGTTTCGCCACAATACCTTGACGGAAGCCACATCCTTCGTCCGTAATCTCCTGACCTGGCGATCAAGTATGGCTATTGGAATTTTCTCATAAGACAGCTCCTCTGTCACCTGGACATCATCTACTGGGAAGACTCTGGAAGGATCACCAATACACTTACGCAACATAGATACATGGAAGACTGGATGTACCGCCTCCAATTCATAAGGTAGATCCAACTCATAGGCAATCTTGCCTATCCTATGAATGACCTGGTAAGGCCCGATGTACCTTGGGATAAGCTTCACTTTCTTGCCAAACCTCATCACACCCTTCATGGGTGACACCTTTAGGAACACCCAATCATCAACCTGAAACTCTAAGTGTCGACGTCGATTATCATCATATGACTTCTATCGACTCTGTGCTGCTAATAATCTCTCCTGAATGAGCTTCACCTTATCAACAGCTTGCTGAACCATGTCTAGGCCGATCAAATTAGTCTCACCTACATCAAACTAACCAATAGGTGACCTGCATTTCCTCTCGTATAAGGCCTCGTACGGTGCCATCTGGATGCTAGAATGGTAGTTGTTGTTATAGGCAAAATCAATGAGTGGTAAATGATTATCCCAACTACCTCCGAATTCAATAATACAGGCTCTCAGCATATCCTCTAATGTCTGGATTGTACGCTTTGCCTGCCCATCCATCTGAGGATGAAATGCTGTGCTGAGACTCACTTGTGTCCCCAATCCCTTCTGGAATGATCTCTAAAAGTTAGCTGTAAACTGAGCTCCTCTATCTGATATAATAGATGTGGGAACCCCGTGCAGTCTCACTATCTCCCTGATGTACAGCCTAGCATAGTCCTCAGCTGAGTAAGTAGTCCTCACTAGAAGAAAATGGGCTGATTTCGTCAGCCTATCCACGATAACCCATATGGAATCACACTTCCGCTGAGTGCGAGGTAAGCCTGTAATGAAGTCCATATTGATCACTTCCCACTTCCAACTCGGGATCTCAATCTCCTGTAATAATCCACCAGGCTTCTAATGCTCAACCTTAACCTACTGACAATTCGGGCACTGGGCAACAAATTCTGCTATGTCTCTTTTCATGCCATCCCACCAATACAAGCATCTAAGGTCATGGTACATCTTTGTCGACCCTGGATGAATGGAATAACGGGCATTGTGTGCCTCTCCCATAACCTGCTGTCGTAGCCCTGCAACATCAGGTACACATAACCTTCCCTCATATCTCAGCTCATCATCAGGTGTAACCTCAAATAAATTCTTTCCCTTTCAGAGAGCTACATCTCTATACCGGGCCAAAACTGGATCCTCATACTGACGTGTCATTACCTCTTCCACGATAGAGGACTCAGCAACATCCCGAATAAGAACCCCGCTATCTCCCGAATCCGCCAACCGGACTCCAAGACTAGCTAGATTGTGTATCTCATGAACCATCTCCCTTCTGTCTGACTGCACATCCGTCAAGCTACCCATGGATCTACGGCTAAGAGCAACTGCCACAACATTGCCTTTCCCCGGGTGGTACAAGATATCAACATCATAGTCTTTTAGCAACTCTAACCACCGCCTCTGCCGTAGGTTCAACTCCTTCTGCTTAAAGATATATTGGAGACTTTTGTGATCCGTATAAATATCAACATGAATCCCATACAAATAATGTCTCCAAATCCTCAGGGCATGAATCACCGCTGCTAGCTCCAAATCATGAGTGGGATAATTCTTTTCATGCTTTCGAGCCGCCGGGAGGCATAAGCTATAACTTTGCCATGCCGCATCAACACACAACCTAGCCCAATACCAAGCATCACAATAGATGACATAACCATCCGGTCCTCGGGAAAAGTCGAATCGAGCCGTAGTCAACTTATCCTTCAACAACTAGAAATCGTGCTCACAAGCATCCGCCCATCAAACTTAGTCGCTTTTTGGGTTAGCTCTAGTCAAAGGCGCCGAGATCGAGGAAAACTTCCACAAACCTTCGTAATACCCCGCTAGCCTCGTAAAATCGCTGCACTCAAGAGGTGTCGAGGTCCGCCAAGTCTTCACCGCCAATCTTCTCGTATCCACCCGAATACCATCGCCCCGATAATATGCCCCAAGAATGCCACCGGTCAACCGTAACTCACACTTGGAAAACTTGGCATACAACTGCTGGTGCTAGAGGACCCTAAGTACCGTCCTCAAATGGTCTGCATGCTTCTGCTCTGAACGGGAATAAACCAGGATATCATCAATGAATACAATGACGAACATGTCTAATAATGGCCTGAATACCCGCTCATCAAATCCATAAACATTGTTGCCGAGCATTGGTCACCCAAAAGACATCACCCTAAACTCATAATGTCCATATCGTGTTCAATGTTGTCTTTCGAATATCCGCTTCCATTACCCGCAGACTGATGATAACCTCGACCGCAAGTCTATCTTCGAGAAGCACTTAGCACCCTCGCAATCGTCAAATAAATCATCAATCCCGGGAAGCGGGGGTACTGCTCTTGATGGTTACCTTGTTCACCGCCTATAATCAATACACATCCACAAAGGATCCATCTTTCTTCCTCACAAATAACATTGGTGCTCCCCATGGAGATGTGCTCGCCTAATAAAGCCTTTCTCCAACAAGTCTCTCGCTGCTCCTTCAACTCCTTCGCTTCGCAGTGCCATTCTATAAGGAGGAATGGATATAGGTTGGGTAGCCGCAATACATCTACATCGAAATCTATCTCCCGCCTCGAGGAAGACCTCGAAGATCATCTGGGAATATATTCGAAACTCACTAACTACCGAATCGATCAAGAGCCGTACTCTCCGCTTCAGATCATGCACCAACCAAATGATAGATACAACCTCTTCTCGACCATCTTCCTTGCCTTGAGGTATGAAATAAACTTACCCCTCGGCGATATCGCATTCCCTTTCCATTCTATAAATGGCTCGTCTGGAAATTGAAATCGAACCAACTTCTCCCTACAATCAACGGTGGCAAAACAAGAAGCCAACTAATCCATACCCAAAATCGCATCAAAATCGGTCATATCTGCTACAATAGTGGGTGCGATTCCGCCAATGAATCAAACTCCAGGCTATACTCACGAATGGTCCTGTCACTCTGCCTCAACTGTAAGAATCTGTCCACTCTAGCTCTCCTCATCTCTGGAGGCGAGAATTGACCAAGGAAGGCCTCTGTAAACTCCTCCCATGTAGCTGGAGGAACATCCTCTCCCCTGGACAACTTCCAAGACTCATACCAATTTGTAGCTATATCCCGCATCTTATACGAAGCCAACTCCACAAACTCAGTCTCTAAAGCCCTGATTACCCTCAAGGTATGCTGCATCTGTCGAATAAAATCCTGCGGGTCATCCTCGGGCCTTGATCCAAAAAACACTGGTGGACTACAGCTCAATAAATCACGGACACTCAAACTATCTGCTCTAGGGCCAACTCCTGGTCCCTGTCTATAAGTCTGCCCTGCCACTAACCTAGTCAGCAGCAGCACCACATCTCTCATGGCTCGCCTCTACCCCTACCGAGGAGCCGAGGCACAGTGCCGGGCCTCGTAAACCGGTGATGTTACCTCAATCGAGCTCTCGTGGTGGCGACGAAGGTAGCTCGCCGACTAGGGCACAATCTCCGGCATAGACTGAGTACGGGACCTGGTAACTCTCTGAATCCGACTAGTATCTCCCGCTGTAGACTTGCCCTTCTGGGCTGCTATCGCCTTCTTCGGAGGCATAGCTGTAAACATAGTAAGTCATCATAAAGGGATTATCCTAATAACATAGCTCTATTGCACGATCTAAGAGATGAAAGAATAGAAACCAATCCTAAATGCCCTGCAGCCTCCTGCGTATAAGTATGGTGCACAACATACCCATACACAAGACTCTACTAGACACGGTCTGTAGACATTCCGAGGACTAACTTCTTTGATACCACTTTCGTCACAACCCGACCCGACGGGCCGCGACTAACCGCCCTAATGACGTCATTATCCTGACCTGTCACACATAATCCAACTAACACCTAATGAGTCTGAAATCCGGTAGCATAATGCTGCAATAACAATATATGCTCAGGGTAGGCAAGCCGACAAGGCTGCCTTTACCCCCGAATGTACCTGCCTCCTGAGGAGTCACAACTAGCCAACACAATACAACAGGCAAGCCGACAAGGCTGCCACTAGATAATATCATATATACACGGGGACACCCCAACACAGAGTACAATAGCATGACTGACCAAAACAGAGTTATAATCCTTACATAAGTACAACCCACAAGTGTCTATAGACCTCTATAAGAAGGACAACGACATATGACGGGACAGCGCCCCGGCGTGCCCCTAAATATACATAAATCAAAATGATGGGATTTTGAACTAAAATGGTAAAGCTCTGGATCAAAGGAGCTTTCCAAACAGCTGCGTAGGAACCTAAACCGTAGGGTCACCAAACTGAGCACCTGTACCTGCGGGCATGAAAGCAATGAGGAAAAAGAGGACAAGATTTAAATAATGTAATCGAGTATGTAAA
The DNA here is from genome assembly GCA_029783415.1 of Anisodus acutangulus. Lineage (NCBI taxonomy): Eukaryota > Viridiplantae > Streptophyta > Magnoliopsida > Solanales > Solanaceae > Anisodus > Anisodus acutangulus. Next base: position 30,397,608 of record CM056495.1, read on the forward strand.
CATGAAATACTGCAAATGAGATCATAAGTAGCCAATGGATAACAAGAGGTCAGTATAAAAATCAGGATCCAAATCCAACTGTGCCATAAACAATAAAAGTCAGTTGTGCCTTATAAAAATGAGAGGAGAGTAAAGTCAAGAAAACATGAATGACTGTCCATATAAATATATATATACCTGTAACATAACCCGGCCCACTAATGCCATACTCGGTGGAAGCATATCGTAACCCAAATTTCATATCGACTCGGTGAAGTCATATCATAACCCGCCCATTCTGGGACTCCTAAAGTCATATCATAACCCGCCCATTCTGGGACTCGGTAAAGTCATATCATAACCCGCCCATTCTCGGGACTCCTGAAAATGCAAGGTCAGGCATGAACATAACCCGGCCCGGGACTCGGTGAAGTGAAGTAATAACACTTAGCACGAGTAGATTTCATGAGTAATCATATGCAATCAAAATTTTCATTTGACTCCCAATAAAATCATTATAATAATGTCATAATAAGCTAGGGCTGGCCAGTGGGCCGGGACGGCCCGACCCCGACCCGACCCCGTCCCTAGCCCGCCCCGACCCAGCCAAAAAAAATAAATAAATAAATAACGGGGGCGGGACTCGAACTCGGGACGGGACGATGTATCGCCCCTCGAGACCCGAGCCCGCCCCAGGCCCGCTTGACCCGACCCCGCCCCGACCCCGTCCCGAGCCCGACCCGACTTCGCCTCTTTTTCTCTTTATAAAAATGGCTGCTGCACCAACGACTATTTTAGATTATGGCCGCTGCCAACTACCATTTTAGGCCCCCCCCTCCCTCCACCCCTCTATCCGTTAATATTTATTTTTAACCCATAAGTTATTATATTTACACTTTAACCCAATTTTCCAACTATAAATAACTCATTTTCTCTTCATCTTTCTCACAAATCTTCCTACAATCTCTCTAATTTCTCAATATATCTCTCTACAAGTCTACATTGTTTGCTAAATATTCAATTTTATTTATTCATTTGGAAATTGTGAGTGAAGTTGGCAACTAGCTTGAGGATCTTCCATCGAGCAAAGTTTCAATTTTCAACCTCTCGACACACGCCGACGTTACGTCATGCTTGGTACATTCGTTCCTTCATTAAATTATTATTGTCTGTTTATTTTATTTAGCACACATAATTTTATTGTCTTTAATTATTTATTATCATAATTAAAATGGAAGGATTAAAAGGTATGTTTAAGGGTAAGGGTAAGGGTGCTTCTTCTAGTAGGGGCAACCAGGGCAAGGGTACTTCTTCTAGTCATCTTATTCCTACACAGGATGATTTTGTTGATACTCAACATTTTCCTACAATACCATTAGATTTAGACCAGGAGCTATTTTCTGGAACTCAAGAAGACTTTAATTTAGACGATGATCTAGATGATATACCCACTAATGTTGATGACAACACACCCACTAGTGCACCTTCAACTGAAATACCTCCTATTCCCCCTAGTATGAGACGAGGTCCAGCAAAACGACCATTAAAATCAGACGCATGGACATTTTTTGATAGGGACGTAGAGAATCAAGTAGCTATATGTAAAATTTGTAAAAATGTTATAAAATTTAAAACTGGAAAAGGTCGCGGTGGGACGGGGGATTTAATTAGACACGTAGTAAGTGCTCATCCAGCTAGGTATGCCCAATACCAAGCTTCAAAACCGGGTGCGCAAACGCCCGCTCCATCGGGACAAAGTTCACATACTGATACTGTCCCGGATCAAGTACAGGGTCAAATTAACCCTATGACAGGGGGGGAATTGTAGGCTCTAAATACAATAAACATAGAGATAGGGAAGCAATATCAAAATTAGTTGTTGTGGAGGGTTTGCCTTTTTCATTTCCTTCATCTCCCGATTTTATTCTTTACATTAGAGATATATATAATCATGCTTTTAACGGTTTTCCTAGATCAACTGTTAAGAGAGATGTATTTAAATTCGCGCATGAATATCAACAATATTTACGTTTTTCATTATATCATTTTAATGGAAAAGTATCTATCACGTCTGATATAGGTCGTAGTACTAACGGCCATGATTATTTAATTGTAACTTGTCATTGGATAGATTATAAATGGTCTATGCAAAAACGTATTTTAGCGTATAGATATATAGATGATAGGCACACTTGGTACTTTTATTGCAGAAAATATTTATCAAGTGTGCGATTATTACGGAATTACCGATAAAATTATGACTATTACATTAGATAACGCTTCTAATAACAATTACGCAATTACAATTTTTAAAAATAGTTTAACTCCATCTTTTCCAGACCATTTTCATATAAAATGCGCGTGCCATATATATAACTTAATTGTAATGGATGGTCTATCACTTTTTGAAGACATTCTTAGTAAAATACAATTTGCTATAAACTTTATTTTTAAAAGTAATAAAGTACAACATAGAAAAGAATATAAAAAAATTTGTCATGATTGTGGACTACCTTATAGAAAAATTCCACAAGAAGTATCCACTAGGTGGAATTCTTTATACGAGCAACTACTTGTTGCTTATGACTATAAATTACCTATAACTTTATTTTTTAACTCTCATAATAAAAAGCCAGCTGATATGATTTTAGATAGTGATTGGGAAAAAATTCAACTTATTGTATTTTTAGAGAAATTTTTTCAAGCAACAAAAGAATTTTCCTAAGATATATTATCCTACTATTTCAACTATGTTATTTTATATAACTCTAATATTTTTATTACTTAGTGAATATATGAAAAAACCAGCTTATAAGGCGGCTAATAAAAAAATGTTTCTCAAAAGAAAAAAAAAATAATTCCTATTCCCTCTAATTATATTATTGGTTCTCAGATAAATCCTACTATTAAAATAGACGGTACTAAATCACTAATTGAAACTATTTACGATTGTATAGAAGTACTACCACCTCCAAGTCCCAAAAATCTAAATCACCCACCACCTATTGAACAAACTAAAGAAGAAGTGTTGTCTAGCGTAGAACACCAATGCAAAAATATATATAGATTTTATCAACAAGAAAATGCTAGTAACTTACCAGCTTCCATACCATCTTCTTCATCTTCAACACAACCTCACAAAAGACATGTTGTTTCGCGCTAGTATTGAAAGCCTCAGAAATAGAATGTGCGGTCGTACCTCTACTACTAACCAAATTAGCGAGTTGGATATTTTTGTTTTGCAGGGTTCTGTACCGTATCAAGAAGTTATCAATGAAGATGGACATGAAGACTTGCTGAAATACTGGAGGGGGAATGAGAAGACTTTTTCGACACTTTCATTGATGGCTCGAGATGTTTTGAACATTCAAGCGTTGTCAACTGCGTCTGAAAGCGCTTTTTCTGCAGGCAGATATCAAATAGGAGACCACAGACACTCATTAGCCGGAGACAGCTTGGAAATTGCAGTATTATTCAGAAATTGGTTACGAGCGGAGCGGAGAAGGTGCGGTCAATCGGAGATCAACGAAGAAGATGATGAAAACTACAACAAAATCTTAACCAAAGGTAGTGGAAGCGACGTGGATCAATTTGACCAACAAATACCAATTCCAACCGAAGAACCACATGAAATCATCCAGCAATTAGAACAGGTTTTTTTGAGAATGTAATTTTTTTAATTGTAATTTTATTATGTAATTTGCAACTTTTGGACAACACCACAAAGTTGCAATTTAGATTTTAGACAATTGTATTTGTATTACAAAAAATCATATGTCTATTAAATAATATAAGAGGCACAAAAACAGCCTTGGGATGTTTTTATTACACTATCTTGTTTTGTTTATTGAGTTTTTTTTATACATATGTTAATTAAAAAAAAAAAAGGAAAACCCGCCGTATCCCGCACCGAGCCCGACCCCGACCCCAAGCCCGCCGATTCGGATACCGACGGGATCGGGATTGGGACAGACTTGCTCAGCCCGCTGCATCTGACTCCCGCCAGATCAAGTAGGAATTAAACTGTATAAGAATCATGTACGTCCGTCGTACCTTCATTAAATAAAAATCATGCCAAATAAAGAAGGAATAGTTCACATACCTCTTAGACGAACTAATCAACTCAATATTAGAGTACGTCTCATTTTTGAACTTCAACCTATAATAATGGTAATACGTTCGTCAATTCTATGATCAATGGCACACTTTATATCGAATAACGACTTCCTATTCTATAAAAATTCGGGCAGCACTTCCCTTGTTTATACATGTTTCCACAACTTCCAAACGTGGCTAATAACATCAATAGCCAAGCACCAATTAAGGGCACAACCAAAACAGCAACAAAGGTGATTTACACAACCACTTCTCATGTAAATTTTGCCTCTTAATCCACATTAAAACAGCCCACAAAAATAGTCCATGTTCCACAACAACGAGGGTAGAATGTGAACCCTTTCTACACCTTTCTACACCCTTATTCCTTTAGGATTTACATTAGCAATTACCACACTTAAACATGCATAATGGTAACTAAATTTTCAGCATTATAACACCACAAAACAGTCCCTAAAACAGTCCATATCCATCTCAACATGTCCAACGATTTCATGCAAGTTCTTGGCCACAATATGTCATAATTCCATAACTCTTCTCTTAACTCCTAAAATCCAATTCCATATTTCAATACTTCCATATAACTAATTTAAACTTTAATATAAATGTTTCCTTTTAATTTCATCATGCATTTAGTGATAATAATAACAACAATAACCAACGAATCCAACAATCACCAAAATATGTCCCAAATTGGCAACTAGCCCAAAATTGTCACATGCATTGTTTAAATTCCATTTTTTTCTTAACACAAATTCATATCCTTAATTCTAACAACATGAATTCCAATTAAATTATAGAAAGAAGAATTTTATACCTCAAATTTGGTCCAAAACAGTCCGCACAATTTGCTCACTGCCCGGGTCCGAAAATCCCCACTGTTTTCGTATTTCTATCCCTTTTTTGTTCGTTTCTTCAACTCCAATTGACATGCAAGTGTTATACAATGTTAAGCCATCATCCCTACACGTTTTCTTCTAAAATTGCATCCCAAAAATCTCGAAATTTTGGGGCACATTCTCGGCCAGCAGTGGCTGTTTTGCCACTGTTTTTGGTGTTGTTTTGGCTTCCAATTTTTGGTGAAAATGTAGTCTAAGAAGAGGAGATAAAAATCTTAAATTTGGTTATGGGTGGAGGGTTATTCTGCTGAGCTTGGAGGAGAGAAGAGGAGAGTTTTTTTTGGTTAAGTTAGAATGAAGATGAAGAGGTGAGTGTAGGTATATAAAAAAAATCTGATTTTCTTATTACACTTTGACCCCCCAAGTTCTTCAATAAAAAAAATATCTCAAACCCACTTCTTTTAATTTCCGAGAATTTCATAAGCCTCGTATCCTCTTGTATACTAATTTCCGGTATTTGAATCCTATTTTCTTAATCTTACGAGGTGTAACAACTTAGGATACATAGTATCGTACGAGGGTATTCATATGGATCCATTTAAGGTGGAAGCTATACGGAATTGGCCCAAGCCTACGAATATAAGTAAGGTAACGAGTTTCCATGGTTTAGTTAATTTCACTCGAGATTGGTGTGCCCCTGCTGCCCCTATCACGGAACTAATGAGAAAGGATGAGTTTAAATGGTTACAAGGAGCACAAAGAGATTTGAAAACCTCAAAGAAAGAATATGCGAAGCACTGGCTATAACTATTTCAAGCTACAAGAAGTTATTTGAATTTGAAGGTGGAGTTGGTGTTGGTACCACCTTGATTCACGACAAAAGATCCATTACTTTCTCTAGTGAAAATTTGGGTGGTACACGGTTCCATTCTTCTACTTATGAAAAGGCATTTATTCTTGTGGGATCCTTGGTCCGAGGAGGACATTATTTGAAGTTTAAACCTTTTGTCTCGTATTCGGATCCTTTCTACAAGGTGGAACCACCAGACGGATATGGAAGTATTAGTCCCATGTTTGATGTCGGAGACTTATCCCTTCTTGGCATTTTTGATCTTCATTTTCTTCACCTCACTAGGTGACAATGGCATCAACTTGATCTTTTTATCATCCTTTTGAAAAGAATAGACATTATTTTCTTCATCATGTTGGACCTTCAGATCAAATTGCTATGGCCGACCCAATAAAATATGACACGCATCCATAGGTAGGATGTCACACCATATTTCATCTTCATACCTACCAACCCGAAAACTAACAAGAGCTTGTTTCATTACTTTTAGCTCTTTGTCTTCGCTCAACCATGGGAGATCATATGGTTTCAATGGTCATGATAGGCAAGTTAAATTTGTTCACCATTTACAACTTCTTCCATCAATGATCATGTTGCATACCTTGTCATTCACCTTGCATCGAGTGTAAAATAGTTTCTCTCTTTGTGTCTCCTCGTGTTCTTCAAGTTGAACATTCAACACATGTTGGAGTACTAAACTTTCACTCTTTTCTGCAAGATCAACATTTTCCTCTAGGAGCTCCTCTATTTCGGATTTCTCCATAAAAAAGAAACACTCACAATCGTGGTACTCTTTCCTTTCATGCCTTGGGCTATTTTGCACAACCCCGGACTTGGCATTATTAATCATGGAACGTCCCTTCTTTTCTCAAGATTTGCGTTTGTTGCGCAAAAAGGTCACTTACGATCCTCCGATGATTTTCTTTTATGTAAGTCATAGCGTCAAGGTGTGGGAGGGATTTCTTTGCTTTGATACCAATCTGATGTATATAAGGAGGGGTGAGTGAGGGTGAGTTGTTCGGAGTTTGGTTGGAGACGGGTTGATACAAAAGTGGGGTCGAATATAGGCTGCCGGGTGGGACATTTTCTGCCGGGCAGTGGGGTATTTGGTGGGTTAGACGGGTAGTTTAGGGTTGACGTAGGCTAAGGAATTTTGTGGGGTGGTTCTAGACAAGTTGAGGGTTGTGTTGATGTCGGAGTTTGGTAGTTGAAAGGTGGTAAGGTGACCAAAACTGGATGTAACATTGAGGTTATCGGTAAATGGTGTTTTATGGACTGTTTGATGTTGTCGGGGTTGGACGGATTTGTATAGGTGGTTTCGGTTAATGGCCTTTGGTGTGGGTGTTTGATAAGTGCACGTCCGGGTATAAACCAAGTGAGGGTCTGTCAAAATAGACAAGTATAGAGACGCGAGGCTGCTATGGTCAAGCTCGGGTCGACACCAAGTGAGTTAGGCCAATTGGACGAGGATTTAACCAAGGTTTCTAAGTACAAGCTCGAGAACAAACCAAGTGAGGGAGGACGATGACCTTGTGATACTAACCGGCTAGGCCCTTGGCTTGGGTTTGGTTGGATCACAAAAGTTCCAATTTCAACTTACACCGAGGGAAACCTTGGCTTTGGTTCAACTAGACCATAAACATTCTAGCTAAACTTGCACCAAGGGTTTGACCTACAAAAGGATCGAGGTTCAAAGCACACAAGGACTGATGGCCTACAAAAGGACCAACCAAGATAAACAACACAGAAGTTGAATAACTTAGCAAATGAGTAAAAACTCAAATATATTTTATAAATTTTCCACACCTCTTTAAATCAACTATATGTCATATTTATACTAGTACTTACACCTTTCTAGAAGACAACTAAATAGACAAAACCTTAAACCACTTTCGGCCAAATGGGAAAAAAAGGGGGGGTTTGGCCGAATGTGAAAGGGAGGGGTGGTTCGGCCAACTCTTGATGTTCTCTAGGTCACTCTTTTGTGTCTTCCATATATATGAGTGCATGAACTTAGGCCATTCACGAGTCATCCCCTTGGAATACGTTTGGAAGCTTCCATCTCTAGCATGTACCTTGGCTGAATGGAAAGGGGAAATGCTTGGCCAACCCTTCATGTTCCCTAGGCCATTCTTGGTGTCTTCTATGTAGCCAAGTATATGAACTAGTTAGTTCATGAATTATCTCCTTGGAAGCTTCTTCTTCTAGATGGTTCTTGGCCTTGTCACCCTATTCTATTACATGACACATTAATTATGTCCTAAGGAGAGCTAGTAGTTAAGCTAGGAATTAAATAAGCTAAAGAAAAATGGTCTCGGCCAAGACCTACATAAAGGCTAAAAATAAACATGCTCTTTCTTGGATCTTCACGTCTAATCTTCAATTCCACCCCATAATCCATTAGATATTAAGCATATCACCATATGATAGACGATAATCTTTGGCACACTTCGCAAGTCACCTCGTGGCTCATGTTGGGAGAGTAGGCTCATGTCCTTTCTTTCATCACATTCTAGGTCGTAACTATTTTTGAATAGGACAAGGAGATACTAACAAACATATGGAACGCGACTCATCAGGGCACTACCCAGAGGAATAAAGGTAAATATGTCAAGTGCATGGATAAGAAAACTCTTACTAATAGTTGCTATTCAGCATAGTCCTTATGGATGTCGTTGTGGCTCGGGTAAACTTTCTGAAGTGAATATAGGGCTGATATGCGTCATATAAGGCTCGTGTCATATGAGCAACATCAATTAATAGGCATATGGCGTATCTACTACATGAATGGAGCATTGCTTAATTCCGTATTAGAACTCGTATTTGAGGTAAAGACTTCTAAGGAATTATGCCAAGAAAAGGGACTTCGAATAGCCTTTACAAACAATATTCATTAACCAATAAGAAGCTATAAGATCGTTCTCTATCAACTCAGGTTCTTATTAAGTAACTCGCTATAACTCACAACTCATAATCTTATAGGAAACATGTCCTACCCCTTATCTTATAAACACATTACGTAACTCATTATGACTTGTATAATAAACCTATTAGGCAATATATTCTGCTTCTCAAATATTTCTTAGCATATTATGTCATACCTAACTTAGGAGTGGTATAACTATCTTTGTAGACATATAACCATCTTGTAAATGTACAATTATAAATACTGAATGGGTGATTCTTTCCTAGAACGTACTCTGCTCTTATTCTATAAATTGTGCTACTTTTAACTCATTGTACTTCTTGTACCTAGCTATCCATTATATGCTTGACTTCTCAAGATGAGTAAAATTGTGAACTTCCAGAAGGCTTTATTTACTTCTAATAGATGATGAGAGAGTTACAACTTAGAGACTGCTCATTTCGTTATGAACGACTACTCGTAGGACCACGAATCATACTAAGCTGCTTGTGGGCTCTATTTGCTTGTAAAGATACTTTGAGAGAATTATAACTATAGAAAACTCTTATACTCATATACTACTATCTGCAAACTCACAACAAACCTTAATCTGCTGCAATAGGACATATTTGATAACTCGTCCCCTTGAACCGCTTATAAGGGCGACGTAACTCAGAGAATCATGCCAAAAGAGAGAAAGGAATAACTTTAACTGGATCCTTTGACAAAGATAGCGGGATTGTCTCCTCTGCAAGATAATCTACACCAATGAAAACAATACTACTATCAATAACAGAGAAAATGTTGGAAATTAGCCTTTGGCGGGGAGATGCATCCACCCATCTTTGATGAATTAAACACTAGTGTTCCGTATGTTGGAGACCTCGTCTATTTACACATGCATGATCTACGAAGTGAGTAGATGACCGTAGGGCCAAGAATCGTCTAATTTCGTTAAGAAATGAAAGAGATATTGATCCACGAAGTAAGGTGTTTGAGACATGGAAATGTGGTATGGGACAAATCTACCACATCGGTGGGAATAGGAAGAATTGCTCTCTATATAAGTCTCTAATTGGTAAAGGGTTTGGGACCCCAAGGGGTATCCCATGTGTTTAAAGGAGGGAAGACCTAGATGTGCTTGGGTTCAAGGCTAAGCCCACACGCGCGCCGCCGCCGCCCGCCCGTCCCGTCCGGTTTCGAGTTCCGGTTCCGGTTTCGGTTCACTGGGTCAGGTCGTGGGTCGTTTTAATGCCCTCCTAATGGCCATTAACAGCCATGTTTTGGCAGTTGGACAGCCCCTTCTCCTTGCTATATATTGAGTCTTCTTTGGCTCAAATCAGCAGCAGAAAGTAGACGAAAAACTGGCAGAAAATAGATGAAAAATGACCAGAAAATAGGCACAAATCAGCAAGAAAAAGACACAGAAAAACTGACTGTTTTTCAGCACAAAATAGTGCGAAAAACAGCCACCAATTAGCACAAACCAGTCAGTGAAATTCAGCGAAAATCAGTGCAATTTTCGACTGAAAAACAGTGACCAAACCCTCACGTATACACAAGATATACACTACAGGGACACACTATATACACAGAGACAAAAGAGAAGAGTAGAGAGAAACTCTTCCTTCCTATTCCATATCTTCAGCAAGTCGAGTCATATTTGTTTCCTTCGACAGGCTCAACTTATTGGCTTTGTAGTGTTGAGATTAAAGTGTTGTTTTATCTTGGGAGACTATTGCCCGCTAACGTAAAAGCATATATATACGGGGCAATCTTGTCTTAAGGATAGAGGGCTATCCTCGACTCAACACACAACGTTGTAACCATCCAGATTTAGTTGTTTCTTGATTTTAGGTTATCAAGATTCAAGGCACAACAAACTTGCGGCAGTTCTCAACATTGGCTTTGCAAGGTGATCAAGATTCAAGACACAACACACATGCGGCAGTTTTGAAGATTGACCATTTATTTATCCTTTCGAACATTTGTAATAGTTATTACTTCCCGTACTGCTTTATAAAGTACCATAGAAATACCAGCAATTTAAGACAAGATTGTATTGTAATACTATTAGTGTTCGAAAAATGTCGGTCAAAAGTTATGTGACCAAATTTGGATATGGCAATGGTTTTCTGGTAGAAGAGAGTGATGATGATGAACGTGTTCATGGTGTCACCGCTACCAAGGCTGGTTAGAACAAGCGCTCACGAGAGCCTGAGGATGTCAACTGGGACAAGAGGAGAAGACTGAAGATGTACTTCTATCTTGCAGCAGAAGGCCAGATTCGTCCCTGCATAAAAGACCCAAATAATGGTAAGAAGGAACCGGACACTCGCTTGATGAAGTGACCAAGTGAGCCGTAATCCAAATTGGGATAAGTAGTTTTTCTTCCTTGTCAAGAGTAAAGATTAAATGAGGTCTGATTAAAAATTGATTAAAGTAAGGAGGAATATGAAAACAATTTATATTCCTTACGCTTTAAAAATCAGAAGTTTAATCTCATCTTCTTTTCCGTTTAAAGATTGGATTGTAAAGCAACTTAAAAAGATCCGTTCTTTTAAGTGTAATTATTAAAAGTGAGTAAAGTATGTTCGCACATACGAGGGAGTAAGATCCACTAACTGTGCGAAAACTGTTACAACTCTTAAGTAAGCGCCAAGAATTATCTGGGCACCAATCATAACGGAAGAAGTCTAAAAGTTAAAGACGTTGAGCCTGTCATACTATTTGGCAGAAGATCCTTCATAGGATGATATTGGACACTCAGTCATATAAAGCCTCCAAGCGATCGAGTGGGCTAAAATTCCTTTGATATGATGATATTGGACACTCAGTCATACAAAGCCTCCGGCATCGGAGTGGGGCCGTAATTCATTTCATAGGAAAAGTAATGGACACCTAGCAAGGTGGGCCGTAGTTTCCGTGTCTTAATGATCTCAAGGCCTAAAGAAGGCAAGAAGAAATTGACACTCACCGCTAAAGCAACTAGAGTGGGCCAGAGTATCGAGATCACATATGATCCGGTTGCGCCCTAACCACGGGCAAGAGGTTGTTCATGTGAAGCAACGCCACCTCTAAAATCGAAGGGGTTGGAGAGGTTGTCCTCAATAGGACTTCAGGGAATGAGATCACTCTAAGATGAGGTGATACATATCCCTAACTTGGTTTAAGGGACGCTGTTGGTCAAGCTGGTTTGAGACTAGTCCAACAGGTCTGTAATAACTAAGAGTGGTACAAAGACGCTCAGAGCCAAATGAATGATATATTTGTAATCCGTGCATCTATGCCATCATAGATTAAGACACGTTAAATAGCAAGTCATTCAAAAGCTAACGATGTTGAGATTGTTGCCTTCTGTCGACATAAACCCTCAAAATGAATGTGAGGTAAACGAATAGGCAAAATCACCTTTCCAAATCCCGTCAAAGGGAATAGCGAAAGAAGCACCGCTCCTATAGAACTTAGTCACACGTACTTGGGTGATTTGAAGTTTATACAAAATAGAGGGGGGAGACAAGTACGTTGTGATCTTCATTGATGATGGTACAACGTATGGAATCCTTTGTTTGTTAAAAAGCAAAGATGAAGTTGTTAAAGCGGATAAGCGCTACAAAGCAGAAGTTGAAAATCAACTAAGCCTACGGATTGAGAAATTCGTAGTGATAGAGGGAGAGAAAGTGAAGCATCGTTCATTAAACGACTATTCATTTCTCACCTCAGTCCAACGGTGTTAGCCAAGCGCAAAGCTCGTACACCCAAATTATGTGGGGTGGCTTGGTAAAAGTTGAATATCAAACAGTCCAGCTTGTACCTAAGATCGTAGATTGCATATCCACTGGATCTGCAAATAACAGTAGTGATGATCGCCTCTTGGCGTGAAAGAATACTGAATTCTTTGAAGATAGCTTTCCTTGAAAAAGGAAAAAGGAGTAATTGCTCAAGGTTAACAAGAACCCGTGAGGGCCTGACTGTCCGAAACTATATGTTCCGTATCTACAGGACTCGAAAGTTGCTGGCTATTCGGAACTTAATATTCCAGATCTGCAGAACTCAGGGATTCTAGATGTTGAACCGAGACGGAGCAAAGACGGGGACAAAGACTTGTTCCAGTCCTTCTAGCTTGTATGGTTAAGAATGAACCATGGACAATTAACAAATAAATGTCATCTCCAAAAGCACTGCTTTGGAAAGAAGCTACAAAGAGAGAAATAAACTCTATCATATAGAACCATACTTGCGTAATGGTTTATCTTCCTCCGGGAAAAGAACCTTTGGGTTGTAAGATGTGCTCCCCTGTGAGTAGCTTCACATCCAGGGCCATTGCAGTCTTGCGTGGCATGAATGTTGAATTAGCCTTCCCAACCGGAGAGTTGGAAGAAGGGGATCGTAGTTGGTTTGTCGAATCATGGGCTTCTTCCTGAACTTTCATTTTGGTCCCTGAAATGTTTACATTTTGGTCCTGAAAGTTTCAGATAAAACAGAAACAATGAATCTGACCACAGAAACATTGACTCTGAAATTAGAAAGCCAACAATTGGAGAATCAACAATCTGAAAGTAAAAGTCATATTGAAACAAAGTCTCGATATGAAAGATATGGGTATCACAGATGACATCTTAGGAATTGGATTTCTAAGACATCTAACGGACTGATCGATAGTTGACAGTCTCGTTGAAGCCACCAATGGATATGAATCATAGAACTGATTGGAATCATGGTGCACCCATAGACAATGAGCGATATGCTCAGGTCATGTGTAGTTCAAAGTATTGTACACACTACAACCGACCTGGTATCGGCCTACAAAGCAGATCAGTTAAACTAAGGTTCACTGATGATTTTAATACATGATCGATAGAAGGCGTTAAGTCGGATATGACGATATCTGAATTATTCGCTTATCTACGGATTATAGTATTCTGGATGTCCAGTGGTTCTGGGAGAACACAAAGGATGCAAACCGACATCGATCTGAAGAACACCAAAGCCACAAGTAAATATGTATGGTGGGTCTTGGAAAATTCTCTAAGCAAACTTGCATCGGCCGATTCATGATGGAATCGGAGTTTATCGCTTTATACAAAGCATGAAAGAAGTTGAGTAACTTCACGGCTCCTTAGAGGACGTCCCTTATTGGGAGATACCCGTGTCTTCAGCAGCTATACATCGTGGCTAGCCTGGCCGGCTTCAGAAGGACACGGATGACGCTGCCTGGACATATCTTTCAAGATCCGCTTGAGACATAAGACCGTATGGCGCTTGATCATCACGGTGTCACATCCTTGTTTACTAACTAAGGGACTACCCGAGATCAAGTGTTCGCCAGCCTAGGGAATTGGCTTAAAACCCAAACAATACGAACCTTTATGTGGAAACCCAACCATACTGATTGAGATCCCAAGAATTTGGTTCAATGGGAAAACTAAGCGGCAAAAGGTTCAGTTGAGCGCTTCGGTGGAAGCAAGAGCACCTCTGATGATGATTTCAGAGAGAAACATGAATCCAAAGTCGCTCCCGCGATAGACATTAAAGTGCTACCGCATGGTGGGTAAAGGTTAAGCTTCCAAACCTTTTAAAAGATCCTCAAACGGTTGAGGTTAAGGTTGGGGAAACTTTTAATGATTCCTAACACTTGAGAAATGGGGTATAGCAGGATACCTTGTAGGAGATCACCTATTTAAGTGCGAGGATGGCCGCCTCAAATGAACACACTTAAGAATCCAAGTGTGTCCATGGCCACAAATCTTACGTAAACGTAAGAAGGAAAATGAATAAGAAGAGTTATTGTGTTGATATCGTTGTCTTGGCTTACACTAAACACTGACGGTTCAAGACATCACATTCACCGCGCAGTAAGTAAGTCCGATGGTATTCAACTAGGGAAGGTTCAAAGCGTAAGCTACCTCTCCTGATGCAATATCTTTTCGCTGAAAGATTGCTGAAATGTAGGCACCTTGTGTGTGCGCCACAATCTCTCTTTCATAGAGGGGATTGTTGGAAATTAGCCTTTGGCGGGGAGATGCATCCACCCATCTTTGATGAATTAAACACTAGTGTTCCGTATGTTGGAGACCTCGTCTCTTTACACATGCATGATCTACGAAGTGAGTAGATGACCGTAGGGCCAAGAATCGTCTAATTTCATTAAGAAATGAAAGAGATATTGGTCCACGAAGTAAGGTGTTTGAGACATGGAAATGTGGTGTGGGAGAAATCTACCACATCAGTGGGAATAGGAAGAATTGCTCTCTATATAAGTCTCTAATTGGTAAAGGGTTTGGGACCCCAAGGGGTATCCCATGTGTTTAAAGGAGGGAAGACCTAGATGTGCTTGGGTTCAAGGCTAAGCCCACACGCGCGCCGCCGCCGCCCGCCCGTCCCGTCCCCGAAGTTCCTGGTTTCGGTTCACGGCCGTGGGCTGTGGGCCTTCTCGATATTATCTTTGGACCAGAGAACTCGCCAGATGTACAGCTTTGATCCCTGGTTTCATATGTACGCTTTGGACCGTAATTCTTTTATATGTACAGCTTGGTCCCCTGGTTTCAATATTTACGCTTGGTCCCCTGCACTTCGAGACCTTTTCTCGCTTACCGTTGGGATCGTTGAGGCATTAATCAGCCATTACTTAGCCGATTAACTCCTCCATTAATACCCATTACTTGGGCAAATGGGCGACCTTTCAATGGCTATTAACAGCCATTACTTGGCTGTTTTAATGCCCTCCTAATGGCCATTAACAGCCATGTTTTGGCAGTTGGACAGCCCCTTCTCCTTGCTATATATTGAGTCTTCTTTGGCTCAAATCAGCAGCAGAAAGTAGATGAAAAACTGGCAGAAAATAGATGAAAAACGACCAGAAAACAGGCACAAATCAGCATGAAAAAGACACATAAATCGACTGCTTTTCAAAGACAAAATAGTGCGAAAAACAGCCACCAATTAGCACAAACCAAGCCAAGGAAATTCAGCGAAAATCAAGGCAATTTTCGACTGAAAACAAAGTGACTAAACCCTCACGTATACACAAGATATACACTACAGAGACACACTATATACACAGAGACAAAAGAGAAGAGTAGAGAGAAACTCTTCCTTCCTATTCCATATCTTCAGCAAGTCGAGTCATATTTGTTTTCTTCGACAGGCTCAACCTATTGGCTTTGTAGTGTTGAGATTAAAGTGTTGTTTTATCTTGGGAGACTATTGCCCGCTAACGTAAAAGCATATTTATACGGGGCAATCTTGTCTTAAGGATAAAGGGCTATCCTCGACTCAACACACAACGTTGTAACCATCCAGATTTAGTTGTTTCTTGATTTCAGGTTATCAAGATTCAAGGCACAACAAACTTGCGGCAGTTCTCAACATTGGCTTTGCAAGGTGATCAAGATTCAAGACACAACACACATGCGGCAGTTTTGAAGATTGACCATTTATTTATCCTTTCGAACATTTGTAATAGTTATTACTTCCCGTACTGCTTTATAAAGTACCATAGAAATACCAGCAGAAAACACCAACTAGCTATCGAGCAACGAACTCATTTTTAGATAAATCGGATAGCATCTCCCCATTTTCTTTCACATCCCTCAGTCAAGAACAACACTAACAGGACAACAGTCAACAACTACATATTCAGCCCATAAAAAACAACAAGAACAACCTCCCAAATGTAATACCACAACACCCTTAATTCAACTTCAACATAGCAACATATATTTAAAATTTCATAGATTTTTAGCACATCCAGAACTCCTTTAAGCTCAAATACATAAAGAAGAAGAAAATCCTTACCTTAAGTGATATTCTGCAAACATAAACTTGTATTCTATGCGATACCTAATTTTAGCCTATAGGATAAAACAAATTACCCTACCTGTTTTATGTGTAGAAATTGTGGAATAGTAAGAACAGTAAAGTAAAAGACACAACACTTTTATGTGGAAACCACCTAGCTCACAAGGGTAGTAAAAACCATGGCTTACACCTTTGTGGGATTTATCTCCAACTCCACTGTAATGGTAGGCCTCTGTAAATTCAAGTTACAAACTCTATAACCTAAGAACTACATTTTAATTCCTATCTTACTAATCTACCCAGACAAGTAAGAAACCTTCAAGTTAAACTCTAACTTGAAGTTAAATTTGACAATTCTTTATGCCTATACAGTTTGCTTCTATGAAAGCGGATAAAGGTACAACTCGATAAACAACCTAATACAAAATTCTAGACTTAAGAACTGGAAAAAATTATTTAGTAGAACAACTCCTTCAATCTTTCTCATTGTATTAGTGTCGCTCTTTGGAATCAAAACTCTCAATGATATCATTGATCGCTCAATATTTTGGATTCTCTCTATATGAGTGCATAATGTTCTTCTTGGTAAGACTTGGTATATCTAGTAACTGGACATCATAAATGTCGCTGACCTAAACCCTGCTTGATACGGACCATCAAAGTAAAGAGTTTGAGGTTGATTAAGATTCATACACCTTCTCGCATGTTTAGTTTCCTTAAAGGACTCTGAAATATATTGATAAGTATGATGCAAAATCTTGATAAGTATAGTGTTGAATACTGCTGCCTTGCACGTCAAGTATTTACCATAAAAACAACACAAATCCTAGTCGTTGTGGGATTTATTTGGAACATGTTGTTGGACCTGGTTCAACCACTTGGTACTCTAGCCCCTGAGTCTTCTAACTATTATGATATAGAACATGTTCAAATACTTGTTCCATCAATCTCTTCTCATACATACAATATCTAACTCTGACCTACCTATGAGATGTTGGATGGAACATATTGACAGACATGTTTCATTCACTATGAATAGCTCTCTGTCCATTTCTCTTCACATGATCTCCTTACTCCTAGCTCATTCAACCGCTACACTTGCTGGGACTCTTTGGTATGGAACAATTTTGTATGCTTGTACTATTCATCATCAAACAAACTGCTTCTATAGTTGAGTCGTCTCTTCTTACTTTGTTCTGGTTTGCATTTGTTTTGTAGCTGAGTTATCTATTCTCCCTTTGTTCTCGTCTGCATCTATTTCTGTGATAGAACAATCCATAGACCTGGTTCATTCGCCTTGTGCAATCTCCTTGTCCATCATCAAAAATAAAAAAATTCATTCTAGCTAATACCAAACAAATCTTCCTTTTTGATGATGACAAACCTATTCATGTGATGCCACTATATAACCCGATTATGATCATTCAATAATAAAAACATTGAACTGAACACCACTAAGATAAACTAGGTTAGCATACATGGATTATAAGTTAATTACACAATATCTTCCCTATTTTGTAATATTAAAAAGTTATATCATGTGACATGAATTACTAAGCTCATAGACATTGGGGCTTTCACATATGCATAATACAACAGTTAATTCAGATTACATCTATTAGAGTATACTCAAGCACAGAAATTAACATTGAGATAAAGTGATCAAGTTCCATTACATCAGGACATAGCATCACAACTGAGTCAGAAACACAATATACAGACTAGAACCACAAAAATAGTTAGGACTAAAAGGACACACATCAAGACAATTTAACTATTGATGACTATGATATGAATTTGAAGGTTGAGGTAGAATCTTTGGATAGTGCAGACACCGGGTTCTGAATAACTTTTGTGTTTTCTCCCCTCTCTTTCTCCAAAGCTACCTATAGGCTCTCAACATGCTCCTTAAGAGCTACTTCCTCACATCCATACTTCATATGCAGAGAATATGTTGGCCTCATTTTTTTCTTTTAGCTCTGCACTTTTAGCCTCATTTCCATAAGCAGATCCCTCAAGGATTGTGTCTTAGCTTCTACATTGAGAGCTAACTAAATACCTTGATTTTGTACACCAATGACACCCTTTGTAACTTGACATTGCCAGACCTTAACTTGTACCTTGAAGTGTTCAAACATATCCACCAGCTAGAACCCAAATGCCAACCCGTGATTTTTATGATCTTGAAACGTGATCTTATGAATATGCTGAATCATGAGACTAGGTAGCTTTATTGGTACTTCACTATCAAGAAGTTCTATTAATGCCATGTCTAGAAATCTTGTTTGGTTTCTTCCTTCATTTCAAGTCATAATCACGCGATGCACCACCTTAAAGTACAACTTATAAAGGTTTGACATCTCTCTCATCTGTACCCTTCTGTGCTCCATAAATTTTTTATTTCCACACAATTTCCTTATAATTTCTAGTGTAGATGTCATTCCTTCAAGTGATTTCCAGTCATTCTTTACATACTTTCCGTATCCTCTTGATGGTACCTTTAGAATCTCTCCCAAAGTTCGAAGAGTAAAAATAATCTTGACTCCCAACAAAGTGCTGACAAGCTGTTCTCCATCAAAGGTGACATTGACATAGATTTTAGTAACCTGTTCTTTATGCATCTTTCTCTTTTCTTCACTATGAAGGAACAAGTTACTCCACCATTGACAGTTATGTTTTTGTAGCAATGTATCTATCTTAGAACCTCCATACCCAGTAACTACTCTTCCTCTAAGCATAGTCTGCCTTGTGATCATCATTTTCCTTTATTGAGTAGGATCTTGTACATATTTTGTTTCACTATTTTCATAAATCTCACTGAAGTCTGAATCCTCAGTGGACTCATCTTTCTTACTTTCAGTTTTCTCATCCACCAACTTTGATAGTGAACTTCTCTTGGTTGAACCAGGTTTGTGGACATGTTTCTTCACATGAACTGATTTTAATTTTTGAGTCACAATAACTTTTCCTTTCCTTCATCTTTCTTTCTCAATTATCTCTTCTGCAGTTTCCACCATTGATGCAGAAGGTGATTTGGTGGCCTTTGCTCTAGGTGCACTACTCCTTTTTATTTCTAGAATTTCCTATTATAGTTCTTCTTCAGCTTTCCTCTTTTGTCCCCTTGTGTAAGGGGTTCTCATCCATGCTGAGGATCATTCCTTTTCTTTTCTCTTATCATCCGATTTTACGATGGATTCTCCTAACACCTTTCAAAGATTATGCCTAACCCCTATGTTTATGAGCTGAACAAAGAGAACATCATCATCATCATCACATCCGGCTTTATAAACTATATTTGTGCTAGAGTTAAGATTTGAGAGTTTCTTTAGAGCCATCTGGTTCTGCTGTTAGAACATGTCTTTCCATTTGTTCTATGGTTATATGAACATTGATCAATGGAGGGTCCTCCTATGTTCCAGCACACTTCAACCCATCTATCTCTTCCCCTTCTAGACATTGTTGATTTCTTACTGGTTCCTCCTCTGACTCGATTCTAACATAACTCCCAACTGAATTCACCCTGTCACATGTCTCAATTTCTCCTTCAACTAAACCTACTTTAGCTGTGGAGTTTCTCATAACTTCCCCCTCATTTTGTGATTCACCTTTGTCTTCTTTCCCTTTTCTTGTCTCAGCCCCTAAATCCCCAATAGAGGATACCACATGGGATGCTCCAATTTCTTCAATAATAAAAAATTTAGGAACAATGATTGGGGTTACCTGTTAAGATGGTCCTATATAGATAGTTCTTTGTGTATTTGGCCTCCACCAAACAAGGATTTTGATTTCTTTCTCCTTTACCTCCATAAGATCACTTGGATTGTCCAAAAAAATTGAGTAGTCTAAAGATTCCACATATGATGACCCAATGTCAATGTTATTAGGGCTTTTGGAATTATCTTGGTGATCAATTGATGCTTGAATTTCATGGAGATTATGGCATTGATTGGGTTTGACAAAAACACTAGAATTGATATCGGCAAGGTTTGGATTGTGAGATGTTGAAGGCGCAATTTGAGATTCTTTGGAGGAAGTAGGGTTTGGTATTAAGAATTCCATTCTGGTGCAAGAGGAGTGAATGGAGTTCTCGAGAGTTTGGAGGAGAGTGAGGGTTTTTTAGAGATGGATGATGGAGAGAAGAGTAGTTTGCAAGATTTGAATTTTGGGGGGAATTGAAGATGGGAGAGGATATGTTTGGAACTGAAAGAGTTACTTGTTTTCTTTGGGCGTTAATCTAGGGACAGGTCTCAAGATGTCATCTATTGGACAATCTCCTATTTCCCAGAGTTGATTATTGTGATCAAGGGCTCTTTTTAGATAGTGGAGATTATGCATAGTATTTAGTTAAAATTCAATTTCATGGCCTGTATATATGTTTACAACACAGAGATGATGTACGTACCGTATCATTTTGATCACTTTGTTAATAATCTCAACATCAAGGCCAATGTCTGTAACTCACAACATTCGTTAGATTTCGCCTGAGGTAAATCTCTGTTATGATATATGACATACAATAAGAATGTGCAAAACTGAGCAACGAATTATTCAATTGACTCATTCTTATCATGACATAACTATTTTCTAGCCAATTATAAGGAAGTACTACTGTAATTTCAGATATTTCTAGTACACAACATGTTCAGATCATGCAACCAATCTACACACTTTAGAGTAGTGAACCAGTTCCTTGCAAGGAATTTCAATCCAAGTTCCTCCTATCGAAGTGCACTTTCTTCTGTTTCAATTTGTGAGAGTGACCAGAAGGTTGAGTACTTCTTATTGTAATACTTGAGGAAGAATTACTCTTCTCCTGCAAGATAATTAATAGTAAGTTTCAAGAACCTGTCTTGGCTTGGTTCCCTTTTGATCATCACTAATTCTTCTTGGCTCCTTCATGATACCGTCACGTGAAGCCTTAAGGATCTGTGTGAAACCTTGAGCTTTCCTATTCTGTATCATTTGTTGATTGAGGACCTGACGTTGTATTGATTGGTTTTGTCAGATAGATTCCCAGATGCCTTTTTTGAGGGTTTGTATGTCAGGACAAGTGAATCAAGTTACTCTACATGTTCCTTGAAAGAGTATTTTCCCTATTTTCTGAGTGATTACTGGGCTTACCACTTATTAACTTGAATCTTAACTAAGTCAGTCTGATGAGAAACTCACTCTGTTTTTACCTTAGATCTCGGTACTCATCAATTAATGAGACTATTGAGGTAATCAACCTTCCCTTAGCGAGATGATCAACCTTGTTTGGATCTTGAGTTCTTACCTCATCCTTTCTTGAGCATGAGCCCTAGGCTTTAGTAGCAATACCATCAGAATTCTCCCATTTATCCTCTAAGACTTCTTCATTTTTTGAGAACACAACTATCATAGCCTTTTTCCATCGTGCTCCCCATGGTGTGTGCTTCTTTCTCATGTGGTTAGATCCTCATTTCGTGAAGCAACTTTTGCACTTATCTTTGTCATCCATTCTCCTTTCATTAGTGTCTCCTTTGATTATGATCCCTTTGCCTATCTACACCAATATCCTCTTCCCTTTATTCAAGTCTAACTCATTTGTTGTAGTTGTTGTGCCTTTAGGTGCCTTATTAACTTGATATGCTTCATAGAGTTCATAGGAACTCAAAGTTAAGAAGAGGTCCTCCATTAGCATTGTGCTTAACTCACATGCTTCTTGAATGGTTATCACTTTTGGCATCCACTCATGTGATAGGCTTCTTAATACTTTCCAGATTAGATCCTCTATGGAAGACTCTTTTTCAAGACTTTTGAGTCCAGAGATGATTTTGGAGAGTCTAATTAACATATCTCTAACTGACTCCCTTTTTCGCATTGCAAACAAATCATATTTGTTCATAAGTTCACTACATTTAAGCCATTTTTCTCATGATATTCTATCATAAGCCTGTTTTAGAAATTCCAAATCTCCTTGGCACTGGAACGTCCCGCGACTCTATTGTATTACTTGCTTTCAAGACTACAATATATGATATTTATTACTGCAAAAATTTTGTTCCATCATTATGAAATCTTCAGTAACAAATTTCTCGTTGGTTTTTGGAACTTTTGTAACATCATGTCTGATTTTGATGGGGATTAGTGGTCCCTCTATTGTGATCACATAGAGTTCATAGTCCAACTCCTTTAGATATATTTCCATGCGTTCTTTCCACAGGTTATAGAATTTTCCAATGAACAATGGTGGCCTTCCAATGAATGGTCCTCTGCTATGTCCACTTCTCTATGCAGGATTCATCGTGAGAAGTATTCTCCTTAGGTGTTAACCTTTTAAAGTGAACCTACTTTGATACAAATTGATATTCTGCACATGTAGACTTCTATCTTGTTCAATACCTAATTTTTGCCTATAGGATGAAACACATTATCGTACTTGTTCTATGCATCACGATTGTGGAATAGTAAGAAATGTAAAGTAAAAGACATAACAGTTTTACGTGGAAACCACCCGGCTCACAAGGATAGTAAAAACTATGACCTACACCTCTGTAGGATTTATCCCCAACTCCACTACAATGGTGAGCCTCTGCAAATTTAAGTTACAAACTCTGTAATCTATGAACTACACTCTAATTCCTATCTTGCCAATGTACCCAGACCAATAAGCAACCTTTCAAGTTAAACTCTAACTTGAAGTTGCATTTGACAACATTTTATACCTATACAGTTTGCTTCTATGAAAGTGGATAACGGTACAACTTGATAAACAACCTAATACAAGATCCTAGACTTAAGTACTGGAAAATATTATTTAGTAGGACAACTTCTTCAATCTTCTTCGTTGTATCCGGGTCGTAACTCTAGAATTAGAACTCTCAATGATATTGCTGATCGCTCAATATTTTGGATTCTCTCTATGTGAGTGCGTAATGTTCTTCATAGAAAGACTTTGTATATATATAAATTGGAAATCATAACTGTGGCTGACCTAAACCCTTCTTAATACGGACCATCAAGGTAGAGTACGGTTTGAGGTTGATTGGGATTCATACACCTTCTCGCATATTTAGTTTCCTTGTAGGACTCTGGAATATCTTGATAAGTATAGTGCAAAATCCTGAGTATAGCATTGAATCCTGCTTGCACGCAAATCTTTATCATAAAAACAACACAAATCTTATTCGTTGCAGGATTTGCGTGGAACATGTTATTGGACTTGGTTCAACCACTTGGTACTCCAGCCACTGAGTCATCTAACTGTTCTTAGCTGGAACATGTTCAAATATTTGTTCCATCAATCCCTTCTCATACATACAACATCTAACTCTGACATGCTTTTGAGATGTTGGATGGAACATATTGATAGACCTGTTTCATTCATCATGTATAGCTTTGTGTCCATTTCTCTTCACCTGATCTCCTTACTCCTGGCTCATTCAAGCAGTGGACCTGCTGACTCTTTGGGATGGAACACGTCTGCATACTTGTACTATTCATTATTGAATGAACAGATTCTGTAGTTGAGTCATATCTTCTTCCTTTGTTCTTGTCTACATCTATTTTTGCAGCTGAGTCATCTCTTCTCCCTTTGTTCTTGGCTGTATCTGTTTCTGTGATGGAACAATTCCATTAACCTGGTTCATTCGCCTTGTGCAATCTCCTTATCAATCATCAAAACTGACATTTGTCATTTTTGCGCCAACATCAAGTGTCAAGAATCAGCTCGTCTACACCTTACTTCAAGGTGAATAAATCTTCTATATCAATAACACTAGTAGAGCAAGAGTTCTACTTGTGGTACAATCTTTTCGAAGTCAAAGTTGTCTTATAAACTTGTGGAAATTACTTTAGGGTGGTGGGAGAACTCTTGGACAGTATCTGGAAAGCTTATGGTTCGGTTTAGATGAGACATGAGGTGAATAGAGGGACGCACCTCTTAAGCAACATCTTAGAAGGTTCCACCACCTCACTTGGCTGGTTGAGCCAAGCCAGGGTGATCAACACCCTCGCTTTGGAGTTCTCTCAGCGAGGTCCTTCATTGCAGGCCCAACAGTCTATACAGTCTCACAAAAATATGAAAATATCTTTATTCTGACATCATATTGATGAAAGGTTTAATGCACTGGAAACTAGACTCATAGACCTTTAATTTCGTGGATCACCCTATAAATCCAACTAGATTGGGAGGAAATCACTATGACATCTGACCCAAATTTCAGCGAACTTATGAACGTAACTTGTGATGACCTTTGCCAACTTTATTTTACAACTTGCTTGACTTCAACACTTCACATATGACTTATGCGATATAAATACCTCATAACAAGATCTTTTTAGCATATTAATCACTACTGGTCTTACCCCAGAAGTACGAACTATTACAGTCCACTTTCCTTCGACGAACTTTGTCGAAAAGGGTTTTTTTTAATTTGTTTAGCCTCAACCTTCCATGACAATTAATACTTGTTTTAGACCATCGTTATCCTTTATAATGTCATCAACATTTCAAGTTCACCTTAACTTTCTCATGACATATTCTAACATATGATATTGGGAATGATAATGAAGATATGAAGGATCAGGAAGGTTTGGATACAGATACACAGAAGAAGTTTGGGGCATTTCATCCTCCCCCTTTAGGAACATTGATCCTCGAATGTTGAGGATATTGTTCCAAGTAAACAAACTGGAAGAACTCTAACACTCTTTATTGTGGTCTAACTCATGATTATCTCATGTAACTAATGATTTGCTACTGATGTCTAATTCATATTAGGGCCCATATGAGGACGGGAGGCTTCTTGTTCATTCGTTTTACTTGACTAACTCATAACTAAGGATTATATTAGGATATGAAAAGTTATGTTTAGCACTACCCCTTTGATTAAACCTATAATATGGTCAAGAAATGAAGTCATTGTCATAATCCTCTGGAAACACTGATTTATATTAGACTTAACCTACCATCCATATCCTCATGTTGTCTACTAATGATAAATCCTAAGTAAGGTATACTAACCACATATAATCTTTGAAATTATTTCTCATTCAGTCGATATTTCAATCCTACTTTCTCACTTCCACCATAAAATTAACTTAGAAAAAGGAATAATAACATACATATATCATCGTCATATGACAACTCTAGTTCTTGTTGATCCTCTATAGGAGTTATTTTGCTAATGATGATGTTGAGTACTCTTTCTCAACGTATGATGACAGTCTCATATACAATGACTATGAACTCTGCACCAATAACAAACATCGGTACCCTAACGACACACATTTGAATGTACTCTCACACACTAACTACAATGAGGCCAAGATGGCTCTTCCTGGTTTAGGTCTCTCTAAGGCTAAGGTCCTAACACTCGTGAGTTTTGACTCAGTCCTGTTGGAAACCTATGATAATCTACTGGTCCCTGTGACAAATTGGCTAGTCTTCTAGATATTTGAGGAACAATATTGCTTGGTACTCTCTTGTAGCCACTATCTAGTCTTACTCTCTTATCGATCCCCTACCTCTCTCATAGTCAAGCTAGCACTACTGCTCATATTCCTATAATATCTGGGCATAGGCCTGGATTTTGGAGATATCTATCTCTGGGTTTAAGGATGCTACGGTACACCCTTCTAAAAGATATGGCTCTAAATCCTATGCAAATTTAGGAACTCTATCTCTCATCGAGACCACTATAGTCAGGGCATATTGGGCTAGTGAATCAAACTTGAGGCTATACTCGCATACGCTCATATTCCTCTGCTTAACGGCTAAATACTGCTTCACTCTAGAGTTTTTGATCTATGTGGGCAAGTAATGATCTAGGAAGGACTTAAAAAGTTCCACACATACCCATGCGGGTGCATTTCGACCTCGAGATCACTCCAAAGCTTCGTACCAAAACACAACTACATCCCTTAGCATATATGTTGCTAACTGTACCTCTTCAGTCTATTTATTATGTATGAATCTAAAAGTTATCTGGAGATCATCTATGAAATTTTTTGGGTCCTCCTGTAAATCTAAACCTGTAAAATCTAGAGGATTTAAGCTAGTAAACTCTCACATCCTTGAATTAGTCGATCTATCTAAAGGTCCAGCACCTGAAGATGCCCTACCTGCCGCTATGTCTGAGCGGCTACTATCTGGGTAAACAACTTCATTGCTTCCCACAATTTCTGGTCGGATGAACCTAATGGTGGTGCTAGGGTAATGGAGCTCCTCAGGTGCTGAAGGAGTCGGGGGAACCTAAAATGTCAACCCATGTTGGGTCTTAGTCTAACTCTCATCTATTGGTGGCCTATTACTAGGCCCCTCATCTATGACTCGAGACTCACTATTGCCTTTTACATACCGACATCTATGTAAACATATAATAAAACATGAGTTACAATCAAACTCCTATGACTCAGCTCTATGGCACCATCTGGAGATGAAAGAAATGTAACCATTTCTGAATGCTCTATAGCTTCATGTTTATAAAATGTGGTGCACAACACACTTATAAATAAGACTCTACTAGACACGGCTTTGTATACTCCCTGAGACACATACATGATCTGATACCATTTTGTCATACCCCAACCTAAGGGAGATAGACATGCACCTAGTGCCTTACTTAAATGAGCAACCATCCTGTGAACTTACCGTGTTTACAGTTTAGAAACATAGCAGTATAGGTGTCCATATATTTGCATTCTAACATAGAGCACGTATTTGATAGACTTTGATTATTCTGAGGCTCTTCAAAAAAGGAAGGTATTGATGTGAGAGTTCATGGCACATATTCAGCTTTGAGGTGGGTTACAATTTACATTTCTAGACTATGATAGAGAAGCATGTATGTCTTATACTATTGAGGGGTATTAGGAATGATGGGGGTCCCACCTTAGTAATTGCGATGAGCATTTGGATGGGTACCAATGTATATTGTTGGGTAGTTAGAATATCGGAGAAGCATGTGAGCCTTCGGGCGTGGTTATGGTGATAAATTCCACTTAGGTTAGTATGATTGCTAGTTATGTAGGCTATAATAGCCATGATTGAACTTATACTTGTTGTGTGAATTATTTTACCTCATCGCTCTACATTTCATAAATATGGGAAGGTTGATTCTTGGAATACTTGTGGAAATGTTGATATTAAGGCACATGATTATTCATCTCATAAGTATATGATTTTTCATCGCATGCTTCCATGATAATTGTTTTTACCTATTGCACACATACATTCATTTATACAAATATTGTGACTGAGATGGATCTTGATATGATATGCAGATTTGGTCTACTGAGGCAAAAAAAAGAGGTAAAATAATTCTTGATAGCCTGATGGGAAATGATTCTAGGCATGTGATACGACTTGATATGAGATGACCTGATATGTGATGACATGATTATGATATGATGCCCTACTAGCCAGAGGAATCATGCTGGTTGGTTGTGAGCGGTATATGGACTTGTGAGTCCCATATGGGTCATGGTTATGTGGCAAAGTTCAATAGCATATGTATACCAGGTTGATTTTCCAGTACATTGCATTAACTAATTCATACATTACCATTCTTTTAATTCTTATGCGATTTGTGTGTAACGATATGTTTGGTGGTTTAGGCATTTTACCTTTTTACCCCTGTTGACCATTCCCCTAGCGCCGTTATAGTGTATTCGACTTGTAGAGATGGGTGGAGCGGTTCCCGAGGTAGTCGATGAGTCTTGGTTGATTTTTAGAGAATTAGAAGCTTTTAAGTTGAACAAGTGAAAAAGTATTGACGCATAGCTGACTTTGAGCGTATGAGTTCGTTTCTAATTTCATCACTTCTGGTAGGTCTAGAGCTTCATTTATGACTTAATCGAGTCCTTGGTTTGTTTTTTGAGATATTCAGATGTATTTTGTGTCACTATTTGTAAATTGTGGAATTTAGATATTTTGCATGATTTCATAGAAAGTATTTATTAGCTCGGTCATATGAGAAATCCGAGTGCACGAGCGAGTTTGTAGCATTGATTATAGTCTATTTGCATGTTTGGTTTGAATATGGGAGGTCTCCGATGAGTTTCGGGTTTTGGGTTGAACTTGGTGGAAAACCAATTTTTACTGGATTTTGGTGTTCTGCTTCAACAGGCATGGGTGTGCTTCTGTGGGTCCGCCTATGTGGTATTTGGCCCACAGATGCGAGGAAGTGAGGTGTCAAGTGACTTCACGTGCGTGATCCTTTCTTCACAGGGAAAATTCCACATCTACGTACAAGGTGTCTGCGGGTGCAAGAATCGTTGTGTAGAAAAGTCGTATGTTTCCCAATTTCGAACCATTCTTTCCATTCACAAAATTTTAAACCTACAGAGTGGTTGTGTAGGCAATTTTCAGACCTTTGGGAGGAATTCTTCGTTGGGTAAGTTCTTATTTCTCACATTGTGATTTTATTATGATTTAGGATTGGAATCTATGCTGATATTGTGGATAGTTGGGGGAAAGTGGGTTATGAATCCTAGTGTTGATTTTATGAGTTTGATTCAATGTAAATGAATTTTGTTGGAAAATCTTGTTAAATTTAGTCATTGAACAATGAGGTAACTAGTTGCTAAGTTGAATCTCTTTTAAATACAAGGAATTTGATTATGGGAATGTTAAGGTTTTCTTTAAATTGAGGGTTTCTAATAATGTTGTAATTGATGATAAATTGAGGTTAACTAATGTTTTGGGGATGGTATTGGACCTCCTAAGTGTTGGATAACTAATTTTTACCTGAATTTCCAAATTTACCCTTGTGGGATTGGGGTTTCTCTTTTAAAGGTTTCTTTTCAATTCAAATCATATTGTAGCAATATGGGTATCGTTTATACTCGGTTCTAACATATAATAAATTGCCGAATAGACTTCGATCGTTCGAAAGCTCTGCGGAAAAGGAAGGCTCATGTTGGATAGTTTGTGGCACCTACTCGGCATTGAGGTAGGGTATGGTATAACTCTGTAGACTTTGATAGATGTACGTAGTAGTTATAAATGTTGAGTGGTATTGGGCATGTTTTGGGGTCCCACCTAAGTGGTTGTGATGAATGCTTGGGTGGGTACCGGTGTTGAACTATGTTAATGGGTGATTTAGGAAATCAACCTTAAGTTGATTCTGACTGATGTTTGTTTGGGCTTGTTGCCATTATGTGGGCTTGTCTCCACTATTGATATTTTTTGTTTAGTCATCACATTGCTTTCGATATGATACACTGATGTACATAAAATTACATGTTGTGGAGCTTCTGTAAACCTATGATATTCATTCCTTATGCTTGATAGCTTATTGTGATATGTCTTGTTATGAATTCATCACTCTACATCTCGTCTAAATACCTAAAAAGGATTTGATAATACTGATTGTATTGATTATGCTTTTCAATAGTGTACACATATCCATATAATTCATACACATTATTATTGGCATTTGAACTGTTGAGATACTGATGAAAGGGGCTTGAAAGCCGATTATTGGATATGGTACATAGTAAATGAGTGATGATTAATGATGATACTACAACCACAGAGCTTGGATCCGATGGGTATATGGACCTCATGAGTCTCCCATGGGTCACATGATACCTACTGCAGGAACGTATGTATATTGGGACATATGGCCATTGCATTGCATATATATCATATGCATTGCATTTTATTCATACTTCTCTACGTGTAATTATTGCTATGTGTACTCGGTGATGTAAAGCTGTAGACTTTATGATCATGTGACTTTTAAGGAAAGAAATACTGGCACCTTGTAACTTATTCTTGATGTGAGACTGAAATATGAGACAGTATGGTAATGATATAAAGATAGGATTTTTATGACATTGATTGCTAGAAATGCTAATAAATGTGAGATCTTTATGACTTGGATTGTTAGGAACAATTTAAAGATGGGATGTTTACGTGTTCCTTAGCATAAGAACTAAAGAATTGAACTTTTAATGGTAAACCTTTTTATTTGGATAAAATATTGAATCTTGATAGTGATTAGAACTTAGGTGATTTTTCTAATTAACTGTACTTGGATGATTGAATTGATCCTATTGGATTGGTTGCCATAATTAGGCTTGTTCTCTGTGGATTTGATAGTGTGGTTTACAACTTACAAATCAAGATATTCGATGTTAAACTATTATTATGGTAAAAAAAATGCCTACTTGTCAGAATTATTATCTAGATCTAGGAAAATATGTGTGTCTGTGTGTTTGTTGAGGTGTTGTTGTGGTAGTTGTTGACTTGTATGCTAAGTGTATGCAAAATTTCCTCCTTAATCAAAGGGTGTATGGAATAGATTCCTACTTAGTATATATAATGAGCACGTTAATGAACTAATATATGTCATGCACGTACACGCATAAAGTCGCAACTAAGTCTAAAGGCTAAAGTTAAGTAAAGAGCTAAGATGTTTACTATGGTCAATCTATGTATAAAACCCTCGAAAAGCATTCTTAAGATGATGTTGTGTATTAAGTGTCAATTTTCTTACTGAATGTGTTAAGTCGGGTAAGTGGGACCAAGTATGAATATAACTTAGACAGAGGGTTAGATTGGTGGATATTGATAGTAAAATCTTAGTGTGCTAGATGAATCGAAGCGTACTTGACTGTGATTGACCCTTATGTGAACTAAGGGATTTGTATGATTCATGAACTCTTATGTGAACAAGGTGACTTATGTGACTATTTTTATTGCCTAGAATAGGACCTATTTGAGAGTCTACTTGATGTTTATATCTATGAAGTAGCTTCTGTTGTTGTCGACCTATGATATCTACAGGGGTACATTGTGTACTCCTGCTACGCTTGCTGCATCTTTTACATGGATGCAGGTATTTGGTCTATTCAGGTTGTAGCTTGGAGCACGGGAAGGTTAAGCCAGACCACTCATCCTCGGTAGCCTTAGTCTTCATACAGTCAGGCTGCCCCAATTCATTCAGGGCGTAATTGTTAATACCTTTCTCACTTTATATCTTAGAGTCCTTGTACGAGTGACACCAAGTTCTGGGTAGTAAGCGTTGTAATTGGTGAAATAATGTAAAGGTTAAAAGAACATTGTTATGTTATGTATTTTCTTTCTTCTACACTTATATTTATGTATCTCAGTTACTAAAATGTTAGTGGTTTGCCTACGGGTTAAAGTAGGTAGTCTCAAGAAGCAAGTGAAATTTTGGGTTGTGATATTGTGACTATCTTACTATTCATGTTCTTGAGGAGTTTAAGTGCTAGACAAAGGAGTAAGTTGGATTAATAAATATTTTTGATAGATTCAGTTTTTATCTATTGTATGTGTTATTTCTGTCATTGTCGGCCTATGATATCTACGAGGGTATGTTGTGTACTTATACTATACTTGATGCATATTTTATTTGGATGCAGATACAACTCCTTGTTCCAGTTGCGGGCCTCGTGGATGATTCTTGAGGTTGTCTTACAGAGGTTTCAGGTTGAGCCATCCATTCTATCAGCAACACTTGATCTCCCACTATCCCATTTCCTGTCTTTTACTTTCTTTCAAAAACAGTTATATTGTTACAGTAATTCAGACTTTGTAATAATTACTTAGATGCTCTTGTACAAGTCAGACTAGGTTTTAGGGTTGTAATTCGCTTAGTAATTTACGCACTTTTTAATTATATAAATATATGACAAGATAGTTGAGTACTAAATTTTACTTGTTAAATTCTGATTATTTTCCTCATAAATGATTATTGATTGGGGTATGATTTCCTACCGGCGAATAGTGTAGGTGTCATCATGTCCATGAAATATGTCATAACATTAATACTCCCTTGAGTTAGCCCTATAGCTTAAGTCTTAATCAATTATGAGTACAAAGTTTAACCATTTTCACTAATTTCATATGAATGTATCATAAATCAACAAGTCAATTAAGAATAGTATGAATGCAAATGATATGCAATGCATATGGCCAATCCAAATCCGGTACACACATGCTAAGGTCTTTTCCACATAGTCATGACCCATGGGGGACTCACAAGCTCCATATACCACTCACCACCATCCCGAACACTTTCCCCTCGAAGTGTGAGAATTATATCATATCACCTGGAAACATTTCGCCTGAGGCTGCGAGAGCATCATTCTTACCTCTTTTTCGGCCTTATTAGACCATCTCGTACCTCAATCATTAAATCACTTCATCAGTATGTATGTATGAATGAACGCAACATGCACAGTAACATATGTCAATAAAATCAAGAGAGTACCAAGAGGATAAACGAGTGTCATGTCATCACATATTAGCAATTTGATTTTAAGAATGGTCCCTTTTACATGGTACTAACGAGATATAGAATGATGAATGTGTATCGGAATCTAAAGAACCAATATAAGTCAAACAAGGCTATCATAGCTCACATAAGCAACAACCATAACAAGACAATGGATTTATAACCACCTCCAATGCCCGAAAGCTCACATGCATATCCCCTCAGTATTTAAATTATATATTCGCATCTCCAATCAGATTCTAAAAGAGTAAGCCATAACCTACCTTGCAGGCTGAGCAACGTTCCACGAACCCCTCAAGAAACCATCTTTCCTTTCCAATACGCCTCAAATCGGTCTGAATCTATCAAATATACGATCTACATGAGTATACGAGTCTATTAATACATATATTTCTATAATTTATCTGTACCCAAATGAACCTAAAATAACCAAACTCGAGCCCCAAGGGTGAAACTAGAATTTTAACTCAAAAGCAATTTACTCGTAGTCTAATTAGTCATAATCTTAAAAAATCATGGAATTCTAAGCTCAACTGGACCTTCAATTTCATTAATTCCCACTACACCCATATACACAATTATACAATATTATACATTATAACATAAATACATCCTGTCAATGGAGTTTCATAGGTTCATCTTCTTTCTTGAGCCTCTTCTGAAAATTTAACTCAAAACTAGCTCAAATTATGTTCCAACTCACATCAAATTTATTGCCCCAATTACTATCCAACGTAATTATTCCTTTATACTGTTACTTTTACTTTTTAGTTGCTTTGCCTAACTTAATCTTGTGTGACTACACCAACTGCGGCCTTCATGACAAAAGACAACAGCTATAATTTTAATTCTAGGTAAGAAGCTTCTTTTTTTCCTCATAATATTTGATATATAGGTAAAAGTTACATACTACTCATATTATTTGTTCCTTTTCACTTTTTACACGTTTGTAAGTATAAAATAACAACCTTAATGATACTACTCTTTATCTCTTCTTAAATTTCTCAATTATTAGATATAACAAGTACAATTTTCTTTTTTCATTTTTTGTGGAAGATCAAGTATTTTCAAACAGATTAAGTTTGGTTAGATACATCACCTGTTGTTCAATTAGATTCTTTCCTGATCCAGTCTCTCCAACCGAAATAGTCACCTAAAACATAACTATCAAAATATTAAGTGCAAGTTACACATTTGGTCGGTCGGCCGAAAAATATTACATTAACTAGTCAAATATATATAATAAAATTATACACCATTATGTATCAAAAATATATATTTTATGTATATACAAAAATTTTTAATGGGCAACTATTTATGTCAATTTCTCAAGTTTAAAGCAAGGCAATTTTCTCTGGCTTTCTAATGAGATACTCCATGAATAATAAAATGTGACAGTTAATTGCCCAAAAAATTATATTCCTATTTAATTAAATCAGTTCAAATTTTTTTCATCCTACTAATTTTTCTGTCACGACCCAAAATTCCATTGTGCCATGAGTGCACCTACACTAACCGTAGGATAACCACTAACCTCAAATCACAAAAGGCTATTAAATTAAGAGTGTGAAACTATGAAAAGAATACCTTTATGCGAAGGAACTTTAAAACATTACAATTTTTTATCAAATACAACCATTTCTATCCTAAAAACTGGTGTCACTAGTACATGGAATCTAAAATAATATAATGACAGAACAAAATAAGGGGGCGGCTTAACCAGATGGAGGCCAAGGCTATCAGAAATTATGGTCTTCCTCACTCTCATGTGCTCCAAGCTGCAACCTGAATAGATCGAATACCTGCATCCATGTAAAATATGCAGCAAGCGTAAGATGAGTACACAATGTACCCCCGTAGGCATCATGGATCGACAACGATGGAAGTCACGTAACAGATATAAGCATCAAGTTGACTCTACCGTAAGTGCTAATCCAATTAAACAGCTAGTTATCTAATTATTAGTTATAACCTTATTATTTCCTTATGACACCTTGAATTTACGGTCATGCTAGTTGATAACCCTTCTAATGATCTTTTCCCTATACAAGCGAAGAACACATATCCTATACATCCAAACAAATGACATTTAGACATTCATGCACTTAGCACATATATCAATACATCACAGAGATCATGCAACACGCCTACTAAACACTAACCCTCAATACCAACAAGTAATAGAAAGGGGGCACACAATCTCACATACTAGACTTTCCTTTACGCAATGCACAATTAACCATGGTAATCACCCAATCCCCTACTAGTTATTATCAAACACTGCACCCACTCGATAACTGACTTTATCAAGCTGACATGACACGGTTGCATTGTTGCCTAGGGGGTAATCTCATGCCCAGTACTTATTCTAGCAATAATCAAGAGTTCACCAAGTTTACTACAAATTACATTGAGACACAAGTGGGAATGGAATGCAATGAAAATGATGTATGTATGTATGTATGTATACAAGTGATACAAGTACCTAGTACACACATGTTGCTGTAGTAGCTGTCATGTGACCCATGGGGAACTCATGAGGTCCATATAACCATCTAATCCCATTGGATACCAGCACGAGGGATGAAGTTTCATATCCATCATCACTCTCATAACCACGTACCATATCCCTTAATCCAAATTTTCAATCCATTCTCAGCGACTTATCAATAAGCAAATGACAAGTGTATATAATGTATGAATGAGATGGATATGAATACACCATGTAATCAGCATAATTAGTTTATCAGTATTTATTAGTTTATGTTAAAGTGTTCAGACAAGATGTGGAGTGATGGATGCATGACAAGTCAAGTTAAAATATCATAACCACCACAACCCTAGGTTCTTCCCCAATTTAAGAAGAGGTTTTCTATAATAAAAATAAACACTACAACATGATCATTTCATCCTTACAATAACTTACTAGAAGGAATCAACCCTTACCCGTCCTTTAAACATCGTGAACCTTTACTCCTATCATTGTTAACACTCAACGAACCTTCAATTTACTTCCTCTATTACAAGATATACCCACAACACTAGTAACAAGGTGGGTTTACCAAATAGATCCTTGGTGTCGAACCGTTGTTCCTATCATTGATGACACCTATGTGGTCATTACATTTTCGCAAAATAAATTCTTTCCTCAAATAGATCCTATCACCACATTATTTTCATCATGTCATCACCTACCTTATAAATTCAATGCATAGGTGTCACGATCTTATTTATCAAACCATGATGGAACTAACCCCAAGGGTTAGTAAGCCGACCACATCTATTTACTTAAAATTAATTAGAGAGGAAAGTGCGAAAATAGTTAAACAAATAAATTTAAGTTTGAATTAAGTCTCATAATATAAATAATATGAAAAGTACTACAAATCTCCAAAATACTAGTGTCACTAGTACAAGAATGGACTAAGAAGAAATACAAGCCTGGTAATACATTCTGAAATACATAAGTTGTGCGGAAATCAAAAGACAGGAAGTAAAGATAGATGTAAAAGATTTGGTTCCATGGATCACACTAATGGCTCATCTTCAATCCTCCACCTCCTCAACAGTCGGTAATAACTTCAAATTTGCTCATTATAGAAACATAATCCACATTAAAAAAGGTGCATCAAATGTAGCGTGAGTACGAGAAACAATGTGTATTCAATAGTACTATTGACTGACCCTAGTTAAAACAGAGATGAGGATTGGTCGTACGAATATCACTTTCATACTAAACCGATATTAGTCTGATATAACAATAAAGTCAATTTGTACAAGATTCTAGCCTAAGTATAAGTAGCCTCTAATTGTTCAGATTCATCTCAAGTAGTCAAGTAGCATGATACAGTAAGCAAGTAAACTCTTTAGGCAAGTAAAGAGACAAAGAATAATAGTATTAGATGATATGTAAATACTATGCAATGCAAAGGCATTTCCATCAATGGTACACACATGTTTGAACATTAACGAGTCGTGACTCATGAGAGACTCATGATGTCCATATACCATTTAGAATCAGTTCCTTCGGGTTCCTTAGCCATTATGACACTCACAGTACATGTTTCTAGCCAGTCGAGATCATAACAATGCATCACTCCATCCAAACCATTTTCCTTCAAACCCACACATGTCTCCTTAGTATATAATGCAAGAGATATGATATAAAGCATGAATATGACATGCACAACCACAAAAAGCCATAATATGTAATAAAGATTCAATCTTTCATCAAAATAAGCCTTAGTGATCCGACCTTTAACCAATTTCATAATAAAGTTACAATCTTTAGCTTATTTCAGATTTAAGTTTGTTAATGATAAGATAACCTATTTCTAGGTGGGATTTGTTAATTTAATTTGAATAATTTTGGGGGAATTTCTAGGGTTTGTCTATATTGGAGATTATTGATCTAAAAGGAAATTAAATGCCTAATTGGGGTTAGATGACTTTTAAACTTAAGGCTATGACTAATTAGACCACTATTATGCGTTTGTAACATTCAAGTTCTGATTTTACCCTTGTTGGCCTAGGGTCGCTTTGAGGGTAGGGTATTCAGTTTCTTTGAAAGGTCTTACCTTTTAGTATGTATTAAAATATTGTGTTAATGTAGAATATATAATAATAGACTATGAACGATCAGAGGCACTTTTCAAGGGCAATGCCTTGGTTGAGATTTAGTTCATCGTACTTGTTCGACTTTGAGGTAGGCTACAGTTTTTTCTATTAGACTCTGATAGATGCATGTAGTATATATATATATATATATATATATATATATATATATTGAGAGCTATTGGGCATGATGGGGGTCCTAACTTAGTGACTGCGATGAGAACTTGGGTGGGTACTCATGTTGAATTATTTGGGGGATCATACTTCAGTTGATCCCGACTTCTGTTAAGTAGGCTTGTCACCATGATTGATATTATTTGTGATTGGTGTTAAAGTTACTCATCACTTATGCCTCCTGATATGAAAAGATTGATTATGTGGAATTATGTGCTATTGATAATTCTGAGGCATGCGTTATTCATCTCTTGAACGTAATTTCATCTCATACCTCATGATTACTTACTTTATTTACTATTGCATTCATATACTCATGTTATGCTGATATTAAAATGGAGTGGTATGGAATATTATGCTGATATTAAAATAACATCATATACTCATTGTAATGAAGTGCGGTCGATGAGCCCAAGGATAGATACATGGGGGATTTACTACTCGAGTCAACACCAAGGAGATGGTGACCAATTCAACAAGGTCAAGACCGGGGTTGCTAATTACAAGCCCATGAACTAGCCAAGTGAGGGTGGTTGGAAGCCCTTTTAGTAACCCGAAGCTTAAGCTAGGTTGGTCTACACAGTTCCAACGTTCGCTTACCACTAAGGGGGTTCCTTGAGCTTAGATATTGATTAGGTCACATAGTCCCAATCAAGACTTACACTAAAGGGAGGGGTGACCCACACAGGATCAATATGATTTAACACACAAGTTTATATTTAACTCGAACTCAACATGTGTAAGTACAACAACCTAAGGCCCTATTTATAGTACCATAGGGACCATTCTAGAAGGAAAACAAAAGGACACAAATACAAGGCCATTCGGTTGAAATGTGAACAAGGGAAAAGGATTGGGTTAGCTTAGGGACCAAGTTGTTCCTCTGCCATTGTGAGCATAATGTGAAAGAGTATGGCCTTTCTTGGAGACAAGGGTAAACCCAAACTTCTTCACACTTTTATTGTAGTAACCGAGTAGAAGAAGGAATGGATTTGGCTTCTCTAGACTTCATCTTCTTGGAACCATTTTAGAAGCTTCCATTCCTTGCACCAAGGTGATGACTCTTGGCCAACCTTTAATCTCCCTATACCGAAGTTTACTTGTAATTGGATGGTCTTCTTCGAAGCTTCTTGTTCTTGCCACCTTGTCGTCCAAATCATGCCTTGTCTTTGCCATGGTGTATTCTCGGCCACCTCACCTCTTGTCTGTGCCATCTTGGCTTGAACACGGCCTTGTCCCTTTTTGAAAGACCTCTCGGCTTGTCCTCTTATTACAGGATCATTAAATGTGTCCTAATGAAAACTAATAGCTAAGCTAAGAGCTAAAGGAAAACAACAAGCTAAAAGAAAAACAAACATGGTCTTCGACCAAGACCTACATATAAAGCCGAATATAAACATGTTCTTGAATATTTACGTAATAGGTCCAATTCCATTTAATTTTCCATTCCATAATAAGCATATTACCATAGGTTGATCGACCATCTTTGGAATTCCAAGATTA
The DNA here is from genome assembly GCA_029783415.1 of Anisodus acutangulus. Taxonomy (NCBI): domain Eukaryota; kingdom Viridiplantae; phylum Streptophyta; class Magnoliopsida; order Solanales; family Solanaceae; genus Anisodus; species Anisodus acutangulus. The sequence continues at coordinate 30,436,620 of CM056495.1, forward strand.
TCACCTTGAGGATCAAATTGGAACCTTGGGTCCACGGAGATTTTTACAGCATACTCCCCTTCTTTGAAAGAATTCATCCTCGAATTCGCGCCGTATAAATTTAATAAGTCTTCAACAACAAAGGTTGATCTAATACCTCCACCATTAGACAAGTCCAGAAGTTTCATCTTGTAGGAGCCTTTCTCGAAACTTGTCAAATACGGATCCGAATACAAGATAAAGGGTTTTGACATAACATGATTTTCATGTTGTATCTCGAATTCCACAAGACATGCTGCCTTGCCATAGGTAGAATCATGACATGGTGCATTACTCAACTTTGTGCTAGAGCAAAAGATGACATCTACACTTGTTTCATGTTTGATGTCCAATGTCCTTCCACTGCCTGGCACGGTTAGGACCGGAGCTTCACAAATTTTCAAGGCTTCAAGGAATCTTTTTATTCCTCGGAACCATTCATACTCATAATTTGGTAGTCCATTTCTTGGGGCAGCAAGGGTGCAACAATCCCGTGTGATATGACAAGAAGAAGAACCCGAATCAAAGCAACTATTTACCGCAATGAATGTCGTAGCCTTGGACCATCTTTTGGCAGATTCTGTCGTGGTTGGATTAGTACACAAGCCCTCGAATGATTTTAAGTGCCCTAAGGATAGACGTGATACCTTGTATAGGAAAACGTTTGTGGCGTCACACCATCCAAATGGCATTACAAGACATTTTCTCAAACTAAACTCGACCTCGAGGATCATCTTCTGTGCATCTTCTTTGCGGGTTCCCCTTAGATGGTATCCTCTCCTCGAGTCCTTCTTGTAGAATCACTTGTCTTCAAAAGAAAACTTTAGCCTCGGGAAAGAGAGCTTGTCTTTTACAATGTTGCCGATGGCTTTGATGGTAACACAAGTGTGCCACTTTTCATGTTCTTTTGGCACCAACATGTCGTACACTGTATATGGCCTAAATTCCTTTTTGACAAGGCCCTCGCCTAGTATTACTTTCATCATTGTTGTACTTCCTTAGCCATTTCCGAATTGTGTTTGCAAGATTGTTGATTGGGCAAAGAACCTCTCGAAAATAAACCAAGAGAATATTTAATACTTTCCATTGGTGATGGCCCAGGTGCAAACTCAAAAATATCCTTCAACCTCGGCATAGGTATTTTGTACTCCATGGTGAGGTTATCATCCTCTCGGTCACATGCGTGCCAAGTCCCATACTTTCTCGGCATCAACAATGCGGGGGTGGTATAGGGACTAGGGCCTTTTTGGTTATGGCTTCCGCCGGACAATTCTTGCTCTTGGCCTTGCAAGTCCTTAGTTTATTCCGGATGGCATCCATGGTCTTGGTGAGTAGATAATGAACTTCCTGAAAATAAATCAAGAGCAATTTCACCATCTTACATCGGTGGTATTCCGAATGCAACATCATTCGGAAGTTTTTTCACGTTGGCATCTTCCAATGCAACTTCCGTAATGTTTTCCATTTCCTTGCATGCCAAAGAATCCATAGGACTCCCCTTCTTGGATTCTTCTTCAACCCTTTGTGCATCAACTAGTAGGGCCTCGTCTTCACACTTCTTTGCATGTTGGATTCTCATGTCCTTCACCTCACTAGGTAACATCGGCACTAATCGGGTTTTTTATCATTTTTCTGAAAGGAATAAGTATTCCTTTCTTCATCATGTTGTTCATTCGTGTCAAATTGTCATGGTTGCCCCAATAAAATATGACATGCATCCATAGGGAGTATGTCACACCATACCTTATCTTCATATGTTCCAATCCAAAAGCTAACAAGAGTTTGTTTTACTACTCTCAGACTTTCGTCTTGGCTTAGCGGTTGGAGATCATACGACTTCGGATGATTGCGGGAGGGTAGTTTTAACTCGTCCACCATTTCCATAGAGGCCAAGTTGACACCACTTCTCCCGTCAACAATCACATTGCACACTTTATTATTTACTTTACAACAAGTGTAAAAGAGTTGTTCCCTTTGTGTCTCCTTGTGTTCTTCAAGTTGAACACTAAACACATGTGGGAGAACTACATCTTCACACACCTCCGCAAGACCAATATCTTCCTCCATATTTTTTTGATCATATAATGGATTAATAAAGGAAGTATTATCCTTTTCTTCAACATGATACAACAGTTTAGTGAAAAGGGTACGGCCTTGTTTTTCCTCAAGGGATTCCACGATTTCGATTTCCTCCATAGAAAAGGAATTCCCCAAACCATGGTATTTTGTCCTTGCATACCTTGGATTTCTTTGCACAACCTTTGGCTCAACATTGTTACTTACGGTCTGATCCGCAAGTTCCTTTTTCAAGGCTTGCATTTGTTCCGTGAAAATTTTGGTTAAGGCCTTTCTAAGTTCATCACTTAATTGTGCCATAGCGTCAAAGCGTAGGGCGGGATGTCCTTGCTCTAATGCCAATCTAATGAAAGTAAGAAGGGGTGTTGGTGGGTAAGTGGGTTGGGTTTTTGTAGTGTTCGGGTTGACCTGAAAAAGAATGCCAAAATAGGAGTCTCGGGTTCTCAATTTGGCTGGATAGGATGGTGTTTAGGGGCTATTTCATGTAGCTATGCTTGGAAGTGGGCTTAGGATTTTTTGTAGAGTTGTACATGTGGGTTGACGGTCAGGATGATGTTTGGTAATTGGTTGTTTATGGTGGCAAGGTCACGAAAATAGACCAAAACAGTGAGGTTTCGGTTGAGGTCGGGTTAGTGGGTTGTTTTATATTGTCGGCTGGGAGCGGTTGTTTATGTGTAGTTTCGGGTACTGACTTTTATAATGGGTGTTAGGGAAGTATTTTGGAGTGTGGAGATGGAACGATTGAAGTGGTTTGTATGAGGAATTAACATGGAAAGTGAGTTGCAATCCGAGCACACACCAAGTGTTGGTTGGTATGATTTTGGGATAAGTGTTTGGTTATTATGGTTCTAGTGAAGTATGGTCGATGAGCCCAAGGATAGAGACACGAGGGTTTTGATGAATGGGACATTTAAGCCTTATTTGGATTCTTTTGTTATCATATTTATTGATGACATTCTGGTGTATTCTAAGAGTAAGGAGGACCAAGAGAAGCATTTGAGGGTGGTTCTTGGTTTGTTGAAGGAAAAGAAGCTATATGCTATGTTTTTGAATTGTTAGTTTTGGCTCAGCTCTGGGTGTTTCTGCGGCATGTACTGTCAAATGAGCATATTATGGTAGATCCGAAGAATATTGAGGCAGTTAGATATTGGGCTACACCTATTTCAGTGATCGAGATTCAGAGTTTCTGGGTCTCACGGGTTATTATCGTCGGTTTGTCAAGGGTTTCTCATCTTTTCTTCTCATTTAACTCGTTGACGCAGAAATATATGCCTTTTTAGTGGTCTGATGAGTGTGAGGAGAGATTCCAAAAGCTCAAGTCACTTTTGACCTAAACCCTGATTTTATCCCTATATGTGGAGTGAAAGGACCTTACTATTTATTGTGATGCTTCGAGTATTGGTTTGGGTTATGTGTTGATGTAGGAGGGCTGAGTGATAGCATATGCATTAAGACAATTGAAGGTGCATGAGAAGAATTACCCCACTCATGATTTAGAGTTGACAACGGTAGTCTTTGCATTGAAGATTTGGAGGCACTATTTGTATGAGGTTCATTGTGAGGTATTCACTGATCACCGTAGCCTTTAGCATGTGCTCAGTCAGCGGGGTTTGAATTTTAGATAGCACAAATGGATGGAGTTGATCAAGGATAATGATATGATTATTCTTTACCATTCGGGCAAGGCCAATATGGTGATGGATTCCTTGAGTAAAAAGGACGTGAGTATGGGGAACCTAGTGCATTTGATCATTGATGAGCGTTCTTTGGCATTATAGGTTCAGTCCTTGGCCAAAACCTTTGTGAGACTTGATATTTAAAAACTGGGTAGGTTTTTGTCTTATGTTGAGGCGAGGTCGTCCCTTTTGTAACAAATCAAGGCCTAACAGTTTGATGATATAAAATTGTGTAAGATGAGGGATAAGGTGTTGCAGGTGAAACAAAGATGTATCATTATTTGAAGTGGCGTTATTGGTGGGATAGGATGAAGAGGAATATTGTGGAGTTTGTGTCTCAGTGTTCAAATCGCCAGCAGGTTAAGTATGAGCACCAAAGATCGGGTGGTATGACTTAGAGGATACCCATACCCAAGTGGAAATGAGAGGCGATAGTTATGGACTTCGTAGTTAGGCTACCAAAGACTTTGGAAAAGTTTGATGCCATTTGGGTTATTGTGGATAGCTTTACCAAGTCTGCAAATTTCATTCCAATCCAGATGGCCAACAACTCCGAGAAGTTGGCCAAGATTTATATTAGAGAGATTGTTTGGCTGCATGGGGTACCCATATATATGATCTAAGACTGGGGTACTTAGTTTACTTCTCATTTTTGGAGGACGTTGCAAAAGGAGTTGGGTACTCCTTTGGATGTTAGCACAGCGTTTCAACCACAGACAGACGGTCAGTCCGAGCGGCGTATTCAAGTTTTGGAGGATATGTTACGGGATTTTATGATTGATTTTGATGGTCATTGGGACCAATTCTTACCTTTGGCAGAGTTCGCTTACAACAACAATTATCACTCAAGAATTAAGATGGCATTATTTGAGGCTTTATATAGTAAGAGTTCTAGTTCTCCAATTGGTTGGTTTGATGCATTTGAGGTGAGGCCATAGGGTATAGATTTGTTGAGAGACTCCATGGAAAAAGTAAAGATTATCCAGGATAAGCTCTTAGGGGCTTAGAGTAGACAAAATGAATATGCGTTTTGGAAAGGTTCAAGATATGGAGTTCATGGTTGGTGATTGAGTTCTATTAAATATCTCGCCTATGAAAGGCGTAATGAGGTTTGGCAAGAAGGGGAAGTTGAGTCCGAGGTATATCGAGTAATTTTAGATTCTTCATAGAATTGGTGAGTTGGATTATGAGTTGGCTTTGCCACCAGGTCTTTCAAGAGTTCATCCGGTATTTCATGTTTCCATGTTAAGAAAGTACCATACTGATGGGTCCTATATAATTCAATGGGACTCAGTTTTTTTTATCAAAATATGGACTTTGAGAAACAACCTATGTCCATTTTGGACAGGCACGTTAGAAAGTTGAGATCAAAAGATATTGCTTTTGTGAAGGTGCAATGGAAGCACCATCCTATTGAGGAGACTATGTGGGAGACCGAGACTGATATGTAGCATAGATACCCTCACCTTTTTACTGATTTTGGTACATTTTCCCTTTCATTTCTCTTCATTTGAGGATGAATGTTTATTTAATTGGTATTTGATGTAACGACCCGTCCGATCATTTTTGGCTTAACACCTTTACCTGATCAAATTACCCTTCCCATAGACTCTTTTGGGGTTTGTGGCTTGTGGGGATGGGTATCACGGTTCCCGAGATGAGTTAGATAGGTCTCAAAATAAAAATCCAAGTTTGATGTTTTCGAAATGAAAAAAGTTGACCCAAAGTTGAGTTTTGAGTATACGGGTTCATTTCTATGTTTTGTCTCTTCCAGTAGGTCGATAAGGTCGTTTGTGACTTAATCGAGTCCTTGGTTTTCTTCCTGAGGTATTTGGATATATTTTGAGTATTTATTTGCTAATATGTAGAATTTGGGAAATATGAGTGGAATGGTAGAAAATTATATCTTAGCTTGGTCAGATGAGTATTCCGAGTGTGCAAGCAGGTTTGTATTTCATTTACACATGGGTAGCATAATTGTTTGGTGTCCGGAAGGTCTTGAGTGAGTTTCGGGTGTTGGATGGAAGAATTGTAAAATTGCTATTGTTGCTAGTTCTGGTGCAATAGCACCAGCGAGTATTGGCCGCACCTGCGGAGTCGCTTTTGTGGAAGTTGGTCCGCAAATGCGAGCCCTAAGAGAATTGGGAAGTTCTGCCTTTGCGGAGCCTTGTGCACAGAGGTGAACCACTTCTACGATGTCTTCTCCTCTTTTGCGAATGTGCGGTACATTAAGTTGGGCCGCTTCTGCGGTTATGTATTTACAGAAGTGAGGCCGCTCTTGTGAGGAAGATTCCCCAGGAGCAGTATTGTTGTATCATAACCAAATAAAAGCCCTTATTTTGATTTCACTTTCCACGTCCTACTTTTCACAAACCTAAGCTCGATTGGGAAGAAAAATTAAGGCTCTTCATTATTTTCAACTTTGGGGTAAGGTTTCTAACCTATTTTCATTCCTACTTATGATTCTAGCATAAACTCTAGGTTGTCATAAAGATTTTGAAAGTTTAACCCTAGGGTTTTATGACTAAAGTTAAGAGAGCTTATTAAGTGAAACTGGAGGCCAAGATTGGGGCTTTTCGGTGTAATATTTCAGATTTAAGTTTGTTAATGATAAGATAACCTATTCCTAAGCTGGATTTGTTAATTTAATTTCATGAATTTTGGGCGAATTTTAGGGTTTGTCTAAATTGGGGGATTTTGATCTAAAAGGCAATTGAAGACCTAAACGGGGTAGATGACTTTCAAATTTAAGGTTATGAGTTACTAGACTTCTATTATGATTTTGTAACATTAAAGTTCAGATTTTACCCTTACGGGCTCGAGTCAATTTAGGGGTCAGATATTTGGTTTCTTTGAAAGGTCTTGTATTTTTGTATGTATTTGAATATTCTGTTAACGTGGAATCTATAGTAATAGACTACGAACGATCGGAGGTACTTCACAAGGGCAAGGCCTTGGCTGAGATTTAGTTTTTGGCAACTGTTCGGCTTTGAGGTAGCGTACGGTTTCTCTATTAGACTCTAATAGATGCATGTAGTATGTATAAATATTGAGGGGTATTGAGTGTGATGGGGATCCCATCTTAGTGACTGTGATGTGCACTTGGGTGGGTACCTGTGTTGAACTATTTGAGGGATAATAATTTGGTTGATATCCATTGTTAATATATGGGCTTGTTTCCATGATTGATATTATTTATGATTGTTGTTGAAGTTACTCATCAATTATGCCTCCTAATATGAAAGGACTGATTATGTGGAATTATTTGCTATTGACAATTCTGAGGCATGTGTTAGTCATCTCTTGAATGCAATTTCATCTCATACTTCATGATTACTTGTGTTATTTACTATTGCATTCATACAATTATGTTATTCTGATTTTTGAAATGGAGTGGTATGGAATGTTATTGGTCCGATGAGGCTTGGAAATGAAGGTAAATGATACTATTATGAGATGGTTCAGAATACTGAAATGATGATTGATATGGATCGATAATGAATCTGTGATTGATGCTATAATCAGACCATATGTCATAGCTATGAGGTTGGTCGTGAGTGATATATAGACTTTGCGGGTCCCTCATATGTCATAGCTATGAGGCAAATTCCGATGGCATGTGTATACCAGGTTGATTGAGAGATACCATTGCATTCATGCATATCATTCATTATCATACATTAAAATTATGAGATTATACTTAATTTGAATTGTTAATGTGATAAGGTGATTCTGTATTGGACTATACTTCTATGATTCTGAGTTGGATTACGTGATGAACCATGTTTGCTAGTTGAAGTTGACTTATGTGCTTAAACAGATTATGTAGGTTAGGGTTACTTGTATGTCAACTTGATGTTTATGTCTATTATGTATATATGTTGTTGTCGGCCTATGATGTCGTACGTTGTGCACACATACTGCACTTGCTGCATTCTTTTTTATGCAGATAGAATGCCATCTAACAGTGCCGGACCTCATGGCTAATGTCCGAGGCGATGCTTGAGTATTTAGGGTGAGACTGCCCATCCTCAGCAGCCCTGGATTATCCTCTCTTATTTCATGTCTTTTTTTTTTGCACTTATGAGACAGTCTTCAGACATTTTCTTCTATTATGTATTAGTGGCTCTTGTACTGACGAGACCAGATCATTTGGGAATTGTAATAAGTAGATATTCAATTTTTTTTATAACTTTTTTTTTATATATAGCAATACAGTTAAATGTTTATTCTTTTATTTCTACTTAAGTTTATGTTATGTTTGCTTGGGTTGGGAAGTGGTTCGCCTACCTGTGGGGATAGTGTAGGTGCCACCACGATGCCCGAAAGGGGTCATGACATTGGGACTGCATAGACAACTCTGAAAGATGAATAGAAGTTGAAGAACTGAATTCGATAAAAAGATCATTTCAATGTATTTTTGTTTTCATTCTCTACTATTAATTTTTTAGTCTAGTAAAAGCTTCAAGATACTTGTGTATTACTTAGGCTATGTGCCCCCTTTTGAAAGTGAAATAAAACATACACAATGAATTCCATCGCAATCAAATTCAACAAAATCCCAACAACTTACTTAAGTGTTCTTCATGTTTTAAAGTTTGTTAGGGTCATGAATCCCAAACAATTGTGTCTCTATGAAGTCGAGACAACCTCTTCATAAAAGGGTCATCTTTTATAAAGAACCGGATGACCTTTCCCCGATTCATCCTCTTGCATCGGAAGTCAATGCCCGAGCATGAAACATAATAGGAAGTCATTTACCCGAATTACATTAGAAACATTCTTCCAGTAAAAGGATCAAAGGAACAGTAAAAATCCATAAAATCAGCTAAGTCCTAAGTTGAGTCCGGATGTCGTTTAGCCGGTTGCTCATAAATTAATATAGCTTCGGAAAAGGATCAAAACAGAAAGTCCTTAAAATTTTGCTAAGTGTTCGAATAAGCCTAAGGCTTTACCCGGATATCTAAATTACAAGTCGGAAGTTGTGTCCCTGGTTACTTAAAAACAAACATAGTGCCGGAAAAAAAGTGAAGACGGAAAATTCTTAAAGATCGGCTAGCTTCTCAAACGAGCCCAATTTCGTTTGCCCCATTTCAGTCTCCTGAAATAACTCTTTGTCCACAAAACTTGGTGTACAAACTAAACTTATATAATTCTGAGAAACAATACTAAACATATCATTAAAAATATTGGAAAGGAAAAGAACTTCATTGCCTGAAAATTCAACGAGAATCAAAACCTAAGCGTACATAAGCAAAGAGCCAAAGTACTTGGCAAACACCAAAAGAGCAAAAACAAGTAGAAAAGGGCTTGAAGGGCCAAGAGTTCCCTGTAACGCCCCGTATTTTTGGGTAGCGGTTGAACTCATAACGTAGGTGAGTAGACCCGGACCCGGGAAAATTTTCGTTGTACTTGTGTATATTAATAAGAGGATTAGTATATAAAAGGGCGTGATCCCGAAATAATTTTGGGATTTAGTAAGAGTGACGACGGAGTTTAAAAATAATTGTGTATCCCCGAAGAGAGTATAAACTGGTATTTTATTACAAGAATTATGATATTGACATAAGAGGATTTTAGTAATCGTCGGGATTTAAATAATTGGAGACCGGAAATTTAATTGTGTGTATAATTAATTAATTGTGGGATTAATTAATTAGGGAGGGGACAATTTAAAATGGGAGTTAGTAAGTGTGATTTTATAAACGATTTGGGGGTGGCTGAGCCCCAAACCGATCGACCGATATAAGCAACCATAAGGCCTCCTTCCTCCATTTTTATCCATTTCTTCAACTCTATCTCTTCAACCATCGATCCTTCAGCGTGCTCTCTTCATCTCTACCAAATTCCTCCATCAAATTCATTTCTAGCAACAGGAGTAAGCTCAGTTGATGGATTTTCTGAATTTTTCGACCAAAATTGGGGATTTCCGTGAGCTTTCATATATAACCAAGTGAAGGAGAAATTCAAGGTGTTCTGGGCTTTGATTCCAGTAGAATCGAAGCCAAGAACGAGCTTAGAAACTCAGAAGCTAAACAAGAAACCTTGAATGCGAAAGGATTCTGGCGCGAATCAATTTTGGGATTCTGTTTCAGTTTTGTCGGAAGCTGTTGGGATGATAGGTTCGACGACACTCGTCACTGCGTTTAAGAGAGGTAATCTTCCTTATTCTTTAAGTTTGTACAAGTTCTAGACTTGATTCTTGCTATTAGTTCTAAAGACAATTGTCGAATGTTCCTTATTCTACAAAACTATTAGTTCTAGACTTGATTCTACGCGTTCAAGGTGTTCGTTAGAATGTCCCTAAGAATATGTTTTTAATGTGTTGATTCGATTGTGATGTAATTCGTTCGTATGATGTAGATAATCATTCATAGAGCTTACAAGGACCCGTGGAACTTAGATAAATTCGACAACAAGGTTGAAGTTCTAAAACGAGGCATACTCTAATATTGAGTTGATTAGTTTGTCTAAGAGGTATATGAAACCCTTACTTCTTTCTTTTTGGCATGATTTAATGAAAGTACGGCGGACGTACTTAATTCTTATACAGTTTAATTCCTAAAGAGGATTGTTATGAGAAGTGCCTATGATTTTTCAGCAAAGAGTTTATTATGACATTATGATAATGATTTTATTAAGAGTCAAATGATAATTTTTACTTGCATATGGTTACTCATGATATCTACTCATGCTAAGTGTTACTACTTCACCTCACCGAGTCCCGAGCCGGGTTACGTTCGTGCACAGCCTTGCATTTTTCACCGAGACCCTCAGTAGAGGGTCGGGTTATGTAGGATGGATCCATAGATGAGATATGACTTTACCGAGTCCCAGCATGGGCCGGGTTATGATATGATTCCACCGACTCCCGCATTAGTGGGCCGGGTTACGTTACAGGTATATATATGTATATGGATAGGCATTCATGTTTTCTTGACTTGACTCTCATTTTTATAAGGCATAGCTGACTTTTATGGTTTATGGCACAGTTGGATTTGGATCCTGATTTTTATACTGATCTTCTGTTTCAGTTGGCTACTTATGATCTCTTTTACAGCTTCATGTTTTACATACTCAGTACATTATTTAAATCGACCCCCTTTCCTCGAAGCGTTTCATGCCTGCAGGTACATGCTCTCAGTTTGGTGAACCTCAGGCCTAGGTTTCTACTAAGCAGGTTGGAAAGCTCCTTTGATCCAGAGCTTTGTCATTTTGGTACCGAACCTCTTTTAGACTTATGTTTGTATTTAGGGGCACGACGGGGCCCTGTCCCATCATATGTCATTGTTCTTCTTATAGAGGTCTGTAGACAGTGGTGGGTTGTACATATATAAGGGTTATGACTCTATTTGGTCAGTCATGTTATTGTATTCTGTGCTGGGGTGTTCCCATGTATATACGTTACTATCTGGTGGCAGCCTTGTCGGCTTGCTTGTTATGTTATATTGGCTAGTTGTGACTCCTCAGGAGACAGGTACATTCTTGGGTAAAGGCAGCCTTGTGGGTTTGCCTACCCTGGCATATGTTGTTATTGCAACGTTATGCTGCCGAATTTCAGACTCATTAAGGGTTAGTTGGATTATGTGTGACAGGTTAGTATAATGACGTCATTAGGGCGGTTAGTCGCGGCCCGTCGGGTCGGGTCATGACAAAAGTGGTATCAGAGCTGTTAGTCCTCGGAATGTCTACAGACTGTGTCTAGTAGAGTCTTGCGTATGGGTATGTTGTGCACCATACTTATACGTAGGAGGCTGCCGGACATTTAGGATTGGGTTCTATTCTTCTTACTCTAAGATCGTGCGATAGAGCTATGTTATTAGGTTATTCCCTCTCTGACGTATTAATGTGTTACAGCTATGCCTCCAAAGAAAGCGATAGTCGCTAGAAGGGCAATACGAATTCGAGGTTTGAGAAACTATCTTACTCGTATACGGGAAGAAATAATGTAAGCTTGGGACATGGAATATTTGAGACCTTAGATATACAAGGCCTTCTTGAGTAAAATATTTTATGTTTGATCTGGGTTATAGTACATGGTATATGTGAAGTCTATTAGTTGTGATGACTCCTTGGTATGCTTATGTTTATATGAAAAGGAATATGACATATGCCAAAAACTGGAATTGCTACTATTATACATATAAGGTTTGTTGTCTCCAGAGCAAGTTGTCTGGATAAGTCCTTGAAATTAGTTCAGCAGGTAGTTGATAGTCGTTAACGGGTTGTCCTACTTGTGGATGGGGCTTAGGAGTAGATGGTCCTCTACATGTTGTAATATTACCCTGTTTAAGTTGATGTGTTCCAGCTTTTCTTATGAGTTACGCTATCTATGTTATGTATAAATGTATTCTGTCTTGGTCATACTTCTTAGGGCAGTCTGTTAATGTCCCTGTACAGTATGTGGGTTGAGTATAAATTACTTGTGTTAGGACCTATCTTCGCCAATTTTGCTCAGTGGGACTACCTCTAAACAGTTAATTAGACTTGCCTAGATATCTTTTATATTTGATTAACATTTCCCCCGTAATTGTCTTTGCGTATCATAATGCAGGATGCAAAATGTTCTAATAACCCAAGCCTGCGTTTTATCTCTTAAATAGGGAATAGATTCGTATGCTAAACATGTTGTCAATAGTTGCTTAAGGGAGTGGAAAATTGAGTATTTGCATAATTCCGGGAATGAATTGCTGCTGCAATAAACGGTTTACTTATTTAGCTAACTATTAAACCTTGAATATATTATGCCAAGCATTATGTAATATATGTGAATATTGTGGCTATTTGTGACTACTCTATTAATGTCTAGCATGTTCAGTTGATGAAAACACTGTTAGAGTATTGTGTGACGATTATTTGTGTGTTAAGTGGTTGTCTTGTTAAGTTTAAGGGTTATTTGACCTTGTATGATCCGTTTAAATGACTTTGAAGTAATTGGTATACTAGTTTTAGTCCATTGTAATCCCTCTTGGATTGTTTAAGTCCTGTGGTGTCCATAGTATGTTAGGTCAAACCATCGCTAGCACATGTACTAATTTAGTATGCTTAATACATGAACATGAGGTTTGTTCCCCTAGTTAACTGAACAAATTATTTCGGTATGTTGCTATAGTGGCTTATGAAGTATATTAAACCTCTTAGACACTATGTTCGATTAATCCATGACCCAACTACACAGGTTAATTTTAGATTTGTCTAGTCGTGTATGGGCTACCTAGTTAATTTAATGCTTAATATTGCTAGATTAAAGATTAATGATATATGAAACGCCTAGATTTGATTTAAATGGATTGGCAGGTTGGATTGAAGTTGAGTTTAGCATGTATGGGTTATTTAAATTAATGTGATGACCAATATATTATTTTGGAAACTCGTTTGGCTATCTGTAAGTCGTTTGATCATATTATCTACCTAAAACAAGCGCCACTAATTAAGAACAAGATTAGTTATACTTTTTAACAAAACTTGTCTTATATCATCTGATATGATAATGTAAAACTAGAAGAGAATGAGTTAAGTGGGTTGATATGGTTGAGGTTATATGATGTGATTTATGATGGGAATTGATAAAGGGTAGCCTATGGGATGATTGTGAATTATGAATATTACCTAAATTCCGAGCCTGCTTTACTGATTTGGGGGTATGTTAGAAGATATGACTAAGCATGCCTAAATAAATGGTTATATGTTTGGATTAATCAAAAGGAATATGTGGATTTTGCATGTTGATTGATAAGGTTGTTGTATAGTCTGGTGTAATTTTAGTTGAATCATGAAATGACTTTTAAACTATTGTATGCATAAGTTAAGCAATAATAACCTTGTTTGGATCGATCTTGGAGTGATTAGTGTTGTCAGAGACAATTTCGACTTGATATGAATCTAACCTAAAGTTAGGAGTAACCTATAACTTATTGGTTATAGTAAAAAGGCCGGTGTGGCTTCTATTACATTTTTCATATAATTACAATAGTAACCCTGGTTGAGTATAAGCTTAGAGAATATGTCGGCTTACTATTTTTGATTTTTCCATATGGTATCCAATAATTTGAAATGATGTAGCCTACATGTGGTCTCCAATGACATGTTTAGCTTCAATTATGACTACATGATGTCCTGTCTGTGCTATTAATATCTTGTTACTTCTATGGATGCATACTGTGATATAAACTGGAATTTTTTTTAAACCAAATGACTTATTTTAGTTTATTGCTGGACTTTATGAGCTTAACACTAACCCAAGAGGTTGTGATATGTCCAAAGGGAAGTTTAGTTCCTAATTTGTTTTCTTAGGTATGTACTTGTTGTATCTATGTTCTTGTAACTTGAACTTTATGTGGTCTGAACTTTGAAGTTATGTTATGAATACCTAGAAAAGAGTATTTCTGCACCCATTCATGTATCCATGTGATCATTGCCAATGTGTAAACCAATCCACCTAGTTTAAGTGCATGTGTAAGTTAGGAATAAAAGCTTAGGACCACTATGCTAGTTGACATATGTTCCCAACAAGTTAAAATGATAGGCTTAGGATAATTTCAGCATGCTAGTCTTGAAGAGATGATTCAGAAAGTCCCCCTGGATCCTGTATTTTGCTTCTGTGGACTGTTGGTATGCAGCCTCTTAAGGGATTTGTTTTGGCGCCTGGATATGGTATGATTATAGGTTAGGTGCAAATTTTGAAGCAAGATTAATCCGGCAAGTAATTGATGTCTATTAACTATGGTATAAAGGGTTGTTTGACTTAGTATTGGCATTCCAAGTAGCTTATCTTTTTTTTTCTGAGGTTAGGCTTTACATAACCATGTCCATAGGTGAGTGGCACAACCAATCTAGACCTGAAGTTGATAAATAAATCTGTACTAATTAATGTGCAGACTGTTTATGCTTGAGATAGAGGCTCAGCCTGGTCAGGCCCCATTTCTGCATGCTTAACCAAGGTGGATGGCATTTAGTTACTTGTTTTTATGTTGCCTAAGGACCAACTTGCATATGAAATGTCTAGCATGTTTAGACTGGCCTTGTTGCTGCTGTTTAGCTGCTGTTTTGTTGCTGCTACTACTGTCTCTGTGGCACTTTAAACATATGTTGTTGCCTCATTTGTGACAGATATTGCTGCTCTTTTTCAGTCTCAAATGTCTAATTTTCAAACATGTTATGCCCTCCTAGTTATCTACATTCTTTGATTAAGACTTGTGTGACTCTTAAAATACTGGATTCTGAGTTATAGTTGCTGCTTGTTTACCACTTGCTGCTACCTGTTGTCTTGATGCCCTGGACTGCTGAAAATTTAGTAGGCATGTTGTGCCTTTGAGGTAAATTGTGGTCATGTGTTGATGTTATTTTTGCTGCACATATAGCCTTGGGGGACTGCCTTATGGTGCAGAAAAAGGCTGCTAATCTACTGTGCTGTAAATGCAAATAATTGCTGCACTCTGCCTCATTTATAGTTGCTGTTAGGACTGTTTGGTTATACTTTAAGGTTGTGGTTGTTGTTAGGACTGTTTCGTTATACTTTAAGGCTGTGGTTGTTGCTCTAGACTTGATTCTACGCGTTCAAGGTGTTCGTTAGAATGTCCCTAAGAATCTGTTTTTAATGTGTTGATTCGATTGTGATGTAATTCGTCCGTATGATGTAGATAATCATTCATAGAGCTTACAAGGACCCGTGGAACTTAGATAAATTCGACAACAAGGTTGAAGTTCTAAAATGAGACATACTCTAATATTGAGTTGATTAGTTCGTCTAAGAGGTATGTGAAACCCTTACTTCTTTCTTTTTGGCATGATTTAATGAAAGTACGGCGGACGTACTTAATTCTTATACAGTTTAATTCCTAAAGAGGATTGTTATGAGAAGTGCCTATGATTTTTCAGCAAAGAGTTTATTATGACATTATGATAATGATTTTATTAAGAGTCAAATGATAATTTTTACTTGCATATGGTTACTCATGATATCTACTCATGCTAAGTGTTACTACTTCACCTCACCGAGTCCCGAGCCGGGTTACGTTCGTGCACAGCCTTGCATTTTTCACCGAGACCCTCAGTAGAGGGCCGGGTTACGTAGGATGGATCCATAGATGCGATATGACTTTACCGAGTCCCAGCATGGGCCGGGTTATGATATGATTCCACCGAGTCCCGCATTAGTGGGTCGGGTTACGTTACAGGTATATATATGTAGATGGACAGGCATTCATGTTTTCTTGACTTGACTCTCATTTTTATAAGGCACAGCTGACTTTTATGGTTTATGGCACAGTTGGATTTGGATCCTGATTTTTATACTGATCTTCTGTTTCTGTTGGCTTCTTATGATCTCTTTTACATCTTCATATTTTACATACTCAGTACATTATTTTGTACTGACCCCCTTTCCTCGGGGGGCTGCGTTTCATGCCCGCAGGTACATGCTCTCAGTTTGGTGAACCTCAGGCCTAGGTTCCTACTCAGTAGATTGGAAAGCTCCCTTGATCCAGAGCTTTGTCATTTTGGTACCGAACCTCTTAGACTTATGTTTGTATTTAGGGGCACGACGGGGCCATGTCCCGTCATATGTCGTTGTTCCTCTTATAGAGGTCTATAGACAGTGGTGGGTTGTACGTATGTAAGGGTTATGACTCTATTTTGGTCAGTCATGTTATTGTATTCTGTGCTGGGGTGTTCCCATGTATATACGTTACTATCTAGTGGCAGCCTTGTCGGTTTGCTTGTTATGTTATATTGGCTAGTTGTGACTCCTCAGGAGACAGGTACATTCTTGGGTAAAGGCAGCCTTGTCGGCTTGCCTACCCTGGCATATGTTGTTATTGCAATGTTATGCTGCCAGATTTCAGACTCATTAAGGGTTAGTTGGATTATGTGTGACATGTTAGTATAATGACGTCATTAGGGCGGTTAGTCGCGGCCCGTCGGGTCGGGTCGTGACATTCCCAAAAATACAACCATAAATAATTAGGTTGGAGGGGGCGCATTCGAGGCATCCTTATCCTCATCACCAGAGAGACCCACAGTGCCTTCGAACTCGGAGTCCTCCTCTTTGTGCTCAAATAGAGCATGCTCCAAGACCTGTTTTCCAGTATTAGCAACTGCCTCAGCCTAGGCAATAGCCTGGGAGAGGTCAAGGTCATCACTTCAAATTGCATTAAGAGTATTCACTTGGGTTGTAAGGGTCGCCTAATTCCTATCCAATTCAGCATTAAGACGCGCTCGCAATTCATTGGATTGAGCATCTAGTCAAGCCTATCAACTCTAATTGGGCCACTTTCTCCCGTAAAGCCTCATTTACCAAGGAAAGATGAGCATGTTCACATTCCTTTAAATAAACTTCTTCTTTTAGATTCTGGTTGACTTCGATAAGAGAAGAGAGCTCAACCTCCCGCTCTCCTATTGGGTCTCTTTAAGTCATTGGGCTAGGGAAGCCTTTATGGCTAGAGAAACATTTCATTATCAGCTCATATCCTAGCATTTATTTACTAGATCTCTCCGGCCTTGGCCCTCGGACGCTCAATATCACCTGAAAGAGCGTTAGCTCGACCGTTTGATCCTTCACCTTTTTAGCATCACAGTAGCTAGCAGATGGTACTACAAAAAATAAAAAATAAAAAGAAGAAGAACTTAATAAAACTGTTATGGATAAATCGAGTCGGGAAAATATTATTTTTACATGGAGGATGGAGGCAACAAGTTGGGAAAGAGAATTGTCCAAATCGTTGACTTCTAACTTTATTCTACCCTCGGGCCCAAGCAAGCCTCCACAAATTTAGTCTACCGCTGGAAGATCTCTCAAGAGGTATACTCATGTTGGAATATCTACCATAACCCTATGAGGTGTAGGGTCGGAGCGGCTCACTTCAGAGTCCAGAACTATAATGACTAATGTTTTGCCTAGAAAATCCTAAATTACCCTCCCGAGCCCTTATTAGCTTGCTTGTGACTTACGAGGGTGGGTGGCATAGTTCCGGAGGTGATCAGGTTGGTTTCGGGCCCGTTTTGGTAGGTTTAATAAATTCCAAGTTAAGAGAATAGAAGAGTTCAACCCATAATTGACTTTTGGGTAAACGTGCTACGTTCATAGTTTTTTCAGTTCCATTAGCTCTTGAATGGCGTTAATGACTTAGTCGAGCCTTTGGTTTGAGTCATGAGGTAGCTGGGTGTGTTTTGGGGGTTTGATTGTAAAATTGTTTAATTAGAACTTAAGAGTTGACTTTAGTCAAATCCGAGCCTTAGAGACCTTTCCCGGGAAATCCGAGTGCACGAGCAGGTCTGGAATGTGTTTTCTAATAGAAATGCATGTTTGGTTTGTGTCGGGGAAGTCATGCCCCAAACATTGGCATGGGCATAACACATCACACAGTGCCTGACTACATGTGACTGAGCAAACCACATAACTTGTTGAATCAACATGGGCATCAAAATCATGAAATAATAATTTAAAACATGTAAAACTGAATATTGTATTTATAGTCATAATATAAAATTGCGGTAATAAATTTGAAAAATGTAATCAGTCTGAATAACTGACATGACATGCTAGACTAGTCTATGAAACCCCTGAACATGAGTCTTAAAAATAACTGTTTACTGGGACAAGGCCCCTGACATACCACTACTTCTTGACATGACATGAATGTAAAATAAAGATAACACCTCGAATGACATCAGGTTCACCAACAGTTGATACGATGGGAATCCTAGCAAGCAGATCCTTCATGATGTATATAAGGAGGGGTGAGTGAGGGTGAGTGTGTCAGAGTTTGGTTGGACCCGGGTTGACATAAAAATGGGATCAAAAGTAGGCTGTCATGTGGAACATTTCTGCTGGGCAGTGTGGTATTTGGTGACTGTTTCGGGTAGTTATATAGGGAATTGGGTCAAAGAGGTTTCTGGGAGTGTTCCAGGTATGTTGAAGGTTGTCTTGATGATCGGAATTTCATTGCTGGATGGTGTCAAGGTGGTGGAAGCTAGCTGAAACAGTGAGGTCTCGGTAAGGGCTACCTTGTGGATTATTTGTAGTTGTTGGGTTTATGCGTAAGTTGTGGGTAGTTTTGGACAGTGAGATTTAGTGGTGATGTTTATGGAGTAGTATGGGATGTGGTGATAGAAGGAATATGGTGGTTTGAAAAAGGAATGAACACGGAAAGCGAGTTGCAATCCGGGCACACACCAAGTGTTGGTTGGTACGGTTATGGGTTAAGTATTTAGTTGTTGTGGTTGTAGTGAAGTGCGGTAGATGAGCCCAAGGATATAGACACAGGAGTTTTATTGCCCTAGTCGATACAAAGTAGATGGTGAAAAATTCCACAAGGTCAACACTAAGGTTTCTCAGTACAACCCCGTGAACTAGCCAAGTGAGGGTGGCCGGAAGCCCTTTTAGTAACCTGAAGCTTAGGCTAGGTTGGTCCACACAGTTCCAACATTCGCTTACCACTAAGGGGGCTCCTCAAGCTTGGGTTTAGTTAAGTCACAAAGTATTAACTAAACTTACACCAAAGGGAAACCTTGGCTTGAGTTTAACTAGGTCACACAGTCCTAGCTTCAACTTACACTAAGGGTTTGGCTCACACAAGAACCAAGGGTCCTCCCGGAGAACCGACTAAGAATATCAACCCCGGGTTGAAAGACTTAGCTTTGTGAGTAAAATTCAACTTTATATTATCAATAAACTCTAAATTTCACAATGGCCTGAGGCCTCTATTTATAGTACAAAATGGACTATTCTAGAAGAAGATAAAAGGACACAAAACTAGAACACATTCGGCCTAGTGTGGACGAGTTTGCGTTGACTTGGTGGCCAAGGTTTTTCGGACACCTCTTCCTCTTATCTAGGCCGATATTGCGGCTTCCCATGTAACCATATTCATGAATTTGTTAGCTAATAAATTCTTCCAACAACCTCATCTTCTTGGAATGTGTTGGAAGCTTCTATTCTTGGTATTTGTTTTGATGATCACTTCGGTCAACTCTTCTCCTCTTAGACGACTTTAAGTCTTCAATATAGCTAAATTTATGAACTTGTTAGTCCATAAATTGTATCCTTGAAATCCCCATCTTCTAGATGTCCCTTGTCCTTGCCACTTTGTCGACCAAGTCATCATTTGTCCTTGCCATCTTGGAGGAAAAACTCTCATCTTTGTCTCCCTTTTATATGGCCTAGTTATTACATGGCTTGTTAATTGTGTCCTAAGTAGTTAAGCTAAAACTAAATAAGCTAAAAGCTAAGCTAGAAAATAAGGACAAGCTAAAAGAAAAAGAAACATGCTCTTCGGCCAAGACCTACATACAAAGCCGAATAAAACATGTACTCGAATCTTCACGTAACAAGTCCAATTCCATTCCATTTTCCATGCCATAATAAGCACATTATCATAGGTTGGGTGACCATCTTTGGAATTCTGAGCTTATTGCTTCGAGGATCAAATTGGAATTTTAGGCTCACGGGAATATTTACATTATTCTCCCCTTCTTTGGAGGAATTTTCCCTCAAATTCGCACCATCTAAATGTGGAAAAAAAATTCAACAACAAGTGTTTATCCATTACTTCCATCATTAGATAAATTTGGAAGTTTTATCTTGTAGGTGCTTTTCTCAATTCTTGCCAAATATGGATCTGAATATGAGACAAATGGTTTTGATTCAAAATGTTGTCTATATTGGACCACGGATCCCATCGATGGTTGACCAACCGACGAAGCTTGTATGTATGTTACCCAACTAGAAAGCCTCGGGTTCAATTTTCCTTGCAACACATAAAATTCCGTGTTGTGAATAGAACAAGTAATCCATGTGTCACCTGATCTTCAACTAAATGATGCTACGGATTCTTTTCCTTGAAGTAAGATGATCCCAACATCACTCCCACTTCCAAGATTCTGAATAGGGGCAGTAGAGGCCCAAACAGTTTGAGTGAATTGACGAGGGAAGGAAACCGAAACACGGCAACCCTTTACTACACTTTCAAGCCAATTTTGGAAGGTTAATACCGTGGGTGGAACATCATGCATGCCGTTGGAAGATGTGATGCATCCCATAGATGGTTGTAGCACCTTGTGTATGGAACTCATGAAGGACTTGGAAAGTTGTACAACCCGAATGGCATCAAACCAAAGTTTACCTTTAAGACCGTCTTCCATTCGCCTTCTCTTCGGATTTCCACTTGATGGTAGCCACTTTTCATTAAAATCTTGATGAAAAATTTGGCTCCATTTAATTTCTCAAAAATATCTTTCAACCTCAGCATAGGAAGTTTATTCCCCACGATGAAGTTGTCGACCTTACGGCTTTCGACATACGTGTGCCAAGACTCATTTTCTTTTGCCTTCATCAAGCTCATCTCCTTGGCCGAATTGTGTGCATATGCTTGAGGGTTGGGTAATGAACTTCTTGGAAATAAACCAATAGAGAGTTCATTATTCATCATCGAGGATGGTCCGGTTGTAAACTCATCCGCACATGCAACCCCAAAGGCTCCTTTGAATCGACACCTATAGTACTCCCCTTCTTAGATTCGTCCTCTATCTCTTGTGCATCAAGTAAGGGGATCTCGGTTTCCTCTTGTTCTTCAAGTGGTTTTGGTTCCCTAATAGTAAGGGAAAACCCATACTCTCGATATTCTTCTACAAGATCGACATCTTCTACTATAGTCATGACTTGGGGATTGGAACATACATTAGCAAAGTGCCTTATTTGTCGGCATTGAAAGAATTTCTTTCTTTTTTTATCTTCCCCTTTTGTGACTTGTATTTTCTTCCCCGTATTTCTTTCTTCAAATCCTTGATTATACAACGGGTTAGTAAAAGCGGTACTATACTCTTCTACCCTCGTATCCTTCTTTATACTTCCACGGCTATACAAGGGGTTAGTGAAAGAGGTACCGCCCTTTGCTTCAACATTCGTGGATTTGATATTGGGCCTTGGGGTACCTTTACTTTCATGTCTTGGGCTGTTTCGTACAATCCTTGACTTGGCATTTTTATTCGAGGCATGCCCGAAATATTCTTCTTTCAAGACTTGCACTTTTTTCACAGACATGTCTCTTACGATCCTCCTTAGCTCTTCTTTGTCAACGTGAGACATATAATCAAAGTGTGGGCCATAGTTTGGTTGGATCCGGGTTGACACAAAAATGGGATCAAAAGTAGGCTGCCGGTTGGAACATTTCTGTCGGGCAGTGTGGTGTTTGGTGGTTGTTTCGTGTAGTTCTATAGGGAATTTGGTCAAGGAGTTTTATGGGAGTGTTTCGGGTGTGTTGAGGGTTGTCTTGATGATTGGGGTTTCGTGGCTGGATGGTGGCAAGGTGGCGGAAATTGGATGAAACAGTGAGGTCAGAGTAAGGGCTACCTTGTGGACTATTTGTGGTTGTTGGGTTTGTGTGTGAAGTTTTGGGTAGTTTCGGATAGTGAGATTTAGTGGGAATGTTTATGGAGTATTATGGGATGTGGTAGTGGAAGGATGATGGTGGTTTGTTCAAGGAATGAACACAGAAACTGAGTTGCAATCCTGGAACACACCAAGTGTTGGTTGGTACGGTTTTGGGTTAGTATTTGGTTGTAGTGAAGTGCGGTCGATCAGCCCAAGGATAGAGACACGGGGGTTTTACTGCCCTAGTTGACACCAAGTAGATGGTGACCAATTCCACAAGGTCAACACTAGGGTTTCTAAGTACAAGCCTATGAACTAGCCAAGTGAGGGTGGTCGGAAGCCCTTTTAGTAACCTGAAGCTTAGGCTAGGTTGATCCACACAGTTCCAGCATTCGCTTTACCACTAAGGAGGCTCCTCAAGCTTGGGTTTTGTGAAGCCATAAAGTCTTAACCAAACTTACACCAAAGGGAAACCTTAGCTTGAGTTTAACTAGGTCACACAGTCCTAGCTTCAACTTACACTAAGGGTTTGGCTCACACAAGAACCAAGGGTCCTCCCGGAGAACCGACTAAGAATATCAACCCCGGGTTGAAAGACTTAGCTTTGTGAGTAAAACTCAACTTTATATTATCAACAAACTCTGAATTTCACAATGGCCTGAGGCCTCTATTTATAGTACAAAATGGACTATTCTAGAAGAATATAAAAGGACACAAAACTAGAACCCATTTGACCTAGTGTGGACAAGTTTGGGTTGACTTGGTGACCAAGGTGTTTCGGCCACCTCTTCCTCTTCTCTAGGCCGAGATTGAGGCTTCCCATGTAACCATATTCATGAATTTGTTAGCTCATAAATTCTTCCAACAACCTCATCTTCTTGGAATGTATTGGAAGCTTCTATTCTTGGTATTTGTTTTGATGATCCTTTCGATCAACTCTTCTCCTCTTGGACGACTTGAAGTCTTCAATATAGCTAAATTTATGAACTTGTTAGTTCATAAATTCTCTCATTGAAATCCCCATCTTCTAGATGTCCCTTTTCCTTGCCACTTTGTCGACCAAGTCATCATTTGTCCTTGCCATCTTGGAGGAAGAACTCTCGGCATTGTCTCCCTTTTATATGGCCTTGTTATTACATGGCTTGTAAATTGTGTCCTAAGTAGTTAAGATAGAAACTAAATAAGCTAAAAGCTAAGCTAAAAATATGGATAAGCTAAAAGAAAAACAAATATGCTCTTCGGCCAAGACCTAGATACAAATCCGAATAAAACATGTACTCGAATCTTCACGTAACAAGTACAATTCCATTCTATTTTCCATGCCATAATATGAACATTATCATAGGTTGGTTGACCATCTTTGGAATTCTGAGCTTATTGCTTCGAGGATCAAATTGGAATGTTAGGATCACGAGAATATTTCCATCACGCCATTTTGAAACTTCATACCTGCACCGTGAAGTGCAGGCCCCCAAAAAAATAGACGTTATTTGAATTGTACTCGCATGTAAAGCAACTGAATAAAAGAATAGTAAGTGGGGTGCTCGGGGAATGGGCATCCCAAATCGATAACATGGATACAAGAAGTAATTCAAAACTGAAACTGTAAATATAGACTTTAACTGAAGTTGTAAACTGTAATATAAAACTGAGACCTGGACATGATCATGATCTGCATGATCAAGCTGTAAAATAAGTAAAATATTTTTAAGTTGGAAACACTTAGTATAACCGACAACATGAAATCACCATATAATTACGTGGAGTCAGGTACCTAGCCCGACTAGCAGAGTAATCACATACCTTTCCGGGGTATGAGACATAAATGACATGAATAGATCCAATCAATAGTATGAAGGTATCATCCTAATCTGGGAGTAGATAGTTGATATCTGAGAGCTCATGAAAAAGACAACACGAGCATACATGGATTACGGACCGGTTCATAAAAAATCGTATTGATATACATGAATACAATTAACGAATTGGTAGTATAGACATGACATATAATAATACATATAGTTAGGGTTATCATGAACTTAGAATAAAAACCCTAAGGTTGTGAAATTTTGTGATTCATGGATAAACATGGCATGGAGAAACAATGATCAAGAACACCAAAACCCTAGATTTGAATCGCTTGAGAAGGATTTACCTGGGAAATCCTATGTTTTTGTTTAAGAATCGTGTTATGAATCATAAAATTAATGCTAGAATTGATTAAGTATCATAGTAATGATGTTACCTTGATGTAGGAGGTTGAGGAGAGAGGAAAAATGGTTGCTAATTGTTTTGAACAAAGTGGGAGAAGTCTCAAGAAATTAGAGATATTCAAAACTTGGGAAAAATTCACGTCTGACCAAAATATGCCTGGTGCGGCGTGCCCAGGCCTAGTGCCCATGCCCCGTATTAGGCTTATTTCTAAGATGGCTTAATTTTTCACTCCTTCCTAGAAAATAGGCCTGGCGCGATGCGGCTATGCCCAATGAGGGCATCCAACGCCAGGCTTATTTCGACTAACCCATTAATATAAAGGTATTTCAAATATCTACAACTTTCATGATGCAAATTTTCTGAAATTCTAAATTAATAATAGGGATATGCTTGCTTGAAGTGAGGCCTTGTGAAAACTCACTTGAAAACATGTTTCCTAGGGTAGCTTTCGACTATATTTTTCCTAAAGACTCTTCTTGTATCTTGATTTGTTTTAAAAATACTTCATATACTCCTTATATTGGTTCCATTATGTTTTCATCATACGGATCAAACCTTAGCCCGAAGGTACAAGGTGTTACACGGGAGGTCTCGAAAGTGTTTCGAGTGGTTAACAGAGAGTTGGAGAGTTTTGGCATTGCTAGTATCTGGTGTTCTCCCCAGCGCCCTTTTTTCTGCTTCCACGGGTCTGCCTCAGCAGAGGCTAGGCTCGCAGAATCGATATTTGACCATGAGCTTAGGGTCCGCCCCAGCGGACATGTTCCTCACAAGAGTGAGTGCACCTCTACGGATCTTTCTTCTACCCCAGCAGATGATCAAGATTTTAAGTGAACACGCCCCAGCAGATAGGGTTTCCCCCGTAGTATGTCCACTCCAATAGAATCAACTCTGCCAGAGCGGAAACATTGTTCAGAATATAATAATTGAAGACCTAGAATTCTATTCTCATTCCCCAAAATATTCCTCTTTGTTCTAGAGCTTGGCAGTAAGTTTCTTGAATATTCAAGGGAATTTGATCATCTAAGGTAACTTTCATCCATTTATTAATGTGTTTTAGTTATATTATATCCTAAGTGTGATTCATAGTTGGGGAAAATAAGAGGAACTCGTTATTGATAATAAGAGGATGAAATGTGGGATTTGAGGGTGGATTATTGATCTATTGTTATTGATAATGTAAACTAGTATTGTATTAGATTATTAGGTGTTATTAATTTGATCAATTGAATTATTTGAACTCTTTTTGAATTTAGGAGAAATTCTAGGGTTAGAATTGGAGCTTTTTCCTAATTGATTAATTAATGATCCATTTGAGTTTAGTTACGAAATTAACTTGAGATTATGACTATCTAGCATGTTATGACTCTATTTGGGTAATAAAGTTTGAGTCTTGATAATGTGTGCCCGGGGTTCCTTTGTAATTTACTTGGGGATTATGGTATGGTTAGACCGTACTCTCATATAATTGGTATGATTGAACAGAGTGGGCTCGGAGGAGGCTCAATGGATTGGGAAATCTACTATGTGAGTTCTTCGGCTTTGATCAGGCAAGTAGAGACTTCCTATACTCTTGTGTAGCATTTATGTGTTGGTAGTCTATTAATGAACTAAAGGGGAGTTAAAGAGGAATTGGGGGTCCCATATTAGTGAGGTGATGACCACTAATACGGGTACTGTTGAACTTAATTGGGTAATTAATTAATCAGTTGATGCATGTGAAGGAGTTTATGTGTTTAGCCTTCGGGCCACAGACGCGGTGCATAAATCATTTTAGGTTGGTATGATTGTTGTTTACTTGGGCTTGTAGCCATGTTGATATGATATTCTGGTTTGACTTGTCATGCATTCATCACACCACATCTCGTCTAAATATATGAAAAGAAACTGATAAATAATGTTTGTATTATTTATGTTGATGAATGATGTACACATATCTATTTTATTCATACATTCTATACTTGGCATTGAACTGTTGATATATTATTTAGAGTTGTTGCCACAAAACTGGCCTCAACATCCACAAGGACAGCTTACCAAGCTAGTCGAACAATTGATTATGACACTTCAGCCCTCGAGCTGGTATACGATGGGATCGGATGTGTATATGGACCTCATGAGCCCCCCATGGATTACGTGATAGCTACTGCAGCACCGTGTGTATATCGGGTACATATGGCCACTTGCATATATACATATTATATTCATTCTCATCTTGATATGTATTTGATGCTATGTGTGCTCGGTGTCGAATTCTGGTAATCCATATGATCTTATGGCTTGATAAAAGAAATGTTGATACTTTAAACTTATAATTTCTGTGAGGGTAAGTTATGAGTTTATGGGACTAGACGCCCGATTCTGAGGTTTAGGCCGTTGATAATGTTATTGAGACATGTGATAAGACTTGGATACTGTTGAACTGGAAAATTACTGATAGGTTGGTTAACTGTTTCTTATTGTTCTTAACTAACTAACTAATAGAGATGTATCAGAAAGTACCAACCATCACTACTGTTATAGCTAGGGTAGGTCGACGATGTTGCTGAGTACACGTGTTTCCCCATACTCACTCTACGCTTGTTGCACTTTATGTGAAGGTACCGAGCCAGACAACAAAGGGACAGATAAAGCTTAGCTTATTGGAGATTTCTTAGAGAGTCCAGGTTTAGCTGATGATGCATTCCCGTGGAACTCTTTTATCCATTTTTAAGATTCTGTCATTTACATTCAGACAATATTGTTATTTCTATTCAGACTTGTATTATGTTATTAGAGATTTGTACTCATGACTACCGGATCATTTGGGATTTTCTTTAGACTATGTATTAATTTAAAACTTGTTAATCACTTCACTTCTACTATTTTATTTTTTGCATTTACTTTCGCACATTCTTATGTTGTATGAGTAGGGTTCGCCTACGGGTTAAGGTAGGTGCCCTCACAGCACAATGGGATTTTGGTTCGTGAAAAATTGGTATCAGAGCAATAGATTAATGGTCTCATGAGTACTTAAGCGGTGTCTAGTAGAGTCTTGTGGATCGGTACGAAGAGCTCCGCACCTATCTTCGAGAGGCTGTAAGGCTTTTAGGAAATTTCATTCTTTCGTGCGATTTGATTATGATTGAATTCTAAATATCTTTGTTTCACTCTTTCTCACAGATGGTGAGGACTAGATCAACCGCAGAAGGAGATTAGGATCCCGCACCTGTACCCGCACCCGTTTTCAGAGGTGGTGCACAGGGTAGGGGCCGAAGTAGAGGCAGAGGTAGATCACGAGTTGCAGCCAGAGGACGAGCACCTGCAGTTGAAATAACTCAATGAAAATATAGATAAGAATGTTGCAAATGAAAGTGGTGCTAATGACAACAATGCTTAACAACATATAGCTTTAACAAACTTTTAAATTCTCTAGCATCAAGTTCGTTGAAGCTTTTTTCCTCGACAAGTTGGTTGAAGAAGTTCTCCATTTCCTTCTCCTCGGCCATTTGCTCTGTTTTGCCAATATATATTTTCTTGAAGGTTTGTTTCATAAAACAAAAGTGTTTGACTTATATATATATATATATATGTATGATACGACCACATAATTAGATAACTGAAAGTTGATTGAGATAATTTGACCAAATTTAGAAATAAACTAATTGCACAATCTGAATTTTAAGGTAATTATTAATTACTTAAATAAATTTAGGAATAAATTAATTGTACAATTTGAGTTTTAAAGTAATTAGTAATTACTTACTTAAATAGATGTAGTTAAAATATAAAACTCAATCTTGATGTTGGAGAAATAATCATTTTTCCATAATGAATATATTCGGAGTTGGAAAATGCAAGCGGTCAACTTTTTATATAACTTTCCGGGTGCATGATATATGTATTAGTAGTGGAAACAATCACTATTCATGAGAAACGGGATCCTTTACTTTTTAAGGTTATTTCTAAATATCTTAAGTTTAATTTCTTATTCTCTACTAAGATATGTTCAAATTTAATAGGTCTTGCTAGAAGCTCTATCAACCTCAAATATAAGTGATGATTGATCAATGTCATGCATGAAAATTAGACATACTAAACTTCCTTACAACTGTGTCGTATTATATAATACACCAGTAAACATCAACAAACAATATTATGCTAAGAAAATAACAACAATGGATATAGTGTATGCAGACCTTACCTCTATCATGAGTTCAAGTCAACACAGAGCTTTTAGTAATATCTTCAAGTGTAGTTATTAATATTTTACCAAAACAAGTGTAGTTATTATAAGAAACAATTTTATGAGATTTCTCCCCATGATTAGATAGTTGTCAAGTGTCTTTTTTTTTTTAACTTTACTCTTGATGTTGCCTCCAAATTTTGATCTTTCAATTTTAATCTCTATGAATCAATATTAACGTCCCACAAGAAAATTACTCAAGAAGTCATCTGAAGTTTTATAATCAACAATGGAAACGTTGATTATATTCCAAGACAAGAAACATTTAACAATAAGATTTATTTTCATTGAGCTCATTTTATATAATACAGTTCATTTCAAAATTTATTAGAGAAAAGGAGCTAATTGAAATATGATGATAATTAATCTCACAAAATTAAGACTAGAGACATGCGAACTAACATAAAACAATTATAAACATACTTTTTGGTTTGTTTTAGTATTCTTGTGAAATGGCGACTTTTTGTCCTTCAATCAAACATTTATTCTATAATATTTCGTATAATTTTTTTTAGTTAACTGAAATACGATGAGGCATTAAAAACATATGTGGGGTAAGATTTCTTTCTTTATTGAGGTAGGTAAATAGGATCAATATTCATCATCTTCAAGAGCTTACACTTTTGCTTTATTTTTTATTTATAATCCAAACACATTGTTTTGTTTAATAGGAGTCCAGTGTCCGAGTCCTCATGGATAATCCTACGGTGCAAATCAGAGCGCGGCAACATCGGGACTGTCGTGAGAAATGCTTCGGATAGAGATCGCGATTGCAATTACACCATGACACAAAAAAGATATTCTGGGATATCTACAGCACCAGGAACTGTTCCAAAGTGGACTGGGACTGCACAAACAACCCTAAAAGATGAATAGAAGTTGAAGAACTGGATCCGATCAAAAGCTCATTTCAATTTAGTTTTCATTCTTTCGTATTAATTATTTAGTCTCGCAAAAGTTTCAAGCTACTTGTGTAATACTTAGGGTATTTGCCCCCTTTTGGAAGTGAAGTAAAACATACACATTTAATTCCATCTCTATCTAATTCAACAACACCCCAACAACCTACTTAAGTGTTCTCCACGTTTTAAAGTACTAGTCTCTGGGCACATGCATTTGCACGTGTGTCTCATATCAATTAATACAAACTTTTTAAATAATATTTGTATAATTTTAAAACATGAAACATGTGTATTAATGGGCAATTAGAAAATCTGAAGTGGAAAAATATAACTCGAATTAATGAACAATCAACCTATCAGAATGACTTGATTCTTGAATGTAAAATTATTAGATATTATATGTACCTGAAAAATTAAACTAAATTTATTTAGGAAGTAGATCCAAATATAATATATAGTTGCAATGTTTTTCTTTTTTAAAAATAAGATACAGCTACATTTAACATTGATACTACTGAAACAATGTTGGTACAAACTATTTGGACTGTATGGATGTTCAGAGATTCATTTAGATTTTCGTGATCATAATTGATATGAAATATATATGTATATATATGTATGGACTTACGTGCGATTTACTTGGTATGAGAGATCTTTTAGAAGAACGTATTTGTCGTCTTCTTCTTCTTCTCTCATTTGGTGTTGCGAATATTTGCATGGTGCTTTAAATTCACTAGAACAAATAAAAGAGAGCATAATCTAAGAAAATGAAATTAATGCTTATTTAGTATATCAAGATTTACACATGAACTCTTTCGTCTTCTTCTTCAAGGGACCAAAGGACTCTTTCAACCTTTTACTGGTTTCTGCAAGAACGGTGTCCTACCATTTCCCTCTTTTACCATCTCTTGTTTAAAGAGATACCATTTATAGATCGTTAGAGAGATGATTGTCTTGGTGGTTACAACTTTTCATTAAACGGATAAGTTCATGCAATCTGTAGAGTAAAAGCTGAGAAATGAAGAGTACATGAAAGGTTCTTTAATGAATGGAAGCTAAAAAGAAGCAGTAAATCAGAAAAGAAATAGACAATTCATGTAATTTGTAGAGTAAAAACTTTGCATGTGGCTGGCTGTATACTGGTAGATAAGTAAGTCTCTTTATTTACCTAGTTTAATGCTGAGAAAATATATATTATGAAGAGAAAGAAAATAGCACATAAAGTCGATACATCTTTAAGAATTTAAAGGAGAAAGAGTCCACGTCCATACTTTAACTGTTTCAAATTCTCAATGTATTATGTGAATGCATTGATTGTTTCATAATAAAATTTGCATTAAGTAAATAATAATTGCTATCTTCTTAAATGAAATTATATATCTTATGTTACAGAGAAGGCAAAGAGTTTAGGATTAGAATTTTGAGACGGTGATTTTCTATTTCCTACCTTTTTTTATGGAATTGCAATTATAGATATTTAATTAGATGTTTTATTACATGTTGATTTAATGTAGGAGCAAAATCCTAATCCAACTTTGAATATAGGAGCTTCTTACTTTAGTATAATATGAAGTTAGGATCATGAATCTCGAATAATTTTGTCTCAATTAAGTCGAGGCAACCTCTTCATGAAAGGGCCATCTTTTACTAAAAAAAAATGGATGAACTTTCCCCGATTCTTCCTCTTGCATCGGAAATCAATGCCCGAGCATGAGACGTTACAGGAAGTCATTTACTCGGATTATGTTAGGAACTTGCTTCCGGTAGAAGGATCAAAGGAACAGTAAAATCCTTAAAATCAGCTAAGTCATAAGTCGAGTTCGGATGTCGTTTACTCGGTTGCTCACAAATGATTATAGTTCAGGAAAACGATTAAAATAAAAAGTCCTTAAATTTTGCTAAGTGTTCGAATAAGCCTGAGATCTGCTTTATCCGGATATCTAAATTACAAATCGGAAGTTGTTTCCTCGGTAACTTAAAAAACAAAGATAGTGCCGGAAACAGAATGAAGACGGGAAATTCTTAAAAGATCGGCTAAGTGCTCAAACGAGCTCAAGATTCGTATGCGCGATTTCAGTCTCCTGAAATAACTATTTGTTCACAAAACTTGGTTGTACAGACTAAACTTATATAATTCTATGTATCTACAATACAAAACATATCATCAGAAAAGATTGGAAAGGAAAAGAACTTCATTGCCTGAAAATTAAATGAGAATCAAAACCCGAGCGTACATAAGCAAAGATCCAAAGTACTTGGCAAATACCAAAAGAGCAAAAACGAACAGAACGAAAGGGCTCGAAGTCCTAAGAGTTCCCAAAAATACAACCACAAAGTATTAGGCCAGTGGGGGCATCCCCATCCTCGTCACCAGACAGAGCCTTTGCACTCGGAGTCCTCTTCTTCGTACTCGAATAGAGCCTGCTCCAAGACTTGTTCCACGGCATCGGCAGCTGCCTCAGCCTCGGCAATAGCCTGGGGAGGCCAAGGTGACCAATTCGCATGAAGAGTATCCACTCACCCAATTCCTATCCAAGTCAGCCACATACTTGTCAGCCTTGCGACGCCCCCGCAATTCATTGGACTGAGCCTCGAGCCGAGCCCTATCAGCTTTCAATTGGGCCAGTTTCTCTCGTAAAGCTTCATTAACCAAGGAAAGATTAGCCTGTTCACCTGCCTTTAGATTTTTGTTGACTTCGGTAAGAGAAGACAACTCAACCTCCCGCTCCTCCTGCTCTCGTTGGATCTCTTCAAGTCGTTGGGCCAGGGAAGCCCTTACGGCTAGCAACATTTCATTATCAGCCCGTAGCCTAGCCTTTGTTGATCGGATCTTGCCCGCCTCGGCCCTTAGGCGCTCGACATCACTTGAAAGAGCCCTGAGCTCGACCGTTTGGTCCTTCGCCTTTTTTAGCGTCGTAGTAGCTAGCAGAAGCAGATGGCTCTGTAAAAAAAGAATAGAAAGAGAATAAGCAATTAATAAAACCACTAGATAAAGTGAGTGGGGAAGAATATTATTTTTACCTGGAGGATGGAGGCAACCAGTTGGGAAAGCGAATTTTCCAAATCGCTGACTTCTAACTTTATTCTACCCACGGGCCCAAGAAAGCTTCCAAGAATTTGAGCCGCCACCGGGAGATCGGTACAGAGGTTTACTCTTGCTGGAATATCTACCATAACCCCGCGAGGTGTAGGGTTTGAGGGGCTTGCTTCGGAGTCTAGAACCCCAGCAGCCTCCCCCCGGGTCGGACTAATGGCAATCATATTCACTTGATATGTTGTCTCCCTCGCACCTGTAGATACCTCAGGCGCCTCAAGGTCGCCGATTGGTATCCATTTCTCTAGAACGTCAGGTGACTCAAGGACTGACATTGGCTCAATCGGGATCACCTCCCTTTGGAACTCTTTAATCCGATGGCGGTGGAGTAACCGAGAACTGATCCCTTCCATGATGGGTTCACTACAGTCTGTGGCTCTTCTCTTCTTGACAGAACTGGATACTGAAGGTCAGGGAGATCTGCTCTTTTGACCTGCTACAACCTCGGTTGTAATGCTTTGAATGTTTGCATCTACGGATCCACATGAGGGGGCAACCTGGCAATGAGATTTTTCCCAGATATACCTGTTGGAATATCCTAAGATGAGAGGAAATGCCGGGGAGGGAAAAGTAAAATAACACGCTCATATCACTAGTTATTGTGGTTTTTCCCTTCCACCGTGAGAAGGAAATAACTCTCCACATCCATTCTTCCTTTAGTTAAGTTTACTCTGCTTTTTTTAAAGGGAAAGAAACACAAACTAAACTTGACCAAAGAAAGAAATAACTCAATGAAAATGTAGATAAGAATGTTGCAAATAAAACTGTTGCTAATGGCAATAAATAGCTTTAACAAACCTTTAAATTCTCTAGCATCAATTTCATTGAAGCTGTTTTCCTCAACAATTTGGTTGAAGAGGTTCTCCATTTCCTTCTCCTCGGCCATCTGCTCTATTTTCCCAATATATTTTTCCTTGAAGGTATGTTTCAAAAAACAAAAAGTGTTTGATATATATATATATATATATATGTGTCTGATAGGACCACATAATTAAGTAACCGAAAGTTGATTGAGCTAATTTGACCAAACTTATAAATAAACTAATTGCACAATCTGGGTTTTAAGATAATTATTAATTACTTACTTAAATATATTTAGGAATAAACTAATTGCACAATTTGGATTTTGAAAGAATTATTAATTACTTACTTAAATCGATGTAGTTCAAATCTAAAACTCAACCTTGATGTTGGAGAAATAATCATATTTCCATAATGAATATATTCGGAGTTGGAAATTGCAAACGTTCAACTTTTTATATAACATCTCAGGTGTATGATATATGTATTAGTAGTGGAAACAATCACTATTCATGAGAAACGGGATCCTTTACTTTTTAAGGTTATTTCTATATATCTTAAGTTTAATTTCTTATTCTTCTACTAAGATATGTTCAAATTTAGTAGGTATTGCTAGAAGCTCTATCAACGTCAAATATAAGTGATGATTGATCATTGTCATGAAAATTAGAAATACGAAACTTACCTCACAACTTGTGTCGTATTCATATAGAACACCAGTAAATATCAATAAACAATATTATGCTAAGGAAAAAAATAAGCGGGTACAAAAAAAATTGGTTTGTCTGGATTCGAATCAATAAGCAAAAACAAAGATATGGAAATCTCTTATTTTATTTGAGTTGGTCATTGAGTGATATTTAACTACCATGTCTCTCTTATTGCCCATATACTTAAACATGAAGCTCCATTTCACTTATTAACAAATGTAATACCAGTTATACCATATCATACGGTAGTTAATAGACTTCAGAATTTTCATTGTTTAGATGTATTAAAATAATGTGCTTATCTAGAAACAGTTTTGGCGGCTCAAAGTATTGTACTGACTTGGTCTCTAAAGCTCAACCTTCAACCTAAATTGCATATATGGTTGGGATACAATTGTTGTAGGAAACGGGAGTAAGTAACTATTATAATGATAAGAAAGGAAAAACTAAATATTACAATAAAACTGGAAATTAAGAACTTAACAAACTGCTTGGTGATTTGTTGAGTCGAGTGATGGCACTCTGTCTTTAAAACAAGATTGCCCCGTATATCTCCTTTTACGGTGTTGGGCAATAGTCTCCCAAGATACAACAGCAACTTAATAAATGAGCAAAGGAAACTCAAGTGTTACTCTTGAAGAACTTTGAGTATAGTAACTTTGCTAGAGAGGAAGAAGATGAATTTAGAAAATCTGGAGTATTTTCTAAGTGTTGTGTAGTGCTCTTCAATTGAGCCAAATGCCTCAATTTATAGTGTAAGGAGAAGACCCCTCAACTAGCCAACTAATGGCCTTCAATAGCCATGTAATGACACTTAATTGAGAGGTTACGTTCAGCCAAATAATGGTTGAATTCATGTGCCATGTAATGTAGAATCAATGCTCTAAAACCAGCCCCAAAAGTAAGCACTTTCCAACTTTCCATCTCAGCATTCTGCCTCCGAAGCGCCGCGGCTCTGTGAATTAGAGTCGTGGCGCCGCGGCTCCAGTGACTGGCCAACCAATTAGCGCTGCGGCCCTTCACGTTTCCGCGGCGATTTCCGACTCGTTTCATCTTACACTTCTTCCTTCGTTTACCAACATGGAATACTTTGTTATTTGGCCAATAATTGTCCATCATTCTATGTCTCAAACGTGTTACATACGTATCAATTTCTCTTTCACTAATAAAATTTGCGATACCTGGCACTACGAATGTACGTGTGTGGAAACGACGTTTCCTACGTGCGGGGCCCCAATTGTTTGAGTCATAAATAATGGGATATACTTAATTTCACATTTAGTAAATTTCCAAAAATCATCTCTTGGAAGAGATTTTGGCGCACACACATGGTGCCTTTTTCAGCAATCTTTCAGCGAACCGATATTGCATCTGGATAGGTAGCATATGCTTTGAACCTTCCATAGTTGAATACCATCGGACTTACTTACTGCGCGGTCAACGTGATGTCTTGAACCATCAATGTTTAGTGTAAGTCAAGTCAACGGTACCAACACAACAACTTCCTTTACTCAGTTCTTCGTAATGTTTTATCCGTTGTGGCCGTGGACACTTCTTGGATTCTTAAGTGCGTTCATTTGAGGCGGCATGTCCTCGTACTTTAATAGGTGGTCTCCTACAAGGTATCCTGCTATACCCCACTTTACAAGTGTGAGGAACCATTAAAAGTTTCCCCAAACCTAACCTCAACAGGTGAGGATCACTAAAGGTTTTGGAAACTTAACATTTACCCACACTGGAGATAGAACTTATTGTCTATCGCTGGAACGGCTTTGGATTTGGTGTTTTTTCACAGAAATTACTATCTGAAGTGCTCATGCTTCCACCGAAGCGATCAACTGAACCTTTACAGCTTAGTTTTCTCATTGAACCTAATTCATGGGATCTCCAGTCAGTAAGGTTGGGTTACCACCGTATTGGTCCTTATACCTTGGGTTTTAAGCCCATTCCCCTAGACAGGCAGAATATTTAATCCTTGGGTAAGCCCTTTGTTAACGGGTCTGCTATATTATCCTTTGACTTTATATAATCAATGGGTATTATACCCGTGGTGATCAGCTGCCTAACGGTCTTATGTCTTCGTCGAATATGATGAGACTTGCCGTTGTATATAGCACTTCGTGTCTTTCCTAGAGCCGACTGACTGTCGTAGTGGATCATTACAAAAGGTACGGGTTTGTCCCAACAAAGAACATCCTCTAAGAAGTCGTGAAGCCACTCAGCTTCTTCTCTTGCTTTGTCTAAAGCGATAAACTTCGATTCCATTGTGGATCGGGCGATGCAAGTTTGCTTAGAGGATTTCCAAGACACAGCCCCACCATCAATTGTAAATACATACCCACTATTGGGCTTGGTGTTCTCTATGTCAGATATCCAGTTCGCATCACTGTACACCTCTAGTACAGCTGGATATCTCGAATAATGCAACTCATAAGTTAGCGTGTATTTCAGGTAACGTAGTACCCGATCCAATGCCTTCCAATAATCATTACTTGGATTATGGGTAAACCTATATAAGTTGTTGACCGCATAAGAATATCAAGTCGGGTGCAGTTTGTTATGTACATCAAACTACCAATCACCTATGCATATCGCTCCTGCCATACGGGTACACCACGATTCTTATCAAGCTTTTGATTTCTATCCAGTGGTGCCTTTATAGGCGAACTGTCAAACATCTCAAACTTTCTCAACACATCCTCGATGTAGTGAGACTGAGACAAGACCAGTCCGTCAGACATCTTAGAGAACTTTATTCCTAAGATGACATCTGTGATACCCATATCCTTTATGTCGAAGCATTGTTTCAACATGTTCTTAGTCTCTAGAATCAAACCAGGACTGCTCCATGTGATCAACATATCATCTACATACAGGTATATCATGACGAACGAGTCAGAGTTACCTTTCATGTAGACACATTTGTCACACTCATTAATGGTGAAACCCTTTGATAGTAGAGTACTATCAAATTTTTTGTGCCATTGCTTCGGGGCTTGTTTCAGCCCGTACAAATATTTGATAAGCCGACAGACTTTCTTCTCTTGCCCTGGAACCACATACCCCTCGGGTTGTTCCATATAAATTTATTCTTCCAAATCACCATTTAAGAAGGCTGTCGTGACATCCATTTGATCTATCTCAACGTCACGCATTGCTGTGATCGTAATGAATACCCATATGGACGTCATCTGAGACACCGGGGAGTACGTTTCAAAATAGTCAAGACATTCTTTCTGCCGATAGCTCTTGACTACCAACATGTCCTTGTACTTATCTATAGACCTATCTGTTTTATACTTTTGTTTGAGTATCCATTTACAACCCAACGGTTTATTTTTCGGAGGAAGATCAACCAACTCCCAAGTATGGTTATGCAAAATGGAGCCTATTTCACTCTCAATAGCTTATTTCCAGAGCAGTGCCTCTGGAGTTGACAACGCTTCAGCAATTGTCCTTGGTTCATCATCAACCATATAAGCTACAAAGTCAGGACCGAAGGATTTATCCTTCCTGGCCCTTTTACTTCGCCTTAGGTCCATCTATGGAGTCCCCAAGTTCTGAGAGTCTGGAACACTACTTTTCAGATATTCAGCCACTTCAAGATCCACTAGATCTGAACCATCTAGATTCGGGCCGTCAATGACTCCCGGTTCCTGAGAGCTTTGTTCATAACTTCGTTTGCTAGAGGTTATGTCTTTTTCCTTTCTAGGAAAGGTTCTTCAAATAATTGAGCATTCCTTGATTCCATAATTGTACCCCCGGGGATATCTGGAATATCTGACTTATGCACTAAGAAGTGATAAGCACTACTGTTATTTGCATATCCGATGAATATGCAATCTACAGTCTTAGGCCCAATCTTGACCTGCCTTGGCTTGGGTACTTCGACCTTTGCCAAACAACCCCACACCTTTAAATATTTATAGGTTGGTTTCTTTCCCTTCCATGATTCATATGGAGTTTTGTCCTTACCCTCATGTGGGACTCTGTTAAGAATCGTATTAGCGGTAAGGACAGCTTCTCCCCATATGTTTTGTGGAAGACCAAAATTGATGAGCAAGGCATTCATCATTTCCTTCATTGTGCGGTTCTTACGTTCTGCCACACCGTTCGACTGAGGTGAGTATGGAGCCGTTGTTTGATGAACAATGCCCGATTCGGCACAATATCCCTCAAATGGCGCTACATATTCTCCCCCTCTATCACTACGAATGGATTTGATCCATATGCTTAGTTAGTTCTCAACTTCTGCTTTGTAACGTCGGAACGCTTCAAAGGCTTCATCCTTACTTTTCAACAAGTAAAGGTAACAATACCTTGTGCTATCATTAATGAATGTCACAAAGTACTTGTTCCCCCCTCTAGTTTGTGCAAACTTCAAATCACATATATCTGTGTGAATAAGTTCTAGATGAGCGGTATTTCTTTCGACGGATCAAAAATGAAGCTTTGTGAGATTTCCCTCTACGCACACCTCACACTTATGTTGAGGGTTTACATCGATAGACGGCAACAACTCCAACTTTACCAACCTTTGAATAGATTTGTAGTTGACATGTCCTAATCTATGATACCATAAATTAGAGGACTCAAGCAAGTAAGAAGAAGGGGCTTCAATATTATTACTTGTACGTAATACAGACATGGCGTTAACTTTGAAGAGGCCTTCACAGACGAATCGTCTTCCCACAAACGTTCCATTCTTAGTGATTACAAATTTATTGAACTCAAACACTAGCCTAAAGCCAACATTAACCAATAAATGACATTAATTAAATTTATTCTAATCCTAGGAACATGCATCACCTCCTTCAGAATGAGCTCCTTACCAGAAGTCATCTTCAGGACTACCTTTCCTACCCCAGCACGTCAGAGGAAGCGTTGTTGCCCATGAACAACTTCTTGTTTGTAACTAGGATTCTCAACAAGGTTTGCTTCTATCACCACCACTGAGAACTCCTCAATCATGTCATCCAGAAACATATCCTTGATGACGTTAACATGTGCCTTGCCCTTAGCCTTGGCCTTCTCTTGTTGCTCAGTCTTGAGCTTGCGCCAATCCTTGATCATGTGACCAGGTTTCCCACAGTGGTAACAGTTTCTTTTGAACTTCTCTGCTACTTGGGTCTTGCCGTCTTTCTGGAACTTGCGCTTTTTCCTTGGGTTCCCTTTGGCCTCAGCCAAATTTGCCTATGCCTCAGTGGGTTGTTTATCCCTAGGTAAGGCCTTCTTATTATCTTCCTGAATTTGGAGTTTGATAATAAGTTCTTCAAAGATCATTTCCTTTATTTTGAGTTTTAAGTAACTCATTCCACGAGGGAGGTAACTTTTCAATCAGTGATACAACCAAAAACTGCTTATTTGGTATCATACCTTCTATATCCAGGTGATGTAGAATCATTTGGAGTTCCTGGACTTAGGACATCATTTTTTTACTATCCACCATTTGAAATTTCAAAAATTTCCCAATGATGAATTTCTTAGTACCTGTATCTTGTGCGTTGTACTTCTTTTGCAGTTTCTCTCACAACTCTTTGGCAGTGCCTACGGTGCAATACACCGTGTAGAGAGGGTATGACAAGCAGTTCAATATGTAATTCTTACATATGAAATCACTATGACTCCATGCATTAAGAACCATCTTCATGCCATTAATGACATGGATACCTAGGCCTCCTTCAACCATTTCAGTAGGCGAAGGGTCCATTTCATCTCCAGCTTGTGGAGGATCTTCTGTTAGGAAATGTGTCATTCCCATAACAGTCAGATAGAATAGCATCTTCTGTTTCCATCTCTTGAAATTTGAGCCTATGAACTTTTCAGGGCGTTCATGGTGGAATCCAACAGGGGGAGGAATGACGACGTTCCCTTGAGTAGCAGTAAAGGTGTTTGATGAGCCTTGAGCAACCGGAAAGGCATTAGGTGTGCCTTGAGCAGCAGGGAAGGCAAAAGGATTGCCTTGAGCAGCAACAGCAACAGAATCAGAAGCAATTTGTTCTCTTCCAGTCATCTTTCTAAATACTTACAATAAAATCTTATCTTAAAATTGTCGGGATACAATTGTTGTAGGGAACGGGAAGTAAGTAACTATTACAATGGTAAGAAAGGATAAACTAAATATTACAATAAAACTGGAAATCAAGAACTTAACAAACAGTTTGGTGATTTGTTGAGTCGAGTGATGACACTCTGTCTTTAAGACAATATTGTCCCGTATATCTCCTTTTATGGTGTTGGGCAATAGTCTCCAGAGATACAACAACAACTTAACAAATGAGCAAAGGAAACTCAAGTGTTATTTTTGAAGAACTTTGAGTATAGTAACTTTGCTAGAGAGAAAGAAGATTAATTCAGAAAATCTGGAGTATTTTCTAAGTGTTGTGTAGTGTTCTTCAATTGAGCCAAAGGCCTCAATTTATAGTGTAAGGAGAAGACCCCTCAACTAGACAACTAATGGCCTTCAATAGCCATGCAATGACACTTAATTGAGAGGTTACATTCAGCCAAATAATGGCTGAATTTATGTGCCATGTAATGGAGAATCAATGCTCCAAAACCAGCCCAAAGGTCAGAACTTTCCAACTTCCCATCGCAGCATTCTGCCTCCGAAGCGCCGCGGCTCTGTGAATTAACATCGCAGCTATAGTGATTGGCCAACCAATTAGCACTGTAGCGCTGCTTGGGAGGCGTCGCGGCCCTTCATGGCTCCGCGGCGATTTCCGACTCATTTCATCTTACAATTCGTACACTTCTTCCTTCGTTTACCAATGTGGAATACATTGTTATTTGGCCAATAATCGTCCATCATTCTATGTCTCAAACGTGTTACATACGTACCAATATCTCCAAAACTAAATAATGGCTGAATTCATGTGCCATGTAATGGAGAATCAATGCTCCAAAACCAACCCAAAGTTCAAAACTTTCCAACTTCCCGTCATAGCATTCTGCCTCCGAAGCGCTGCGGCTCTGTGAATTAGCGTCGCGGCTCCAGTGACTGGACAACCAATTAGCACTGCAGCGCTGCTTGGGAGGTACCGTGGCCCTTCACGGCTCCGCGGCGATTTTTGACACATTTCATCTTACACTTCTTCC
The DNA here is from genome assembly GCA_029783415.1 of Anisodus acutangulus. Taxonomy (NCBI): domain Eukaryota; kingdom Viridiplantae; phylum Streptophyta; class Magnoliopsida; order Solanales; family Solanaceae; genus Anisodus; species Anisodus acutangulus. The sequence continues at coordinate 30,477,798 of CM056495.1, forward strand.
TTCATTTACCAACGTGGAATACTTTATTAATTGGCCAATAACCGTCCATCATTCTATGTCTCAAACGTGTTACATACATACCAATATCTCTTTCACTAATGAAATTTGCGATACCTGACACTACGAGTGCACGTGTGTGGAAATGACGTTTCCTACATGCGGGGCCCCAATTTTTTGAGTCATAAATAATGGGATATACTTAATTCCACATTTAGTAAATTTCCAACATTTATTAGTTTGGGAAACCCTCCTCATATAAAAGGTCCTGAGGTTGTATACTATAACTTTTGATTAACTAATTTTGTTCCGCACGAGTAGGTTCGATTAGGGGTGACTCTCAATAATAGCAAGAATTTGTAACACCTCGTACTTTCGGACGATAGTTTGAGCAGCTAGACGTATGCAAATAGACTCAAGCCCTGGAAGATTTATGTCATATTCGCGTATGCAATAAAGAGCTTAATATATAAAAGGATGCGGTCCCGAAATAATTTAGGACTTAAAAGTGTGATGATGGCGGTGGAGAATAATATTTGGTGTGTGCATAAAGAGGCTATGGACTAACGTTATACCCCATGATTATGATAATAAGTGTATAGTAGACATTATATTGATTAGTATTTAAGTTAATTTAGATTAATATTGTAATTATGTTTGTAATTAATTAAGTGTGAGATTATAGTGGAATTAAGTAATTAATCAATTAGTGGATATAATTCTAAGTGGCGAGACACTTTCCATGTGGAATCTTGATAGAAATCAACAAAGGACTCATCACCAGTAGTAGTATATGGTGTCACATTTATCTAAACTATGCTCCACCGCCACTTTAGTGATTAGATGACTCATTTCCTATATACAAACAATGTACATCATTTCTACGGATGTGGACAACCTTTTATGACTAATATATACATAGAATTTTGTGTAGAGTTCCATATTTATGCTAATTAACCAAATTACTTATTAACACTAAATGACTATGAAAAGGTTTCACCGTCCTATGTTTACTATATATATCCATAACCCCTATAAAACCACGAAATTCCACGAAACATTAACATTTCCATGTAAAGGGAACTCATCCACTATTCGTAATGGTCCTATATAAATTTTGTTACAAATAGTTAAATTAAATTTGAGATCTATCTTTGTGTTTTCGGACAGTATTAGCAACAACAGTAACTCTCTTGACTAGGATAATTAGTGGAATCGAGGTATGTTAAGGCAAATCATTCCTTCTTTTGGCATGTTCTAAGTACGAAACGCAAACGTAATATTGTCTCATATATGATTCTCCCCTTAGTAGTTAAGGATGTGAATGTTATTCATTCCTATTATCAAAGCATGTCTATATATGTTCCTAAACCTTATTGAAGTATATGGAAGAGATGTTAGTATTCATAATGTTAATCGGAGGTGAAGTAGCATTTCGTCACTCCGACAAACTCAGAGCATCTTAGTATCATTCATGCATTATATTCATGTATTACCCTTGACCTCAATGGTGTTATATACACTACTATATGATATGCATTATATATATGTATGGGGTATGAGAAAAAAAGAAGGTGTTATATACGCACCACCACCTGCAACTGGTATATATATGATGATGATTATGCCCTCAGAGGCCGATATGATATGATGGGATTCCTACAGAGGCTTGATGGTGTTATATACGCATATATATATATATATATATGTATGCATGACCGCATTGTACATGACATTTAGGCATATTACGGCCCTCGGAGGCATTCTACACACGTATGACACTTAAGCATATTATGGCCCTCCGAGGCATTCTCTAATGGTTGTTTTTTTCTTGTCTCATTTTACTTTCATGTCTCTATTATGCTATTCTTCACGCCTGACATACTAGGTACATCATTTGTACTGACGTTCCTTTTTTCGGGGGATGCTGCATTTCATGCCCACAGGCTCAGGTAGACAGGGTGACGGTCCGCACTAGTAGGTTGCTGGTTCAGCTGACATTGGAGCACTCTACTTGTTCCAGAGTTACAGTCTAGTCGTGGTATGATATTTTTATATGTATAGGGGTATGGCGGGGCCCTTTCTCGACCTCATGATGGCATGTACTATTTAGAGGCTTGTAGACAGTTGTCCTGTGTATAGTAGTCGTGTATGGCCTTGTCGGCTGTAGTATGTATATATTCATAAGTTGAGTTCTTCTGTTTGCAAGAGGTTACGTAACACCTATCCAGTTTATCATTTTATGTGTCAGCAAGGTACTTTGTGACAGCCTTCATGACCCATGATTAATTATGGTTAGATGTTAAATATATGATTAGTGGTACTCGGCAAGTAAGATCCGGGTGCCCGTCATGACCCTCCAGTTTGGGTCGTGAAAAACTTGGTATCAGAGCAAGTCTGTCCTAGGGAGTCTATAAGTCGTGTCTAGTAGAGTCTTATTTATGGGTGTGTTGTGCACCCCACTTATAGACAGGAGGTTACAGGGAATTTATGATGATGGTTACCTTCCTTCTTAATCTAGAATCGTGCTATAGTGCTGAGTTGTAGAAATTCTCTTTGTAAATCTTACCTTGTTTATTATTACAGCAATGCCTTTTTCCAATTGGCTATGATTAGCAGGAAAATTGAGGTTGGATTGAGTGTAAATGCGAATAGTATGCTTTCTATTAAGACAGATCCGTTAGAGGATATTTGTAAGTTGCTTTCTCAGGTATCGACAAATCTAGTAGCACCAGAGGAGTTGAGGGAAGCTCCCTGATCATCAGTCCTACCACCGGCTCCATTTGATAAAAATGTAAGGAGAGCGGTGCAGGTATTGAAGCAATGGGTTGCCTCTTAGACACGACTTCATCCTACAGCATCTGATAGACATAGGCCCCTTGAGGGGTCAGGAAGCTCATAATCTAGGGAGTTTATTATAAGATCCCGTACTTTCGGGCGATGGTTTGAACAGATAGAAGTATAAACGTAGACCCAAGCCCCGGAGAATTTTGGTCATATTCAAGAATGTAAATAAAGGGCTCGTCGTATAGAAGAGGAAGTCCCGAAATAATTTAGGACATAGAAGTGTGACAATGGTGGTGGAAAATAATACTTGGTGTGTGCAAAAATGAGGATTTGGACTAGTGCTATATTTAACAACCATGATAATGGGTATATGAAGTGGGTTAAAAGTAATTGATATTTAAGTGAATTGAGATCAAGAATTAATTATGTGTACAATCAATTAAATATTGGAGCATAGTATTAATTATGAATTGTATGGATAAGGATTTGATGAGGCTGCCACGTGTAATTAAGTTGGACAAATAGATTGATGAGTCAAGGGTATACAAAATGAGGGGTGAAGACATGTTGGGAAAATTGTATCGTAAGCATGAAAGGATTAATGTTGTGGACCAATGATGTTCACGTGTAAATTTCAAAAGCAATGAGTACTTTTAATTACAAGCAGTGGTCTGTATGTCTATCTTTCTTTCTTTGTAAATCGTTTCCTGATTCTTATGCACACAAACATGTTGTTGTCTTACTGACCAAAAAGTGGAGCACCAAAAGTACAATTTGAGATGATGATACATTTTGAAATGATGTTATATCCTATTGCCATCATTCTCGGTTTCGGTTGTCACTAAGTAAAGTTTTCCTTAACATAATTAAATGTTTTTCTTCTCTTTCACTCTACTGTTGGCTTTATGTTAAGGCAAATTATTTCTTTCTTTTGGCATGTTTCATATAACGAAATGTAAACGTAATATTGTCCCATAAATTATTATACTCTTAGTAGTTAAGGACGTTCATGTTATTTATTCCCATGTTCAAAGCATGTCTAAAGATGTTCCTAAATCCTTACCGAGGTACATGGAGAAGACGTTAGTATTCATAAATGTTAATCGGAGGTAAAGCGGCATTACGTCACTCCGATAAGCTCAGAATATTTTATTATCATTCATGCATTATATTCGTGTACTACCCTTGACCCATATGTGTTATATACACCACTATATGGTATGTATTATATATATGTAGGGGATGAGAAAAGGGATACAACATTATATACGCACACCACCTGATCAACTAGTATATGATGATGATTATGCCCATAGAGGATGAAATGATATGATGGGAGACCGTGTTATATACGCATATATATATATATGTGTGTGTGTGTGTATGATCGAATTGTGATGACATTTAGGCATATTATGGCCCTCAGAGGCATTCTGCTCAGACATGATACTTACATTATGGCCCTCAGAGGCATTCTCGACTGGTTGATTATTTCTTATCTTATGTTACTTTCAGGTCTCTATTATGCTATTTTTCATGCATGACATACTCGGTACATCAGTCGTACTAACGTCCCTTTTGTCGGGGGATGCTGCGTTTCATGCCCACAGGTCCAGGTAGATAGGGTGACGGTCTACACCAGTAGATTGTCAGTTCAGCTGATATTGGAGCACTCCATTCGTTCCGGGGTTGCGGTCTAGTCTTGGTACAATATTTTTGCATATGTTTATGGTATGGCGGGACCCTGTCCTGACCTTGTGTCATCACGTACTCTTTAGAGGCTTGTAGACAGTTGTCCTATGTATAGTAGTCATGTATGGCCTTGTCAGCCTTAGTACCTACATATGCATCAGTTGGTTTCTTCCATTTGCAAGAGTTTACACAGTACCTTCCTAGTTTATTGTTCCCATGTATCAGCAGGATATTTGGTGACGGTCCTCATGGACATGATTGATTATGGATAGATGTTAATTACATGATTAGTGGTACTCAGCAAGTAAGGTCCGGGTGCCCTTCATGACCCTCCAGTTTGGATCATGACAAACTTGGTATTAGAGCAAGTCTGTCCTAGGAAGTCTGCAAGCCGTGTCTAGTAGAGTCTTGTTTATGGGTGTATTGCGCGCCACACTAATAAATAGGAGGCTGCAAGCCATTTAGGTAAGGTTTTCATTCTTTCATATCATAGATCGTGCAGTAGAGTTGAGTCTTAAGAAGTCGAGTTTAACTCATGCCTGATACTATTTCACTAATGTCGGTTACCAAAAAGACTTCGGTTAATTCATATTCGTAGCCAGTAAATGAGTGACTTCTACCAGACGATTGATACGCTAGAAGGGAAGTATTATGTTAAAAATTTTGAGATTGTGAGGAATTGTCTCACCCATATACAGAAGAGATAATGCACGCCTGAAAGAAAAATATTTGTTTTAGGATACAGAAGAAAAAAGAGTGTAAAGTAAAGGAAGTACTAAGCACCGGAATGCAGAATATTGTAAGGATTCTCTCTGTAGACCTTATCGCGTTTATGATTACAGCAATGCCTTCTTCCAGTAGGATTACGATTAGTAGGGAGATTGAAGTTGGATTGAGTGTAAATACGAGTAATATGCTCTCTATTGAGACAGATCTGTCAGAGGATATGAGTAAGTTGCTTTTCCAGGCATGACTTCATTCTAGAGAATCTGATAGAGATAGGCCATTGAGGGGTCAAAGAGCTTATAACCTAGGGAATTTATTAGCTAGGGATCACCAATATTTAAAGGGTTCAAAGATGCGCAAAGATAAGGATAAGATAATTATGAGTTGTACAGATGAAAAAGCAGAAGACATCATTAGAAGGTTTCGTAGGTTACGAAAATCTATACGTTTTATAGTGACTTTTGTTGATTAGAGTGAGGGAATATGTTATGTAAGTGCGACCTCAATTGTAATGTCTTACCCAAAATAGATTGGGAATTGTCCTGGGGTATCATTAACGAGAACGGATTGCCACAATCGAATTGTCTGAAAAGTGACCATCAATAAATTTAAGAAGATTACTTAAAGTGACATACCTAGAATAGTGAGCCTAAGTCATAAGCCTCTCGTCCTTGCATAAAGGGTGATACAGCGTATTATTGAGAATTACATGTATCAATGCTAGTAAGCTAAGGTATGCTATAGGTATTGAATTGGTAAGGTCTTCGGCTTCATTGTGCAACATGTTACAATTCTAAATAACCTCTGGATAACAATAGCTTGTTAGAGGAAATTGAGGACAAAAACTATGAAACAATCGAAGTATGGTCGTAAGGAATATGAAAATAGTTAATAGGTATGAATGGAATAATATGATCAAGTATCAAGAAATAAATGTTTTTCGATTAATAGAAGGAATGATTACGACAAGAAGGATAAAGGTAAATGAGATTATAGCTATGCAGGTTTCAAAAAGGTATGATTACTCCAGAACAGCGAAAGGACCAATGGTAGAGAAGGGACAATAAGAACTCTTCGGCCAAATATGACGATTCTCTGATGTTCAGGAAGATAATATGAGAAATATTTTGAGATAAGAAACCCCCAAGGCAACTTGAAATGGAAATGTAAAGGTAAGACGAATGAGCACTCGATCAATGGAAGATCTAATAATGATATGACAAGAAAGCTTGACAAGTCATGGGATCATGTAACATCGTAAATTGGATCTAAACATACGAAATATTGGTTCCACAACATATGCAGTCATACATCTCAGAAAGTATGTAAACGGAAGTAACAGTAAGTAAAGCTTGAGATCAGCACCTAAACAGGTGAAAAGGGGCCAATGAAGCCTATGGATACAAGGTAGACATTAAAGATATACGTCAAGAGATAATGACCTTATAATAAATATAAAATGCCAGGCAAATACAGATGTCTATAAGCATTTTTGAACTGACCAAAGGTTTTACGAGATAGATAAAGTAATGGGTTTACAACTTAAGGAGATCAAGAAAATCTTTTCCCAAAACGCCATTGACAGAATGTCATAACCATGAGGCAAGTGAAGGGATTCGAATCTGAGTATAATGACCAGGTTTGGATATAGTAGGCCAACGTCATGTGATGCAAATTTTTCAGAATCTTTCACGTACTTAATAAGAAAATAAGTTAACAACTCACATTTTAAGGGGTAGTAACGCCAAGGATTGGAATCAGGAGCAATGTTTGAGATTTAATTGGTATACCAAAATATTTTAGATTAAGACGAGTACGACAAGTAAGAAATGAGTGAACAAGTGTCAAAAGAAGTAAGAAAGGATGTTGTTTGTAATTGCAAGTAGTGAGAAAGTACGAATTCTTTTTAGACCATGAACGAGAGTTAACTATCATGATACACGCACTTCAGATTTGATGACATTGTCCATAAAGTGTACATGGTTAAGATACTACAAATATAATAGTTTTTGGCACACCAACTAGTAAACTAAGCTAAGTTAACAATAGAATCATTCACCCACAAACAGGCTTGACTAATGTGCGGACTAAGGAGAGACGTTGACCTGAGGGAAACACATCAGTTAGATAAGTGGGAGGTCAATTTGTGTATTCCCAATGTAGCAGGATTACGAGACAAGATTATGATAGAAGTCCATTGCTCACGATATTCCATTCACCCTGGATCTATTAAGACATATCATGATCTGAATGGTATGCAGTGGTGAAACTACATGAAGAGGAACATAGCTAAGGTGGTAGTTCAGTGTCTTAATTGTCAGTAAGTAAAAGTAGAGCACCAAAAGTCAGGCGGCATGACTCAGAACATTGAGGTCCCGATGTGGAAATGAGAAATGATTAATATGGATTTCATTACAGGTTTACCTCACCTTATTATAAGCTTTATTCTATTTGGGTGATTGTTGATAAACTGACCAAATCAGCTCAATTCATGACGGTAAAAACTATCTACACAGCTGAGGATTACGCAAAGTTGTACGTTAAAGAGATTGTTCGCCTTCATGGTATGCCTACTTCTATTATATCTGACCGAGGTGCACAGTTCACAGCTAACTTCTGGGAATCATTTCAAAAATGCTTAGGCACCTAAAAGAATTTTAGCACAGCTTTCCACCCTCAGACAGATGGGAAGGCCGATCGTATGGTTCAAACGCTCGAGGACATGCTACGAGCTTGCATATTGGACTTCAATTGAAGTAGGGATGATCATCTATCCCTTGTTGAATTTGCGTACAATAATAGTTAACATACTAGTATAAAAATATTCTCCATATGAAGTTTTGTATGGACGGAAATGTAAATCTCCTATCGGATGGTTCGAAGTAGGCAAATCAGAATTATTTGGGTCTGACCTAGTGCACCAAGCCATAGCGAATGTGAAGATTATTCCAAGAACGGTTGTTAATTGCTTAGAGTCGTCAGAAGTCATATTCAGATGTGCAGCGGCGGGACTTAGAGTTCCAAGTGGATGATTGGGTCTTCTTGAAGATTTCTCCTATGAAGGGTGTAATGAAATTTGAGCAAACTAGAAATCTCAGTTCAATGTACATTGGGCCATATTGCATAACTCGATGAATCGGCCAAATAGCATATGAATTAGACTTTCCTTAGGAGTTAGAATTTGTTCATCCGGTTTTCTATATTTCTGTGTTAAAAGCGTGTGTTGGGAATCCTTCCCGAATTGTACCGATTAATGATGTGAAGGTTATAGAGGACCTATCATATGAAGAAGTTCCTATTGCTATCGTAGATCGACAAGTTCGCAAGGTGAGGACTAAAGAAGTAGCCTCCGCAAAAAGTTCTATGGCGGAATAAGAATGTAGAAGAAATGACATGGGCGGCAGAATAGGAGATGAAACACAAATACCCTTACCTATTTCAGGCCAACGTCGAGGCTCCGAGAGAAGCATAAGGTGAGTTTTATTTCAGACTATTATCATTAATGTTTGATGACTATGTGAAGTCCGACATAAGGATAAATGTTATATTATATGGCACGTGAAGCGATGGATGTATTTTCTAACTATGTGATGAGAATTAGATATGCCACCCCAACATTCGAGGACGAATGTCTCTAAGGGGGGAAGAATGTAACATCCCGTACTTTTGGGTGATGGTTTGAACAACTAGACGTATGAAAGTACACCTGAGCCCCGGAGAATTTTGGTCATATTAAAGCATGTAAATAAAGGGCTCGTCGTATAAGAAGATGAAGTCCTTAAATAATTTAGGACTTAGAAGTGTGACGATGGTGGTGGAAAATAATACTTGGTGTGTGCAAACATGAGGATTTGGACTAGTGCTATATTTCATGACCATGATAATGGGTATATGAAGTGGGTTAAAAGTAATTGATAATTAAGTGAATTGAGATCAAAAATTAATTATGTGTACAATCAATTAAATATTGGAGCATAGTATTAATTATGACTTGTATGGATAAGGATTTGATGAGGCTGCCACGTATAATTAAGTTGGAAAAATAGATTGATGAGTCAAGGGTATACAAAATGAGGGGTGGAGACATGTTGGGAAAATTGTATCGTAAACATGAAAGGATTAATGTTGTGGACCAAATGATGTTCACGTGTAAATTTCAAAAGCAATGAGTAATTTTAATTGCAAGCAGTGGTCTGTATGTCTATCTTTCTTTCTTTGTAAATCATTTCCTGATTCTTATGCACACAAACATGTTGTTGTCTTACTGACCAAGAAGTGGAGCACCAAAAGTACAATTTGAGATGATGATATATTTTGAAATGATGTTATATCCTATTGCCATCATTCTCGATTTCGGTTGTCACTAAGTAAAGCTTTCCTTAACATAATTAAATGTATGTCTTCTCTTTCACTCTACTGTTAGCTTTAAGGTATGTCAAGGCAACTTATTTCTTTCTTTTGGCATTTTCCATGTAACGAAATGTAAATGTATTATTGTCCTATAAATTATTGTACTCTTAGTAGTTAAGGACGCTCATGTTATTTATTCCCATGTTCAAAGCATGTCTAAATATGTTCTTAAATCCTTACTGAGGTACATGGAGAAGACGTTAGTATTCATAAATGTTAATCGGAGGTGAAGCGACATTATGTCACTCTGATAAGCTCAGAATATTTTATTATCATTCATGCATTATATTCATGTACTACCCTTGACCCACATGTATTATATACAGTACTATATGGTATGTATTATATATATGTAGGGGATGGGAAAATGGATACGGCGTTATATACGCACACCACCTGATCAGCTGGGATATGATGATGATTATGCCCATAGAGGCCGAAATGATATGATGGGATACGATATTATATATTCATATATATATATATGTATACTGCATTTTGCATGACATTTAGGCATATTATGGCCCTCAGAGGCATTCTGCTCAGACATGATACTTATATTGTGGCCCTCAGAGGCATTATACAGAGACATGATACTTATGCATATTATGGCCCTCAGAGGCATTCTCGACTGGTTGGTTGTTTCTTGTCTCATGTTACTTTCAGGTCTCTATTATGCTATTTTTCATGCCTGACATACTCGGTACATCAGTCGTACTAACGTCCCTTTTGTCGGAGGATACTGCGTTTCATGCCAGCAGGTCTAGGTAGATAGGGCGACGGTCCGCTCCAGTAGATTGTCAGTTCAGCTGATATTGGAGCACTCCATTTGTTCCGGGGTTTTGGTCTAGTTTTGGTGCATTATGTTTACATATGCTTATGGGTTTGACGGGGCCCTGTCTCGACCTTGTGACATCACGTACTCTTTATAGGCTTATAGACAGTTGTCCTATGTATAGTAGTCATGTATGGCCTTATCGGCCTTAGTACCTATATATGCATCATTTGGTTTCTTCCGTTTGCAAGAGTTTACACAGTACCTTCCCCGTTTATTGTTCCCATATATCAGCAGGATATTTGGTAAAGGTCCTCGTGGCCATGATTGATTATGGTTAGATGTTACTTAAATGATTAGTAGTACTCGGCAAGTAATGTCAGGGTGCCCGTCATGACCCTCTGGTTTGGGTCGTGACATTTATTAGTCAGGGATCGCTGATATTTAAAGGGTTCAAAGATGCCAATATCTTAGGGTCAAAGCTGTGAAGGTCAAGTGAGACCGCCCCGACCATCTTGTAGTCAGTATGGTCCAGCACATGCCGGATTATGCCGCAAAGGTACAATGGGTTGGTTTAGTAGCAGTTATGTCCACAATATTCCAAAGTGTCCCAAGTTGATGCACAAAGGTAAGGATAAGAAAGGAGAGGGAGCCTCGAGCTCTGATGCTTCTTGAGGTAAGCTATGGGATGCCAATATGTTATTATTTTTGTTGCCAATCTACGTATCTCTTAAGGACATAGAACTGCCCTATTTTATGTTTAAGAGTAGTAACCCCATTTTAGGGAACGGTTTTACGGTACTTCTTGCAAAATCAGACATTCCGATAGCGATAAGTTATGAAGGTAAAGGTAAAGGCACAAATAGGCTTCTAACCCAAATGGTAGTTAGGATCACTTATATATGTTAGTATATTAAAGGATATGGATGTCCACCCCTAATATGGTGATAGAATTTGTAATATGTTCCTCCTTTCGAATGACCATGTTAGAAAGATTCCAAACCTACAATATCATGTTACCCCGACGATCGTATGAAAGCCCAAGATTTACGGGAAAATGATAAGATTATTATGAGTTGTACAAATGAAAAGTAGAAAACATTATTGGGAGGTTTAGTAGGTTATGAAAATCTATACGTTTTACAGTGACTCTTGCTGATTAGAATGGGGGAATTTGGTATGTACATGCGACCTAAATTGTAATGTCTTACTTAGAATAGATTGGGAATTGTCCTAGGAAATCATTAACGGGAATGGATTGCCACATTCGAATTTTCTGAAGAGTGACCATCAGTAAATTTAAGAAGATCACGTAAAGTGACGTACCCAGAATAGTGAGCCCAAGCCATATATAAGGATCAAGTTATCCACGATAGTGGAAGGGGACATAAGCCTCTCGTCCGTGAGTAAAGGGCCATACCGCGTATTATTGAGAATTACATGTATCAATGTTAGTAAGTGAAGGCATGCTATAGGTATTGGACTGGTAAGGTCTTGTGCAGCATGTTACAATTCTAAATAACCTCTAGATAACAACAACATGTTAGGGGAAATTGAGGACGAAAACTATGAAACAATCGAAGAATGGTTGTAAGAAATATGAAAACAGTTAATAAGTGTGAATGGAATGGTATGATCAAGTATCAAAGCAGAAATATTTTTTGTTTAGTGATAAGTAGAAGGAAGGATTACGACAAGAAGGATAAAGGTGAATGAGATTATAGTTATGTAGGTTTCACAAAGGTATAATTATTCCAGAATAGCATAAGGACCAATGGTAAATGAGGGACAATAAGAACTCTTCGGCCAAAGGTGACGAACTTCTAATGTTTAGGAAGATAGTATGAGAAATACTTTGAGATAAGAGACCCCCAAGGAAACTTGAAATGGAAATGTAAAGGTAAGATGAACGAGCACTCGATCATGTTACACCGTGAATTGGATCTAATCATACAACGCATTAGTTCTATAACATATGCAGTCATACCTCTCTGAAAGTATGTAAACGGAAGTAACAGTGAGTAAAGCTCGAGATTAGCACCTAAACAGGTGAAAATGAGCCAATGATGCCTATGGATACAAGGTAGAAATTAAAGATATATGTCAAGAGATAATGACATTATAATGAAGATAAAATGTCAGGAAAATACCGATGTCTATGAGCATTTTTGAATTGACCAAAGGTTCTACGAGATAGATAAAGTAATGAGTTTATAGCTTAACGAGATCAAGAAAATCTTTTCCCAAAGTGCCATTGACAGAAAGTCTTAGCCATGACGCAAGTGAAGGAATTCGAATCTAAGTATAATGACCAGGTTTGGATATAGTAGGCCCACGTCATGTAATGCAAATTCTTCAGAATCTTCCACGTACTGAATGAGGGAATAAGTTAACCACTCATCTTTTAAGGGGTAGTAACGCCAAGGATTGGAATCAGGAGAAATGTTTGAGATTACGTATGTATACCCGAATATTTTAGAATTAATAAGAGTATGACAAGTAAGAAAATGAGTGAACAAGTGTCAAACGAAGTAAATAAAGAAAGTTGTTTATAATTAAGAGTAGTGAGAAAGTACGAAAAAGAAGAAGATTCATTTCAAATTATGAATGAGAGTTAACTGCGATGATTCGCGCACTTCAGATTCGATGAGGTCATGATTGAGATACTACAAATATAATAGTTTTTAGCACACCTATTATTAAACAAAGCTAAGTTGACAATAGGATCATTCACCACAAGCGGCTTGACTAATGTGTGGACTAAGAAGAAACGTTGACATGAGGGAACACATTAGTTAGTTAAGTGGGAGTCCGATTAGAGGATTCAGATAATGATAGCCCTATGACTCAGAACATAGCAGGGTCATCCCTTATACTAGAAAAATGAATGTCATGATGAAGATCCCATTTTAGGGAAGATTGGGAAGGATATCTAACAAAAGAGAACCGCACCCTCCAAGCACAATGGGAGAGGGATCCCAAGGTAGAAGGTCCGTTTGTATATAACCAATGTAGCAGAATTGCGAGATAAGATTATGATGGAGGTTCATTGCTCACGATATTTCATTCACCCTGGATCTACTAAGATGTATCATGATCTCAAATGTATGTATTGGTGGAACGACATGAAGAGGAATATTGTGAAGTTGATAGGGAGATTGTTCTCCTTCATGGTATGCCTATTTCTATTATATCTGACTGGGGTGCACAACTCATAGCTAATTTCTGGAAATTCTTTCAAAAAGGTTTGTACACTCAAGTTAATCTTAGCATAACTTTCCACCCTCAAACAGACGGGCAGGCCAAACATACTGTTCAAACGCTTGAAGACATGCTACGAGCTTGTGTACTGGACTTTAATGGAAGTTGGAATGATCATTTACCCCTTATTGAATTTACGTACAATAACAATTGTCATGCTAGTATCAAATGGCCCCATATGAAGCTGTGTATGGACGGAAATGTAAATCTCCTATCGATGGTTCGAAGTAGGCGAATCATAATTATTTGGGCTTGGCATAGTGTACCAAGCAGTATATAATGTGAAGCCTATCCAAGAACGACTGTTAACTACTCGGAGTAGTCAGAAGTCTTATTCAGGTGTGCGACGGCGGGATTTAAGAGTTCCAAGTAGATGATTGGGTCTTCTTAAAAGTTTCTCATATGAAGGGTGTAATGAGTTTTGGGAAAAAGGGAAAGCAAAGCCTAAGATATATTTGGCCATATCGCATAATTTGACGAATCGGCCAAGTAGCTTACGAATTAGACTTGCCTTTGGAGTTAGAGTTTGTTCATTCGGTTTTCCATGTTTTTATGTTAAGAGCGTGTGTTGGGGATCCTTCATGGATTGTACCGATTGACTTCGGTGAAGGTTACAAAAGAGGTTCTTATTGCTATCTTGGATCGACAAGTCCGCAGGTTGAGGACTAAAGAAGTAGCCTTTGTGAAGATACAATGGTGGAATATGAATGTAGAGGAAATGACAAGAGAGGTAGAAGAGGAGATGAAAAACAAATATCCAAACCTATTTCAAACCAACACCGAGGTACCGAGAGAAGCATAAGGTGAGTTCTATTTAAGATTATTTTAATTACTGCTTGGTGACCATGTGAGGTCTGGTATAATGATGTATGTTATATTATATGGCCTCGTAAAGCGGTGGTTGTGTTTCTGGCTACGTGACGAGGATTAGATATGTCACCCCAACATTCGAGGATGAATGTTTTTAAGGGGTAAAGGATGTAACACCCCGTACTTTCGGATGACAGTTTGAGCAGCTAGATGTATGAAAATAGACCCGAGCCTTGGAGGATTTATGTCATATTCGCGTAAGGAATGACAAGCTTAATATATAAAAAGATACGGTCCCGAAATAATTTAGGACTTAAAAGTGTGATGATGGTGGTGGAGAATAATATTTGTTGTGTGCATAAAGAGGCTATGGACTAACGTTATACCCCATGATTATGATAATAAGTGTATAATAGACATTGTATTGATTAGTATTTAAGTTCATTTAGATCAAGATTTTAATTATGTGTGTAATTAATTAAGTGTGAGATTATATGGACTAACGTTATACCCCATGATAGAATTCTAAGTGGCGAAACACTTTCCATGTGGCATCTTGATAGAAATCAACAAAGGACTCATAACTAATCGTAGTATATGGTGTCACATTTATCTAAACTATGCTCCACCACCACTTTACTGATTAGATGACACATTTCCTATATACAAACAATGCCCACCGTTTCTATGGACGCGGACAACCTTTAATGACTAATATATATATATAGAATTTTGTGTAGAGTTCCATACTTATGCTAATTAACCAAATTACTTCTTAACACCAAATGACTATGAAAAGGTTTCACCGTCCTATGTTTACTATATATATTCATAACCCCTGTAAAACCATGAAATTCCACAAAACATTAACATTTCCATGTAATCGGAACTCATCCACTGTTCGTAATGGTCCTATATAAATTTCATTACAAATAGTTAAATTCAATTTGAGATCCATCTTTGTGTTTTTAACAGTATTAGCAACAACAGTAACTCTCTTGACTCGGATAATTAGTGGAATCGAGGTATGTTAAGGCAAATCATTCCTTCTTTTGGCATGTTCTAAGTACGAAACGCAAACGTAATATTATCCCATACATGATTCTACTCTTAGTAGTTAAGGATGTGAATTTTATTCATTCCTATTGTCAAAGCATGTCTAAATATGTTTCTAAACCTTATTAAGGTACATGGAAGAGAAGCAAGTATTCATAATGTTAATCGGAGGTGAAGCGACATTTCGTCACTCCGATAAACTCAGAGCATCTTAGTATCATTCATGCATTATATTCATGTATTACCTTTGACCTCAATGGTGTTATATACCCGAGGTTTAGAATTTTTTCCTCCCAAGATAGAATGGATTATCATCACTAGTGTAGCGGTACTTCAAACACCAATATTCAGTGAACTCAACGCTCGGTCGAATTAAACTTAGAACTTACTGTTTGATACATAAACAATAATCAGTCTATCTATGCAACATTGTAGAGAGACGTTCGACTCCACATGTCCATTGAACTGTTCCGAAGTAGCAAGATGAGTGAATGAAGACGCTGTAAGCAGTAGTGAATACTTTTTCCATGGAGACAAACCCCTCTAGCGAAAACGTTCCCTTTGTCACTATTGACTGAACTCGTTGTGAACCTTTTCGATTATTAGTAGAGGCTTGTGAAGTATCCCTATTTCTTTACAAAAAAAAGATACATGCCCCTTTTTAACCAGTCAAGTGGCTGAACGCCCCTCTCTAACGAGTCAAGTGGCTTTCCGCTCCCCTCTTTTTTTTTGATGAAAGCATCAATGCTCGCGTTCTACGAGGAACGTTTTTGACTATTTACCTTCGCCGGAATATGCAGAAAGAAGGAAAGTTTTTTAAAATTTTTGTAAGGAAAATCTGAGGGAATATCCAGATATTTATAGTAAATAAAGGGTTGTGTGAATAAGTGTTATTGTGCCTTATAGAGAAAGTCACAACCTATTATATGTGAAAAGGTGTTGTTCAAATTGCATCCTTTCTCTTGGTTCCTTTACGGAAAACACCTATTCATTTTCCATTCACACTTTTTAAAAACACAATAATCCCCCGCATGAATGGAGAACAGTTATATGATAGAAATATTCATGAAAAATAGTGTGATTCGTAAGTAAAGATTAATCGCATGTGGATAAGTAGAGTTTTTTTTAACTATTCGTAGTGAACGTATATCAGATATACACAGTCAATCGGTAAATTTTATATCTTTGAACCTTCTAGATTTAATGTATACCTAGACAACATAGGTCACACTCTTAACCGTGTGTGGTTCTCATTGTTGTGTTCGTTTCAGCCATGAACACCGACTGGTTTAATTAGTGCATAGAAAACGGGTCTTACAAAATTCTCTTTGAAACGACTTACACTTCAAACTTATATAGGTGATTCCTAAACATGTAATCTTGTAGATACATTATCTAATATAGTCCTGTATCAAACTTAAAAGTTACTCCCTCCGTCCCAATTTATTTGAAGGTTGGCCAGTTTGGTGAGTCAAACAACTCTTTCTTTAACTACGATTTTCTCTAACTTTTTTCATATATTGTGAATTATTAATTGCACAGACTTATAGTACTTTTTATGTAGTTTTTTAATATATAAATTTTATTATAAAATACTTGAAGAATCTATGTTTAATATTAAATCAAAGAAAAAATTATTTGACTCCCCAAACGGGTCAACCTTCAAATAAATTGGGACAGGGAGAGTACTAAAATGCATTAAAACCTTATTCTTGTTACTGAACATTGTTTCATCACGAGAATGGACCAAAAAGTAATTATTTCACAATGTTTAACCCTCACCATTGATCTCCTTGGACCTAGATCTTGATATCTCCAATCTTCTAGTTAGGTAGAGTTACCACCATAGTGACTTGTCATCAGCCAGAGCCTCATTCCCTTCGATGATCTCACAATCGCCTCTCTAGTCAGGTCTTCTGTAAATGCATCCAACACATTATCTCTTGACTTTACATAGTCAATTATCAAAATTTTACTAGAGAGTAGTTGTCTAATAATGTTATGCCTTCATCGTATGTGATAAAATTTTCCATTATACATAACACTCCTAACCCTTTTTATTGTTGCGTTGGCTATCACAATGTGTGCATATAGGAGTCAACGGTTTGTGACAAAATGGTATGTCTTCCAAGAAATTCATGTTCTTCACCGGTTTTGTCTAACGATATAAACTCATATTCCATTGCCGAGCGAGCGATGCAAGTTCATATGGATGACTTCCAAGACATTTCTCCTTCACTAATGGTAAAAATGTATCCACCTGTGAAACTAGTTTCAGCTAATTTGGTGATCCAATTTGCATCTAAATACCCTCAATAACTGCGGGATACTTATCGTAGCTTAGAAAATATCGCAGACTGATGACCACTCAAAGTGATGATATCATTATACCAAAACCCGTAGATGGTTAGATTCAGTTGTGGCCACAAACCTTTAACCAATATATATTTCTCCACCATTCCACTTTTTGTAAGTCTAATTCTTTAACACCCAACTAATAACACATCTGGTGATGTCAAAATCCCACTTTTGGAGATTCTTCACATTATCATTAGTTGGTTCTTCACTTTATAGATCAATAAACTTATACATCCAATGAACCATCTTGTCTTTACAAAGGATTGTCTTTCAACAAACACATCTTATCATAAAAAGTCACAACCTTTTAAGTGACATCCGTTCATGAAAGAACATACATTATATTTCAAGTGACATCCCTTCACAATATTTAAGATCATGATCTTTAATAAAAAGACATATGATCAATCATCAAATGAATAGTTCGATCAATTAGTCATCACCAAGACGGAATGAGTTATATGAAAATTTCACTAACTACCATATTAATATCCACCAACTACATATATCATGGGTTGACATAAATCAACATTGTCCTTATTTTGGTAATCCTTGTGTGATCAGTGCAGGACCCCACTTGTGGCCACATTGTGATAATATTTTCAAGGGCGAGTTGTGTGCACCATCTCAATCTTGTGATTTTTGCGGGGGGCAATTGAAAATATTGTCCTAAGTGTTGTTATCCTACCACGACCCTATGATGATTCTAATAATGCTCGCGCTTTTGATAGTATGGATCATTATAGGAAATTAATAGAGGAATATGGGGGGCCTCTATGATGATCTTACGAATGTAGTGATACAACTAATAAAAGGCAGAATTGAGCTCAAATAACAGATTGATCAATTTGGCTCATATATCGATAAATTGCAAGCTCGATTAAATAAAAAGGTTACGGTGTCTGATACCCAACCACTAATTGTTGTGGATACTGGTCAATTTGTGGAGCAGAAAAAGGAGTACCAATAATTTGACTATAACTTTATTGATCATGCTAATGTTGAGGAGGTATACCAAAATGAAGGTGTCCACAATAATGCGGTTTTCTAGTTGGGGCGTGTGGGACCTTATTCGAAACACTTTTCGGCATTGTGTTTGGCTGTGACATGAAAATCGGGCCTTCCGAACCGATAGAGAAGTGTATAATGAAGAACAAGGCCCTTATATCTTAAAATTTGCCATGCCGAAGAGACAAATTTTAAGATGGGATATCTACAGTTTGGGTCCTTTATTTTCAATCCACCACCCTAAGAGTTGAGTACGAAATTTGATGAAAAATTGGGGCACAATTCATATTCTCAAAGTGGAAGGAAAAGTGGTGAAGATGATGGTGTTGTGCCGCGACATTAAGTCAAGCGCTTGTTGGGAGGAAACTCAATCGAATACCAGGGAGTTTTTCTTATCTCCACTTTATATTGTTATTGCTCTTCATTATGTTTATGCATTGAGGACAAAGCATTATTTAAGTTTGGGGTGGAAATATACCTTCTGCTTAGTCGTAGTAGTAGTTAATAATCTCTCTCGGTTGTTGTTTTTTATTCTTTTCTGAGGGATGTTACTTGAACTGAATTATTTTTTTAACTTTTAGGATTAGTTTTCTTATTTATTTTTAGGAGTAGTAAAATAGAGAGAAGAAATACCTTTTGACTTGTTTGATACTAGCATATTTGGGCATGGGCTTGAGTAGTACTTTCCTTTGAGTGCTTGAGAGTTAATATAATATAGCAATTTTTTTTACATCTAGGCTTAGGGTTGTGACTCTATATATAGCTCTTTCTTATTTTATAGTTCGTCATGACCTTGTATGTCTTAGAATTGAATTGATCCATCTTGATTGATACTTGTACAATGTGAGGTGAGGATTTATTACTTATATTTAATGTTTTGCATCTTAGTCTAGAACTTGCCCTGCGTGTTATTGAAGAGAAATAAAAAGTGTTACTCTAATTTGGAGATGATGATAGGATTTATTTGATATTTTGTAAATTTTATCCATTTCAGATATTGTACCGCTAGTTATCCCTTTGAGCCTGTAGCTTTTCGTTTGTTAGCCGTATTTTTGCCTTGACCCATTTGTTGAATCTCTAGTTTTTGCACCATGCTTCCTTGAGCATTATAGCTTAGACTGTGATATAATTGTTAAATTTTAAGAAAGGAATGGTCGAGTGTAAAGGGTGACCAATGATATATGACTGCAAAGTATTGAAAAGGCCCTCTTATAAAGAATGTGAAAAAAGATTTAAAAAATCTTGAAAAAAATGATTGAAACGTTCTTGATATGAGGAAATACTTGTGAAATAGCAGATGAAGAGAGAGCTAAATAGAAAGAGAGGAAAATGATGGGTGATGAAGTCTAAAAGTGCAAAGTGCTTAGGGAAGTGTAAGTCACTATTATATAATTTTCCTACCCGTCTCCTAGCCAACATTACAACACGTTAAAGTCATATTTCATTCTATTTGAGCACACTTAATTAGTAGAGATGTACACAATGGGCAAACCTATGGTTCTTTGTCCATACATGTGAATTCTTTTATGAGTGCGATAGTTGTGCTTTGATGCTAAGTCCTTAATTAATATTAAACTCTTTGATTGGAGTGTGTGGACTATTTCTTCTTATGAAGGCACTCATTTCATGATATATAGGTGATGTCATTAGATTTCTTTGATAGAGTAAGTGAACGAGCTTAAATTTGATGAGTGAGAGTCCGTCTTTGAGGTTAGGAGGTTAGAAGTTGGTTGTTTTATTGAGTTGACTTTTATATCTTGCATAATGATAATGAAGTGTATATTTGATGAGTTGAGTTGCTATAGGGCCTAATTATTGGTATCAACCAAAGTGGTGGTCTTCCTAAGCTTGATTTACTGAGATTGTGTCATACCCCATACTTTTGTATGTTGAATTTGTCGTAAGTTAGTCGACAAAAGTAAAGGAAGAGACTATCTTTGAGGATATAAAGTAAGTAATCAAGTTAAACCTTTAAGAGGTCACAAGGGCTTGAGGGTTGCTAAGATATTTACGCTTGTATGTTTTACGTAGATTACATTGTGGGCAAACTAATGTAAGAAAGAAGAAGTTATGACATCTATATGAGGTTAAGTAAGGCTTTGAACAAGAGTTGAGAGTATACAAAAAGGTGGTGGGACCAAATGTGTAACACCCTACATCTTTGTACATGAGAGAATGTGTAGTTAGTCGATTAAGGCTCCGATAATTTAATACCCTTTCAGAAGGTTATCTATGATGTAGATAAATGTTAAGAAAGTGTATGGAATCTAATAGGTTAGTAGGACTAAAGGAAACACCCCTCAAAAAAGTTCGATGAGGTTAATGCGAGACACAAAGTATTCCGCATCGCAGAAGCAAATATGCCTCACAGATTGGGGTAGCATCTCAGGAGACCCCTTAGCCACTACATTGCCACCATATGCAGTGGGAAATGTGGCTGCAAACCACCATCTTCATCACATAACCACCCTCATATGGGAGGTGGTAGAAAAGGCCTATATGATCCATGTTTGAGGGCTTACTTTTGTTAAGTAATTTTTGGCCAAAATAGCTTCAAAATACTCCCAAACACTCTCCAAAGTTTTCTCCATCATTGAAGAACAAGTTCAAGCAGGTTTGAAGTGATTTCTCCCTTGGAATATCTAGATCACATTGAAATCCTCTCTAGCTTGCTAAGTGAAGTTGAGAGTTTCTTAAGCTTGGAAGGGGACTTGTTGTGGAGAATATATTGGATTGTTGAGGTATGATTTTATTGCTCTTGAATGTTCTTTAGTTCCTCTTAGATTAGCTAGTTGAATTTGTAAAGATAACTTGTGAAATTTAATCTAAGCTCCATGCTTGAGATGTTGTGATTGTTGGACTATTTTTGCTAGTTTCTTGAGATATTTATAGCTAAGGGTTCTTTAGTGTGATGGTTAAGATATTGGTTATGTTGTAGTTGATGAAGAGGAGTTGATAGTGTTTTGGTTGTCATGAAAGTAAAACATGAGATTTGTGCACTCCAAGTGTTCGATAGAATGTCGTAGTGATTCAATTCTTAGGTTATCATTCCGATTATGATTCACGTCAATTAAGTTATGTAGATCATCATCCATAGTGTGGACTGGAACATGTGAAACCATCATAACTAAGGTGATTGATGTATGTAGGGCTTACCTTTCCTTTCTTTTGGCATGATCCTTGAAATAACGATATATAACGAAACGTCTTCAAAAGAGAATACTCTTAATGATTGAAGCTATTATTGTTCTATAGTCTTGAATGAATTTCATTGGTTTTGTTTGTCACTTATCAGGTGAAATTTGTGCATTCTTATGATATATTTTTTTATGTGCATGTACTCTTTGTTGGTTTCACAACAGCTGATATACGTAGCTACATAATGATAGTAGGAGGATAACGACCTTATGCCACTCCGACCATGTTCATGATGTTATCCTAAGGTCGTTCATGTGCTATATATATATATATATATATATACATATATATACACACACACATTATGACACCAAGTCGCGCTATAGTCGGTCGGGTATGGAACTTATATGTGCACACCACTGTAGTTGGGTACGTTATGATGATATTAGCCACAGAGAGCGGCTTGATGATGGTAGTATTGCCCCATTATGAGTTATATATATACATATATTTTATGATACTGAGTCATGCTATAGTCGGTCGGGTACGACACTTATACGTGAACACCATTGCAGTAGGATACGTTATGATGATATTAGCCCAGAAGAGCAGCTTGATGATGACAGTATTGTCCCATTATGAGTCCTATATATATGATTATGTTTTTAAAAGGAAGTATACATAGCATTCGCCCTTAGTGGAATTCATAGTTACATGTTGTCTCTCTCTTATCGTATTTACATTACTGCATCTATTTATGTTTCTCGCCTTATATATTCAGTACATTATTCATACTGACTTCCCTTTGTTGGGGGCGGCGCATTTCATTCCTGCAGATTCAGATAGATGGAGTGACGACCATTCTCAGTAGTACCTCAGCTTTAGTGTCAGAGCTCTCCACTTATTCTCGAGGTGCTAGTCTGAGTCAGTATGGTTTTATGTTTACATATGGGTATGGCGGGGCCCTACCCTGACCTTATGATGTTTATATACTCCTTAGAGTCTTGTAGATAGTTTTCTTGTATATAGATGTCATGTATGTCCTTGCCAGCCCTTCTATTGGCCAGCTGATGTGTATTGTGGCCTTGTCAGCTTTCTCTATGTATATATCTTGGGCTTTTCTTCTTCTACATGTTATTATGTCATGAGTGTCTCATGAGATTCATCCCGAGGCCTTGTTGGCCCAAGTACATATATATCCAAGATATCGTTCAAACGTGGTACGCTCAGGGCTATTAGAGTACTCGGTGCCTGCTACACCCCCCAAGGTTGGGGTGTAATAAACTTGGTATTATAATAGGTCTCTCCTAGGGATTCTACAAGTTGTGTCTAGTAGAGTCTAGTTTATGGGTCTGTAGCATGCTACACTTTACTATTGATGGAATATCCTACGAGAAACATAATCAATAATTTTCGATTATATTTTTACCCTATTGGGTTGAGGAACTTTCACTTTGTCCAAACAACTTCACACTTTGAATTAATTTAAATTGGACTTTCTTCTACTCCCTTTTTCATATAGAATAGACTAAGTTTTGCTATAGGGTACTGGATTGAGTGTTAAACTCACATTTTCTAAACTAGAATACATGAATATTTTTATTAAGTCAAAATCATATATACATACTCTCTTTTTTAAAATTTATGTGAACCTATTTGACTGGACAAGAAGTTCAAGAAAAAAGCGAAGACTTTTGAACTTGTGGTGTAAAACTAGAGATATATTTTGTGTGGTTATAAATTATTGCATAAAGGTAAATTATTTCCAAATATGGAAAGGGGTTATTCTTTTTTGTACGGACTAAAAAGAAAATAGGTTCACATAAATTGTAACGGAGGGAGTATTATTTTTATGATCTCAAGAATAATTTTCAAGTATTAGTGTAAGTCTAATCCATGTCTTACTACATTGAAAATAATCCTCCATATATTTCATACATGCTTTCCAAATTGTATATATATGAACTAATTAATTTTATATAACACAAATAAATTATACTTTGAGATCATCAAATAATAAGCGTCTACCCTAACATTTATAAAAACTGAATTTCATAGATTTTAACGAGTATAAAAAGAAAAATGAGTACAATAAAAAATATCCAACTTTTGTTGCTTTATATTATAGGAAGTGTATCCCACTAAGGCCTCATTTGTTTTCATTAAGATTAAGACGTTTGTATTTGAATGATTAGGATGTTGTCTCTAGATCTGAGCACTAAATGATTAAAATTATTTATTTTTCAATATCTGAATGAGCATAATGTATTTATTTTAAACATAATAAATATACAATCCAAATAAAAAGTAATTAAATATTAAAAAAAATATTTAAATGAAATTATTATTTGATAAAAAATAAAATATTTATGTTAGCTAGTGATAGGGAAATTCTTTGTAGTTGTGGTGGTGATGGTTGGTGCTATCGGCTAGTAATAGTGGTGGTGATAGCTGTGACGGTAGAGGTGGTTGGTGTTGTAGTGACTAGCGCGATGATGGTGGTGGTTGTGATGATGGAGTTGATTGATGTTAATAATTAGTCATGTTGGTTGGTGGCTGAAGAATGTGTGTTGGTTGACGATGGTGTTGATGGTACTTGGCGGCAGTGCTAGTTATGATGGTGGAGATGGTTGGTAGTAAGAATTGGTCGTAGTGGTGGTAGTGACTGATAGTGATGGCGGTGGCTACGTAGGCTGTGCTAGTGGTGGTGGTTGTGGATATAATTATAATGATGGAGGTGGTAGCGACTGACAGTAGGAGGTGGCAATGATGTTGGAAAATATATCCTAAAAACAAAAATTAAGTAATACCAGAAATGGAGAAAAAAGCAAATCCAAGTCCACTGACTTCACAATGTTTCATTAAGAGACTTAATCCCCTCTTAGTACCCTAAGTTTAGGATTATTTTCAACCAGGACAGAACGGACTTCAACCACCGGTGTTTAGCAAATTCAAAGATAGGCCGAATCACACGTGGAACTTACTGTTTGATGCAAAAAGTAATATGCAGAAAGAAGGAGAGTATTTCAGAATTTTCGTAAGAAAAATCTTAGAAAATGACCAGATATTTATAGCCAACAAAGGGTAGTGTGAATATGTGCTATTGTGACTTATCAAAAAAATGACAACCTATTCAATCAGAAAAAATGATGTTCAAATTGCATCCTTTCTCCTAGTGTCTTTTCAGAAAACACCTATTCACCTCTTAAAACCCCAACAAAATTGAAATCCAAAACGAAAGAAATCTTTACATAGCCTAATCCATCAGAAACACCAACCAACTTTCAATAATTTACCCCGAAAAGTGAACAGGTGGGATGTTTTAGCTAAATGTAAAGCAATTTTTAGCTAATTATAAGCCTATTACAATTTCCTATGCCATTTGACATATAATGAAATCAATAAATGAATCATTTCAAATCCCACGAAATTATAGATGCATATTTGTATAAGTAAATAGTATCATTTATCCTTAAAAGATGAAGTGCATGTTTAAAAGTAAAATAAATCATGTCTCAAACTTAAAAAACAATAACATAAATTTCTATTATCTTAAGGTAAGCCCGAACAAAACGCCGAGCCATTTGGTCGTGGCGCTGGAAACCCGAGCATCTGACTCATGACAGCACGAACCGATACTTCTATCTCTTCTTGCATAACTGTCTGAATACTCAGCTTACAAACTCGCCTGAATATCCGCCATTCACTGATCCAGTACACGGTTAAGAATCTGCTCAAACTCGGGTGTTTCAACAATATGTTGAGGAGTGACAGTTGGAGTAGGAGCAGTAGAGGAAGCAGAATTAACATGCAACAAACCTCCTCGATAACCGGTTTCTAAACCAAGACCATATATTTTTCCTTTCTTTGGTCTCCCAACTGCATCTATCCATGTATTCAGTAATTGCTTATCTGGTACTGTTTGCAATAAATTTACAATACTATCTTCATTTGCTTCTCCTGTTTCCTCATCTTCACTATCTTGGGCTACTTCTACTTCATTACCATTTTCATCCCTTGAGTAGAAGTACCTTCTACATTCTTCTTGATACTCTTTGTAAACATATCCTGAAAAAAAATTAAGGTAATTAGTTACTATAAATAATGAAAACAATCAAATCACGAAAAAAAAAAGTTACCATAACAAAAAGTTCATCTTGAAAGAAATAATCCCCTTGATTATTTTCATTGATTGAATAGGTATATATACAAGTTACATCTTTTCATAATACTACAAATCCTTTTCCTATTCTACTTCTAAATCCTTATTTTACCATAATTCTAACTATACAATTATGGTAGGTGTATAACACTAATTAAGGTATCCTTTTTATTACAATATACTACAAATATATATACCATATATACTACAACTATTTCTGGCCGAGAGTGGCTGTTTAACACACCCCCTTGATCATAGCGGGCGGTTTTAAACCGAGACTATCCCTAAAATCTTCAAAGAGAACCAGCTGGTAGACCCTTTGTAAAGATGTCTGCAATTTGATAACGAGACGGGACATGGCATACGCGAACTTGACCCTTTGCAACCTTTTCCCGGACAAAGTGAATGTCCATTTCGATATGCTTGGTGCGTTGGTGTTGAACGGGGTTACCTGAAAGGTAGATGGCACTAATGTTATCGCAATATACCAAGGTTGCCTTCTGAATGGGACAATGAAGCTCCAAAAGCAAATTACGTAGCCAACATGACTCGGAGACCACATTTGCGACCCCTCGATATTCTGCCTCTGCACTGGAGCGTGACAGAGTTGCTTGACGTTTTGCCGACCATGAGACCAAGTTGTTGCCAAGGAACATACAGTAGCCAGAAGTCGACCGTCTGGTGTCGGGACAACCACCCCAATCAGCATCCGTGTAAGAGACAAGTGTGGATGTAGGCGAAGGATACAAGTGCAACCCATGACATAGCCACTCGCAAAATCATTGTCTCCCGTCATGTCACATTTGACGAGACGACCTTTCCTTTTTCCGATCTCCAAAAATTTCAGACCACCGATTACACCTTTCTCGATGAACCGAGTCTGTCCCCGGCTATCCAATCATTGTACCATCGGCAACCCTGTCCCGACAGAGCCTGCTCCAGCAACTCAGTCCCCGCCACTGTCCGGCATCATCCCCGACCAGACACCTCCTGCTTCTCGATCGACCACCCTACTGCTCGACCAGACTTTGCCTCCTGCCCCTCCAGTACCGCTACTGCCTCCAGAACCCGTCAGCCCACAGCCACAAAATCCAGACCACCCACTGCTGCCTACCTACCGTATGGAGACTCGTCCATAACATGGGATTTTCAAACCCAATGTCCATTTTAACCTCTCCGCACAAATAATATCACCTATTCCAAAAAATCTGAAACTAGCCAAACTGGACCCTAATTGGAATGCGGCAATGTGCGAGGAATTTGATATTTTAACCAAGCAGAACACTTGGGATTTGGTACCTAGAACGAACGGTGTGAATGTTATTCGGTATATGTGGCTATTTCGTCACAAGTACAGAGACAGTGGTGACTTGGAGCGGTATAAGGCAAGACTGGTTGCTAATTGCACTAATCAGCAGGAGGGTATTGATTGTGGTGAGACATTCAGTCTGGTTGTTCAACCGGCTACTATTCGGAATGTTCTTTGTATTTCTATGGGCATGCATTGGCCGATTCATCAGCTTGATGTCAAGAATGTATTTCTTCATGGGAATTTGAAAGAAACGGTGTACATGCATCAGCCCCCTGGCTTTGTTCATTCGACAGTTCCGCAGTTTGTATGTCATCTCAGGAAGTCATTGTATGGCTTGAAACAGGCACCCCGCGCTTGGTATGATCGCTTTGCCAGGTATCTTATGCAGATCGGATTTGTATGCAGCATGTGTAATAACTCTCTCTTCACTTTTCATCGAGGTAGCAGCACTGCTTACTTGCTATTATATGTAGATGACATTATTCTTACTGTCTCATCTGACGGTTTGAATAATGAAATCATTGCTCTACTCAAAACTGAATTTGCTATGACTGACTTGGGTAAGCTGAGTTATTTCTTGGGTATATCCGTGACCAGATCTGCAGCTACTATGTTTTTCTGTCAACGCAAATATGCGGAGGAGATAGTGTACAGGGCTAAGATGACAAATTATAAAATTATGCCAACTCCGGTTGACTCGAAATCCAAGCTCAGTGCCAATGAGGGTGCGCTAGTTTCTAATCCCACTCTATATCGGAGTCTTGCAGGTGCCCTTCAGTATCTTACATTCACTAGGCCTGATATTACATATGTCGTTCAGCAGGTGTGTTTTTTTATGCACGACCCTCGAAATTCCCATTTTATGGCCCTCAAACGTATTATCAGATATGTCAAGGGCACACTGGACTTTGGACTGCATCTCTACCCCGACTAAGTTACTCTCCTACACGGATTCAAATTGGGCAGGATGCCCGGACACACGTCGCTCCACCTCAGGCTATTGTGTGTTTTTTGGGGATAATATCATTTCATGGTCCGCCAAGCGGCAGGCCATGCTATCCTGTTCGAGTAATGAAGCAGAGTATCGCGGAGTTGCTAATGTCGTTGCTGAGCTCTGTTGGCTTCAAAATCTTCTTTTGGAGCTCCAGTGTCCACTACGTAAGGCGTCTATAGTCTACTGTGACAACATATCTGCCATCTATATGTCTCACAATCCAGTCCAACATCAGCGGACCAAGCATATCGAGATGGATATTTACTTTGTGCGTGAGAAGGTTGTCTTTGGTCAGGTCAAAATATTACATGTGCCTTCCTCCTATCAGTATGCAGATATTTTCACAAAGGGTCTACGCGACAGCTCTTCACCGACTTCTGATCCAGCCTTAGCGTTCGGCCTCCTCCCGCTCCGACTGAGGGGGAGTATTAGCGAATATTCTCAGAATATTCACAGTATATTTGTAATTATGATAGATATATATTTACGGTAACTTAGGATTTTTATTATATTAGAAATCAACTTAAGGTAAGTTAGGATTCTTATTGTATTATGAATCAACATTTGTACAACTATATATATATTTTGAATAATGAAAGGATTCCGCAAGGGAAATTATTCCAATCTTACAATTTTCATGGTAGAATACGAGAGTTAAATTCTTGATTTGAGGATGAATTATGGATTAGATAATCATGATATTGTGAATTAGTTTTGTTTAATGTTAGATAATGAAACTGTGATTATCAATTTAATATTAGAAACCCTTTACAATTTGGGAAAAAATCTTGGGTTATGAATTGGGGATTTTACCAAATCATGCAATTGAGGAACCAATTGGGCTTAGGTTTCAAATTAACGTAAGGATATGACTACTTAGTATGTTATTATACTATTTGAGTAATAAAGTTCAGATTTTGATACCGTGGGCCCGGGGTTAATTTTGGGTGTCTTTTGGATTGTTTAAGGATTAAGTCCTTGTATGTGTATTAGCTTATTATTAATGTATAATCTATATATGTTAGACTACGATTACTCTGAGGCGCTCCGAAAATGCAAGGCTTGTGTGGAGGGTTCACCATTCGTGGCTCCTTCTCTTCTTTGAGGTAGGCTACGATTTTTCTTTTGTAGACTTTGATAGAAGTACGTAGTAGTTATAAATGTTGAGGGGTATTGGGAGTGTTTAGGAGTCCCACCTTAGCGGTTATGATGAACGCTTCGGTGGGTACCGGTGTTGAATTGTGAGATAGGTGATTTGGAGAATCAGCCTTAAGATGATTCCGACTACTGTTGTTTGGGCTTGTCGTCATTATGTGGGCTTGTTGCCATTTTTTATATTACTGTGTTTACTCATCACAAATGCTTTCGATATGATATCCTAATTTATGTGGTTTATGTGTTAATGACTTCCTCAAAGCATGTGATATTCATCTATTATACTTAATTGCATCTCATACATCCTGATTACTTGCCTTGTATTATCATTTGTATTTATACACTCATGATTTTGATGATATTGAAATGAGAGTGATATGAAAATATTATGGGTCCAACGATATCGGAAAAGGTAAGTTGTTCTATAAGATGGTTGAAAACACTGAGATGATCGAAACGATTGATATTGATATTACAGCCAAGAGCTGGGATCCGTTGAGAAATTTCGGATGAGTATATGGACGTCGCGGGTCCCCCATGGGTGTCCAGTTCATAGAATTTAAACACTTGTATACTGGAAATGAAAGGTATCTGGCATGTGCATTGCATTCATACATTATTACATTGATTACTTCGTTGATTGGTGAAGTACTTGAATGGTTAATGGAACTTGAATGACTTCTTGATAAAGACATTGATATTGATCTTTTAATACTCAAATTCTTGATTATGGAACTCTTTCGTAATAAGGCGACTTATATGATTATTGAACTTTTATGTGAAAAAATGATTTGATTGATTCAATGTAATCTTATGTGTACAAGGTGACTTATATGATTATTCAATCCGCTTAGTATAGGATTATTGAAGTGTCAACTTGATATTTATCTCTATTACGTATCTTCCGTCATTGTCAGCATATGATGCCTACGGGGGTACGTTGTGTAATCATGCTACACTTGCTGCATTCTTTTTGGATGCAGATTCAGCGCCTTTCACCGGTTTAGGACCTCGTGGTTTAGTTTGAGCCGACTGTCTTTTAGTGTTCAGGATGAGGATGCTTCCTTCCAGCATACCCTTGGATGCTCCTATCTTCCTTACTGTCTTTTATTTACTCAAGAAACATATCAGACTTTCAGATTATGTCATTTTTCTGTTGGATTCTTTTATTTGGTTTAGAGCTCTTGTATTATTGACCAGATTTTGGGGGTTGCATAACTTATTATTAGATATATTTTGCATTTCTCATTTTTAATCGCGTTGTTAACTGAGAGTGGTTCGCCTACCGGTGGAAAAAGTGTAGGTGCCACCACGAGCCCTAAAAGGGGTCGTGACAAAATACACCGAAAAATCTGAATTTTTCTCCCGTCTAAATTCTCTGCATTAGTTGTTAAAACAAAAATACCGTAGAGTCATGTGATTTGCTGCCACCATTTGAGTTCGCTGAAGTAACGCAATTTGCATTGCCGCTATCACATAATAATTTTCTGTTCTATTTTGGAGGATTTAATCTAATAACCTTGGTCTGTTAGGGAATTAGATTTTTTAAGGACACACAAGAAACTTGTGATCTCATAAATATTCTAATTCTTCTACATTTCTGTCCTTAATGATTTTTTCTATTTTTTGGGTTCTTAAAATAGAAATTGATTTTGTTAAATTATTTCTTTGAACACAGATAGATAACAGTGCCCCAGGGGTGTTCGTCTATAAAAAGTTATATGATATATATAAGGTATTTTTTGATTTTATATATATAATATATAGATTTTGAAGAGAAGAGGTTGGTTGAGTGGATGGAAAATTTGAGCATGGAGTTGTTACTACCTCTTACCTAAGAATCTGATTTTATGTTAGTTTATAGGCAAAGTGGCTTAGTGGGTATATTTCTTTAGTCGTCTAAAAGCCGTTTGGGGCAGGTGAGTTGAATACAGAACATAGGAACCAAAAATTAATGTAATGGCAAAGACGAAACAAAGGTGGCGGTAATTTTCATGTCTGTATCATTCTTCTTCACAGATTCTCACGCTACCATCAAAACTCCCACTCTCTGCTTAGTTGCAAAAATCTTCATTAGTGATCAATTTCCATGGCACCCGTTGATCCACACTCCTTCACTGATTCAACACACCCACTCACCACCCATATCTCCCTCACTT
The DNA here is from genome assembly GCA_029783415.1 of Anisodus acutangulus. Taxonomy (NCBI): domain Eukaryota; kingdom Viridiplantae; phylum Streptophyta; class Magnoliopsida; order Solanales; family Solanaceae; genus Anisodus; species Anisodus acutangulus. The sequence goes on from CM056495.1 coordinate 30,509,598, forward strand.
TCTACTTCGACTTTCCATCTTCCACCATCTCCTCTGCCACTCTTCTCTCCCTTCCCACCCCTTACACTGGACCCCTCACTCTCGACACTCGCTCACTCTCTGTCTCCTCTGTGATCGACCCACTTTCCCTTTCCCCGCTACCTTTCTCCCTTTTTCAACTAGACCCAATTCTTGGACAATCACTCACTATTTCCCTTTCTAACCAAACCCAAGTCTTGATTCTCTCCAAAACTAGCCCTTCAAGTTCTGCCCTTCAATGGCTTTCCCCTCCTCAAACATTCAACAAGACCCACCCTTTTGTGTACACCCATTGCCAGCCCATTCACGCCCGTTCCATCTTTCCTTGTCAGGATACACCCGCTGCGCGCGTCAAGTATGCTGCAAAATTGAACATCCCGCGCCAGTTATCGGCTGTTATGGCTGCTAGACACGTGGAGAGGCGGGCCCCACTTCAGTCTGAGACGCAAGGGGTTTGTGAAGATTCAGTGTGGTGTGGGGATGATAGGGTGGTGGAGGAATTTGTGATGGAACAGCCTATACCTCCATATTTATTTGCATTTGCTGTGGGGGAGTTGGGGTCCAGGGAGGTGAGACCCAGGACTAGGGTGTATGCTGAGGCTGTTCCTGAGGTCTTGGATGCTGCTGCTAAGGAGTTTGCTGGCATGGAAGAGATCATGCAGGTTGGGGAGAGGCTTTTTGGACCTTATGAATGGGAAAGGTTTGATCTATTGGTGTTGCCTCCCAGTTTTCCTGTCGGCGGAATGGAGAATCCGAGGATGGTTTTCTTGACGCCCACTGTGATCAAGGGGGATGCCAGTGGATCACAGGTGGTGGCTCATGAGCTTGCTCATAGCTGGACAGGGAATTTGATCACTAACAAAAACAACGAGCACTTTTGGTTGAATGAGGTATTATACCTTATTGTATTAAGCACTTTAAAAATAAGTAACACATGAAGAATATAAATAAATGCTCTGTTTATAGGATAGTTTAGCTGTTAAGATGCAATCCTTCGCATATTATTGTGATTGCATTCCATATGCTTATGAGTTGATTTCAAGGGTAAGTATAGAAATTGGTCAGAGAAAAGTGCCAATAGGAATCCCTTGAGAAGGTAGCTTAGGAGTTGTGCTGGAGTAACAACTTTGAGAACTAAAGCTTGAATCTTAACAGAGACAACACTAAGTGAATTGTTCCCATTTGTCTAAGCCTTAATGGACAGAGTTACTTGATATCTTTGTTGGTGAGAGGTAGCAGGTATCGGTAGCTTAATCGAGGTGTGCAAAGACTGGCTCAAATTAAAGAAAAAACTTACACCATTAAGATGGTTGGTTAGTTTACTCTTGACTAAGTTGCTAGAATTGGATTAGGTGGATCATAGAGTTTGTAGATACATGTATAAACTATAGTTTAGGGAATTTAATGTGGTGAAAGGTAAGGTGTCTAGGAGGGTTGGATGATAGTATGTGTGTACTGTATTGTTCGTTTTGTTCTCCACAGTGGTCAAGCAAATGGAACCTTTTATGCCAAAAAAATTTTCTGCATAATTGTGCATCACGTAGCATGCTCTGCTGTTCTTTTCATTTATTCTAAGGTTGGAGGTGATGGAGGACAGACTAAGCAAAGACTCGAGCAGAGTTGTAGGTAAAAGTGCAAAATGCAGAAAAGTGCCAAGGCCTGTTTTGTCTTTATGCACAAAGCGCAGCAATTTTGTGGACTCTTAACAAAGAATACGAAGAAACAATAATTAACTTTCTGAAGTAAATATCATGTCAATCAAATGCAGAAACCATGTTAACGATCTGATTTAGATGTAAAGATGGACTTTGATGTTTTACTTCAGATCTAGTAACTAAGTAAAACTTCTACTTTCTATTTTCAATCACTAAAAATTTACTTATAATGTTTCTTCAAGAAGTAATAGATCACTTTGTCAATGATACTTTTTGTTAGTATTGTTTTTAAAGGTAAGCCCAAGGATAATGAGGCATGCGAAAGTAGGCAGCGCTGCGTTCTGCGCTAAACCACTGCCTAAACGATGTGAAGTGCTCAGCTTGTGTTGCACCTATCTCAAACGAGCTTTTAATAGGACTACGGTCAAAAAGTAATGTTGTGGATCTCATTTCCATCTCTCAGCACCTCTCTTGTCACCTCCCACCCCCCCCCCCACCCCCAACATCCTCTCCACACACACACAACAACTTGTTTCTACTGGCTGGATGGTGCCATCAACATCAAAGTTGATAAAGCCTAAAGGAGAACAATGGAGATTATGGGACATAGGTCATGCAAGAACCAAGAGTTTCCAAAGCAGAGTAGATATTGCAGAACGTGGAAGGAAGGGGGAGGGACTAAATGGTGTATTTGAAAAGTCAATCTGGAAATCTGCATGCTTAGTTTTCTTTAAAGACCTGTACAAACTGATGTTTTTTCTCAGTAGCCTCTAATTTGCTGACAGTCTATTTTTTGTTGAACGTTGTCACTTTTGTTTTGGTTCTATTACATCTGAATTTCTTTGATCTTCATGTTTCCTCACTTTTAAAGCTCCACTTTAAACCATTTCCATCTGAAATACAGTTTGGAAAATCTTCTCGCAATTTTGCAACTATGATATGATGCTATTCCTTTTATTGACTTCTGCGTGAAGGTCTATTAACTTGTTTTTGAAATAGCAAAAAAGGTGGATCTTGGCTTCTACTTGTGTTAGGTTGTTGAGATACGACATAGAACTTCTGTTCTTTTGTATGAATTGTGGATTAGAGTGTGAAATATGATTCTACTATAAGGACCCTGGATGAAATGAAGTTCAAAGCTTGCAATAACAAAGGCTGCAACTTGAACATAAGCATGTACTATGATGGTTTTTTGTTTCTTCCACAATTAGACTGATTCATGTTTTTGAAGGGCTTTACAACATATGCAGAGCGAAGAATTGTTGAGGCCGTGCAAGGCGAGGACATTGCTTCATTAAATGTTGGAATTGGTTGGAAGTGGCTTGTTAAAGATATGGAAAGATTCAAGGATAACATGGAGTTCACCAAGCTAAAGACATGTCAGGCAGGTGTGGACCCGGATGATGTGTACTCTGTAGTTCCATATGAAAAAGGCTTCCAGTTTTTACGGCGGATTGAGAGACAGGTTGGTAAATCATCTGGTCCTGGAAATATTCTACTTTCTTCTTGCAAGAGCTAACTTAAATTTTCGTCCACTTTCATTTCTCAGATTGGAAGACCTGCTTTTGATGACTTTCTGAAGAAGTATATTGGTACCTTCAAGTTTCAGTGTATTGACACTGATATGTTTCTCAATTTCCTTAAAGCTAATGTCCCTGGAATAGAGAATGAGATTGATTTGAAACTTTGGACCGAGGGCACAGGGATCCCTCCGGACGCCATGGAACCAGTTTCTAACATCTATTCAAAGATTGTTTCACTCGCTAATGAGTTCAAGCTAGGTAGGATGCCAAGAGAGGATGAAGTTGCTGACTGGAAGGGACAGGAATGGGAGCTTTACCTCGAGAACCTGCCCAAATATGTTGAAGCATCTCAGGTAGTAATTAGTTATTATCTGAGATTTAAAAAAAAAAATTGGCAAATTACTTATTATCTGCCTCTCCTTTTTGATTTTTTGCTTTTAATTTGTCCAGTTGATGAAGTGATTATCTTTTCCTTATTTTCTAGTGTTAAATCTTATTGAGCCTTGTGAAATCTTTTTTTTACCTTTCTACCAAATGAGTACACAGTGCTAAATCCTTCGTATCAGTTATTAGTTGATGGTTATTTGTGGTTCTCTGCCTCAGGGACTAACACATACACATATATACATTTTTTTTGGATAAGCCATAGAAACATACGTACATATGCTATGTTTATACATGTTCCTCCTTTTGTAAGTATTTACCTTTTACCCATAGATCTCTAATATAATGAATCATCAACTTCTTCTCTGGTGCTGGTCTTGGTGCTTGACTGCAACCTATCTCGTTTTACAACTAAATATTTTTTCTACAAACTTACGCTGTAGGCGAATTTATTCAAATGTTTGTTAATGCATTTTGCGTAATTTATGTGAATGCATGTGTTGCAGCATTGTGCTACTTTTCCTGTGTGCTTGTACATGTCCCCGTGATTTAGTGGACAAAAGATTTTGCGACATCTTAATGAGTTAACATTGATAAGGGCCTAAATGAGCATTGTTTCTCTCAAAAAGAATTGTACTTTCCTCTCCAACCTGTGTCTCAGAACGCAGCGTAGGAGTTGGATGCCTGGAATATAAGTTTTCCTGTCCTATCCGATAGATCTGTTAGTTGTGATTCTCATATGCATTTTTGGGGATGATTTTTACTCTACTTTTACCCTTGAACATTCTGATTTAGGTGAGAAAGTTTGTTTTTATAAGCCCATTTGACTTGTGTTGCTTAATTATATCTAAAGAAAGCTCCAGGGGCTTTGGTCTAGTGGTAAGTGTGAGTGCGTGATGTCTGAATTAGACCAAGAAATTGCACCGTTTTCCCTTCAAATGGGCTGGTCTTTAATTTTTACCCCTCAAATGGAACTATCTGGCACAACTTGTGTCGGATCCCATAAAGAATTTATGCCCCATAAGGCATAAGTTCCATTTGAGGGGCAACAATTAAAGACCAGTATAAAATAGGGGCAAAAGTGCAAATGACCCGAATTAGACGTACATCACGAGTTTGATCCTTCCGCAGATTAAAGCCTGGTATTTTAAGTGGATCAGGGTAGAGAGGTGGCCCATTATCTACCGAGTTTCAAACTGCGCCCCAGCTAGACCTCATGGATTTCTCAGTTATAAAAAAAATCTAAAGAAAAACGGAAACTGATTGATGAAGTCTCTTTCCTCTCTTTTTACTGCAGCTACTCCATCTAAGAAGCCGATAAATAGTCTGAAGATATTGATATTTTCAATTCGATAAAGTTGTCTGCTCATTCTCTGTTCTTAGTTAATTTTTTCCTTCCCCTATCTAAGTTCCCCCTTCCCCACTTAGTTCTTATCATTTATGTTTTCATCCTTCTAACCATTATTCCTGTTTCATTTAACTCGTGCTTATATTTCTAATATAGTAATAAAATCTAGTCCTGGAAGACATCCACCTCACTCGATAGTTCGAACCTGCACCTCACTGCTAGGATTGGGCATTTGCCTTTTAAGACAGTGCTCAAAATTCACCCTTTGCTCTTGAAGTGGAAAATTGTTGTTCAAGTCATTTTGTGTTATTTTCAGGTCACAGCTTTAGATGCTCTCTATCATCTTTCAGAGTCGAAAAATTACGAGATCAAGGTAGCTTTTCTTCAGCTTGCCATTTCAGCAAGGTGCAGAGACTACTATGGTGTGGTTGAAAAAACTCTGAAAGAAGTTGGCAGGATATTATACCTTCGTCCGCTCTACACTGCAATCGTACAATGTGCTGGGGAGGAAGAAGACAAAGCTTTCGCTAGAAGGGTATTCTCGGAGGCCTGTGATTCTTATCACCCAATAGCTCAGGCTGTCATTGAAGCTACTCTTTCCAAACATGTCTAAAGTTTCTGTGAAGCCAAAACTTGCTAATTTAATCCTAAAGTTTGACACAGAAGTGATTCTTGCCTAAATGTTGTTGAGTTGATCATATTGATACCTAGTAGTATAAGTGCATTATGATGTGTGATTCTTAAATATTGGATAGTTTAATGCTAAACCGTTCCTTCTTTGTGTAAAACAAATTGTATATCACGGATTATACTATATTCATTAGTATCACAGAAGAACAAAGTTAGTTCTACTGCAATTAAGTGAGTTGTTATTATGTATACTCTGCCCATCATGCCATTGCTTCAAGTTGTCCAATTATAGAAAGCAGTCTTTGCGGGAACTCTTCTTATCTGTAACTCAGGTACGATCATAGACTATATGATCTTTATGTTAGTAAGCACATGATTGGTCAACTTATCTCTCTCTCTCTCTCTATCTCTATCTCTATCTCTATCTCTCTACTTTTACTTAAATCACATTTCTAGGACTCATCATATTGTGCAGTTCTTTGTCCATTGAAATGTTTCCATAAGCTATTTAGTTTAATTTTGGCAACAGTTAATCCAAGTCCAAAACGCTTGTGTATTAGGTTTGCTATGGAGGAAAAAAATTGATTCAAAATTAGAACATGACCTCTGAAAAAGTTTTTATTCTTCTTCTTGTGTGCTACTGAAGAAGTAACTTTTCAGGGTTGGTTGGAGAAAATGGTAAAATGATTTAGAGAGATAAGGTGGAGGGTTAGAAACGGCCAAATAGGGGAGAATTAAGATGTAATGTAGGTTAAGAAATAGAAAGTGATGTCCATGTCCAAGGTGGAATTTCCCTTCTCCCTCAGCCCCTCTTAATAATGGGAGGAGATCAGTTAGAGAGCACAGCGGTGCCAAAGATGCATCAGTCTTACTAAACCGTAATGCAAGAAAATGGCAATATTTTATCAGTGTTGTCTGATAGATGAATCCACAGTTACAAAGACTTCCAATCAAATGTCATGAACAGCATGTAAAAATAGATGAGGAAAGAGATGCAACCAATGGAAGAGACAGTTATTGCCAGACCAATGGCATGTACCAAAGTAGCATATATTCCAGTTACAAATGCTAGGACAACTGCTGCCAAAGCCAAAAGCTGTAAACCAGTTGCAATCATATAAAGTCGCCGGACAGCTCTTACCTCCTGGAAAAAAGCAGCATTTGCTACCATAGCAAAGTAGCTGAATACAGCACCAGCAGAGCATACAAAGCCAATGGCATCTGTAATGATGAATGCTTTAAAAGCTGCTTTCCTTGTTAGAATTGCCATTCCCTGATTTGGACTAGGATTGCTGTCAAAGCCTCCTGGTAATGTGAAACCAGCTGCAAAAGTCACTGTAACTACAAGAGTGGCCACGATAAGATGTGTTTGAGCTGCCTTTACCACTTTATCAATCATTTTCTTGCTTTTTTTCTCAGTTTTCTGCTCTTGTTGTTGTGTCTGATCCCCTGTTTCTACTTCGTCTTTTGGCTTCTCCTTGTTCTGCAGCCCTATCTTGAAATCGTGTCTTCCCATTCTACCAACTCGAAGCAAGTGGCATTCTATTCTGTCCTATAATTGGTATCCAATGTCATTGTTTACCTCAAAAAGGTTGGTTGTGGAGGATGATAGTTTCGTGTAACGAAGCATAATGCAAGTTCAACCACTACTTCGTCACCCTTGTAATGTTTGAAAATGGACTTCCAAAAGGACGGATGTAGTAAGATACTAGGAAATATAATTTGTGCTTACCCTATCTCGTGACCACGAGTAAGCCAGTGTTGCATCCTGTGGAGTCTGGTTTTCTTTGTTAAATGCCATCTTCATTTCCCTCGGATGATCTATCAATTCGGGGACATAGCAGCTGGAAGCAGAAAGCATATGGAGTGGAGTGTTTCCGTCATTGTCTTTCTCATTAATAAGGTTGTGATAGTTAGGAAAATCCAGTATGAACTTTGACAATGAAATTTTGCTTGTTCAATATAGAAACATGGAGATCATTTTGACCCTTGCTATTAAGCATTTCCCAGCAATCTGGATTGTGCCTTAATAGCTCTTCCATCATGCTCGTATTGCCTTCAGTTACTGCAATGTGAAATACAGTCGTCCAGTCATTGGTGCTGCCTGCTGGTAAGTAGGCAATGTATCTGTTTATGTAGTATTTCAGAAGCCAGTTCAATTAAATTGAGCCTAACTGCATAGTGCAGCGGATTCTAACCCCACTTGTCAGCTTCCTCGCATGCCGACTTATTCCATTGTAACAGTGATCTGGTGCAATCTGAACTCAATCAAATGAGATGATATGAGGCTATGATTTTATTGACCACTCAACAGATATTTCTTAGCTGCATGATAAAAACTAACATAGTTACTTAATTGGTTGTCTTGGCTTCAAGTTGTTTGTTCTTTTTGCTTGATTTATCTGTCTCAATTTAATAGAAGATCAGGAAAAAGGACTACTATTATAACTGTGATTTCATTCATAAATCATCAAACATGCTCATAGCTGACCCGGTCAAATGAGTACATCTTAATCATCTAGAAAGCCAAGAATTGTTAAGCTTGACACTCGGGGAAGTGTTAAAGCTTTAATTTGTGATCTACATATCGCCGGAAAGCTCTCGATGAGATCTACAAAAGCCCTAAAGTTTCATGCAAAAACTAGGTATTTATAGACATGAAATAATGCAATTACAATTCGGGATTACGTATAAAAACTATTTTTCATGTATTGCACATAAATCATGTAAACAACCGGAACACGAGTCTAAGGCTCTGACACCAATGTCGTATTTCATCATGAATACTAGTTTAGGAGATTTACAAGTTTTTTCCATAGTAAAAGCGGACCTGCAGCAATCACGACTCTTGTCACCTGTCGTCGAGAATCTTCATAGCCTAGATATCCTTTAGGAGATACTCCCTCTGTTCACAGCCTAAATATCCTTTAGGGAATCAAACTGTTTTTCTCTATTGTAAACCCTAGCGGTCAACTAATGTGGAAAATTCTTGTTCTTCCAACACCCATAACGGTTTATTTGTACATTATAGGCTAGGGTGCTAATTAGCACCCTTATGGTTGGACCTGACCCAACAGATATTTGCAACGGATAATGTAGGCTTCACTCCTTGTAATTTATCGTACGTACAAAATTCTACAGTTTCATCTTTAACCAATAATTTCTACATTTTCATACTTGTAAGAAGATGTATTCAACCTCATGCATTGGTTAAAGGGAATATATTCACATCCAAAAGCTTGTTTTTCTGACAAGCGGAGAGATACTTCTAACCTTTCAATTACTAATGATCAGGTTAGACATAAATTATGTAGTTCAGGTTTTTCTGGTAGGAGGAGAAGATATGATTCCTAATTATTCAGAGCTTAGTTGAAACACCGCATATGCTAGTTAGACTAACGTTTTATGTTGGCCTAGTTTCCTCAAGAATTCCAATTTATTGTCAAAAAGGCAAAGAAATAAATTCATTTCACAACACAGGATTCGAGTACCTAGAGAATAAATTGTCTAAATTTTTTTGAATATTAATACTAACCGGCAAATCCATGAATTATTGATGCATGGAGCTGTCCTACCACACGGGCCGGCATAAGATGGTCTAGTGCAGGATTCCAAGATTTCAAGCAGAGCACATTGGAAACCAGACTCTGCTGTCAGGTGAAGTGGAGTTTCTCCAGCCAAAGTGGCCTGTAATATGAACTCTGGATCTTCTTCTTTCACCAATAACTTGACTACATCTAGATGTTGATTTCTCACTGCCTTCTGCAGGGTTGTATCTCCATCATCATCAGTCATTCTCATTAGCTATTTTTTCCCCTCTCTTCTATTGAGCAGCACACATACCACTTCAACGTGCCCTTCATTTGATGCAATGTGAAGCACTCATTTTTCTTGTCTTGACGCCATAGTAGTGGCAGGGAATTTGGTAAGTACTTGTTAAACGACGCAATTACATGTGATATACACTGAATATACATCAGTGTATATCACATATATATATCACTGAGCATCGCTGGGCTGCACGCTGGTGGCCAACGGCTGCACTGCTTATATCAGTGATATATATATATGTGATATACACTGATGTATATTCAGTGTATATCACATGTATATTGCGTCCCAGCGTGCAGCCCAGCGATGATCAGTGATATATATATGTGATATACACTGATGTATATTCAGTGTATATCACATGTATATTGCGTCGTTTAACAGTACTTTCTGGACGAAGTTAGAATGGTCGTGGAGGGCTGCAACATGGAGGACAGTATTTCCTTTTGGAGTGACTTGGTAGAAAATTTCTTCATCTCTTGTGAGATGAACAAGTAGAAAGTCATCACCATCTCCTGTATTACCTTCCACTGCAGCCTTGTACAAGGTAGGATTCATCTTCTTTTGAGTCTACTGACTAAAGATTAGTATTTCAACTAGCAATCTTCAAGTCCCTTGTTTCTTTGGATAAACCTCCTTACAAGTCCTTGTTGACTCTTTGTCATGGAAATTTCCTTTGTTGAATAGAGTGGTGTGTGTCTTTAAGTGCCAAGGGTGGTCCATTTCATATTGTGTAGCCCTGTCAAAAGGTCCCTGTATAGTGCAAATTGCTTCTTTTTTTGTTGAGATGATATTGTTAGATGGAGAGAAGAACAAAGAAGGAAAGTTCGGAGTAAATAGATGGAGTATAATGTTGAATTTTTTCTTAAGATTATAGGAGTATATGGGGTTGAAATTTGGGCTCGATAGGTGGACCAACCGGGAGTCGACATGTGGAAACCTTGACTCAGCCAGATCTAGACTAGCTGAGATGTTCCCGGTCACCTCCCGACAGCATCCTCGAATCATCATCCCCGGTGTGTCTGGGATTGGGGTTGTCTTGGTGTGGTAACTATTACATGAATAGGCGCGATCAATGACATTGTTCCCGTGGGATCTTTTCCCCCTGTCATAACTCCATTTCTAGCTGAATGCACTCTCAATAACTCCCTACCCAAACGTCAATCAACCTCAAGCCTCGTATCATTGTTCAATAGGACGAGGATCTTATTCTCAATTGTAATGACCATTATTGAGTTCTCATGAAATATTACAATTTTTATACTTGATCTCTAATTTTTGTCCCTTTACTTTACGTCATTTACATTCTTTCTTTACATATATTTCTAGGTTTAACCACAAGAAAAGAGTCTGGAACCTAAATGACCCAAAAAAAGTCAAAAGTGATCAATGTACCTCATAAAAAATAGTTACCAAAGTACCTTTAACGCCAGAAATTCTTGCGTTAAAGGAGTTAACCGTAAGGTCCAGTTAACTCCTTTTACGCAAGAATTTCTTGCGCTAAAGGGGTCCTAAAAGGCGCCCAAGCCCTTCTCCTTCCCCAATGGTCCCCTACTTATTTTCTTAAAAGAAAACCATTAAAGGCAAGATTTCGAGGTCCTGCCACCCCAAAAAAAATTTTGATTTAAAATTTATTCCCCAAAGTTAAGATTTTCAGTATATTCAAGTCAAGGAACAAAATTTTAGGCTTGTATTTCAAAAAAATAAAAGTGACATACAACGTGATTCATATCAACCCTAAACAACCTTCGATTGAGATATTTATTTTAGAAATTTTCTTGTAAGTGAAATTATCCCCATAACAAGATACACCAGTACCCACCCAAGTACTCATCGTTGTCACTAAGGTGGGACCCCCATCATGTCCAGTACTCTCAATTATTATAAGCTATACATGCTATCACATCTGCGGACCAACCTCCGTAGAAGCAGCTCCACAGCGGAAAGCGGTTACACCAGAAACAACAATTAAGTTTGTAGAGAATTCCTAATACAACACCTGAAACTCATCCGAGACCTCTCGGATACAAACCAAATATGCTACTTGAGTATAAACGACGCTACGGACTTGCTCGTGCACTCAAAATACCAATCTGACATCGTTACGAATCGGTTTCCGACAAATCATCCCTAACTTTCCCAAAAATCACATTCAACAAAACAAGGACTCAAAACACATTCGAACGCCTCGGGAAGTGAATCAAATACTCGACTAAGTCATAAATGATGTTCCATACCTCATGGATATGATGAAACTCCAAAAATGGACTTGTTACCCAAAAGTCAACTTTTAGTCACCTCTTTCCATTTTAAAACTTAAGAAACTTCTAAATTTATATTTTTCTTTTGAAAATTATAAAATTCACCTCAAGAAACGTGACACCCATCCCGCAAGTCACAAACATCGATAAGAACCTACAGGAAGGGTAATTTGGTCCAAATAAGGTGATAGGCCTAAAATGATTGAACGGATCATTACATCAGATACCAATTAAACAAACGTTAATCCTCGAACAGAAAAGTGACAAAGGGAAAAAAAGTACCAGAATCGGTAAAAAGCTGGGGGTATCTACTCCACATGTCTGCCTCAGTCTCGCATGTAGCCTCCTCAACCAGACAGTGCTTCCATTGCACCTTCACAAAAGCAATATCTTTAGACATCAACTTCCTAAGTTGCTTGTCCAAAACAGCCACAGGCTCTTCTTCAAATGCGAGATTTTGATCAAATAACACCGAGTCCCATTGAATGATATATGACCTATCAGAATGGTATTTCTTCAATATGGAGACATGGAACACAGGATGAACACCTGATAAACCTTGTTCTCAAACTTCAGAGATGGCCTTACTTCATTTTTAAAGCAAACATGTGGACATAAAAAAGAATTTCATTGATAGAATAGAGGAAGATTAATGTGCAACTGATTCTATACCAGCAGAGCCAACTCATAAGCTACCTCACCAACTCGCTGAAAGATCTCGAATGACACAATATTTCTCAAACTCAACTTGCTTTCTTTCCAAATCTCATCACATCCTTCATAGGCAAGACCTTCAACAGAACCTGGTCACCTACCATGAACTCCATATCACGAACCTTCCGGTCCGTATACTCATTTTTTCTACTCTAAGCCGCTAGGAGCTTTTCCTAAATCAACTTCACTTTGTCCAAAGAGTCTCAACAAATTCACCAAAGTCAAAAACTGTTGTTGTAGGAAAACTCTTCCAAAGTCAAAAACTGGTCCCAATGACCACCGAAGTCAATCATGTCTGCCAGCAACATATCTTTCAAAACCTGAATAGTCCACCCAAACTAAATGTATGTATGTTGGTGAAGTGCCATATTGAGATCCTACCGAGTCCCCAAATTCCTTTTGCAAAGTCTTCTAGAAATGAGAAGTGAACTGAGTGCCCCGGTCTGAAATGATAGAAATGGGAACCCCATGCAACCAAACAATCTCTCTAATATAGATTTTTTCCAACTTCTCCGAATTCTAGGTCATCTGAACCGGAATGAAATGTGCAGACTTGGTCAACCTATCCATGATAACCCAAATAGCATCAAACTTGCCCAATGTCTTCGGCAACCCACCTACGAAGTCCATAGCTATCCTCTCCTAGTTCCACTAGGGTATAAGCATCCTCGGAGTCACAACACCCAGCCTCTAGTGCTCATAAGCAATTCAAACATTGAGGTATAAACTCCATAATATCCCTAATTATCCCGCCACCATTAATAATGCTTATTCAAATCACGATACATCTTTATTGCACCAGGGTGGATGGAATATCTAGAACAGTGAGCCTCCTCCATAATTAATCTAGTCAACCCTCTAACACAAGGAACACAAACACACATATTAATCCTCAAGACGCCCTCACTATCAAGAATCACCTAATTGGATTCCCCTCACAATACCTTATATCTAATCTTGCACAACTTCACATCGTCAAGCTATTTAGCCATAATTTTTTCCAAAAGAGACGGCCTCGCCTCAACACAAGCCAAAATCCTGCCCGGTTCTGAAATATCAAGTCTCACCATGCTATTGGCCAATGATTGAACATCTAAAGCCAAAGAACGCTCATCCGAAAGGAGGTTGAGCAATAAAAGGTCATCAAAATTCGACATGATGAATACGAATGTTTTGTAGTGACATTCGGAAGTTATGACATCTGAGGTTGTGATCCCTTTGTTGCCCCTATCACGATCATGAAGATGCAACTTGAAATTAAATAAGAGTTTGGGAAAGTTGGTGCCGACCTAAGTAAGGAACAACAAACTGTGACTCCTTATGATGAGAAGTTGGTGGGTACGCACCATAAGCCATTGACATATGACGCCTTGATCAAGTGAGAAGATTATTTGAGAAATGGTCCCTTCAAGTTGTTGGCCAAATTTCGAGAAAGCTCATGCAAGAAGCAAGGTCCGGACGAAGGCATAGGTACAACGTGGTATAATAATGAAGTATAGAATTTGAGGACAAATTCTTTCGAAGAAGGGGAGATTGATGTAAAAAAAGTCCCAAACTTGGTTCCTTCGCTCAAGTTAAGAAGTGATGTCCCGAGAGTGCCAATGGTTATACTTCTATATATGGCTAAGGGCCTAGAATTGTATGGGATATGGAGCGGATTAGGAGACAATACTTGATTGTCTCAAAAGATTGTCAATTATTCGGCCTTAGTGTTGGTCTTGGCCGAGACCATGCCTTTATTTTATTGTCTTTAAATTCTAGACTAGTTTAGGACATATTAAAACTATGTAATAACCCTTAGATTCCCGTAGGACACAATCAATGCCTTGGAAGGGAATGAGTAAGATAAGAAATGTGACTTGGCCGAAAGTACACAATGGCAAGGACAAGTGATGACTTGGCCGACAAAGTGGCAAGGACAAGAGACTTCCAAGAAGACAAGTCAAGAGCCAACTAGAGGAATTCAAGCTCGGCCTAGGTGAGAGGAAGAGTTGGCCAAGAACCACTCTCTTGTAAAAGGAATGGAAGCTTGCACACTTGTTCCAAGAAGATTAGATTCTTGAGAAGCCAAATTCATGCACTCTTCTACTTGGGTGCCACAACAAAGGTGTGAAGGAGTTTGAGTACATCATTGTCTCCAAGAAAAGCCAAACCCTTACCCATTGTTCTCACCATGGCCGAGAACCTCATTGGGCAACAAGAAAGTCTGAACCCGTCCCCATTTGTTCCCATTCGGCCGAGATGGCCTTTGTGTATTTTGTGTCCTTTGGTTTATCTTCTAGAAAGGTTTCTATGCTACTATAAATAGGACCCTTAGGATGTTGTAAATAGACATGTTGAATATTGAGTGAAATATAAACTTGAGTGTTTCCAACTTGTGTGTTGATTACATAAATCGGTCCTTGTGTGGACCACGGTTCTTGTGTGAACCACCCTCCCTTCGGTGTAAGCTTGGTTGAGACTTGTGTGACTTAGTTAAACCCAAGATTAAGGAACTCCCTTGGTTGCAAGTGAACGTTGGAACTTGTTTGATCCAACCTAACCTAAGCCTAGGGCCTATCTTAAGGTTTCCGGCCACCCTTACTTTGTTTGTATTCGGTCCTATACTTAGCAACCCCGATCAAGTCCTTTTGAAATTGGTCACCCTCATCTTGGTGTAGACTCGGGCATTAAAACCCCCATGTCCATATCCTTGACATATCAACCGTACCTCACTTAAACCATAACAACCGAACCAAACACTTATCCAAATGAAACCTCCAACACTTGGTGTGTACTCGGACTTGCACCTCGCGTTCCGTGTTCATCCCTCATCCAAACCACTTCAATCCTTTCACCACCACATCCTAAAACACCTCCCTAACAACCAATATAAATAACACTACCTGAGACCATACATATCCAACCGTTCAAGCCCGACAACAATAAACAGTCCACCAAAACCAACCGTGCCGAGACCTCCCGTGACAACTCTACAAAATGCCTAAGCCCGACTCTAAACACAACTATCCAAAACAGCCACCAAACACCATACTGCCTGGCCAAGTCGAGAACCCGAGACCTCTACATTGGCATCCAATTTTGGGTCAACCCGAATATAACCAAGACCCGACCCACTTACCCACCAACACCTCTTCTTACTTGCATCAGATTGGTATTAGAGAGAGACGACCCCGTCCCATGCTTTGACGCTATGGCACATGTAAACGATGAACTTTGGAGGGCCTTAACCGAAATAGTTGCGGAACTAGTGCAACTATTAAGAATGGAATTTGCAGATCGAGTCATTATCAATGCCGTTAAATCCGGAGAGGAGGTTGCTCAGAACAACCCCGTGCATATTGAATGTGATGCACAAGAAGAACCGAAGCTTGAGATGGAGGATGATCGTACCTTATGGTTTGATCTCCCCACGTTTGACGGTAACTTAGACCCAGAGGAGTTTCTCGAATGGCTAAGAGCCATTGAGAGACTATTTGAGTTTAAATAATACAACAACCGTAAGTGCTTCAAGGTGGCCATATTGAAGCTAAAATCATTTGCCTCTGTATGGTATGAGAATCTAAAGACAAGCTGGAGAAGACTTGGCAGAAGTTAAAAAAACACTTGAAGAGGAAGTTCTTACCACGAGAATATGAGCAAGATCTCTACCTTAAACTCACTAAGCTTCGTCAAGGTGTTCTTAAGGTCGAAGAGTACGTCTGGGGGTTTGAAAAGGTCACAATGCTATGTGACTTGGAGGAAAAGGAAACACAACATATTGCGCGATTCATAGGAGGTTTGAATGTGGCAATACAAGAGAAAGTTGAAGTATCCACTTACCACACGTTTGAGGATGTGTGTCACTTGGCACTAATGTTTGAGAGGCAACAAAAGAAGGGTGCTCCTAGGCCCTACACCAAACTCGTTAGTCTCAAAGAAAAGAGTAGTACTTCGTACTCTAATCCTTTGTATAAAAAAGACGATACGGGAAAGGACAAGGGAAAGAAGATAGAAGTTTCCAAATGAGTCGAAAGAGGAAACACAAGATGTTTAAAGTGTCAAGTCCTTGGACACTTTGCAAAAGAGTAACCCAACCCGAGAGTCATGACACTAAAGGAGCACCAAGAATATGGAGACTCATTTGCCGTGGAAAAACCGAGGTGGAATAAAGTCAAGAGGAGGCCGAGACCCTTGCGGAAGATGGTGTGAGCCTAGTTCTCCAACATGTATTGAGTGTGCAACTAGGACTTAAAGAATCGCAAAAGGAACAAATCTTCTACACCTGATGCAAGGTGAAGGACCGAGTGTGTAGCATGATTGTTGATGGAGGAAGTTGTGCTAACATGTCTTTCATTAAGATGGTATACAAATTGCAATTGCCGACCCATGTCCATCCCAAGCCCTACAATCCTCGATGGGTGAACAAGGCAAACGGGCTAAGACTGGCCAACCAAGTCCTTGTTAGTTTCCGAATTGGAGGATATGAAGATGAAATATGGTATGATATCATACCATGGATGCATGTCGAATCTAATTAGGGAAACTGTGGCAATATGACCGAAGGACCATACACGATGGAGAAGAAAACACCTACTCATTCTGCAAAGATGGCAAAAATTTCCGGTTGAGACCTTTACCACCTAGCAAGGTAAGGGAAATGAAGATTCAAAACGCACAAAAACACCAAGCCGAATCCGAAGCTCTCTTGCGTGAGGGCCGAAGAGAAGAAGAAGTGTTCAAGAAGGGGAGTGCCATAAATGCCTTGGTATGTAAAGAACAAAGGACCTTTGGAGATGTTGGCTCAAAGGAAACCTTAGAGGTTTCGGAAAATGCATTTTCAAATGGTCAACCAACCGGGTTGCCATCCAAAAACAACACTGATCATGCTCTTGAAGAGGTGCTCGAAGGATCACCCCCAATCCATGATAATGACCCGACGAAGAATGTAAGAACAACACAAGGTTGGACCATTTTCACTAATCCTTTGTACCATGTTGAAGAAAAGGGCAGTACTTTCTTTGTCAATCCATTGTACGAGCAAACAAGTGAGGAAAAGGCCAACATGGAGTTCCCGAAGAACATCACATCCATAATTTTACCAATGGAAGATAGTGAACTTACTCTTGATTTATTTTCAAGAAGTTCATTGTCTATTCATCAAGTCTATGGATGCGGGGAACAAAAATTGGTAGGCCAAGTTACCGTCAAACGTGTTGAGACCGAAGTAAAATAAAGTTTGGAATGTGCACATTGGTCACCAATTAATCTAGTCAACGCTCTAACACAAGGAACATAAACACACCCCTTAATCCTCAAGACTCCCTCACTATCAAGAATAACCTAATTGGCTTCCCCTCGCAATACCTTATATCTAATCTTGCACAACTTCACATTATCAAACAATTTAGCCATAATTTTCTCCAAAAGAGACGGCCTCGCCTCAACACAAGCCAAAATCCTGCTCGGTTCTGAAATATCAAGTCTCACCATGCTATTGGCCAATGATTGAACATCTAAAGCCAAATTACGCTCATCCAAAAGGAAGTTGAGCTAGAAAAGGTCATCAAAATCCGACATGATGAGTACGGATGTTTTGTAGTGACATTCGGAAGTTATGACATCCGAGGTTGTGATCCCTTTGTTCCCCTATCGCGATCATGAAGATGCAACTTTGAACAAGAGTTTGGCAAAGTTGGTGCCGACCTAAGTAAAGAACAACAAACTGTGACTCCTTATGATGAGAAGTTGGTGGGTACGCACCATAAGCCATTGACATATGACGCCTTGATCGAGTGAGAAGATTATTTGAGAAATGGTCCCTTCAAGTTGTTGGCCAAATTTTGAGAAAGCTTATGCAAGAAGCAAGGTCTGGACGAAGGCATAGGTACAACGTGGTATGATAATGAAGTGCAGAATTTTAGGACAAATTCTTTCGAAGAAGGGGAGATTGATGTAATAAAGGTCCCAGACTTGGTTCCTTAGCTCAAGTTAAGAAGTGACGACCCGAGAGTGCCAATGGTTAGCCTTAAATATACGGCTAAGGGCTTAGAATTGTATGGGATATGGAGCGGATTAGGAGACAATACTTGATTGTCTCAAAGGATTGTCAATTATTCGGCCTTAATGTTGGTCTTGGCCGAGACCATGCCTTTATTTTATTGTCTTTAAATTCTAGACTAGTTAATAATTGTCTTAGGATGCATTAAAACTATGTAATAACCCTTAGCTTCCCTTAGGACACAATCAATGCCTTGTAAGGGATTGATGTAAGATAAGAAAGGTGACTTGGCCGAAAGTACACAATGGCAAGGACAAGTGATGACTTGGCTGACAAAGTGGCAAGGACAAGAGACTTCCAAGAAGACAAGTCAAGAGCCAACTAGAGGAATTCAAGCTCGACGTAGGGGAGAGGGAGAGTTGGCCAAGAACCACTCTCTTGTAAAAGGAATGGAAGCTTCCAAACTTGTTCCAAGAAGATGAGATTCTTGAGAAGCCAAATTCATGCACTTTTCTACTTGGGTGCCACAACAAATGTGTGAAGGAGTTTGAGTACATCATTGTCTCCAAGAAAAGCCAAACCCTTACCCATTGTTCTCACCATGGCCGAGAACCTCCTTGGGCAACAAGAAAGTCTGAACCCGTCCCCACTTGTTCCCATTCGGCCGAGATGGCCTTTGTGTATTTTGTGTCCTTTGGTTTATATTCTATAAAGGTTTCTATGCTACTATAAATAGGACCCTTAGGATGTTGTAAATCGACATGTTGAATATTGAGTGAAATATAAACTTGAGTGTTTCCAACTTGTGTGTTGATTACATAAATCGGTCCTTGTGTGGACCACGGTTCTTATGTGAACCACCCTCCCTTCAGTGTAAGCTTGGTTGAGACTCGTGTGACTTAGCTAAGCCCAAGCTTAAGGAACCCCCTTGGTTGCAAGTGAACGTTAGAACTTGTTTGATCCAACCTAACCTAAGCCTAGGTCTATCTTAAGGTTTCTGGCCACCCTTACTTTGTTTGTATTCAGGCGTGTACTTAGCAGCCCCGATCAAGTTCTTCTGAAATTGGTCACCCTCATCTTGGTGTCGACTCGGGCATTAAAACCTCGTGTCCATATCCTTGACATATCAATCGTACCTCACTTAAACCATAACAATCGAACCAAACACTTAGCCAAATAAAACCTCTAACACTTGGTGTGTACTCGGACTTGCACCTCGCATTCCGTGTTCATCCCTCGTCCAAACCACTTCAATCCTTTCACCACCACGTCCCAAAACACCTCCCTAACATCTAATATAAAGTTCACTACCTGAGGCCATACATATCCAACCGTTCAAGCCCGACAACAACAAACAGTCCACCAAAACCAACCATGTCGAGACCTCACTGTTTTGGTTCATTTACGTGGACTTGACACCACCAAACCACCAAGTCCCGATCATCACACTCATCTGACAACTGAAAGGGTTGGGAAGCAATAGATGAGAAAATTTGTATGATTTGCCGGTAGTAACTAGTGAGACTTGTGAAACTTCGAATCTCTATCACTGAAGTAGGCCTATCCTAATCTCTAACCACCTCAATCTTCTTAGGATCCACCATAATACCCTCTTTTGATACTACATGCCCTAGAAATGTCATATTACTGAGCCTAGAATCACACTTCAAAAATTTGGCATAAATCTTCTTCTTCTTCAACAACACAAGTACAATACTCAAATGTTACTCATGATCCTCCTTACTCAAAGAATACACCAAGATGTCATCGATAAAGACAATGATGAAAGAATCAAAATAAGGCTTGAAAATCCAATTCATCAAATCCATAAAGCTTTGCAGGGGAATTTTGTAAGCCCAAAAGACATAACCAAGAACTCGTAGTTGCCATAACGAGTCCTGGAGGATTTCTTCAGAATATCTTCTTCTATAATCTTCAACTATGGTATCGTGACCTCAAATCAATCTTGGAGAACACTGACGCACCTTAAATCTAGTCAAACAAATCATCAATACGTGGTATCGAATACTTATTCCTGACTGTGACCTTGTTCAAATACCGATAATCAATATACATCTGCATGGTACCATCTTTCTTCTTCACAAACAGAACGAAAGCACCCCACAAAGACATATTGGGTCGAATGAATCCTTTGCTCAACAAGTCTTGCAACTATTATTTTAACTCCCTCAACCCAGTCGGAGCCATCCGATAGGAGGAATTGAAATAAGATGAGTACCCGGCTCCAAATCAATGCAAAAAGTCAATGTCCTAGTCCGGTGGCATATCAGGAAAATCATCGGAAAACCTCCAAAACCTCACTCACCACTGGTATAGACTCGAGTAGAGGAGTATCCACACTAATATCCCGAATATGAGCCAAATACGCCAAACACCCCTTATCTACTAACTTTCTCGCCTAAAGAAATGATATGATCTTCTTTGGTGCAGGGCTAGGAGTACCCTTCCACTATAACCTCATAATACCTGGAATAGCTAACGTTAGTGTCTTAACATGACAGTCTAGGATCACATAATAAAGTGAAAACCAATCCGTACCTCAAAAAATATCAAAGTCTACCATATCCAGAATGGCTATATCTACCCAAGTGTCATACCCCATAAAAGTAACCACAAAAGACCAATAAACTCAATCTACTACCACCAAATCACCAACCGGAGTAAAAACATGAATAGGTACATCAAGCATATCATATAACATATCCAGACCCGTAGAGAAATAAGTGGACAAATAGGAGAAAGTAGAACTCGGATCAAATAACACGTAGGCAGACCGATGACAGACTGAGATGATACATGTGATAACCGCATTAGAAGCCTCGACCTCTAGTCTACCTTGAAAAGTATAGAATGGGCATGTCAGACCTTAAGTTGTGTATATCCGTGACCACCGTGGGCTATCTGAGCTCCACCTCTCGCTGGCAGAGTACCACCTCTACCAGACTAGTAACCACCCTGGCTCGATTACGAGCCTCCCCTACTAAATTTTCCACCTCCTCTAGTTTACAGTGCTGGAGTCCTGGGTGTCTAAGCTCGAGAACTCTGTTGAGCTCCACTATCATGCTCCAAACTAGGGGAGGCGTGGCAAGCACTCGATACCTTACTCGATCGAGCATACCAACCTGCAACTTATTGACTCTGGACATAAACAAGAATGCTTAGGCCAACTTTCATTACCTTTTAACATCATAGGCTGACAAGGCCACAACTCATAATGAAATCTGTAGATGGGCATTTGCCCTAAACAATATATATGTACCTTATGTGGGTCGACAAGACCACTATGATATTCTATGACTGAATATACCAAACATCCTAAAAAGGGGTGGCAAGGCCACAAAACATACTATACATACTGAGCATATGTCTATAAAGACTCTAAGTGTTCATGACATCCATAATTTAGCTGAGATAGGGCCCCAGCCTACCCGTAAAGTCTATATACATTCCAAAACATAGTCATCTCTAGATTGGTTGAACTCCGAAAGAGATGGAGTCTTACCAATCCTTTTCTAGATAGCAACCTTATTTACTGTGAGGGCTCCTCAAAATGGATACCTGAACCTATAGGCATGAATGCAACGCCTTAGCAATGGGACGTTAGTACAAAGAAATGTACTGAATATGTAAGACAACTAACATAAGCATAATAAGCACTAGGGCTACTGAACATGAATAAATACATGGAAGGTATATTTGCTGGAAGAGTAGAATAAATATACTGAATACACTAGGTTAGCTTACCATACCCTGGTCACCTGAAATTACCCGAGCTCTTTATCTAACTGTAGACCTCTTATCTGTGATACTAGTCTCTAACTATCATACGATTAATTTGACTATAATGTTAGGAATTTATCCATAGAAACTCTCAACGGCTACATATGTCGCACCCTTTCTACCTTTTTGACTAGATCATAATCTGTCAAGAACGTGCTTGTACATAATGTTTTATATCATGAAATAATCACAACATACAAGAGCCACAAGAGTGGTGCTTATGCGTAGAAAAGCATACATCTGTAAGGCTCACTTATAACATGAGTTAGGCTATTCGTGCTATTAGACCATCCATAACCAACTCTTATACAGTGCCTATGTGTTCATCAAAAAACCGTCCATATCACTCATCTCTACCCATGTTGAACTACACATTTCATAGGACATTCATAGTCAACGTTTATGGGGAACTTATGCATTTCATAGACATTCCATACAGCTCGACTTACAATCATAACTACGTCAATACAACATATGATACAAAGCTAGAACTTAACAAGCCAAGGAATCAAGGCCTTCCATTAAGAGATCATTGGCCACCTATTATGAAGATATTAGCACCTTATTATCTTCTTTACCTCATTTCTCATTTTACTTGATTAAGGTTTCCTTAAACCATCTCTATGGTAGGCAAGTCATTAGGACAATCATTGTAAGTCCCAAAATCATACTTGTACGCTTAGTCATTCTATACATTTTACAATACTTCTATTCAGTTTCGTTATTCATAGGGGTGTCATAACCCCAATCTAGCATTCATAGGCTTATTCATTTAGGTGTTATGCTTTACTTCTTAAAATCTTTCATTACTTACATAAAAAGGTGGCCTATAATCTTATCTTTTGATAGCTTAAGGATTAGACATTCTGATGGAAAGCTCTTCTCGTTATTAGGATCAATGATTTACTTACATAACTACAATACTCTTGGCTCTTATATTTTACAAGACTTGTTCTTTTACTCTCATACAAAATTTGGTCGACTTTACGAATGTGTACTTCCAACTCTCTCGATTAGGGAGGATGAATATATATGTGAGACAAGTTCAGCCATCAGATAATAAATCAATACAAGACAAGAGGAGACTCTACTACATGAAAGTACTCCCAACAAGGTACAAACAATAGCAAGAATTTTATACTTCTTTTAGAAACCATTATTTGTATAGAATCATGCCAAGACAGAAAGTATAGCCATAACATACCTTTTGTCAGTGAACCAACACAACCCATGACACAGCCTAGTTGTTGAATATGTCAATCTGTAATAAAATGACAATAGAACTATCATCAACTTTAGGAAACTAGAATATGAAATGCGAGCGACAAGCTCGTCTCATAATAACAACCAACTCTCTTCTAATACTTTCTTCTTCTGTTCAAAACCTGTAACACAACATCAAAACTTCCAGCCACAAAAATAGCTTAAGAACACCCCCAAAACAGTCCAAAAGACAATAACATCAAGAACTACTCAAAATAGTCCAACAACTACCACGTCTCAACAAAGAAGTTTAGCCTTAGTCTCACTAGTTATCTTCATTAATCCAACTAGGTAAGACATAGTTGAGATTGAATACATATAGGAGTAGTAAACCTTACCTCAAGCTTCACTTCAAGCATAGAAGCTTTTAGCTCAAACAACAAGCTAAAGAAGACAACTTGTGAAGTCTTGATCTTCCAAGAGAAATCACTTCACCACCACGGGGTTTTGAATTAATATCTTAGGTGAACCTTGAGAGAACTTTTAGAGTGACCTTGGGAGTTCTTAGAATCTAATTTGGGAAATGAAAGAGAACAAGTTTGTTAGATATAGGGATGTTGATCATTGTAGCTATCCCTATTCTCAAAGGAATTGTATCTATTAAAATGAGAGTTCATGATAAGCCCCTCTTATATCTAACATGGTGTCACCCATTCTCCATTGAAACATGTCACTTGTAGAACAAACCTCTTAATAGTCATCACTTTATGTTGCCACCTTCTACTTACTACTTCTCCACAATCTCAAATTAATCCCCTAAGCAAGCACCTCATTATATGTATCGTAAGCAAGCACCTCATGCTAGTAGGCCAAGCCAGTAGGTCAAGCAAGTAGGTCATTTTCTTTGTGCAATACTTCATTTTAAAGAAAATCTGATTCATCTTAAAATTTTTTAACAACACTTGGAATCTTGGTATTTAGGCTCAAATATAATCTTATTCTCCTTAGTTCGGATAGATTATTTGACGTCAAGTTAGTCGTATTTTTCTCTAGGATACAGGGTGATACATTTAGCTACGTCTCTCCTCTTTACACTTATTTTAAACCATCGGTATCCTTATATAATGTCTTAACCTCCCTGAATCACTTAGGTTTAACAATGACATATCTTCACATAGAACTATGGGGTGTAACATCATCCCTCCTTAGGAACATTCTTTCTCGAATGTTGGGCTTACTCGTGTATTGTACTACTCTCATAACTCTTCAAACCATTAGCTAAGTAACTCTTTTAAGAATATACACTAAGAACCATATGAAGCTATAACATGCTTCATTTTAGACCTTATGCTTACACTGAAGCATGTCACTTGGAACTCGTCGAGCTTACGACTATGGTTATATTCAGTCACATAACTTATGAATCTCTACCCTTAAGGTACAACTACGGCTGGACGGTCTATTTTGCTTCATGACTCATATTTTGGTTCGATAATTTTAAGATCCTTACTATAACCCAAGGCTATTGTCGGACTCAATCCTATGCATTACTCTTTAGTTTCTAAGGTCATCTTGTTAGGATTTATCTTAGATAGAACATTCTAACCCAATTTCATACACCGAAGCCTTGATCTATCTACTATTTTCTTAACTATTAAACCAAATGTAACATAAAAATGTTATTATCACACATTTATCTATGGTAGAAACAAGTATCACACCTAGATATCTCTCCTATGACGATCTAGGATCTCGCTAGCCTTGTAATGCATACATCCAGTCTTGATTCCCCCTCGAACTCAATGCTCTCTGTATACATGTACCATGGTCTAGAGGTGTCCGAAAATAAGATGTTGCACCCGAACCTGTAGGCTACCCTAAAGTACTACTAGTCCATCTCTCCAATATTTGGTGGTCTCGCGCCATATGACCCAGTGTCCCATATCTAAAACATACATATGTACCTTGCAAACATGGTGTAGGATGTCTCCTCCTACACTGATTACAATGTGGAAAAGGCAGTCTCATCTACCCAGCACTCTCCTGGTCTTATGTTCCTAGCGCACTAGATTTGTGACTCGCCCCTAACTAGCTACTCTAGTCATATGTGGGGCCCTGGTACCTAGGTTAACAATCCCTCGACTAAGCTATAGGCTGACCCATCTCGACTAACTTCCTAGAGGCTCATGATCCACTATCACCTTGCGGCTCTCCATACTCACTAGTGACCTAGCTCTCTTATTCTGCGATCTATCTTGATTTTGCCCCAGTGTACACTCCTTTATGTTATAAGTAAATGCTTGAATATAATAAATATCCATTTTCTAACTCAAATATGTTGTAGTATAATCGTCAACTAGATCTGGGTCAAGGCCTGCCACGAACTGATATATTCTAGCTCGCGTCGTATCTATACTCATTAGAGCATATCTAGCCAATGAGTCAAATTAGATATTATACTCTCGGACAGTCATATTTCCCTGTCTGAGGTGTTTGAGGTTTAGAAACTGATCAACTTTAGCCTCTCGAATCTCCAATAGAAGCTAACTGTCTAAAAAGGCGTCAAATTCCTCCTATTCAATGAGGTGAATTCGGTCCCCTGGACCATTCCCATGAGTCATACCAAAGAACGACAATATCTCGCAACCTGAAGGCTGCCAGCTCTACTGCCCATGTCTCTGTAGCATGCATAACTTTGAAGATACTATGAAGCTGGTCTATAAAAAATTTGGAGATCCTCGTCTGTATTTTACCATGTGAACTTTGTATGGTCCAATAGTATAAACTCATGGACTCTCGAACTCCTAGGCCGCTCAAAAAACAACGCACTAGCCGGTTCTCTTGGTTGTCTCTATGTCACCACTATCTGAGTTAGTAGATGCATCGCACTCCTGATGTCCTGATTAGATGGAATAGAAGGAGCAACTGGAGGCTGGACCTATGGTACGGTGGCTTTGGGAAGCTCCTCGGGTGTTGGAGGATTCAAAAATATCTGAGGGGGTGTCTCTTCCTGAGACTTAGTCTGGGCCACATTACCAAGTGGCATCCTGCTTGTACCCTATCCTGTAGCAACATCAATCCTCTAACTAGCTGAAGTTCGCCTAGTAATAGACATCTCTGTGCAATATTTATCAAAAACATGGGTTAGACTTGGACTTATTATACTCAGCACACGATTTGGAATCAGAAAGAAGGGTAACCAACTTCTAAATGCCATGTAGCTTTCTATTTATAAATGTGGTGTACAACACATCCATAAACAATACTCTACTAGACACGACTTTGTAGACTTTTAGGATACGACCTACTCTGATACCAAGTTTGTAACTCCCCAAACATGGGAAAGTGTGTTCGGCACCTGGTGCCTTACTTGACCGAGCGTACCACCCTATAACTTATCAACTCTAATCATAAATCATAACGCTTAGGCTCACAAGGCCAACTTTCCTTACCTTTTAAAATCATAGGCTGACAAGGCCACAACTCGTAATGAAATCTATAGATGGGCACTTACCTCAAACAATATATATGTACCTTATGCGGGCCGATAAGACCACCATGATACTTTACGACTTAACAAATTAGACATCATAAATAATGGGCCGGTAAAGCCACAAAACATACTATACATTCTGAACATATGTCTACAAAGACTCTAAGTGTACATGACATCCATAACTTCGCCAGGACAAAGCCCCGGCCTACCCGTAAAGTATATATACATTCCAAAATATAGTTATCTCTAGAGTCGGCTGCACTCTGAAAGATATGGAGTCTTACCGATCCTTTTCTACATAGAAAACATATCTACTGTGAGGGCTCATCAAAATGGATACATGAACCTGCATGCATGAATGCATTGCCCTAACAATGGGACATCAGTACAAAGAAATGTACTGAATATTAAGGCAGATAACATAAGCATAATAAGCATTGAGGCTACAGAACATGAATAAATACGTGGAAGTTAGCAGATGGAAGAATAAAATGAAAATATTGAATACTCTAGGTCGGCTTACCCTACCCTAGTCATCTGAGATTACCCGAGCTCTCTTTCTAACTATAGACCTCTTATCTGTGATATTGTTCTCTGCTATCATACGATTACTTTGACTATAACGTTAGGAATTTATCCATAGAAACTCATTTATCATTTTACTTGATTAAGGTTTTCTTAAACCATCTCTATGGCAGGCTAGTAATTAGGACAATCATCGTAAGTCCCAAATCATACTTGTACGCTTAGTCATTCTATACATTCTACGATACTTCTATTTTATTACGTTATTCATATGGACATCATAACCCCATCTAGCACTCATAGACTTATCCATTTAGGTGCTATGCTTTACTTCTTAAACTCTTCAATTACTCACATAAAAAGGTGGCCTATAATCTGTCTTTTGATATCTTAAGGATTAGACGTTCTAACGGGAAGCTCTACATGTTATTAGTATCAATATATTACTTACATAACTATAGCACTCTTGGGTGTTACACTTTATAAGACTTGTTCTTTTACTCTTGTACGACATTTGGTCCACTCTATGAATGTGTACTTGTGACTCTCTCGATTTAGGAGGATCAATATGTGAGACAAGTTCATCCATCAGCCAACAAATCAATACAAGATAAGAGGAGGCCCTCCAACATGAAAGTACTCCCAACAATGGACAAACAATAGCAAGAATATGATACCTCTTTTGAAAATCGTTATTCGTAAGGAATCATGCCAAGAAATAAAAGATAGTCATTACATACCTTTTGTCGACTAACCAACACAATTCAGGATGCACCCTAGTTATTGAATATGTCAATCTACAAAATAACAACAATAGAACTATCATCAACTTAAGGAAAAACTAGAATACGACACCCAAGCGACAAGGTCGTCTCATAATAACAACCAACGATCTTCTAATAGGTTCTTCTTCTCTTCAAAACCTCTAACACAACATAAAAATTCCAGCCACAAAAATAGCTCAAGAATAGTCCCAAAATAGTCCAAGGGACAATAACATCATAACCAGTTATATTTCACAATTTTCCAACCATAAGATATCTCAAGAACTACTAAAAATAGTCCAATAACTACCACATCTCAAAAAAGAAGTTATCTTAGTCTTACTAGTTATCTTCATCAATAAAACTAGGTAAGACATAGATAAGATTGAATACATATAGGAATAGTAAACCTTACCTCAAACAACAAGAATACACCCAAAAACAAGCTTCACTTCAAGCTCAAAGAAGATCTTATCTCAAACAATAAGCTAAAGAAGACAACTTGTGGAATCTTGATTTTCCAAGATAAATCACTTCACCACCAAGGGGTTCTGAGAGAACTTTTAGAGTGACCTTGGGAGAGCTAAGAACCTGATTTTGGAATGAAAGAGAACAAGTTTGTTGCATATAGGGCTGCTGCTCATTGATGTTCTCCCTAATCTCAAACGAATTGTATCTATTCATATGAGAGTTCAAGATAAGCCTCTCTTATATGTAACATGGTGTCACTCGTTCTCCCTTCACACATGTCACTTGTAGACCAAACCTCTTAATAGTCATCACTTTATATTTCCACATTATCTTTATATGTTGTTCACTTACTACTTCTTCATAATCCCAAATTAATCCCCTGAGCAAGTACCTCATGCTAGTAGGTCAAGGTAGTAGGTCACTTTCTTTGCGCAATACCTCATTTTGAAAGAGAATATGATTCACATTAAATTTTTCGTAAGTACACTTGGAATCTTGGTCTTTAGGCTCAAATACAATCGTGTTCTCTTGAGTTCAGATAGATTCTTCAATGTCAAGTTAGTCGTATTTAGCTCGAGGGTATGGGGTAATACATGTAGTTACGTCGCACCTCTTTAAACTTATTTTAAACCATCGTTATCCTTTATTATGTCTTAACCTCTATGAATTACTTAGGTTTAACAATGACATATCTTGACGTAGAACTATGGGGTGTAAGACCCACCATGTCTGAGTATGGGATAGTCTCTCCGAAAGTGCCCTAGGCCACCTCATCATAGCAAGTCATGCACGACATTGGGTTGTTGAACTGTCATGGATGAACTTGAATACCCTTCACAATCTGAAAGTCGAGAATAAGAACCCTGAGATGTCTGCCCCTTGTTGTAACCATTGTGCCCTGAAGGGCACCTGTTAAAGTTTGGGGTGCTACTGATAGGGAGACTGGACTGAGGATGGTGGTGCCTGCCATACTGTCCCCATCTTCTGGAAGAAGAACCACTAAAACTACCAAATATGTGCGCTCTCTTGTTGCAACCACTCCTTTGAGACCCACTCCTCACTATCTCAACCATCTTGGCGTGATACGCTACCATTTGGAACCATGCCCTAGAATCTACTAACTGCCATGTGTCCAACTGAAGTGGATCAATCAATCCCCTCATAGAAAACTTGACTCTTCACCTCAATAGGGAGAAATGGTGTTGCATAATGAGACAAGGCATGAAATCGAGACTCATACTCCATGACTGATATACCTCCCTGATACAGTCTCGAGAACTCATCCCTCTTGCTCTCTCTCAGACTGCGAGGAACATACTTCTCCAAGAAAACCTAATAAATCGACTCCATGGCAACGGACGCAGCCCAATTGGCCGACACTCAATGCACACCTCCATCACTTCTTGGTATCCCTGATCATCTGCAAAGTAACATAATCATCCCCGTGAGTCTCCACAATACCCACTGTGTGAAACATATTATGACAACTCACAAAAACCTCATAGGCATCCTCCTTAAGTATATAATAAAAATAGAGATGTATCATGTTGAAAACTCTTCAAATATCTTCCACTCCACATGGGTCATAACTGGCCGAGGACCAAAATTCGATGCTGGAATCTCATAAATACGGGGTGGCACAATGGTTGCAGGTTGTGCCCTCCGAGTACAATACTGATTTGGAGTCTGACCTCCAACTCTAATTTGAGACCCATCTAGAGTAGCTGGAGAATGCATGCTTGGGTCAATACCTCAAGGAGGATCAAGATGCATACCATGGCATCTTGAAGCACTAGCATGGCAATAATATCTGGCGAAGCCTGGGCTAGTCCCATCTCCTTTTCTTAAAAAGGCTCATCATGCCACTCAACCTCCAGCTCAAGGGACAAGGATCTAGCATGGACCTGACTAGCCACTGGTGCTCCTACCATAGCCAGTGCCGCTCTATGGGGTCTACCTCTATAATGGCCTCTGCCTTTACCTCTACCCCGCACCACAATCGCAGGAGTCGAAGCCTCATCTCTAGCCGCATTTGCACGTGTCCTCACCATCTGTGAAAGAATAGGAAATACAAGGTCAGATACCAATTTAAGAAAACTAGCACGTAAGAAATGAAAAAATGAAAGTTCCCTATATGTCCTATAGTCTATCAATGATGCGTATGGACATCTACGTACCAATCCGCAAGACTCTACTAAACATTGCTTTTATACTCGTGAGACCGATGAATTTAGAGCTCTGATACCAACTTGTCATGAACTTTATGGCACCTACACTACCCTCCCCTGGTAGGCGGACCATCCCTAAAATCGTTTACTCAGTTATGAAGTGAAAAGTGAAATCAAACAATGAATTATTACTTAAATAGTCTTGCCATATATAATAAGTCATAGGAAGTGCAGGAATTATCAAATTATTACAAACCCAATACTTGGTCTATACTTGTACAAGAGCATCTACATTATTAATACAAAGTCTGAAGTGTAACAACTGTGTTGGAAAATAAAAAAAGAATAAGATAGTAATAAAGAAAGAGATCCATGGTTGTTGATGGAATGGTGTGGCTCACCCTGAAGTCTCCAAGCTATAGCCTCTGAGGTCAACCACGAGGCCCATAGCTAGAAGAGGGAGTTGTATTTGCATCCAAATAAAGATACAACAAGTGTAGTATGAGTGCACAACGTACCCCCATAGGCATCATAGGTTGACAATGACAGAAAATATGTAACACATATAAAGATTGAGTCTACTTCACAAATAACTCTCAAATTGACTTACTTCTTGTCTAACACAAACCTCTATAGAATATGGATAATCTGATAGGTACAAATCACATAAGGTATATGAATGATAATGTATGAAATGTATGAATGCAGTGCACAATTCATTAACTTGGTAAATACATGCTACGGTACATTTCCCAATAGTTATAACCCATAGGGAACTCGCGAGGTACATATAATGGTCACAACCATCCGGTATGATCCCTCTGACTGGTAGAGCATCATATCATAGCAAATCATCTCGTATCAAATCATCTCATATCAGTTCATTTACCTTTCTCTCCAGTCTCATCTAACCAACATCATATCATAAAAAGATGCATATTAGTCACAGTATTTGTATGAACGAATGTATGCATGTGATAAGTAAAACGGTTATCATGGAAGCATATGATAAATGATCGTGTACATAAGAGAATAATAATGAAGTGCCTTAATACCATCAGTTTCACAATGATTCCAAATATTAATCTTTCAATATATAAAAGACATAGAGTGATGAGATAAGTCAATTTACACACCAAGTATAAGTTCAATCACGGGTATCATATCCCACATAACAGCTGTCAATACTAACCTAAGTGGAATTATCACCACAACAGGATACACCGGTACCCACCCAAGTGCCCATCGCAGATACTAAGGTGGGACCCCCATCAAGCCCAATACCCTTCAATTATTATAAGTTATACATGCTTTCTATTAAAGACTATTAAATAAATCATAACCTACCTCAATGCCGAGCGGGTGCCACAAACACTCACACCAAATCTTTAACCTTCCGAAGCACTTTCAAATGATCGTAGTATAGATATTATAGATTCCATGTTAACATACAAATCTAAAGACACCCATAAAGTCATGGCTTCTAAAAATCTAAAATGAAATGCAAAAGCGGCCCACGACACATGAAGGCAAAATCAGAAATTTAGTTTAGAAACATTTTGCCCATAGTTTGAATAATCATATTCTTAAGGTTGATGGAAAACTAAACACAATTCATCCTTCAATTTTACTATTTAGCAAAAACAACCCAACTATTGAAGAATCTTAAATCTCATATGAAAATCATGGATTGAAATTAGAAATTGAAGCCTAGAAATAGTTTTTCTATGGATTACACAATCTAAATCTAAAGAATCAACATGTAAAGCCTAAATCTTGGCACTAATTTCATGAAAGTACCATTTTAGAAAGTTGGGTTAAAACCCTAGACTTTTATACAAATGAACGTGATTCTAATATACACATAATGGAAGGAAACATAATTAAACAAGGAATTTAAAGTAAGAAACTTACCCCCAATATAAAATAGTCGAATCTCCTTTGAATCTCCAAAAAATCAAGCTTTAGAAATAAAGTATTTAAAAAATGAGGTCTAAGAATCGAACTTGGGATTTTAAGGTTATGATTTCAGTATTGCCGCTTCTGCGGACTATTTCTAAAAGAAGTGGCCTCACATCTACGGAAAAATGGCCGCAGGAGCAGTCTCCACTTATCAAACAAAAGGGCGCATAAGCGGTCAAGGTCCATAGTTGTAGCCTCATACCTTCGCTAAAGGTTCCGTAGAAACGGCCCTCCCCTACCTCACAAACTCTCTCATCTGCGAACCAACCTTCGCAGAAGAGATTTCGCAGGTGCGGAAACAATTCCACAGGGGCGGTTACACAAAAAATAATAGTTAAGTTTTTAGAGAATTCCCAATCCAACACCTGAAACTCATCCGAGACCTCCCGGATACAAACCAAATATGCTACCTAAGTACAAATGAAGATACGGACTTGATCGCGCACTTAAAATACCAATCATACATTCTTACGACTCATTTTTTCACAAATTATCCCTAACTTTCCTAAAATTTGCATTTAGAAAAACAAGGACACTAAACACATCTGAAGGCCTCATGAAGCGAACCAAAGACTTGACTAAGTCATAAATGACATTCCAGACCTAATGGAAATTATGAAACTAAGAAACGGACATGTTTACTCAAAAGTCAACTTTTAGTCAGCTCTTTCCATTTCAAACATAAGAAACTTCTAACTTTAGATTTTTCCTTCCAAAACCTATAAAATTTACCTTGTCGAATGTGTCACCCATCCCCGCAAGTCATAAATATTGATAAGAACCTACGGGAAGGGTAATTTGGTCAAAATAGGGTGATAAGCCTAAAACTACCGAACAGGTTTTTACAGTTTGTTTTCCACATTTCATATACAGAACACTCACTTAGCCCTTATCCAAGACATACCAAATGGGTGCGGATGATCAGATAGGGGAATCATTACACATAGTATGCCCAATCGACGTTTTTTTTACGCCCCGTAGCTCTGTTGTCACATAGTCCAAGATCCGATCATCGAATTTATAATCCTTTGTCACATATTCAATACCTATCTGTGTTGTCTCGCTGTTAATCACAATATCATCATATATTTCCACCAAGGCATTACAAAAATATACATTCATAATGACATCTGGTGGATCATAGTATTGAGGATAATCTATGTTATGACTCTATATCAGCGCCATTATTTCAATAATGTGCTTCACAAAAAAGAAATTATTCCTATCACTAAATATATGCATCAAATATTGTGTTTAGATGACTAATAGGAAGTTAACTTACAACATTTGCTAACCAAAAGCTAGGTCTGTTGAGGTACTTGAACCATCTCCAGTCCATGTTCACGGTGTAACGATTATGCTCTTTCTCTGACCTACTGCTGATCCATTTAGGGTAAGCTTGCTTCTTCTCAATGTCAACAAGTTTGTAGATATCAATCTTCTTCACATTTTGATATGATAGTCCCTCAAGTATTTTCTCATCTATATCTCATTTTTTCACATTACTTTTCCCACGCTGATCTAGTCTTTGAAGAATGGTAGCATTTATCGCTCGAATACTTCCCACCTCTTTTAGCACCTTATTTAAGGTAAGTGAATCATAGACACAATTACTATAAGTGCATGTAGGCCTTTAGCTACCAAGACCTCCTGCTGATATGCCCTCTACATCAACAGAACCAAATGCACCAACTTCATCTCCTAAACCTCCACCAAAAACATCGGTATCACCACCTATAACTCTAGCATCTTCTGCCCTTGTTATTGTCGTAGACCCTTCTAATTCTTTTCTCAACCTATTTATTCTTTTTCTGGAAAATCCTTGCCAAGTAGAATAAAGTCCCTCATCAAAGGTTGATATGTCTCTCACTGAGTAGGGACAAGGAAATTATACACCTCCATCTGCAGCCAACATAAAAGAAATGTGTTAACGAGTATAAAAACAAACCAAACCACTAAAATGCATCAAAATGGACAAATTAGCTTGAATCTGTATGGTGACTTATACAAGAGTCAAATGGATCAACTTGTTTCCATAGAGACATAGTTTTTCTCTATATTGAAAATTACAATCATTACATCACTAACTTGCCAATTCAAATACAAAAAAAAGGAACAAGAAAATAGGTAAAAGTCTTACCATGAATGCATATGAGAAATCGAGAAAATTATAACGGTATTCCCTATTGCCAGTATCTTTATTCAGTACTAGTGCCTTCATATCCTTTTACAGGGTATCCACTAGAAACTCAAAGCTTTTTCTGCCCCATGGATAATTCTAAAAAAAATCTAAATCATCATCCATCTTTATCATGTCATGGTCAATGTCCTTGTTGTTGGCGCGATAAATGATTATGGTATGAACATAGTAGATCAAGTTCATCTTAAGCTTCTCTATTGAATTTAGTTTTGAAAACCTTATTCTCATGAGAAGATCTACTACTTGTAAGCTTGTCATTTTACCAAGGACGTTTTTTAGAAGTTCAACAGCACTAGGACGATTCAGGACAACATCTTCCTCCTATCGGGACGGTTCAGCAGAGCAACGAAGTCTAGTCACGATAGCAAATTTGTTTAAGCCGAAACAAATTAGCTTGTCATAGACAATGAACCATACCTCATACTTCTTGTCAGATTTCATTATTCTACGGATGAGAAGATTGTGAACTAGTTCTCCGTTGAAGTCCAATCTTTGCTCATTTCCAAGAAAGGACCAAAGCTCTCTTTGGAATCAGGAATAATATTCTTTTCCAATTGTTGACACCTAATTTTTACCCTCCAATAATTTTATTTAATTATTCAAGGTTCCTGAGTCGCAGAATATACTTTTTACGAAGCAAAAATAATTTTATAAAAATTATCTTGGAAATATTTTGTTACTTCATTTGAAAAAATATCATCCAATATATTTATTGTATATCATGTTTTATTCTCACATTTATAAGATATAATTATCAATTTCAATTGATTAAATTCAAAATTTGAATTCATAAATAAATTACTCCATCAAAATTGGGAAACTTGTTGAATAGGACAATTAATTTGCATCTTAATTTTATGTCATTTTAAATTTTATTGAAAAGGTTTTACATTTTCACTAAAATTAAATTGATTTTCATTTTTAATTAGTATCAAAATTGGTCTTAAATTGAAGCAATTTACCTGATTTGGTCATAATTAAAAGTTTTTGGTTAATTGCTCATTTAAATCATAGCCGCATTTGCAAAAATGACAAACCCTTATCCATCATATTTAAAATTGCAATTGGGCCTCCCTTTTATTTTTAAATTGGGTTGAGCTCAGCCTAAAATGGACCGCAACCCAACCGAAATCTGCTTATTACGCAAAAATTACCCCTCTTTCCATTTTTCATTTCGCGATGGAACCCTAGATTTTGCCTTCATCTCTCTCCTTTGCGATGTTGCCGGAAGTGGAAAAATCACAGAGGTACTATGCTTTTGTTGGTTCTTGTGTGGTCGAAGAAGGCAAGAGCATTATATGCTCTCCTCTCTCAACACTCCATGCCACCATACCACCACCCCTCTTGTCCATTTGTGAATTCAAATATGGCATTTCTATTGGTTTACATTGGATTAGGAGGGAGATTTCCACCCGAATCCACCTATCCCACATCGGATCCTACGGAGTTTACTAGGATTTGTGGGGCTCTATAAATTGAAACACAACCCTCATTTTTTCATGATGGAGAACAATCCCAAAATTTGAAATTCTCGGGATTTTTTAATATCTAAGAGACATTATTCTATAATATTGACTAGCTTTAAGTAATTTGGGATCAAAACCCTTTGGTGGAACCCTAACCTCTTGAAATTAGTCTTTTTTTCTAAAATCATTTCATTTTGTGTATGCGCGATCGATTTGTGTCCACCTAGTGTTGACACTTGTGATTCTAAGTAGTACATTGTCATGTAATAGAAATGATCAAACACTAGTTGACTTTAATTGCGGTGATTATGTTAGTAAATTGTGTGAGCTTGACATGCTAACAACTAGTGTTACTATTTGTGTAGATCAATTAGCTTGTAATGATAATCCACTAATTAAAGGAGTTTGTGATGTGTTCTATGAACCTAATGTAGTGATGATCTTTACCTAGTTGATGATGTGAAAGAATGTGACTATGACACACCACCCTTGTTTGATGCATATGAAGATGAGTCTCTTGATTTTACCTTATTGACAATCGATGAGACTCGAGATTTTGATAGTGTTGTGCTCCATGTAAAGAGTTATGACAATGATCCTTTTGAGACTAAAGTTACATGCCTTGTCTCTCAACCCTTAGTTGATTATTCTATCCTTTAGGATAATGCTTTACTTGATAATGACATGAGTATTGATAGTGAGTTGCATGGTTAAATGTCTTGTGGTATGTAAGACGTAGCCAAATTTTTGGGATACAAAGTCTATGGGAACCCACTATGGGATTATGAACCTTCCCCTTGTGATGGGACTCTCCTCTTATGGGTATATAACATGTTCGTTGCAAAAGACTGTTGTAGAAAAGAGGGTGGCACTTACTTGCATATTGACAATTATTCTTGTGTGTCCCAACTTATAGTAGTATGTTTGATATTGTCCTTGAATCTAATAGTGAGTCTACATTTAAAGACACCTTAGATGAAGTTATTTTGTGTGATACCTTTCTCTACTATCTATTTGCATTTGATGATGCTCGTACTTGTGTGGGAAGCATATCTTATGTTGGGAAGGGCTTAAAGGAAGTTCATCATTGTGATGTTGAAATTATTAATTCATTTATTTTATCCCCATTGCATGATACATGGAGTAACCAAACTCTTAATGCTTCATGTGGAAAATTGTTGTTCCTAACAATTATCGATGTTTGGTTATATCACAAGTTTGTGCATCCTTGGCATATTGGTTGTATTTATTCTTAAACTAACCCTCATGCTTTGTGGCCATTGTTGTTGTATTTCCTTCTTATGGTCTTGAAAGATTTGGATTCGAGGACGAATCCTTTTCAAGAAGGAGAGGATGATACGATCCTAGGAAGCTCGAGGGCGATTATGAGTGCTAGGATTATAGGTGTGTCTCGACCTCAAACCAATGATGGTCCATGGAGAATATTCACATTATTGGAGTCACTACCGGGAGTCTCAAGTGTGTATCTTTACTACACACTCCTTGATGATGGAGATAGAACCTTTGGAGGCCATTGAAGACCCACATGATGATCAAGCTATGGGAGATAGCGTGGAAGATGATGGCTAGTGATGCAAAGAGGCTATGGGAGATAGCGTGGAAGATGGTGTCTAGCTATGCAAAGAGGTCATCCTATAAATACAAGCCTCTCACCCCTTAAGAAGACCACCAAACAAGGCCCTTATTTAACTAATGGTATTATTGTAATAACTAGCTTAGTCTTCTTTAGCTTTTTGGTATGAATATTATACTTGGTCATTTTATTAGTTAGTTTTTGGATGATGAAATAATACTCTTGAAGAGTGATTAGTTTGATAGCTTAATTTAGTGTAACTGTAGTGATTAGGATAGTTCATCATTGGTGGATTCCATTATTGGTTATTACACCTTTATCCATTGATTTCATCCATTGATTTCATCCATTGATTTCATATTAGGATTGCTCATTTGTGGATTCAAATTTGTGACTCTAATTGAATTTTAATTCGATCTTGAATAAGCCTTTGTCACGCCCCAAAACTCACCCTAGATGCAATAGGCATCCGATGCTCAGGAACCACATCGGAAGAACCTTATAAGTTAGATAATTACTAATCTCTTATTAATAGTCTTTCATAATTTAATTAAGTCATAAATAGCTAAATGAAATTATGCCCATACAGCAGAAGTCTAATATAAATAATTAGTAGTGAACGTGGCAAATGCCCCAACAAGTCATACGAGACTTCAACAATCTACCCAGAAATCTAAAAACTATATATGGAGCTTCTAAGAGACATAAATGATACTTTAACTTTGGAACGCAGCCCGAAAACTGAAATAATAAAACTAGATAGATGGGGTGTCCCACGAACAAGGATGCAAGCTTACTAATAAGTCTGAAAAGCATCAAGTTCTCCTACTCCGTACGCGTACCACGAACCTGCTCTTCTTCATTACCAAACATACCATCAAAAACAACGATGGTATGCCTGAGCACTGGGTACTCAGTGAGTGTCTCAGGGACAATAGTTAATAGAAAAATATATATGTAATAAGTATAATTGAAAAGAAATATTGAGAAATAGTTCAAACAAATGATAACATCTCATGAATTTCCATTATAAGTCAACGATGAAGAAATAATCACTTTGAATTCTGAAGTCATTCTCGTTACCTTAAGTTATCTTTAAAAAAACGTTAGAAATCACCAAAGATAGAGTAAGTCAGTAACCTTAGTAAAATCACCTGTAAAAGCCAATCCCTTGATTTAATTCATTATTGATTTTATTGTCTTAGTCATTTCTTTTTTCTATTATCTCCCAATTTCTTCACCTCTCATCTTTGATTTCTAATCTATCTTTTGTTTCTGTGTTTTTTTGTTTGAATCCTCTTATTCCCGAGTCAGAGATTATCATTAATGATACAAATTGAATTGGAATAAACGCAGAATTAAATAACACAAGGTAATATAGATTTGATAGAAGAAATGAATGAAATCAAGTAATTGATCTCAAACCAAGGGAGACGAGACTTGAACTCATGCTTGAATTATCAATTTGGACACATTCAAAAGAGGTTCAATTAAAAAGCATAAGGACTAATCCTACACTAATCTGTGCACTCACTAGGTACTCTAGCCTAACTCTAGATATTAGAGAATCACTCTCAATAAATATTTAATAAAGATCCAAAAACTCCAATGATAAGATCCGACTTGCGAATAAGCGGATTCAAACAACAAAATGTGAAAACAAAAGATATATTAGAAATCAAATATGAGAAGTGAAGAAATTGGGATGAGAATAGAAGAAAGAAAAGACTAAAACAATGAAATCAACATTGAATTAATCCAAGGGAGAAGAGTTAATTGAAATTAAATTAGAGACACAAATTTGAATCCACAAATGAGCAACTCTAATATGAAATCAATGGATAAAGGTTCAATAACCAACAAGGGAATCCACCAATGATGAACTATTCTAATCACTACAATTACACTAAATTAAGCTATCAAACTAATCACTCTTCAAGAGTATTCTTTCATCATCCAAAAATTGTAACATCTCGTACCCTTGGGAAAAGGTTTAACCCGTACAATGGAATGTAATGGAACTAATATAAGGGGTACTTGAAGCACGTATTCAAAACATTATATAAGGAATTTGGGAATACTTCCTTCATGAAAGTTGTAGCTCTTTGCAATACCTTTCCAACGGTACATGGTAGAGGTAAATTGGACACCCATATGAAATGTTATGCATGATTTACCAAACATTTTCGGCTCAATCATAATAAGACTGGCGATGGGCGCCCGCCTTAGGCATGGCCACGCCGCGCCAGGCTTTTTTCAGGAAAGGCTCAAATTTTTCCAAGTTTTAAATATCTCTAAATCCTTGAGACTTCTCCCACTTCGTTCAAAAACCCTTGGCAGTCATTTTCCTCTCCTCTAAACCTCCCACAACAAGGTCAGTTCGCTCCTAACGATTCCTTAGTAATTCTAGCATTAAATCATGATTAGTAACACTATCCTTTAACTAAAACATAGGATTAACAACGAAATCCTTCGCAAGTAATTCAAGCTAGGGTTTGGAGCATTCTTCATCAGAAAAACAACATAGTTTGTTGCTAGAAGCGATTACAGGTATGTAAGGCTATATCTCTACGTGTGGGAACACCTTTAATCATCCCCACACCTCGTTCATCAAGATTACTACAAATTACTTCAGAATTTGAGATTATGCCCTAGTTCATGAAAAGACCAGAACGTCTATCTTTAAGATTATAACTTCATAGTTGTTCATAATTATCACTTTGATTGTTGTGAACTCATTACATATTCTTTATAGACTCATGTTTGTTATTCCATGAGTCTCAGTCTCAGACTATAAAAATATTGTACAGAAAGACTACTCTAATATCCATGAATAGTTAATGAATCAGTATCCATATCATATAGAAGTAGTCAGAACTTTATATCAGACCTTTGGTATGGATTCATGTTCAGTATCTCATATTAGTATAATTCAGTATTCCAGTATCACGTATTACAATATGAATTCTCAGTTCCTTATTGTAAATTGTTTAAGTTGAACACTTGTATTTGGGCCCAAGAACAGATATGTAATTAGGCCCAAGGCCACAATTTATGTATACGTATATTTGGGCCCAAGACCACTGATTTGTGCACATATATTAGACCTAAGGCCACAATTTATTATTTCAGATATGTACTAGTGCAATTCAATTGTACTAATGTCTCTTTGCCTGGGGCCTGCATCTTGAGATGTAGGTCACAATTTACAGGTTGACAATTCAGCTCGCTAGGTTCCGGTATCAGCTGATTTAGCGAGCCCCGGTCTTTCTGGGTGTTATCTTATTTACAGTCATTAGCTATTTCAGACAGTCGGATATGCTAGGGGCCTTGTCCCGGTAATATACAGTACTTCATTATTCTTAGTCTTTATAGACTAGAACATCAGTCAGTCAGTACTTACCAGGCCTGTGTGTTAGCCATATCGGCTACATTCATATACTTCAGACTTATTCCGCACTTTGATTTATATCATTCAGAATTACAATATATCATCATGTGTAAGTTTATTTTCCACATTCAGTGTGTTATGCTATCACATGTTGGTTCAGCCAACCAGTTGGTTCACTCGGTCATATGTAGTCAGGCACCGAGTGTAGTGTTACATTCAGGCCCAGGTTTAGGACGTGACAAAGCTTGATATCAGAGCATTAGGTTCAAGTGTCCTAGTGAGTCTATAAATCCGTGTCTAGTAGAGTCCTACTTATGGGTGTGAAGCGCGCCACACTTATAATTGGGAGGCTATAGGGCATTTAGAGATAGTTAGAAATAACCTTATTATTCACTTTAGAATAGCACCGGATGATGAGGGAGTTAGAAATAACCTTATTCTTCACTTTAGTATTCAGAGAAGAATAAGAGAATATGGTGTTAGCAGGTGGTTAACAAAAGAATAGTAAGTTTTGAGTAGATACAATGCATTAGCAATTTCAGCAAAGTTAGTAGAGGTAAGATTTGATTTCCTTAGTAAGACAAACACTAGTAAGTGGATGACAGTTTGAATACATCCGAATGTGTGTTAGAAACCAAGGGTTTCAGTTAAATTCAAGGTATGGTAATAAGTGGAAGAAGAAATCAGCTAAACCGTAAGAGAGCAAACTACAAAAGAATAACCTTTAAGAGTTATCGAAAAGGGGTTTCTCTAAGGTTGACAGTGTGAGCAGTGTTAAGTCATTAAGATTATGTATGATAGTTGTGAATACATTAGCCATCCGTTTATGTAAGTAATTCAGTTTTCCTGGTAAGAAATATTACTCAAAAGTGAGACAAAAGATGAGTCGGCAGTGACGTAAAGTGCAAAGGAATTACATAAGGTAAGAAAAGTTGTTCGGATCCCAAGAAAAGAGAAGAATCCGCAAGTATAAGACCTTAACCTTTGTTCTAAGGTGGAGATGTGTAAGTTATCAGTAAGTCTAGTTGGACATTTGAAATCCAAATAGTTAGCATGGGATATGAAGAAACTCAGTTCAGTAATTAGGGCAAATTGATATAATCGCCACAAAGAATGTGCCTAGCGTGTGTAGGAAATAGGAAGTGAGTAGAATGATCGTCGAGCTTAGTTATTATTGGTAAAGCGATCACAGAAAATTTATAAGGTCATGCCCGAATATGTGTCACAAGGGCGGTGCCATTGAACGAGACTCTAATTTTCAAGGTGCAGGTCAAAGACCTAGCGTACATCGGTACTAGGGGTATTTCAGGTAACCTCTCAGAAAGAAATCATGTACATGGAGTTTAGCTCATGTTGAGGTATCCAAGAGAATCGTAGCGAGAGAAGTTCATTGTATGGAAAACCTAGGAGTCTGACTCTTGGACTCCGAAAATGGTGGCGTTATTGTTTAGAGTATGGCTAAATCCTTCTTAGTAGTTGAAGTGAATGAGAAACAGTTTGGTGATCCCTACTTATTGCAGCTAAAATAGGGGATTCATAAACACAAGACGATGGCTTTTGAACAAGAGGGTGATGGTACTTTGAAATACAGACACAGACTATTGCATTCCCAACATAGATAGGCTTAGAGACCGGATTACGTCTGAAGCCTACAATTCCAGGTATTTCACCCAGGTTCCACAAAGATGTATCATGATATTAAGGAGATTTATTGGTGGAACGATATGAAAAAGAACATAGCAGATTCCATGGCAAAGTGTCTGAATTATCAACAGATGAAAGTCGAGCACCAGAAGCCCGTTGGTTTAGCACCGAATGCAGATAGTCCTAAGTGGAAAATGATAAACATAGACTTTTACCAAGCTACCTCACTCATTTATAAAGCATGATTCGATTTGGGTATTGCAGAGCGACTTACTAAGACAGCACACCCTTTCCAGTGAGGACCAGAAGACTACGCCAAGTAGCATACTCAGGAAATTGTAAAATTTCATGGGACTTCAGTGTCCATTATTTCATATCAAGGTGTCCAGTTCACAACAAACTTTTGGAAGTCCTTTCAGAAAGGATAGGGTACCAAGGTAAGTCTCAGTACCACTTTTCATCCATAGACAGATTTTCAGGCAGGGCACACTACCCAGATGCTCGAAGATATGTTGAGAGCATATTTCCTAGACTTTAAAGGTAATTGGGATGATCATTTGCCTCTCATTGAGTTTGTTAAGGTTATAGATATCATGCCAGTATCAAGATGGAACCGTTTGAAGCCTTGTATATGAGGAGATGTAGATCACCTATTGATTGGTTTAAAGTTAGCAAAACATAATTGCTAAGGCCATACTTGATCCATCAGGCTATGGGAAAAGGGATAACTTCAATCAGGAGCCTTTGAAAATGACTAAGTGTCATCTGAAGTCCTATTCAGATGTGCGACGCACAGATTCAGAGTTTCCCGTTAATGATAGGGTGTTTCTTGAAAGTTTTGTGTATGAAAGGCGACAAGCGATTTGAGAAGAAAGGGAAGCTTAGTCACATATATATCAGACCATACCGGATGCTACGAAGGATCAGTCAAGTGTCTTATGAGTTAGAATTACCACCGGAGTTAGTCTCTGTACACTCAGTATCGTGTTATAACATTCACATTTCTAGGATACAGATATTCATGTCAGTTCAGTTCTCAGATACTCATGTCAGTTCAGAACTCAGATATTTATGCCAACTTAGTAATCAGACATTGATGTCAGTTCAATATTTATCCATTTCAGTATCCCTTAAGTTCAGTATTCACGTATTCATTTAGTTCAATATCCATGTGTTCATGTCAGACCAGTATTTATGACAGATAGTATTCACGTATTCATGCCAGCTCATTATTCATGTTAGTCACGTCCATGTTTTAGTTACCACATTATGTCATGTCATGCGTATTATGATTCCCTGTGAGGCTTGTGTTGTGATTTGGTTAGCTGGTAGGTGTTTGAAAAAATTGGGATAGTCCTATTTACAGAGGAAACCCTGCCAATTTTTTTGTAAAATTCCAGAGTTAGTCATACTCCTAACCATGAACCATCATTCGAGGA
Organism: Anisodus acutangulus; assembly: GCA_029783415.1. Taxonomy (NCBI): domain Eukaryota; kingdom Viridiplantae; phylum Streptophyta; class Magnoliopsida; order Solanales; family Solanaceae; genus Anisodus; species Anisodus acutangulus. The sequence continues at coordinate 30,554,066 of CM056495.1, forward strand.
CGAATTCTCCCAATGGGAAGATATTGTAACACCTCGTACATTCGGGCTAAGGTTTGACCCATACAATGGAGCATAATGGAACTAATGTGAGAAGTATAGGAAGTGTTTTGAAGACTAATAAAGTTATAAAAAGAGTCTTTGGGCGAAGTATAGTCGGAAGCTACTCTATGTACCATATTTTTAAGTGAGTTTACATAAGGCCTCACTTCAAGCTAGTAATTGGAAATTTCTATAAGGAATTTTAGACTACTTCATTCATGCAAGTTGTAGCTCTTTGAAATACGTCTCCAACGGTATATGGTGGAGGTCAAAAGGACACCCGTATGAAAAGGTATTCATGATTTACCAAACATCATCGGCTCAGTCAAAATAAGCCTGACGTTGGGCGCCCGCCTTGGGCATGGCCGCGCTGCGCCAGGCCTATTTTCCGGCAAGACGCGAATTTTTCCAAGTTTTAAATATCTCTAACTCTTTGAGACTTCTCTCACTTCGTTCAAAACACCTTGGCAACCGTTTTCCTCTCCTCTCAACCTCCCATAATAAGATAAGTTCGCTCCTAACGATTCCTTAGTAATTCTAGCATTAAATCATAATTAGTAACACTATCCTCTAACTAAAATATAAGATTAACAATAAAATCCTTGCAAGTAATTCAAGATAGGGTTTGAAGCGTTCTTCGTTAGAAAAACAACATAGTTCATTGCCATGAGCGATTACATGTATGTGACGCTAACTCTCTACGTGTGGAAATGTCTTTAGTCATCCCCACGCCTCGTTCATCAAGATTACTACGAATTACTTCAGAATTTGAGATTATGCCCTAGTTCATGAAAAGACCAGAATGTCTATCTTTAAGATTATAACTTCGTAGTTGTTCATAATTATCACTTTGATTGTTGTGAACTCATTACGTATTCTTTATAGACTCAAGTTTGATATTCCATGAGTCTCAATCTCAGACTATAAAAATGTTGTACAGAAAGACTACTCTAATATCCATGAATAGTTCATGAATCCAAATCCCATATCATATAGAAGTAGTTAGTACTTTATATCAGACCTTAAGTATGAATTCATGTTCAGTATCTCATATTAGTATAATTCAGTATTCCAGTATCACATATTACATTATAAATTCTCAGTTCCTTATTGTAAATTGTTTATGTTGAACACTTGTATTTGGGCCCAAGGCCAGATATGTATTAAGGCCCAAGGCCACAATTTATGTATACGTATACTTGGGTCCAAGACCACTGATTTGTGCACATATATTAGGCCTAAGGCCACAATTTATTATTTCAGATTAAACAAATGATTCTCCATTTCAGAACAGGAAGTATCCATATACTTTCTTTTTTTTCACTTCAGTTATCAGTTCAGATTTAGTTTCAGTCTCAGTTTCAGTACATTATCTATTTATTGATTTGGGTTGCCCTTTCCTGAGCACCCCACAACTATTTATTCTTTCAGTTAATTTTACATACTATTGCAATTCAAATGTACTAACGTCCCTTTTCCCGGAGTTGCATCTCGTGATGTCGGTCACGATTTACAAGTTGACGACTCAACTCGCTAGATTTCAGTATCAGCTAATTTAGTGAGCCCCGGTCTTTCGGGGTGTTATCTTATGTACAGTCATTAGTTGTTTCAAACAGTCAGGTACATCGGGGGACCTTGTCCCGGTAACAGTCAGTACTTCATTATTCCCGATGCAGGACATGAATAATCTAAGCCTAATGCTGGACGTGGACGACGATTATACGTCAAGAGGTGGCACTGTGGGTAAAGAGGTAGAAGTAACTATAGATTCTTTATAAATCGGCATGAGTAAAACTGGTAGCACTGAGGATGGAGATGTACAAGTAATAGTAAATTCCTCAAAAGTTAGTATAGGTAAGACCTCAAATATGTCAGAATGATCAGAAGAAGATGTAAAGTAAGGTCGAGACTCAAAGAATGTGCATCTGTTAACATAAGGTACCGATGAAGATCATAAGAGTAGCAACGATACCACTTTTGAACCCAAGAATAACCAAAAGAAGATACATTTGAGAGCATGGGGGGCTAATTTATCTTTCCCAGGGGTTACGTTATGAACAAAGCATGTGTTCCCAAAGATGCGAGAAGGAAGAGAGTATAGAGGTGACTGAAGAAACACTATTGAATAAGGAATTTGATTCTGAATGGAAGATGATGGATCTTATTAATTAAATAGCAAGATATGAGAACTGCATCGCCCCAAAAATACAGCGGAACATGAGGTTGAACGAGAAGAGTGTGAGCAGTCTCAATGAGGTGCCTATTATTCTTCTCTGCTACACCATTCTGCTGAAGAGTGTATGGACAAGATGTCTGATGAATAATTCCTTGATGAGTCATAAATTGTTGAACTGGGAGGATAAATATTTTAAGGCATTATCACTCTGAAACATATGAATAGAGACACTAAATTGATTTTGTATTTCAGCACAAAAACTCTGGAATATAAAAAATAACTCATAACGATAATTTATTAAGAAAATCCAAGTACATCTTGAATAATCATCAATGAAACTAACAAAATTACGAAATCCTTTTGAACTGAATCTACTAGGACCGCAAATATCATAATGGACTAAGGAAAAAATATACTCTCCACAACTCTCAACACTACGTGAAAAGTAGTGCGAGTGTGTTTCAGCACAAAAACTTTGGAATACAAAAAATAACTCATAACGATAATTTATTAAGAGAATCCAAGTACATTTTGAATAATCATCAATGAAACTAACAAAATAACGAAATCCTAAGGTTGAACTGAATCTACTAAGACCGCAAATATCATAATGGACTAAGGAAAAATATACTCTCCACGACTCTCAACACTACGTAGAAAGGAAGTGCGAGTGTGTTTCCCAAGTTAACACGTCTAACAATCTAATTTGGACAGACTAGACAAACTAGGCATGATCTTTTGTAGCTTGAACAGACTCGGATGTCCCAATCGCTTGTGGTATTGTCTGAAGGATCTGTAACCAGACCTGCTATGGAGGAACCAGAAGTAGAGGTAAGGTAGTAGAGGCCTTGTGATTTATATTCTATGTCAATCATTTGTCTCGTACCACGGTCATGCATAATAAACGAATCATCAAGAAATATTATGGTATAATTTAAGGCACGAGTCAAACGACTGACCAATGCAAGATTAAAAGGATAACCAGGGACATAAAGAATAAAGTTTAGAGTGACAGGGGATATGGGATTAGCTTGTCCAACTCCTTTTACTTTTATTTGAATGTCATTGGCTGAAGTAACAGCGGGAAGAGACGGTGAATAATCAATAATCGACAAAAGTGATTTATATCACCAGAAATATAATTAGAAGAGCCAGAGTCTACAACCCATGATCCAAGGGTATTAGGATGTGCGACTGGGGATACTTGTGGAGATGTCTGATTACTTGCTCGATACTGAAGGTACTCATCATATTCTTCTTCGGATAAATAAACCCGTTAATTACTTGTAGTAGCAATCTGAGCAACATGCGCATTTTTGGGTGGTCGACCATTCAGAGAATAGCATACTTCACGAGTATGTCCAAACTTATTACAATAACTATACTTAGGTTGAGATCTGTATACTTTACGAGTGTGTACATGGCTATTAAAATAACTACACTTAGGTCGAGATCTTCCAAATCGACTTCCTCCTTGTTGATTGTTCAAAGACAATGATGTTCGGTTTCTGGATCTCCTAATTAAGAATTCTAAAGTAATCATATGACTTGAATTTCCCATTCTCGTATTTTTAGAGTTAAATATATCAAAATCGAAAGACATGTATATGACTGAAAATTGCAAAGTGGATTTGGAAGGGTTTGCACACTCTTCAGATGTTTGATAGCCTTTCAAATAGTCAAAAATATCTGCTGAAATAGTGAAGAAGACCAAGAAAAGCAATTGTAATGCCGAAAAATCATTGTTTCGACGACTAGAGAATAACAAAAGCTCTATGGGTCAATCGGAATTTCCGGACGATCTCAATAGAAAAAGATTTGCTCGACAAACTGACCGGAGACTTCTTGAAGCCGCGAAAACTAAAAGAGTCGCCAAAAAACTCACCAAAAAAACTGTGATCGGTATTCAAATAAAAATTGTATGGGTGAGCTCCGAATGAAGAAGTGAGTCCCCTGAAAAAAGAAAGCTGCTGCAAAAGTGATAGGAAACAGCTGCACGCGCCTGCATGTGATACTGACTCACCGACGCCATTGGAACTTCAAAAAGTGTGTGAGGGTTATTTTCTGGCGCGGTTGACTGGGGTTTTCTCGCGTAAATAGAATCTACATTGTGGTGGTGTCGGATTTTGCATAACACTTACCGGAAGAGAAGTGACGCAGAACAGTTGCCGAAATTGAGGCACAGAACTGTGATGATATTTTCTGAATGTTTCTCACCAATGCTCTGATATCATGTGAGAAATTATGGGAGAAAAATATTATTGAATTGTGTATCTACAGCATTAGATTGATTTCTATTTATAGGCACTATATCCCAATCCTTTTCCATGTAGGCTTTTCATATTCTAACAAAAACATTCATCTCTTAAAATTTTAACTTATTTAAGCTAACATGTCCAAACACAACTCAATTTTTATATATTATTTTTCAACTTTCTTTCAAATACTACTTTTTCCCGATATCACATTTTATGTCCAAACGCCTACTAAAGTAGCGTCATGATATAGACAAAAGTAAGTACTCTTTTTCAATTTCAAACTCTTATTTCAACTTCAATCAAACATTATTCAAACAACATTTATATTTAAACATGAATCTCACTTGAAAAAAAGATTGAAGTTTTGCAAGTGAAACTTGAAATAAAGAATTTGAAATTTGAAATACTCAAACTTCAAATTCTCTACTTCAGGTTGTAATGAATCAAACCCATGACCAAACACTAATCTTTTAGAAGATATTTGAACTTGGTCAATGATTTTCTTGGGATTATAACTGAAACTTGGGATTACCTTGGTTTGCTGATTTTATGAATACAACACATTTCAACAATATACTCAGTATAGTGCCACAAGTGAGGTCGGAAAAAGGTGAAGTGCATTCGACCTTATCTCCACCTTTGTAGGGTAGAGAAATTATTTTCGATAGATCCTAATCTCAAGAATAACACAAGTTTCCGATGCAAAAAAAAAAGAGAAAAAAGGACTTGAAGCTACGGCTTGATAGCGCAAAGTAAACATAAAAACCAACTCACTAAACTTCTATAGAAAATCACTCGGTTCCACTGTGATACTAATTAATGCGCCTATTCAATAACAGCAACGATTAAGCAAAAAATTAGCCAGTATTAAGAAAGCACCAACAGAGTCAACCAGATTTAGGCAACAGTGACGTATATATGTCAAGCTTCCGGTTACATTAGCAAGTTTTGAATTTACACAAACTTCAGGCATGCTTTGCAAGGATAGCATCAGCAACACCTTGAGCTATAGGGTGATAACAATCACAAGCCTCTGTGAATACCCTTCTAGCGAAAACTTTTTCTTCATCCTTCCCGGCACCTTGTACGAGTGCAGTATAGAGTGGACGAAGATACTTCATCCTACCAACTTCTTTCAGAGTTTTCTCTACCACACCATAGTAATCTCTGCACCTAGCTGAAATGGCAAGCTGAAGAAAACCTACTCGGACTTCATAGTCTTTTGATTCTGAGAGATGGTAGCGAGCATCTAAAGCTGTGACCTGAAAATAGCATAGATGACTTGAACAACAATTTTCCAATTCATAACAGTGGCATTAAGAGCATAAACAGGTATCTTTCAAGGAATTATTTAAAAGGAAAAAATGGAAAGAAGCAAGGTGTATGCCCTATTTGGTGTGAAGTTGATGCCTTGCAGGACTAAATTTTCTTACTGTATTAGAAATATAATCACGATTTACAGAAAAAATAATTAGAAGGATGAAAACATTAATGATAATACTTAAAGGGAACAGAGCAACTTAAATAGGGGAAGAAAACAATAACAAAGAACAGAGATTGAGCATTGACAACATTGTCATCGACTTGAAAACATCCATTTCTGCAATAGCTACCACCAGCTTCGCCGATAGAGTAGATGCCATCAAAAGAAAGGAGAAAGATTCAGGCTCCGCAGATTAGGGCTTCATCATTGATTTGCTCTTTTCTTTAAATATAGAAATTAAGCAAGACAAACGAATGGGCTTAAAATGATACAATTACCCACAGTAATTAGAATTTTAAGGGAAAAAGGGACTAAAAGATCAACTCCCAGAAGCCATACCAAAATCACAACCTACAAACCTATGGCCTATAGTCCAATGAATAGGAGAGGACAACGGTTATATAGGGATCTCCACAACTGCTCTCTCAAACAACAGTTGGGGAGGAAAATAAGGTGTTTCCTGCGAGTGGAATAATGCCCATTAAGGCCCTTATAATGTCAGGCTCATTAAGAAGCATGCAAACCTTTTGTCAACTAAATCAAGGGGACATGTACAAATGCACACGCCTGCCACACACGTTCACACTGATATGGCAAATGCATTAGCAGACATTTGAATTGATTTGCCAGCAGCTTAAAATTGTAGAAACAAATTTTACTGGGAAACTAATATGGACTGCCGTCAAGCACTAACTCCAACATGGGCTGATTCATCATATTACAGATCCACAGATGAAAAACAACTTTTTACAATAGCAGGAACATGTATAGACAAGGCATATGCAGGATTTATATATGCACTACAATAGCAGGAACATGTATAGACAAGGCATATGCAGGATTTATATATGCACGTGTGTTCCTCAAAGATGCAGAATCCCATGAATATTCATCAGCTAATAATTGAAGAAAGAATATTCTCCTGCACTTCAATTATTTGGTAGAAATATTTCATACAGAAAAGAGTTAAAAATGCCCATAACATGTTAAAAATGATTCGAATTTACCCTCGTTCCATCTATGACCACAACTACCCTTAACTTTAATTTTGGGTTAAAAATGCCCCTCCACCTAGTGAACCCCAATTGCCCTTAATATTAATTTTGGATTATATTCTTTCTTTTGCATAGCTCCTTTTTTAATCTTTTCTCCTGTAATATGATTTTTTGCTACTATAAAACGTCAAACGAGCAATTTTTGATTATTTATATTCAATATTATTGATCTCTCGAGTAACACAGGGCAAGAAAAAATGGTGAAAGCATGATCATGACATAGACCTAATGTTAATTCAATCAAATTATGAAAATGGAAGTCTAAGTGGTCAACATATGCATAGAATCAGAATAGCCAACTGACAGGCTACAAGAAGCTAATTTTAAGACGATTTAAAAAACAAATCTACCGTTCCAATGTAATAATTTATCAGTAAAACGATCACAATTTTATGTAGTGTTACAAGTTCGAATTCAAAAAGTCACTAATATTCACTTAGATCTTCTATAGTCTCATGTGAACTATGCAAAATAAAAATACAACCCGAAATTCATGTTAAGCGCAATTGGGGTCCAATAGGTTGAAGGAGGGGCATTTTTAACCCAAAAATTAACGTTAAGGGCAATTGTGATCCAATAGGTGGAAGGTTGGAAAATTTGAACCATTTTCAATACATTAGGGGCATTATTAACCCTTTCTGTATTTCATATTGTTCAATGAGATTAAGCACTAATAAGTAGTATAGTACTGTAGTTAATCAGGAATACCTACAAAAGAAAGCGTAAATAAGGAAAAGGCATTCACCTAATTTTTGGAATAAGAACAAAACAAGAGACAGGTAGACAATAATTAGCAAATTTACTTTGGGAAACTTCTCAGATATGGCCAATTACTACCTGAGATGCTTCGACAGATTTAGGCAGGTTCTCGAGGTAAAGCTCCCATTCCTGTCCCTTCCAGTCAGCAACTTCATCCTCTCTTGGCATCCTACCTAGCTTGAACTCATTAGCGAGTGAAACAATCTTTGAATAGATGTTAGAAACTGGTTCCATGGCATCTGGAGGGATCCCTGTGCCCTCGGTCCAAAGTTTCAAATCAATCTCATTTTCTATTCCAGGGACATTAGCTTTAAGGAAATTGAGAAACATATCGGTATCAATAGATTGAAACTTGAAAGTAGCAATATACTTCTTCAGAAAGTCATCAAAAGCAGGCCGTCCAATCTGAACAAGGAAAGTGGATGAAAAGTTACATTACGTTCATAGAAAGAAAAAAGTAATACCAGTTGGTCTAGCAACCTGTCTCTCTATGCGCCATAAAAACTGGAAGCCTTTTTCATATGGAACTTGAGAATACACATCATCTGGGTCAACGCCTGCCTGATTTGTCCTTAGCTTTGTGAACTCCATGTTGTCCTTGAATCTCTCCATTTCCTCAACAAGTCCCCTCCAACCAATTCCAATATTTAAAGCAGCTATGTCCTCCCCTTGCACAGCCTCAACAATTCTTCTCTCTGCATATGTTGTAAAACCCTGCAAACAGATGATATCACTCTACCTATTTACATATGTTACTTGTTAAAGAAAGAACAATCTATCATCTTACATGCTTCAACACAAGCTAGCAGCCAAGAGTTTATACAAACATCAGATGTCATTTGACTCATTTCTTTCATGGTCCTTATAATCATATCACATTTCACAGTCTACAGTTAATATAAAACAACATTTCTATGTGTTTCTCCACTACCTACACAAGAAGAAGCCAACTCCCACCATCTGCAAGCCATTCCAGAAACAAGCTAATAAATCATCATACAGAGAAAGCAAGAAAAGCAAGGATGTCAAGTTAATTGCACCATTCCAAATCTTGGAAGAAGATGCTCCAAAACAGTGCTTTAGAACGCAATAGTTCTAGGTGGAAGAATTCAATATTTTGACAACGAAAATTTGCGTGATTTTCTAAGATCGCCAAATGATCTCAGAGGCCAAGTCGTTCTAAACATGCTTGATATGTATGCTTACTCCGGCTAACACCGTTCCCCACGTGGGTGTTTATGGAGACATTCTTACGGGACAAATACTATATGAAAATTTGAGGCCCGACTTTATATACCCCTAGTGAGGAACTCAAAGTTCCAAGGAATTTTAAAGGCAACAGGGAAAAAATACTAAACCACTTCTTTGCTTCTAAGGCTCTTTTCCTTTTATGTAGAGCCACAAGTTCTCTTCAGAACTTGATAAACAAGAGAACCTCCAATCACAAGCCAGAAACTTGGACGAAAACAGGAAACTAACAGCAGATCTTTGATCCGAGCCTAGATAAACAATGAATGCTGACCAGAGCTCAAAAATGAAAGAGATCAACAGTGGACTGGGGGAACCTTCAAGCCCGGTCTTAAGCATTCTCCATTTCAACATCCAATATCGATTTTTTTCGGAGATTCATTCTGTTATGGCTTTTAGAATAATATTTGTGATGCAGAGAGAAAAGGAAAGAGTGGAGAGAACCATGTACAGAAAAATACAGGCTGAGTTTACCGAAAGATACCACCTACAAGAGTTCTAGTTGTTGGATTATGTGTTTCTAGGCAACGCAGTAAGGCGTAGAAGACAAAGTTTAGGACCAGAACACTAGCGCGTGGATAACATAACATGGGCGTATAACATACATGGGCGCCCAACACTGTAAAACACAATAACAAGAATAAGTCTTGCTCTGATACCATGTGAAAAAATGATTTAAGGCCTAGCTCAACCCAAATAGCGGATGACATGAGGATTATCCAAGACCATATAAGGAGATAACAACTCATTACCTTAACCACCGTGGAACAATCTAACATACCTTATCCTACACGCCCAAGCTTGGTTAACTAGAGCATGGATAGCATAACATGAGAGCCCAACGTCGGGTCAACTAAGAATAGGGATAGATCTGACTCTCACATTAAGAAAATGGACCTTGGGGCTAACTCCGAGAGGTAGTTGATGAAGGGAGGATTATCCAATACAATGTAAGGAGACAAAACCCAACCACTCAAAAAATGCGGCAGACTTAACATAAACTATAGAAGATGACTTTTATTTCAGTTTTTAGATCTTGTGAAGACAAAGAAATATTGGAAAGCTGGTAGGGAGAAAGAATATAGGAAAACCTCTTATTGAGTAGAGAGTTCGATATAGAGGGTTGAGAGTTCTTTCTTATTTCTTTTATACCTTTGGTGTAAAATACTAAAATGTAAACACCAATGGTTTCACTTTTGGAAGGCTTGAACACATTATCCAGTTTTTATAGGGCAAACCACTAGTTGAATGGAAAAATTATGATACTTGAATTACAACATGTCTTTGTTGAAGAATTACAACAAAGACATGATGCACTACTGTAGTCATCTTTCTGTGCAGAAGATCCATCATCCTGGACCATCATGTTAAACTGGAAAAAAAAATGTAATACCCACACACTATCATCTAACCCTTCCAGGAGTTCTCCTTCCACTATGTTAAACTCTCAAAATTATAATTTATCTCACCAAACTCTAAGAAATCCACAAAATACAAGTTTAGCAACTAAGTTGTATTATACCTTACTCTAGAGAACAACATGCTTTAAACTAACCAACCATCCTAGTTGTATGCAGATATGTCAGACAATACGAAGCATCAAATACAAACCAGGAGAGTTCATTAAGTTACCAGACTATGGAAAAATAAACAAAACAAGAAACAGAAGAATATACATGATAATAAGTGCCAGTATGTCAGTCAAATCATGAGATATGGACCATAATCACAAAAGGATGCTAAATGTTTATGTTATCTCAAGTATATAACTCAATAATGTATAATACCTCATTCAACCAAAAGTGATCGTTGTTTTTGTTTGTGATCAAATTCCCTGTCCAGCTATGAGCAAGCTCGTGAGCTACCACCTGCGCTCCACTGGCGTCCCCCTTGATCACAGTGGGTGTCAAGAATACCATCCTCGGATTCTCCATTCCGCCATAAGGGAAACTGGGAGGCAACACCAAAAGATCAAATCTTTCCCAATCATAAGGTCCAAAAAGCCTCTCCCCAACCAGAATCATCTCTTCCGTACCAGCGAACTCTCTAGCAGCAGAATCCAAGACCTCAGGAACACCCTCAGCATACACCTTAGTCCTGGGTCCCACCTCCCTGGACCCCAACTCCCCCACTGCAAATGCAAATAAATATGGGGGTATAGGCTGTTCCATCACAAACTCCTCCACCACCCTATCATCCCCACACCACACTGAATCCTCACAAACCCCTTGCGCCTCAGACGGCAGCGGGGCCCGCCTCTCCACGTGTCTAGCAGCCATAACAGCCGATAACTGGCGCGGGATGTTCAGTTTCGCTGCGTACTTGACACGCGCAACGGGTGTATCCTGACAAGGAAAGATAGAACGGGCGTGAATAGACTGACATTGGGTGTACACGAAAGGGTGAGTCTTGTTGAAAGTTTGAGGAGGGGAAAGCCATTGAACGGCAGAACTTGAAGGGCTAGTTTTGGAGAGAATCAAGACTTGGGTTTGGTTAGAAAGGGAAATAGTGAGTGATTGTCCAAGAATTGGGTCTAGTTGAGAAAGGGAGAAAGGTAGCGGGGAAAGGGAAAGTGGGTCGATCACAGAGGAGACAGAGAGTGAGCGAGTGTCGAGAGTGAGGGGTCCAGTGTAAGGGGTGGGAAGGGAGAGAAGAGTGGCAGAGGAGATGGTGGAAGATGGAAAGTCGAAGTAGAAAGTGAGGGAGATATGGGTGGTGAGTGGGTGTGTTGAATCAGTGAAGGAGTGTGGATCAACGGGTGCCATGGAAATTGACCACTGATGAAGATTTTGTAACAAGGTCGGAGAGTACGATGATGGAAGAAGAGGGAATTCGTAGCGTACGACGTTGTTTTAGAGGGTTTTGCAGAGGAAAAATGGTACGCAGGAAAGGATATCGACTCCTCTTATAATAAAAACTTCCAGAAACGCATGAACTAAACTTTAGGAGCCCGTTTGGTTGTACATGTTACCAAAGTTTTCTGCACAATATATACATTAGTTTAAGTCACGGGCGAATCTAAGTGCAACAATTTGGCCATGGAGCTGTTTTTATCCGATTAAATTTGATATATTATATGTATAATTTTTAAAATATATTTAATATAATCTGAAGAAATCCATAATTAAAAAAGATTGAGCATTTTATGCCAAATAGAAGATGAAATAAGAATATGATATTAATAATATATATAAAAATTAAAATAGAAGATTAACAAAAAGAATACTTTTTAGATTTCATTTCTTCTTTTTCCTAAAAAATATCTAAACGAAATAATTCACATTCTATAATCGATCCATTACTAATCTCAACATTATAGTTCATGCATATTAATTACAAATTCTTGCATTGTTAGTCCCTACATTATAATTCTTACATAACTTGTATTTCAACTCATATACAACAACAACAATATATCCAGTGTAGTCTCACAAGTGGGGTTTGAGGAGGATAGGATGCACGCAGACCTTATCCCTACCTGTGTGGGATAGAGAGGTTGTTTCCGATAGATCCTTGGCTCGAAATAAAAGTCAATAATGTGAAGCATGGATCAATAAAATATGACTACAAGATAGCAAGATAAAAAAATAAATGAGGCAACAGATAGTAATATACATTGAAGAAAAGAAAACACGTGATTACTAGCTACTACTAATAAGGAGACCACTCGTCTACCTACTAACCTTCTAGCATAATCCTCGACCTCCACATCTTTCTATCTAGGATCATATTCTCAGTAAGTTGAAGTTGTGTCATTTTCCTGCCTAATCACCTCTCTCTAGTTCTTTTTCGGCCTACCTCTACCTCTCCTAACTTATGTTATAGCAAACCTCTCACACCTCCTTACTGGTGCATCCACACACATCCTCTTCACATATCCGAACCATCTCATTCTCGATTCCCTCATCTTGTCCGCCGCAGGGGCCACTTCCACCTTGCCCCGTTTAACTTTATTCCTAATCATATCCCTTCTAGTATGCCCACACATCCTTCTGAGTATCCTCATCTCTGATACACTCATCTTTTGAACGTGTGTGTTCTTGATTGGCCAGTATTCTGCCACATACAACAAGGTTGGTCTAACCACTACTCTATAGAATTTACCTTTCAGCCTTAGCAACACATTTTTACCACACATTACCTCAGATGCTAGCCTTTATTTCACCCATCCCACTCCAATATGATAATCACATCATCATCAATCTCCCCCTATCCTTGTATTATGGAACCAAGATAATTGAAACTACCCTTCTTGGATCGGACTTGTGCATCGATCTTCACTTCCACCTCTTCCTCATACATCACGTCACTACATTTGCACTCTTGATACTATGTCTTAGTCTTGCTTAACCTGAAACCTTTAGAGTCTAAGGTATGTCCCCAAACTTCCAGCCTATCATTAACTCAATCGCATGTCTTGTCGATTAGTATTACGTCATCTGCGAATAACATATACCACGATACCTTTCCTTGAATATGTCATGTCAATTCCTCCATCACTAATGCAAATAGGAATGGGCTAAAGGTCGATCCTTGGTTGTCACGCCCGAACCATGGTCTGGGCGAAATACGGAGTTCGGTGTCTGACTGCATGTGACCGAGCGAACCACATGGCTTGCGGAATTAACATGGGCATCAAAACATGCAATAGTAATGATTAAAAACTGAATATTTGAAATATAATCTGAAAATATATAGTGAAAATAGTCTGAAATATTAATCATCTTACGTGACATGCTAACTAGTATATGAAACCTCTGAAATATGAGTCTGACTGCAAAATTGTTTCACCAGGACAAGGCACTGCATACTTTTACTGTAAAGCATAACATGAAAATAACTAAATTGACATCCCGAGTGAAATGGGGCTTACCAATAGCTAATACCGATGAAATCCTTATGAGTAGATCCGTTATCTTGAAACTCAGTACCTGCACCATGAGGTGCAGGACCTGAGCAAAAAGGGACGTAAGTATATTTGAATTGTACTGTATGTAAAGCAACTGAAAGAATAAGCAGGCACATGAAATAATAGGGACTGAAACTGTAACTTGAGCATGAACATGTATAATATCTAACATGAATATAATATAAAACATGAAAAATCATTTTTTAAGTCAGAGAGCTTTAGTATAACCGACATGAAACCATCACGCTAAAATGTGATGTCTGATCTCTGTCCGATCAGCTAAGCCATCTTGTACCTTACCGGGGTATGAGATATGAACATGACACAAATGGATTTAATAACCCGCTGAGAGTAACATGAAGGAAACATCCTAACTAGGCTGAGTGATCTTTATCCTACATTGACATACGTAGTTTCATGTATTAAACCTTTTTGGTAATCTGTGCAACTCCCAAAACATGAACATGAATATATATTTGGCTTGTAAGCCTATGAATTTCATAAACATGACTTGGAAACATGGTTTGTGAGAATAATTTAGCATGTAAGTAGATACATAATATAACTTGTATGAAATATAAAAACATGTATAATTTTATAGATTGAGTAATAATAATTCATGACTTGTATTTAAGAACCCATGGAATTCAAAACATATGTTCATAGATTGCGGACAGGTTCATGACAATCATAACGATATATCATGAATACAATTAACAAAAATATGATATAAGCATGGTATATAGTTGTACATGTATATAGGGTCATCATGAATTAGATCAAAACCCTCGGTCTAAGGAAATTCATGTTTCATGGATTAAAAGCAGTGTGGGAAAGAACAATGATGTTCCCACACGTGGATAGAAGCTCTACATACCTTATTCTCTCCTAATTTTGTAATAAAAATCTGAACTTGATGAATAAGTCCCAAAGTCTGAACTTTAATCCCTTAAGTTGGGTTTTCTTGAAAACCCTAGGTTAAGAATCACCTTTCTTTCCCATGCCCGAGATGGCCTTATAGGTAGCAGCCTCCCACTGAGATGGCCTTATGGGTAGCAGCCTCCTACAGAGATGGCCTTGTGGTCAACTTCTATTCTGTTTGTTGGAAGGTTCGTCCGGATCTCTTCCCGGGTCAACCCACTCAATATCCGAGAGAGGGTAGGCTTTTGGCTGATATCGCTTAGGACGTGAGTATACTTGATTAGAATCGCGTGGAAATACATGAAAATGACTTACCATAAGCTATGGGGATGATGGGAGGAGAAGAACTTCGTGCTAGAGCTTGGGGGAATGAAGAGTGAAAAATGTGAATATATATTGTTCAATCATCGGGGATTCTATGGCTGTATTGTACGGTCCGCACAATTTCTATGGTGTGGGGTACTGTCCGTACATAATTTTACGGTCCGAATAATTTGACCATCATCAGGTTGCAAAATCCAGTGATTATCAAAAGTTGGGGGCCTTCCTACAGTCAAAAGATACGGTCCATATATTTTTATACGATCCGTATAAGTTGGGTGTACAACACTGTTTACTGGTCTGAATGGAGTTTTTGACTTCTCGCTTCCCGCCTTGGTTTTCTAAACTCCTGAATCATGAACAAGGCTTAGTTTGAAGGTATGAGGTGTTACAATATCTCCCCCTTGGGATCATTCTTCCTCGAATGATGGGTCATGGTTAGGAATGAGACTCGACATCACATAAGTACATGAATGCTAGAAAACATGACATGGAACATAGGAATGAATGAGTCGAATAGTTCTTTTGATGAGGCTTAAGATGTCTAGATGCATAAGATATAACCTTACCATGCTGCATTAGAACACATTCGAAACCAATTCATGACTCATCACTATACACTACGAACTCATCGGTTCCTTCGGGCAATGTTAACACTGGAGCAGAAGTCGGTCTCATTTTTAACTCCTCAAAACTACGGTCACAGGCATCTGACCATTGAAATTTGACTTTCTTCTAAGTTAATCTAATCAATGGAGCTGCAATAGAGGAAAAACCCTCTTTGAAGCACCTGTAATAGCCTGTCAGACCCAAGAAACTCCTTATCTCAAAGGCTGAGGTGGGTCTGGGCCAATTCTTTAGTGCCTCGATTTTCTAAAAATATATCTTCACATCTTTTCCAGAAATGACGTGGCCTAGAAACGCCACTGATTTTCAGACCAAAATTCACACATGGAAATTTTTACGTAAAGTTAGCGATCCTGGAGTGTCTGCAACACTATTTTGAGATATTTTTCATGATAAGCCTTACTATGGGAATAGATTAGGATATTATCAATAAAGATAATGAAGAAAAGGTCAAGATAAGGCTTGAAGACTCTGTTCATAAGATCCATGAAAGCAGCTGGTGCATTTGTTAATCCAAACGACATGACATAAAATTTGAAATGACCATAGCGAGTTCTGAATGCGGTTTTCGGAATGTCAACTTCCTTAACCTTAAGTTGATGGTACCCTGATCTGAGATAAATCTTAAAATAACATTGGGCACCCTGAAGTTGATTGAATAAGTCATCAATTCTGGGGGAAGAGGATATTTGTTATTAATGGTGACCTTGTTCAACTATCGGTAGTCAATGCACATGCGCAAAGATCCATTCTTCTTTTGAACAAACAAGACTGGTGCACTCCAAGGTGAGACCCTTGGCCTAATAAATTCCTTATCCAGGAGAACTTTCAATTAGGTCTTTAATGATTTTAACTCTGTTAGAGCCATTATATTTGGCGGAATAGATATCGGCTTAGTGCCGGAAAGTAGATTAATTCCAAAGTCAACATCCCTATCGGGAGGAACTCTGGGAAGGTCTTCGGCAAAGACTTCTAGAAACTCACTGACAACTGGTACGGACTGAAGAGTTGAGGTTTGGATATATGTATCCCTAACCCGAACTATATGGTAAATCTACCCCTTAGATATCATCTTTCTGCTTTAAGATAGGAAATAAACCTACCTATGAGTGCTAATGCATCACCCTTCCACTCTATGATTGGTTCACCAGAAAATTCAAAACTTATAATTCTGGTTCTACATCCTACTGTGGCATAACACGAAGACAACCAATTCATGCCCATGATTACATTAAAGTCTACCATTTCTAACTCTACTAGGTTGGCTACTGTAATGCGGTGATAGAATCTAACTAGACAACCCCTATACACCCGTCTAGCTATAGTCTACCATGCAAATTTTCTGGCTCTATCCCAGATTTCTTAGCAATAAATGGGATTGCATAAGATAAGGTGGATCTTGGATCCACAAGGACATAAAGGTCAAAAGTGAAAACGGTTAGTATACCCGTAACAACATATGTATGGGTCTCTAATGCATACAAACGATTTGGAGCTCCGCTTGTGTTACTTGTCTTAGCTACACCACGCCCTAATTTGTCTTGAGAATTATGAGGAGCTGCTGAATTTTTGGACTGAGCAATGTTACCTCATGTACCCTGCCTCACTGACGGACAATGTCTCTGAAAGTGACCTCGTTGACCACATCATAACAGATATCCATACCCATGCAACATTCCCTTGCATGCCTCTTTCCACACTTACTGCAACCCGAGTTATTATATTTCTGACCCACACTAGCATGAGACTATGAACTTGTTGCCCAGAAATTATGTCTCTTCTTATCATTCCTAAACTTTGGGACTTTGGCACTGGCTGAAGATGGAGCGGGTCCTAATGACCTGTTTTAAAGAATAGCTTACCTCCACCTCCCCCATGACTAAGTGACCTGTAGACTTAACTTTTTTATTGGATTCCCTGTCTTTCTCTATAACGCTTCATCTTTCTTCATTCTGCTCTTATTACTTTGTACAAACGAAACCATCTTGGTAATAGTCATTTCTTTGTTCTGAGCAAAAATTTTAGCAGCATCGAACAAATGAGGGTCAAGACCCCACATGAAATGCCTAACTCTGGCCTTCATATCTGGAACTATGTGCGGAGCATACTTAGCCAAATAAAGAAAGTGGAGGTAGTACTCCTACACACTCCTACCATTCTGTTGAGCTTCTCGAATTCGAATGTCTTTACCTTCGAAGTATCTGCAAATTCATTCCGAGTTGCAGGAGACACATCTTCCCCTTGGGACTGTTCCCATAACTCATACCAAATATTAGCAACATCTTACAACTTATAAACTCCCAACTATGCTGCTTCTAACTCAATAGCATACATAACACGAAAAATCTTCTGAAGCCCCTCAATGAAATTATGTGGATCTTCTGTCTTACTAGACCCTTAAACACCGGAGGCTCCATTTGCAAAAATTCCCGGGTCCTGGAACTGGATGGCTCTCCATTAGACCCTGTACTTGGAGTCGTTCCCTAACATTGAGCTTGTGTATCCACAATCTGGGTGAACAACTGAATATCTCCCCTAACATCTGTGCTAGTGGAACTGGGCGGCGAAACTATAGTACGAACCTCTGCAGGTCATCTAGTAGCAGGTGGGGGTACTGTACCTACGTTGGCTCCCTAAGCTTAAGTGTCCTCCTCCTGAGCAGCATTGTCAGCAACTCTCTGGATAGTAGCTGAAGTCATTTTGGTGTACTTTCTTTTCACAAGCATTTTCTAAAATACACAATTCGTACGAGTTAGAAGGATGCCCTGAATGTATAGCTCTAACTACATGATCTAGAGTATGAAAGAAGTGAGATAATCCTAGATATCTTGGGGGTCAATTTTTACATGTGTGGCGCACACACACACATAAAAAAAACCACTGGACAGGATTTCATAGACTCCTTAAGACACTTGAACCTAAGCTCTGATACCAAGCTTAGTCACGCCCCGAACCATGGCCTGGGCGAAATACGACACTCGGTGCCAGACTGCATGTGACCGAGCGAACCACATGTACTTGCTGAATTAACATGGGCATCAAAACATGCAATAGTAATAATTTAAAACATGCAAACTGAATACTAAAAGATAATCTAAAAAAATATATAGCAGAAATAACCTGAAATCATAATAAGTCTGAAATATTAATTATTTGACGTGAGATGCTAACTAGTCTATGAAACCTCTAAAACGTGAGTCTGACTGCAAAACTATTTTACCAGGAAAAGACTCTGACATACATTTACTGTAAAGCATGACATGAAAATAACTAAACTGACATCCCGAGTGAAATGAGGCTCACTAATAGTTGATACCAATGAAATCTTAATGAGCAGATTTGTCGTATTGAAACTAAGTACCTGCACCTTAAAGTGCAGGCCCCGGGCAAAAGGGGACGTAAGTACATTTGAATTGTATTATATGTAAAGCAACTGAAAGAATAAGCATGCACATGAAATAATAGGAACTGAAACTGTAACCTGAGCATGTGCATGTATAATATCTGACATGAATATAATATAAAACATGATAAATTATTTTAAGTGGTTGAAATTTAGTATAACCAATATGAAACCACTACGCTAGAATGTGGTGTCTGATCTCTGCACGATCAGCTAAGACATCTTGTACCTTGCCGGGGTACGAGACATGAACATGACATAAATGGATTTAATAACCTACTGAGAGTAACATGAATAAATCATCCTAACTGGGTGGAGCGATCCTTATCCTATTATCACACCCTAACCTTGGGAGGTGTGGCCAGCACCCGATGCCCTAATGCTCAAGCGTACCACTTATGATTCATGTAGCATACTTAACAATACAGGGGCCGACAATCCCTTGATGAATGATTACCTGATCAAATGACACGACCACCTGCACGCAGAACAAACCCAACAAACATATATACAACAAGGCCACCAAGGTCACACAAAACTACTATATATAATATGACTATCTACAAGCTTCTAAGGAGTACGTCAATAATATATGGTCGGGACAGGGCCACGCAATACCCAACTATGTACATAGACGCAACTACCATACCTATCAGCTCACTACACAGCTCTGGAAAAAAAGAGTGAGACACTCTTCAGCTGAGTCGAGACACCTACTGTGAGGGATCGTCTGTATCTCTATCTGTACCTGAAGGCATTAAACGCAGTGCCCCAGGAGGGGACATCAGTACGAAAAAATGTACTGAATATGTAAGGCATAAGTAAACGTAAGTAAGAGCATCAATGGATAAAGGAAACTAAAAGCAACAACTTATAACTCAGAAGTGTCACTGAGGACCATATTGTACATAAATGGAATATAATCGTGTATATATAACACCGTATGCCTCTGTGGGCAATATCAATAGTATCATATCTGTATAAGTTGTGTATATAACACTATAAACCATGGGCCTCTGTGGGCAATATAAATATGTACTACATATACAAAAAGACCATTTAAAGACCATGTAATAACCTTTTGTGCTCGTCGGAGTGACGTAAGGTCGTTACACCTCCGATTATCATTATGAAACTTACATCATCAACATACATTTCAGCAAGACCAATAATCAGTACTATGAATCAAAAAATATACTTTTTTGGATTAATCAACATGAGTTTCCTACTTTCACTAAGAATAGAGTCATCTTGAATATCGTTCGTTTGCGTTTTATTGGAATCATGCCAAAATAATGAAAGAAGTTCCTTAACATACATGCATCTCTTAGTTTACAATGTTTCACGAACCCTCAGATTCTTTATGAGCGATTATCCACACAATATAGAGTTTTTGGATTAGTATACGATTGATAAACTAAGAATTGATTTGCTAAAACAATTCGATGAAAACTTAGAGTGCATACTTCTCTAGTTATGGTGTTTCATGTCTACCATCCTTGCTATCTATTCTCCTTTAACATAACACCAATAACATCAATAACAAACACAATAAGCACAACAATAAGATCAACACCAACGACCACAACAACAACAACAAGGTATACTCCATGATTTCTAGCACCATGTCATTCAATTTTCTATTACTTGCTTTAATCAACCCTTTCTCTTCTTCACACTCACTTGTTTACTTATTTGCTATAACACTACTAATATGATAATCTTGTGGCCCTCCAGTCAGTGTCTTGACTCCAGTCCATTCCAGCGTATATCCCATTATCTTTCTTTCTCAATTATGTAGATAAATTGACCTCTCAACAGCGCTCATTCACTGCTATTAATTTACTTTTGTCAAAACATGACCCTACTATTCGTATAACTTTTAAAGCCCGCTCCTCCCCTCTGTGACAAATCTTATCGTACCTTTATATGTTAACTTGTATCTTCCAGAGACTTCTCCAATTTATATTCATAGTTGTGCTGAATCATATACCAACTCCCTAACTATTCTTCGCCCCTTGCCTTGCTCGGAGTGTCTCTGTAGAATACTCTATATCTTCTATAATCCCCTTACTCTAATTAGTCTTAATCCTCAAACATTTAAGATTCCTCTGTGCACCAATCCCACAATCATAACCCTTTCTTGATGATATCTTCCACATTCTAACCTCGTTACTTACCTTTCATACCTGAGTATGTGTTGTAACCTACTTAAACGAATCGGGGACTGTCCACTTAACTCTTTTTGCACCTTCGACCAATAGTTTATTAGCTACCATAAGCATCATAGTGGAGAAACTAGGCACTACATTCATTAAGACGTTAGTACATATCTATGTTGCATCGATCCAACGAGATAGTAGTGTAACCTTGATCATACTCCAGATATACGAGCTTCACCTTGATTCCTGACTTTATACTTATGTCCTAATTACATCAAAATGCTTTATATTCTCATTAATACGACCCAATATTTAAATTTTGGGACCATGACATATTTGTTTAGAAGAAAGTTCACATTACACCAGGGCTCGACACTGCATCCCCCTTTACTATATTGATCTTTATGTCTAAGTAACAGATACACTCGCTTATTGGGGTCCTCCTCATCATACCAGTTACAAATTCCCGTTCTCACACAACGTTTGTCGACATACCCCTAACTGCATTGATAGCGCCATGCTCGGGACAGCTTCACTTTTCACACTAGTACTACTTTGACATACTTACACAGCGGTTTAGCCTGGGCTTACCTGAAAACTCTTGATCACGCTCAAGTCATCGCACCATCATAGTCTGTTTTATCCTACTACCACCCAACAGTCTTCTGTAGCCTTAACTATTCTAGCCTTCTTAGTCCCCCCTCATAACTTCACTTATATCATTCTCACACATGTAAACGGTTGTAGTGCCTTAGGCTCCTTAAGCTACAAATTCCTTAACCCTCCAAGAATTTTTACCACATATCTAGAGCCTTTGATAATACCTTTGATAATACCAGGCCTGTAAAGCAACTGACTGCATCAACGCTTACGCCATTTGCTAGTATCCAAAATCAGCGGAAGTTGGTGGATCTAGTGATTTTGATGATGTTATAGCTTTCCTAAGTTCTTTTTAGTACTGATTGCGGCCTCGGATGGGTCAATCTTTGATAAATGGTACATATTCAGTAACCTCCTCCTAACCCTTTCTTAATATTTCGACCAGCTATAGTCCTTTTGTATACATACGTTTTCGCATAACCTATGTTAACGCATACGTTGGACTTAATTTCCTATGGCTCAGCTTAATCGCACGATCTAGATTACTTAAAGAAGATAATCATCCTACATGTCCTATAGCCTCATGTTTATAAGTGTGGCGCGCTACACACGCATAAACAAGACTCTACTAGACACGGCTTGTAGACATCCCTAGGACTGACCTGCTCTGATATCAAGTTTGTCACACCTCAACCTTGGGAGGTGTGGCTGGCACCCGATGTCCTAAGGCCCGAGCGTACCACTCATAATACATGTAGCATACTCAATAATACAAGGGTCGACAAGGATTCTGATGAATGATTACCTAATCAAATGACACGACCACGTCCACGCAGAAAAGGCCCAACAGACATATATACAACAAGGCCGACAATACCACATAAGACTACTATATATAAGACGAATGTCCACAAGCCTCTAAGGAGTACGTCAATAATATTTGGTCGGTACAGGGCCCCTCCATACCTAACTATGTGCATAGATGTGACTAACATACCTATCATATCACTACACAGATCTTGAAGAAAGGAGCGAGACATTTTTCAGCTGAGTCGAGACACCTACTGAGAGGGATCATCTGTGTCCCTATATGTACCTGCGGGCATGAAACACAGTGTCCAAGAGGGACGTCAGTACAAAAAATATATTGAATATTTAAGGCATAAGTAAACGTAAGTAAGAGCATCAATGAGTAAAGGAAACTGAAAGCAACAACATGTAACTCAGAAGTGTCACTGAGGTCCATATTGTACATAAAATGGAATATAATCGCATATATATAACATCGTAGGCCTCTGTGGGAAATATCATCAGTATCATATATATATATAAGGTGCGTATATAATATTGTAGGCCTTTATGGGTAATATCATCAGTATCATATCTGTATAAGTTGTGCATATAACTCCATAAAACCATAAGCCTATGTAGGCAATGTAAATATGTACTACATATACATAAAGACCATTTAAAGATCATGTAATAACCTTTTGATCTTGTCGGAGTGATGTAAGGTAGGTACACCTTTGATTATCATTAAGGAACTTACATCATCAACATACATTTCAACAAGATCAAGAATCAGTACCATGAATCAAAAAATACCCTTTTTGGATCAATCAACATGAGCTTCCTACTTTCACTAAGAATAGAGTCATCTTAATATCATTCGTTCGTGTACGTTTTATTGGAATCATGCCAAAAGAATGAAAGAAAGTGCCTTAACATACCTGCGTCGCTTAGTTTACAACGTCTCACGAACCCACGGATGCTTTACGAGCGATTATCTACACAATATAGAGTTTTTATATTAAGATACGATTGATAAACTAAGAATCTATTTGCTAAAATAATTTGACGAACACTTAGAGTGGATACTTCTCTAGTTATGGTGTTTCATAGCTACCAACCTTGCTATCTATTCTCCTTTAACACAATATTAATAACATCTACACCAACGACCACAACAACAACAACAAGGTATACTTCATGATTTCTAGCACCATGTCTTTTAATTTCAAACCACGATCATCCCCAGGTTTACTCAAAAACTATCCAAGATTCATAGAAACTCTTTCATGGAGTTTTAGTTTAACTACCATAAGTTTCTCTTATCCATAATCTCAACAAGGCTATGAGATGTTTATAGATCATTAAGAGCATCAATATCGTACCTCAACTCAGGCAAAAAAACTTGTAGCATCAACTCTTCTCCAAGCTTCAAGAAGATCCTTCACTCCATCATACTACCAAGGATATTACCAAGCTCTTGATGATTATCTATGGATCATCAATATCTTACCTTATTTAAGTTGGGTATACAACGTTGATTACTGGTCTGAATGAAGTTCTTGACTTCTCACTTTCCGCCTTGGTTTTCTAAACTCCTGAATCATGAACAAGGTTTAGCTTGAAGGTATGAGGTGTTACAATATCTCTCACTTGGGATCATTCATCATCGAATGATGGGTCATGATTAAGAATGAGACTGGACATGCATGAGTACATGAATGTTAGGAAACATGACATGGAACATTGGGACTGAATGACATGGTTACATGAAAACATGAACATGGGGGCATGCGACATGAGTAATGAATACATGAATGTGAAACATGGGACATGAATACGCACGGGACATGGCATGAATACTGAAGGTATTTACCTTGTATGCTTTCTGCTTGATCCTCAAATAAGTACGGATATCTGGACTTCATGTCTTCTTCGGCTTCCCATGTAGCCTCCTCGACTTTATGACTTCTCCACAACACTTTCAATGAGGCACTTTTCCTCAACACTTTCACTGAGGCAACTTCCTTAGTTCTCAACTTGCGAACCTGACGATCCAAAATAGACACAGGGACCTCTTCATAGGTTAGGTCATCATTAACTATGATGAATTCGGTAGGAACAACCAGCGATGGGTCTCCAACACACTTCCTCAACATAGATACATTAAACATTGGGTGCACAATAATTAGATCTTATGGCAACTCAAGCTCATAAGCCACTTGGCCAATCCTTCACAGGATCATGTACGGTCTGATATATCTGGGACTGGGTTTCCCTTTCTTGCCAAACCTCATGACACTTTTCATATATGAGACTTTTAGGAACACCCAATCATCAACCTGAAACTCCAAATCTCTACGCCTCACATCCAAATAGGACTTTTGGCAACTCTGAGCCATTTTCAAATGCTCATAAATCAACTTGACTTTCTCCATAGCCTGATGGACCAAGTCCGGCCCTAAAATTCTGCTTCACCAACTTCAAACCAACCAATTAGCGACATATACCTTTACCCATACATAGCTTCGAACGGTGCCATACTAATACTAGCATGGTAACTGTTATTATAAGAAAATTCAATGAGAGAAAAATGATCATTCCAATTACTTTTAAAATCTATGACACATGCTCTCAACATATCTTCAAGATTTTGAATAGTCCGCTCTGCCTGGCCATCTGTTTGAGGATGAAAAGTTGTACTGAGATTTACCTTAGTACGATCCTTTTTTGAAAGACTTCCAAAAGTGCGCTGTGAACTGAGCACCACGATCTGAAATAATGAACATCAGGGTCCCATAAAGCTTGACAATCTTTCGGATATATAACTTGGCATAATCTTCTACTTAATCTATGGTCTTGATTGGCAAGAAGTGTGCTGATTTAGTAAGTCGATCCACAATCACCCAAATCGAATCATGACTTTTGGATGAGAGAGGAAGACATGTTATGAAGTCCATGTTTATCATCTCCCATTTTCAAACAGGATTATCAATATTCTAATACAACCCACCAGGACTCTGGTGCTCGCCTTTCACCTGTTGACAATTCGGACACTTGGCTACAAAGTCTGCTACGTTTCTCTTCATATCGTTCCACCAATAAATCTCTTTAAGATCATGGTACATATTTGTAGAACCTGGGTGGATAGAATACCTGGAATTGTGCGTTTCTGCCATGATTCGCTCTCTGAGTCCATCCACATCTGGAACACATAACTTGCCTCAATACCTCAAAGTATCGTCATCTCCCCCTTGTTCAAAAGTCGTAGCCTTATGCTTGTGAATCCTCTCTTTCAACTGCAACAGATAGGGATCAATAAACTAGTTCTCCTACACCTCAGCTACTAAGAAGGACTCGGACATGTTCTGGACAACCACACTACCATCTTCGGAGTCCAAAAATTAAACTCCTAAACCAGCTAGTTGGTGAATTTCCTTCTCTGTGGTTCTCTTTTCTTCCTCAACATGAGCTAAGCTTCCCAGAGATCGCCAACTGAGAGCATCGGCTACCATATTTGCTTTCCCTGGATGAGAGAGAACATCCACATCATAATCATTTATCAATTCAAGTCATCTCTTTTGTCTAAGATTTAACTCCCGTTGCTTGAAAATATACTTAAGGCTCTTGTGATCTGTGAAAATGTCAATGTGAACTCCATACAAATAGTGGCACCATATTTTGAGCTCAAAAACCACGGCTGCTAGTTCTAAATCGTGAGTCGTATAGTTCTTTTCATGAGGCTTAAGTTGTCTTGATGCATAAGATATAACCTTACCATGCTGCATTAAAACACATTCGAGATCAATTCCTGACGCATCATAATACAGTATGAACCCATCGGTTCCTTCTAACAATGTTAACATTTGAGCAGAAGTCATTCTCATTTTTAATTCCTTGAAACAACGCTCGCATACATCTAACCACTAAAATTTGACTTTCTTCAGAGTTAATCTAGTCAATGGAGCTGTGATGGAGAAAAAACCATCTATGAAGTGCCCGTAATAGCCTGTCAGACCCAAGAAACTCCTTATCTTAGAGACTGAGGTGGGTCTGGACCAATTCTTTACTGCCTCGACTTTCTAAAAATATACCTTCAGGCCTTCTCTAGAAATGACGTGGCCTAGAAACGCCACTGATTTCAGACCAAAATTCACACTTAGAAAATTTTGCATAAAGCTCGCGATCCTGGAGTGTCTGCAACACTATTCTGAGATGTTCTACATGATCACCCTCACTACGGGAATAGACTAGGATATCATCAATAAAGACAATAACAAAAAGGTCAAGATAAGACTTGAAGACCATGTTCATAAGTTCCATGAAAGCAGTTGGTGCATTCGTTAATCCGAACGACATGACAAAATTCAAAATGACCATAGCGAGTTCTTAATGCGGTTCTCGGAATGTCATTTTCCTTAACCTTAAGTTGATGGTACCCTGATCTGAGCTCAATCTTAGAATACCATTGGGCACCCTGAAGTTGATTGAATAAGTCATCGATTCTAGAAAGATGATATTTGTTCTTAATGGTGACTATGTTCAACTGTCGGTAGTCAATGCACATGCGCAAAGATCCATCCTTCTTTTGAACAAACAAGACTAGTGCACCCCAAGGTGAGACCCTTGGCCTAATAAATTCCTTATCCATGAGATCTTTTAATTGAGTCTTCAATTCTTTTAACTATGCTGGATCCATTTCATATGGCGAAATAGATATCGGCTTAGTGCCAGAAAGTAGATTAATTCCAAAGTCAACTTCCCTATCGGGAGGAACTCTGGGATGGTCTTCGGGAAAGACTTCTGGAAACTGACAACTGGTACAGACTGAAGAGTTGGGGTCTGGGTATATGTATCCCTAACCCGAACTAGATGGTAAATGTACCTCTTAGATATCATCTTTCTAGCTTTAAGATAGGAAATAAATCTATCTATGGGTGCTAATGCATCACCCTTCCACTCTATGATTGGTTCAACAAGAAATTCAAAACTTTTAATTTTGGTTCTACATCCTACTGTGGCATAACATGAAGACAACCAATCCATTCCCATGATTACATTAAAGTACCATTTCTAACTCTACAAGGTTGTCTACTGTACTGCGGTGATAGACTCGAACTAGACAACCCCTATAAACCCGTCTAGCTATAACTGACTTTCCAACTGGAGTGGATACTTCAAACGGTTCATGCAACTTTTCTGGATATATCCCAAATATCTTAGCAATAAATGGGATTGCATAAGATAAGGTTGATCTTGGATCCACATGGGCATAAAGGTTAAAAGTGAAAACGGTTAGTATATCTGTAACAACATATGTACGGGCCTCTGTATCCTAACAACCAACTAATGCATACAAGCGATTTGGACCTCCGCTTGTGTTACTAGTATTAGCTGCATCACGCCCTAATTGGGATTGAGAACTACGAGAAGCTACTGAATTTGTGAATTGAGCAAGGTTACCTCTTGTATCCTACCTCGCTGACAGACAATGTCTCTAAAAGTGACCTTGCTGACCGCACCCATAACAGATATCCATATCCATGCGACATTCCCCTGAATGCCTCTTTCCACACTTAATGCAACCCGGGTTATTATACGTCTTCTGACCCACACTAGCCTAAGACTGCAAAATTTCTGCCATGAAATTGTGTCTCTTCTGATCATTCCAGAACTTTGGGACTTTGGTACTCGGTGAAGATAGAGCGGGTCCTAATGACCTATTTTTAAAGAACAGCTTACCTCCACCTCCCCCATGACTAAGTGACCTATAGACTTAGCTCTTTTATCAGATTCCCTGTCTTTCTCTTTCTGTAACGCTTCCTCTTTCTTCATTATGCTCTCATTACTTTGTACAAAAGCAATCATCTTGGTAATAGTCATCTCCTTGTTCTGAGCAAAAATTTTAGCAGCATCGAACAAATGGGGGTCGACCCCACATGAAATGCCTAACTCTGGCCTTCATATCTGAAATTATGTGCGGAGCATACTTATCCAAAGAAACAAAGTGGAGGTAGTACTCCTACACACTCCTACCATTTTGTTGAGCTTCTCGAATTCGAATGTATTTACATCCCGGACCTCTAGCGGCTGGAAGTGTTCAATGAAAGCATTTGCAAATTCATCCCAAGTCACAGAGACGCATATTTCCCTCGGTACTGTTTCCATGACTCATACCAAATTTTAGCCACATCTTGCAACTGATAAAATCCTAACTCAGTTGCCTCTAACTCAGTAGCATGCATAACACAAAAAATCTTCTAAACCCCTCAATGAAATTATGTGGATCTTCTGTCTTACTAGACCCTTGAACAATAGGACTTCATTCGCAGAAATTCTCGGGTCCTAGAACTGGATGACTAGACCTTGTACTTGGAGACGTTCCATAGCATTGAGCCTGTGCAGCCACAATCTGGGTGAGCAGCTGAATAGCTCCCCTAAAATCTTTGTTAGTGTAACTGGGCGGCGTAACTAGAGTACGAACCTCCCCAGGCCCCTTAGTAGCAGGTGGAGGTACTGTACCTGCGTTGTCTCCCCGAGCTTGAGTGTCCTCCTCCTGAGCAGCATTGTCAGCAACTCTCTAGATAGTAGCTGAAGTCCTCTTGGTGTACTTTCTTTTCGCATGAATTTTTTGACATATACAATTCGCACGAGTTAGAAGGATGTCCTGAATGTATAACTCTAACTGCACGATCTAGAGTATGAAAGAAGTGAGACAATTCAAGATGTCTTGATGGTCAATTGTTTACATGTGTGGCGCGCACACACACATAAAAGAGACCCCATTGGACACTGTTTCATAAACTCCCTAAGACACTTGAACCTAAGCTCTGATACCATGCTTAGTCATGCCCCGAATCATGGCCTGGGCGAAACACGACACTCGATGCCTGACTGCATGTGACTGAGCGAACCACATGGCTTGCTGAATCAACATGGGCATCAAAACATGCAATAGTAAGGATTTAAAACATGCAAACTGAATACTAAAATATATAGCGAAAATAGTCTGAAATCATAATAAGTCTGAAATACTGATTATCTGACGTGACATGCTAACTAGTCTATGAAACCTCTAAACGTGAGTCTGATTGTAAAACTGTTTTACCAGGACAAGGCCCTGGCATACCCTTATTGTAAAGCATGACATGAAAATAACTTAACTGACATCCCGAGTGAAATGAGGCTCATCAATAGCTGATACCGATGAAATCCTAATGAGCAGATCCGTCGTCCTGAAACTCAGTACCTGCACCTTGAAGTGCAGGCCCCTTGCAAAAAGGGACGTAAGTACATTTGAATTATACCGTATGTAATGCAATTGAAATAATAAGCATACACATGAAATAATAGGGGCTGAAATTGAAACTATAAGCTGAGCATGAGCATGAGCATGTATAATATTTGACATAAATATAATATAAAACATGATAAATCATTTTAAGTGAGAGAGATTTAGTATAACCTACATGAAACCACCACGCTAGAACGTGGTGTCTTATTTCTGCCCGATCAGCTAAGCCATCTCGTACCTTGCCGGGGTACGAGACATGAACATGACACGAATGGATCCAATAACCCGCTGAGAGTAACATGAAGGAATCTTCCTAACTGGTCGGAGCGATCCTTATTCTACATTGTCATACGTAGTTTCAGGTATTAAACCTTTTCGGTAATTTGTGTAACTCCCAAAATATGAACATGAATATATATTTGGCTTGTAAGTCCATGAGTTTCATAAACATGACTTGTAAACATGATTTGTAAGAATAATTTAGCATGTAAGTAGATACATAATATAGCTTGTATGAAACCTGAAAACATGTATAATTTTATGGATTGAGTAATAATGATTCATGACTTGTATTTAAGAACTCATGGAATTAAAAACATGTGTTCATGAATTAAGGACAGGTTCATGACAACAATAATGTCATATCATGAATACAATTAACGAAAATAAGATATAAGCATTGTATATAGTTGTACATGTATATATGGTCATCATGAATTAGATCAGAACCCTTGCTCTGAGGAAAATCGTGTTTTATGGAATTAAAGCGGCGTCTGAAAAAAAATGTCCCCACACATAGATAGAAGCTCTACATAAGTCGCTCCTAATCTTGTAATGAAAATCTGAACTTGATGAAGAACTCCCAAAGTTCGAACTTTAATCCCTTAAGTTGTTTTTCTTGAAAACCCTAGGTTAAGAATCAATGATCTCACTTAGGACGTGAGTATACTGGATTAAAATCGCGTGAAAATACATGAAAAGGACTTATCTTGAGCTATGAGGATGATGGAAGAAGAACAACTTTGTGCTAGGGCTTGGGGGAATGAAAAGTGAAATAAAAAGACTGAAAAATATGAATATATATTGTTCAGTCGTCAGGGATTCTACGACCATATTGTATGGTCCGTACAATTTCTATGGTGAGGGATTCTACGGCCGTATTATACCCTTATCATTGAAAAACTTGCTTAAATCTACCTATCAAAACTAACATAATTCACCTTTTCAATCAATTCTTTTTATGGGGGGTCAAAGGCTTATTTGACTTTAATTTTATAAAACGACGAGATGAAGAACAAAAAGAAGAAAATTAAAGAAAAGGAAAAAGAATATGTAAAAAAAATCTTCAGAAATCACATCAAGAGCATAGAAAACATTTCTCCAAAATATTCCTTTTTCCTCGATGAATGACTAATAAGTCTTTTCATTTTTGTATTTGTGAAGATCGATATTTATTGTCTACATAATCGTCATTATATGCATAAATTTAGCTTAATAGAAATAAATTTTTTAAAAAATATCCTTTAGGTTACAAAACCACTTGATTTAATTGGTTTTTTTACTATAGAAGTTTTTCTCTAAATGTCATTGTAAACTCTATAATGTTTGCCTTCTTTATTATCTGCGTTTGGTAGTCAAGAATTCAAGATACATATTTTCCTGGGGAGATGGTATCAATGCTCGTGCGATGCTTTGCCCCTGAAGATCCACTTTGCTCTATCTGTATCATTACCGTGGAAGAAGAACCTTCTGTCAATGATAATCTTCTATCTCTTCCATTTTCATGCATATACCCTAATTATTCCACGTGATACTAACTACCTCCCACCAACACAAATACCAAGTAACTTTGCCCACCAGGACTTAGGTGGTTATCTATTGACTGAATATTTATTTCTTTTTTTTATGAATTCATAAAACCTTGCCAATAGAATCTACTAATCGCTTGTGTTATGGAAATTGAATTAGTTGAAAATAAAAAACCAAAATAAAATTAAAATGTCCAAAACATACTGATTTCAATTTATGGTTCCACATTTCATTTACATGCAAATTTACATGAAATAACCTAGTATTTTTTTGCCTTTGCTTGGATTCTCCCACATCATTGGCCACTATGTCACACTCTTGGGTGCGCGTCATCTTCTATAATCTACAAAAAGAATGAAGATTATATGAAATGAATGATATGACAGTCCTGAGTTGAGAAGAGAGGGGGCACCAAAGAATGAAGAAATGAAACTAAGGTGTAGTTCACAAGAAAGCAGTTCAAGTTGGCTAACATGCTAAAGATAATGTTAGCCCTGACGACAAAATTACCATTTGAGTTACTTTAACAAACTTCAATTTGAAGATCACAAATATCTCCGTGTAAAGGCAACATGGCAGTAAGTCAGAAAATGAAACTCAGTGCTACTCACTGGACTCCCGCTTCAAAATGAAATCCACTGCCTCTTCGACAGTGTCAACCACCAAAAGAAGCAGCAAATAAAAGTGAGACAGTGCTTATGCATTTAAAAAAATATATCTGAATTTGGAAGGGCAGAACGATCTATGTTCAAACCTCTCAAGAGCTTCAAACAAAAAGTTGTCCCTCAGATGAAATGGAAATTCTTTAAAGGGAAGTACAGGGTTTAAAAGAAAAAATGTGTAAATGTTATGAAATAAAGGTTCCACCTACTGAGAGAATGACATTGGAGCGCATTGAAGGTTATGTAAATTACTCAGTAGATCGGAAGCTAATGGGATGTTTTGTTGGATCTAAAAGAGAAATGGTGGGTGGAAAAGCAGTAAAAGTGAGGGGGGTGAGATTTAGTTCAACCTATGGAGTGAAATGGAACACTCAAATACCATTTTTTGGTTCCTCTGAAGTCGGTTGTTCAGGAGAACTATATCATTTACTTGTTCCAGTCTTACCAAAAGAACAGAAGTAATTCTACCACTCCCCCATTCATGGAACCAAACACGGTAATAATTACATGAGCAAAGATTGATTATTTTAGGGTATGGAGTTTTTGAAAATTGAAGCACATGAATTGATAATAAGCAACGGAACTTTGAAAACTGAAGCACAAGAATTAATTATGAGCAAGGAAACTTAAGCATCGGTACAGAACAGACAAACTTACTAGATCAGCAGGAAATTCTGCATGATTTCCTCTATCCTTGAAAACACCAGTCCTTATCAAAATTGAAAACCAAGGATGCCCGGCCTAAAATTGAACAGTATGCTCGTTACATTCATATAAACGATGAACTTCAAGATAGTGATTATCTGAAGCAATCCGTCTGGAGAGGGTGTGGAGGAATCATGTCAAAAAGCCACTAACCTGCTGTGCACCTTTTATGTCAACAAAAGGATTGCCACCAATCATGTACAGAGTTCTGAAAACATGTACAGCATCCCCACTGTCGGAGAAGTCATCACTTTGACAAGAGACTTGAAGATTTCTCAATAAGGCCCCAGCATTTTGAAAAACAAATGGATCTGGCTACCCAAAAGATGAATACTCCAAAGGCTTCATGTGAATTCTGTGAATTTCTTAGCATGAAATGACAATTTTAATATCTCTAGCGCATCTTTAGGCTGTCCATACTGCCACTATATATTAGATATCTCCAACAAAAGGCAGAAGGGAGAAGTTGGCAGAACATACAACTACCAGTTAAAGACACTTTCTAGGGCAATTCTGAATGCGCCCATACCAAGACGCTCACAGAAAATGCTGCCTGCCTAAGTTGACACCTAATCAGTACTCTCAATAAGCAAACATCATATAGGAGGTTAGAGCAGAAGCTATGCCAGTAATTATACATGGAAAATAAGAAGAAATGACAGACTTGACCCATAATGTCACAAAGTGTTGGAGATACATGCAGAGAATCAACACTTGAAAATAGCAACTATTTAGAGAAAGCATATACTATCTCCATTCTCGTACTTGATGATTAATACCATGCTTTCCTTTGATTCCATGATTCAATTAATACTGAGAAGATCAGAATCATTTTTGAGGAATAACTTTTCTCTTAAAAAGTTGTGCATTTTTGCAGATGTACTGGATACTCTAACAAAAGTGTGAGAGGTATATCTAGGATTAGCTTTATAAGCAACCTGGTATTCGAGATCATCGGCAGAAAAATATAATTATGGCTGATGCTCACTCTCCTTTCCAGGAAGACCTCCAGATGTCAAAATATCACAGAGGACCTACATCATCCAGCTAGTAAGCAGAGGAAGAATACATGAAAGTAAATTAGAGAAAACCAGAAGTATGTACAAGTGATACACCATTAGGGGCGGGGCAGGGGAGAGACTAGAGAGAGTGTGAAATTAAAATACTTATGATTTTTTATTTACGCCTTAATTCTCATATGGAAAAGAAAGGGAAGGGATTAGCATCTGTCAATTACTGTTCTCTCTGCACACTTAACTCTGTAGTGATATTCTTCAAAGGTTTCTTAATATGATGAAACAAACAGGGGAAGAAATATGCATTTCAATATAAAGGAAGAAAGCCAATATCAAGCAATTCAAGCCATCCAAACTATTTGTCCTCAACCAATCTGTTAACCCTTTCCCTTCATTCTTGTGCCTGCATGATGCAGCTCAATATTTTAGGTGACTTCTGATGATATGATAGTTGCTGTTGTTTATGGTAAAATCTAGCCATCTTAACTGAGAAAAGCATATGATGGTATAGTCCAGCTATTTCCTACTAGGTGGAAATTAGAAAATGGCTTATTGTTTGAAAAAATAGCTACAAGCAGGACATGAAATGCCTCCTTATTTGGCTAAGAGAACGCGCCCAAAGACCATTTCTGTCCAAAATCTGTAACTATGAATAATTTTTATACAAAGCATCAAAAGCTGCAGATAAGAAGCATCTTTAGCCTAACAAACAGAGACAAAATGTTAGCTATATATAAGACTCATTTCTTCCCCTTTCCTCCATTACCCTCCCACAAGGTGAAGACGTCTATTTGATAATTCGTGAAAAATCAATCTCGGGCTGAGTTGCAAAAAACACACCTATAATTTCAAACTCCCTTAGATTGCTGTGACAAATATACAATGGAACTTTTACTTCAAGATCAAAGAAGAAAGTAAAACCATCCTCTTTGTCCTTTTACCAAGAAAAGGAAGAAAATTTACCTGTATATCCCTCCCCCAATCAACAGGATCACTGGCAACAAATACTGCTTTAACTCTATCAGAC
Organism: Anisodus acutangulus; assembly: GCA_029783415.1. Classification (NCBI taxonomy): domain Eukaryota; kingdom Viridiplantae; phylum Streptophyta; class Magnoliopsida; order Solanales; family Solanaceae; genus Anisodus; species Anisodus acutangulus. The sequence goes on from CM056495.1 coordinate 30,589,329, forward strand.
AAAACATCTACATGTGGTGCCACCAACTCTGATGAATTTCTTGACCAATTTAAGGGCTTTGTTGTTCTTGTCCATCTTTTGAACTGAGCTACGGGGTCAATGTCATCAAAGTATGATGCATACTCTTCCAGTGATGGATCTTTTCTGGCCATAGTTTTGATTGAAAAAGTACTTGCACTTCTGTCCGGAGAACTTAAAAAAATATGACGGCTAATATAAAAGTTAAATCTTACTTGAAACCATATGCAGACATCACTTCAGCAGGTTCACCTTTTCCAGTGACAACAATGAGTTCATTCTCAAATCTACTAAAAGAAAAAACCAATTAAAGAATTTGGATTTCCAGGATTTACATTGTATATTTTGGAAGACAGAACCAGTTTCATCAAGACTCTAAAACTGCAGAACAACACAGGAGACTAGGGCAAAAGAAATAAAACTCTATTGCTAATAATCTGCATGATTCAAGGATATATTTACTGTTGTTATTACCAAATCTGAAACTTATACACACTTTTAAAGTCTTCAACAATAATATTTTTATTAACACAAAAGACTGTTGATGGATTGATATATGAGCACCCCCTTTTATGTAAATGGCACCTTGAAAAGTGCTCTCTTGTGGCACCTTTCCTTTCAGAAATAACAAGTTAAAGATTAAGAAAGCAGAAGAAGAAGAAGAAGAATTATATCCAAGAGGACCTACACCTACTCCCAATAATGCTGATGCAACATATATACCTCTTTAGCAGATTCATAAAAGGTGAGTGCCCCAGCATGACCTGCATCCATGAACATACAATTTAGATCTCTCTCTCTCCTAACAATTTTTGGCTTTTGTTTTTAGGATAGTCCCTCTCCTGTAAGAGTTAGTACCATGTAAGCAATAGGGGAATAAGGATGCTGCTTCCAGCTGAAAAGTGAACCAATATAAAAGCCTACTACTCCCTCCAATTCAATTTGTTTGTCTTACTTTTCTTTTTAGTCCGTTTCCAAAAGAATGCCTCTTTCCTTATTTGACAAATCTTTAATTCCGACATCCCACATGGCATATTTAATACCACAAGATGAAAGGGCATTTTGGTACATTAAATATATTTTTAGTGTAAGAACACAAGATTTCAAAAGTATTTTTTACTTTTTGAGTTAATGGTCAAAAACACACCTACACTATTGACTTTTTCGCGAGTTTCATACCTCAACTATCTATTATTCCCTTTACCTACTTAAACTATCACACCTTTGGTACACACCTCGATGCTGAGTTGGTCAAATATTTGAAATCAATCGACAACATGCGCGTGTCGCGAGTTTCATACCTCAACTATCCATTGTTTCATTTACCTACTTAAACCATCACTACCTTTGTATTAAAACACATCTCGCTGCTGAGTTGGCCTTCACGCTCCTGTTGTCGATTGATTTCAAATATTTGACCAACTCAACATCGAGGTGTGTTTTAATACAAAGGTAGTGATAGTTTAAGTAGGTAAATGAAACAATGGATAGTTGAGGTATGAAACTCGCGAAAAGGTGATAGTCCCGGCCCGACACCGCCCCGAACCCTAGTAAAAAAAAATCGGTATCGGGACTCAAACCGGGAAGGGACAATGTCTCATCCCGACCAGTCCCGGCCCGCCCCAGTCCCGCTAGTCCCGACCCGATCCCGAGCCCGCCCCGAGCCCGACCCAATCCCGCCTGTAACCCCCCATTTGCAAAAATAACGGTTGCACCAACGGCCATTTTACATTTTGGCCGTTGTGCAACGGCCATTTTTGGCCTCCCCTCCTACCCCTTAATATTTATTTTTAACCCACAAGTTATAACCCAATTTTCCAACTATAAATAACTCATTTTCTCTTCATCTTTCTCACAAATCTTCCTACAATCTCTCTAATCTCTCAATTACATTGTTTACTAAATATTCAATTTTATTTATTAAATTGGGAATTGGGAGTGAAGTTGGCAACTAGCTTGAGGATCTTCCATCGAGCAAAGTTTCAATTTTCAAACTCTCGATTACACGTCGACGTTACGTCGGCGTTTTGGTACATTCGTTCCTTCATTAAATTATTATTGTCTGTTTATTTTATTTAGCGCACTTAATTTCATTTACTTTAATTATTTATTAGTATAATTATAAAATTATAATGGAAGGATTTAAATGTATGCTTACGGGTAGGGGTCATGCTTCTTCTAGTAGGGGCAACAAGGGCAAGGGTACTTCTTCTAGTCATCCTATTCCTACACAGGATGATTTTGTTGATACTGAACATTTTCCTACAATACCATTAGATTTAAACGAGGAGCTATTTTCTGAAACTCAAGAAGACTTTAATTTAGACGATGATCTAGATGATACACCCACTAATGTTGATGACAACACACCCACTAGTGCACCTTCAACTGAAATGCCTCCTATTCCCCCTAGTATGAGACGAGGTCCAGCAAAACGAACATTAAAATCAAATGCATGGACATTTTTTTATAGGGACGTAGAGAATCAAGTAGCTAGATGTAAAATTTGTAAAGATGTTTTAAAATTTAAAATTGAAAAAGGTCACGGTGGGACGGGGGGTTTAATGAGACACGTAGTAAGGGCTCATCCAGCTACGTATGCCCAATACCAGACTTCAAAACCGGGTGCGCAAACGCTCGTTCCATCGGGACAAGGTTTACATACTGATACTGTCCCGGACCAAGTACAAGGTCAAATTAACCCTATGATGGGGGAATTGTAGGCCCTAAATACAATAAACATAGAGATAGGGAAGCAATATCAAAATTAGTTGCTGTGGAGGGTTTGCCTTTTTCATTCCTTCATCCCCCGATTTTATTCATTACATTAGAGATATATATAATCATGTTTTTAACGGTTTTCTTAGATCAATTGTTAAGAGAAATGTATTTAAATTCGCACATGAATATCAACAATAATTATGTTATTCATTATATCATTTTAATGGCAAAGTATCTATCACGTCTGATATAGGTCGTAGTACTAACGGCCATGATTATTTAACGGTAACTTGTCATTTGATAGATTATAAATGGTCTATGCAACGTATCTTAGCGTATAGATATATAGATGATAGGCACACAGGTATTTTTATTGCAGAAAATATTTATCAATTGTGCCATTATTATGGAATAATCAATAAAATTATGACTATTACATTAGATAACGCTTCTTCTAATAATTACGCTATTACAATTTTAAAAAATAGTTTAACTCCATCTTTTCCAGATCATTTTCATATAAATGCGCGTGCCATATATATAACTTAATTGTAAAGGATGGTCTATCACTTTTTAAAGACATTCTTAGTAAAATACAACTTGCTATAAACTTTATTTTTAAAAGTAATAGAATACAACGAAGAAAAGAATATAAAAAAACTTGTCACGATTACCAACTACCTTATAGAAAAATTCCATAAGAAGTACCCACTAGGTGGAATTATTTATACGAGTAACTACTTGTTGCTTATGACTATAGAAAACCTATAACTTTATTTTTTAACTCTCATAATCAAAATCCAGCTGATATGGTTGTAGATAGCGATTGGGTAAAAATTTCCGAATTTATTGTATTTTTAGAGAAATTTTTTCAAGAAACAAAAGAATTTTCCGGTATATATTATCCTACTATTTCAACTATGTTGTTTTATATAACTCTAATATTTTTATTACTTAGTGAATATATGAAAAAACCAGCTTATATGGCAGCTATTAAAAAAATATTTTATTCTTATTCCCACTATTTATATTATTGGTGTTGTATTAAATCCGACTATTAAAATAGACAGTACTAAATCATTTATTGAAACTATTTACGATTGTATAGAAGTACTACCACCTCGAAGTCCAAAAAATTCAAAACACCCACCACCTATTGAACAAACTAAAGAAGAAGTGTTGTCTAGCGTAGAAGCCCAATGCAAAAAAATATATAGGTTTTACCAACAAGAAAGTGCTAGTAACCTACTGGCTTCCACACCATCTTCTTCATCTTCAACACAACCTCACAAAAGACATGTTGTTTCTGCGGCTAGTATTGAAAACCTCAGAAATAGAATGTGCGGCCGTACCGCTACTAACCAAATTAGCGAGTTTGATATTTTTGTTTTGCAGGATTCTATACCGTACCAAGCAGTTCTCAATGAAGAAGGACGTGAAGACTTGCTGAAATACTGGATGGGGAATGAGAAAACTTTTCTGACACTTTCAATGATGGCCCGAGATGTTTTGAACATTCAAGCGTCATCAACTGCGTCTGAAAGCGTTTTCCTGCCGTCAGATATCAAATACGAGACCACTGACACTAATTAGCCGGAGACAGCTTGGAAATTGCAGTATTATTCAGAGATCGGATACGAGCGGAGTGGAGAAGGTGCGGTCAACCGGAGATCAACGAAGAAGAAGATGAAAACTACATCGAAATCTTATCCGAATGTGGTGGAAGCGACGTGGATCAATTTGACCAACAAATACCAATTCCAACCGAAGAACCACAGGAAATTATCAAGAAACTAGAACAGGTTTTTTTCAGAATGTAATTTTTTTAATTGCAATTTTATTATGTAATTTGCAACTTTTGGACAACACCACAAAGTTGCAATTTCGACAATTGTATTTGTATTACAAAAAAATCATGTCTATTAAATAATATGAGGCACAAAAACAGCCTTGGGATGTTTTTATTACACTATCTTGTCTTGTTTAATTATTGAATTTTTTTTATACATATGTTATTAAAAAAAAAAAGGAAAAACCGCTGGAACCCGATCCCGATCCCGCCCCGACCCGATTCCGACAGGATCGGGATCGGGATCGGGACAGGACTCCGGCAAATCCCGCCTGACCCGCCTGCCCCGATCCCGCCCCCTTCACCTATCCCACCCCGACCCCGCCAGACCCGAGCCCGGCCCACTGGCCAGCTCTAGGTGTGTCTTTGACCATTAAAACTTTGTGCCAGTCAAACTAAGACAAACAAATCTAACAGAGGGAGTATTATTTCTTCAGTCTCCCAAGATTACCTGCGAAGGTAATATGTTCACTCCAAGGAATTCACTTAACTCAGAGGCTCTTTTAGACTCTGGGATACCACCTCCTGCAGAAAGATCACAGACAGACAAATCAATATAAGATGTGCTGTCCTTTTATCATGTCTTAGAGCAGATCATAACTGCTTCGAATTGTACCTAACGATGATTCGTTTATAAATGTCAATATTGTGAAACAGAGGGGGAAAATATTATGTATACAGATTGATATCAACTCATGTGTATGTAGTGCTTCATTTTACCATGTCAAATCTCAGGCAGAAGACACAGTTTGTCCATTACAGATTTCCAGGAAATCATCTACTCAAGATGCTCAAAATTCAATAGGGGAACAAGGATAAAATTCTGAACAGATGTATATGTTTCAGTATAGGCATGGTGCACAACAAAAAAAGGGATATAATTCGAATTTTTTGGACCTCCCTAATCACATAGAGCTGGAAAAAGAACATATGAAGCGTCCACAAACATAGATTCTAGTTGAGTCCTAATTTCAGTTACTTCTTGGGACTGTGACCACTAAACTCCATCTAGTAGATACGCAAACCATTGTTCTTGCAAATATTTCACCCACTGAATATAAACAGAATTCCTAGAATATTTTAGGCAAAACTGATTTTTTTTATAAGGTAAAAGTTTATTAACTGAGTACCAAGAAGGTACCAAAAAGGAAAGACTGCTGGGAATATCCAAACAGTCGATTACAACATCTCCCTAGCATTTCCATAAAGTCCATATACTGATCTACATTATCAATGAGGCTACTCTTATACCAAAGAAACAAATTATGTAGACACTTGTTTTTTACTCTAGATATATGAATTTTCTGCCCATCGAAACAAGCTCTATTTCTCTCTAGCCAAATGGTCCAGAATATGCATAGAGGGATGGTTCTCCAGATATGCTTCAATGCTCTATGTGTTCTCTGATGCTGCTAGCTCTCCAACATTTTCCTGAAACTCTCCGGCATGATCCATGATATCCCACAAATATTAAAAAAGAGCACCCACCATTGCCTAGTGAATTTACAATGCATAAAAGGTGATTAACGGTCTCCATCTCTTCTTCACACAGGTAACACCTATTACATGAAGCAAAGCCCCTCTTCTGGAGGTTATTTTGGGTAAGACAAGCTTCCCAAGCTGCTATCCAACCAAAACATGCAACCTTTACTGGTGCTCTAGTTTTCCATAACACTTTCCAAGGCCAGCTAGTTTCCCACTGTCCTGCTTGTTTCATTAGAAGGCTATAGCAATTTCTTATGGAAAGTTTCCTGTCTGTACTAGCTTCACACACTAGTGTATGGATCGATTCCAGCTGAAGGAGTATTTAACAAAAGCCTTCTATCTCCCAATCGTTCAAATTTCTTCACAAACTCACCTGTCAGCCTGAATTTGAATAAAATTCAGGAACAACTCTATCCTTGTTACAACAACTAAACAGAACAGGAAATTTTGATTTCAAGCACACATCACCAGCCCATATATCAGTCCAGAACTTTATTTTACTTCCATTCCCCAACTCCAATCGAGTAAACTGTTTAAACTCTTCCCATAATTTACAAATCTCTTTCCATACCCCCCCCCCCTCTTAGTGTACATGCTTCTAAAGGGAGGATTCCAGCCTTGCCTACTACCATAAATGGCTTCTATTACTTTGATCCAGGCTGCTTCTTCATCCCTACTAAATCTCCAGCGCCACTTAAAAAGTATGCTCTTACCGCGCAATCTCAAGTTTCTGACCCCCAATCCTCCCCCTTTCTTTTCTATGGTGACCACATGCCATCGGACCAAGTCAATCTTTTTGTTGTTATTATCATCCCGCAAAAATTTATTTCTCAAAGAATTCAGCTTTTTTTCAACTGCAGTCAGCATAGAGAATAAAGACATTAGGTAGGAGGACATACCATATAAAACACTATTAATCAGATGAGTGCCTCCAATTGACAAATACTGCTTCTTCCAAGGAACCACTTTATTGGCACATCTATCCAAGACCCTTTGCCAAATGCATTGTTCATTCCTTCTCACTCCTAATGGGAATCCTAGGTAGGTTGTCGGAAGGTTGTCCACCTGGCACCCCAAAATGTCTGTTAATTCTCCTATACAATCATCAGCATTTGTACTATAGATATTGCTTTCTCCAGGTTTACTTTCAAACCAGAAACTCATATCTTCCAATACAGATATGAGTCTCCGTTGTATATCTTTAATGTCGGCATTTAGTTTGGTAAGCAAGCTTTATTTAATTGGTGGAGCGAAGGCGCCAAGAACTAAAGAGTTGACTTACCAAATTCAATAACTGGAGGTTAATATTCGAGCTCCAAAAAAGAAATTGTATTCAATCTCGTTGGAACAGGTAATGTTGTCTCTTTGTCGTCATCTTTGGAACAGGCTCGATAATAGTGAACCTATCGACAACCCATTGAAACTTGTTGACCTGTAATAAGTAAGCTCGGGGTTCTTGAACCTTTGCAGTTGAATAAGATATGTGTTTAAAAGCTCAAATCGTTAACGACGTTTGCCAAAGTCATCGCCATACAATACTATGCAAACTTGTTCTTCCTGCAATTGATCAAAACAGGAGATGTTCAAATATTTGAGTAAATACTATGCAAACTTGTTCTTCATGCAATAGATCAAAATAGAAAATGATCAAATATTTGTGTAGATGTTGGACGATGTTATTGCGGAGGTATAATAGTAGTAAATTTACCTTTTCATCTTGTACAATTACTGTTTGGAAATGAACGAACTGGTCTTTGCTTTCTCTCGCACAGAATTAGTCCACCACCTGAACTTTGCACATCCACTCTGTAGTTAGGGATGTGAATGCGTTGACAGTAAGCCTCTGTTTCCATTTTGGAAGTACAACCTACATACAGAATAATAAAATTGTAAGAATAGATCATGTTGGGGTGACTAATAAATTAAATCACAATCAGATTTGCAAGAAAAATAATTTCAGCTTGCCTAACATTGGCAATAGCAGAAATAGTTTCCCTTATCAAGCACAAGTATGATTTTTATTGGTATGTAAGAAACTAAAATCGACCTCAATTTTTTTTTCACAATATCGTATTGAAAATTTAAACCCCTATTTTTTTATTAAATTTATCAAAATTTCTTCTGAACACCTGTAGGGCAAAATATGCAGTCGTTGAAGGCTTTTACCAAGCACCTACAAGGCAAAAGCTAAAACGACAAAGTATGTTAATAAAAAACACAAAGTAGGCCACCAAATGCATTTGAAGTGCAAGTGAAATCCCAAGGTGATAAAAAAGTGTCTTTTTTAATGTAAGCATCATATCCAAGAATTCAGCACTATGCGTTATAATCGAAAGAGCCTGCTTCATTGAAGAATTTTCACAAACAAGTAGAGAGCAATACCTCTTCATTGGTTAAATCTTGTATGCAACAAAGTCCTTAACTTACTAAAGAGAAAACACAATACCATGCTATCAAAGATGAGAGAGATCCCCGGGCATAGCTCAACGAAGCTGGAGGCCTACAGCCAGCGTGTGTTCGAACCTGATGAGAGCAATTTACTCTCTTTAATCTAGATGTCGTACTCAAACTCACTAAACAATACCCTAAACCCTAAACCCTAAATAGACGACCTGAAGAGCAGATAAGTTGGGATACGGTAAATTATTCCAAAGCGGCACAAATTATTCTAAGTTCAAGCGGTGACTTCCCAAATCTCCAAAATAAAAGTCCACACCAGTACAAAGAATCAGCATGAAGGATGTGCTCAGTTTTGAGAAGAGAACAATTGATATTAACTGCCACATCTATTCTAGAAGAGCAAATTGTATCCACAGGTGCACACCTCCGGCTGGTTTTAAGTTTCTTTGTCATCCGGCTATAAACCGGACACTCCCTCTTATATATTATTAGTAGTATAGAATAAGAGAAAGCATATTTATTATATATATTTGTTAGATTTTTTTTAAAGTTTCTTTATAATAATTTTGGATCATGAATTCCTTCTATTATTGTTTTAGCGTTATTTTCCCCAAAATTGCTACGAATAGCGACAGTTTGGGTAATTACGGAATGTAGTGACATACTAATTTCAGTGTAGCGGATACTCTATACCCGTGCATAGAGTGTATTTACATAATTAAAATCACGTAATACAAATAACTTTTCCTAAAGCGAGATGTGCTACAAATCAACGTGAATCTCGCTTTCAAGAGATTATGATAAAAATTAGAACATGCTTTCAGTATCCAAAGTTAGAACACACTTTCAAATAAATAAATTTTCGATTGAAACCTTCTTCTTCGAGCTTCAAAATATTCTAAAATTACCCAATAAAAATCCTCAATTGATATCAAATTCGAGCGTGATCACATAATTTAATTCATGGAAATATTACATTGAAAATTCCCTTCGAAGCTTAAGGATACATGGATTTAGAGTAGATAAGTTCTTCATCGAGTTCCTTTGAGCAGATAAAGCCTATGTCTATCATTGATACAGGGATTTAGAGCAGATAAAGCCTTCATCCTCCATTTAAGTATCTCTTTCAGAATTCCAAATACAAGAATCACACATCGATTAAAAGAGCATTGTATCACTTCGAACACAATGTCAAGCATTACAGTTTTCAATTTCCCATCCTGGGCATTGAAACAGGAATAATTGTTACATCGATTACACTATTGACGGTATCGTGATAAGAAAATATTCTTCTTTCAAAGATTTTGTTGCTGCACTTCTGCAGTCGAAAGGAATTGTATGCCCATGAAAATTCACAATGACATGAGAGTGAGTGTGTATGTGGAGTTGAAGAAAGAGCAAAAATATTTTGAAATTTATCCACTTTGTATAATGACAAAGGACTAGCAATTGGAATACACTTTATCAAGAGAAAGTGTAATTCAATGTGATACAGGACAAATTGGATACATACAAGGCATACATGCTAGAAATACAATTGAAACACTCATCTCGGCGCCATCAACTTTTAGTGAAGCAATTGATCAAGTCTTCAAAGAGGATGAACATTTAATAATCTCGAATCTCGAATCATACTCAAAAGAGGTAAGAGAAGGACAAATATATAAGTATAAAGCAACCATCTCTAAGAAAGTATTGGTTTCTTGGGACAAAGTATGTGTTCCTAATGTTATTGTGGGACGTAATGTCTTGAACCTTTGCCTATAAAATAAAGTAGTAGTATTGACATAATTGTGGGCTATTGCTGAGTAAAAGGACTTTATGTGTATTAAATTGGTACACAAGTACTACATAAGATAGTATCAAGTAGAAAACTGTAACATATCTGGAAATGCAACTTAGATTGTGATAAAAATCTTGGAGTCCAAGCAGTACATTAAGCAAGCAAATTCTGTATAGGGCGACCTATGTACTAAATTTGCTTATGTGGTTACGGATATACAATTTACATCAAGAAAATGTATGTCCACTTGATGCCACAATACTAGAAGATCCCATGGAATAATATTATGTTGCAGCAGAGCATAGATCCAAGACATTATTTCGCAGACGACATAGTCATGATTGATGAGACTCGCAGCGGAGTGAATGCTAAGTTGGAGGTTTGAAGACAGACTCTAGAATCTAAAGGATTCAGGCTGAGTAGGACCAAGACAGAATACTTGGAGTGCAAGTTCAGTAACGAGAGCGACCCTAAGACAAACATGGAGGTGAGGCTTGGTACTCAGGTCATTCCAAAGAAAGGAAGCTTCAAGTACCTCGGTCTATTATCCAAGGGAATGGAGAGATTGATGATGATGTCACGCATCATATTGGGGCAGGGTGGATGAAATGGAGGCTCGCATCTGGAGTCTTGTGCGACAAAAAGTTGCCACCAAAACTTAAAGTTTATATAGGACGGTGGTTAGACCGACTATGTTGTATGGGGCGGAGTGTTGGTCAGTCAAGACTTCGCACATCCAAAAGATTAAAGTTGCAGAGATGAGGATGATGAGATGGATGTGCGGGCATACAAGGAGGGATAGGATTAGAAATTATGATATCCAGGACAGAGTGAGAGTGGCCTCGGTGGAGGATAAGATGCGCGAAGCGAGGTTGAGATAGTTTGGGCATGTGCAGATGAGAGACACAAATGCCCCAGTACGGAGGTGTGAGAGGTTGGCTATGGACTGGTTCAGAAAAGGTAGAGGTAAGCCAAAGAAGTATTGGGGAGAAGTGATTAGACAGGATATGGCACAGGTGCAACTTACTGAGGACAGGACCTTAGATAGGGGGTTGTGGAGGACACGGATTAGGGTAGAAGGGTAGTAGGTAGTCAAGCATAGTCCTACTCATGCTTGCAAACTAGTAGGGGTAGTGTTTTTATTTTAGGCCTGCTTAGCCTATCATGCAAATATGCATAATATTGCTTTATAGTCACATGTAGTTGGTTTTCTACTGATGCGTGTCCTTTAGTATAGCTTGTTTAGCTTATTTACCTGCGCTAGTTAATGCATACTTTTTTGGAATACGCTATCATGGCTTATTCATTTTTGATACCAGCAATTTTCATACTGCTTTAAATCTTTCCTAATCGTTGTTCTTGCTTTGGTTTTGCTTTGCTTGTGCTTATGCTCATCTTGAGCCGAGTGTCTCTCGAAAACAGTCGATCTACCTACCAATGTAGAGGTAAGGTCTGTGTACACTCTACCCTCCCCAGACGTGGGTTGTGGAATTTCACTAGGTATGTTGTTGTTCTGTTTCTCTCCTTTAAATTTTAAAGATAGTTATTCGGGATTGTCTTTATTGTTGTATGTCATGTGCTCTATTGACATTTAATTATTTGGGTTGTCTCATTTTTCCTTTGGGTTTTCACTGGTTATGTGTAATCTATTATAGCCAACATAAGTATATGTATGTGTGTGTTTAGTTTTATATCAGTACTTATTTATGTCCCAAAGGCGAGAGTCATTCTTTCGATTCAATTATATCAAGGTGCTTTCTAACTGTGATGTTTGGCTTCCCCTATCCTCGCATGATCATGGGTCCATGGGGCCTACTCGCCTTTGCTTTTGCGCTTTGTTTAAGTCGTTGGGCCTGAGGGTCCAACAACACTCTTTTGATCGAGTTCAGCAAAGAATTGAAGGTCCAACCATAGGTGAAAATGGTATAACATTTGCAAGAAGACCCAATCATGGGTAAAAATGGTAGAAGGCCCAGCCATGGGTGAAATGGCGTAGAAAAATAGAATTTTACTTCTTTTATACTAGCCCATTTTTATTTTTATTTTATTTTGCACTTTTGTGTTTTAATAATAAAATAGAGTCTCTTTTCGGATAAATAACGAAAGTATTTTAAATATTTTTTTTGGTTACCTCGTTACATATACTTTTAAAATAGCTTTCTTAAAACTAATCTTTCAAATAATCGGGGGCGGGGGCGGGGGGGGGGGGGGAAGTTGGTTTAAATTTTGTAGCTTATTTTACTAAAGAAAAGGAATCTTCCTTAACTTAGTTTTCTTCCAAAAATAAAAGGATGAGTTTTGGCCTAAGTCACTTTGAAAGGATAAGTCTTGAATAATCGATAGTGTTTTAGCTCAAGTTTCAGTACTTTCTAACAATTGGAAAATCCTCATAATTAAAGTTTGGGAAAGGGAAGAAAAAATTAGCGGTTGACCTCCTTTAAAATAAAAGATGTAGGTATATATTTATATATATATATATATATATATATATATATTGTATTTTATACATATCTTTTTAGAGATGAATATTTTGAAAGGAAATGAACAATTTTGCTATCTTTTATGAAAGAAAGATTTTTGTATCTCCGAAAGAAGAAATTTTGAAGGAAATTGTTTTATTTTAAATGTGTGTGAAAATATATTTTGGCGGAAGATTTAAAATGACAATACATATTTTGCAATACTTTTAAATACTAAGCATTTTAAAGGCAATTTTTTATTATATAAGATCCAAGTTAACTGTATCTTACGGATCTTTAATACCGGGATGCCTAACACCTTCTTCGGGGATCATTTGAACCCTTACTCGAACTCTGGTTTATTTTTGAATTTTTCTTTTGTTTGAAAAACCTTAAAAAATATATGGTTTTCCTAGTTTCCTTATAAATTAGGCGGCGACTCTAAATAAAAGATAATTTCAAGAGTCCACAAGTTATAAAGTACTTTTTATGCCTCCGCGTAAAATTGAACTGTAACATATGACGACTCTACTGGGGATTAATTAGGTTCTAATCATAAGGGTTCCAATAATATAAAATTGCCTTTTCAATTGCTTATGTGTTTATTTATTTGCAAAATATAATTGTCATTCATGCATTCACCTTCCGCCATATGGCAAATCACATACACACTTGCATCAGTGCATAAAGACGAATATGTGGATTCACAGTCGTCCTCCGGTAAAAAAACAAAAATAATTTCTTGGAATCTGTTGAAGATTTAGTTGGTTCGTTGTCGTCCAACAATCAACAACGGTTCACCTCGGGCAGTCTCTCGGGTACCTAAGTCATTTGATTAAGCCCACTTTAGTCAACCTACGTTGGAGCTAATCCAAATCCTACTTAATTAGCGCATATTGATCCAGGAAGGGCTTTGAACATTTGAGACGTGTTCGAAGTCCAATAAAAGATTACCTTTCGTATCTGCACGGTTGTCGACCTGAGGATACGTTCATCCAACTATGTGCTATGTGCGAACATATTTTGCGTCATATGTGTTAAACCATTATCCGGTGGGCGGGGTCTAACTGTGTGTTTTTTGTGTAGATGTCTACCAACCTTCATTTCAACATGGTCCTGAAAGCACCAGATATGTTGAGAATGTGGTGGTCCAATTTAGATGAAAAGCACCGTAGAGAGATCACCTGCTGCATAGGTCACTTGCCCTCCCTCATGACTATGACAGATACAGGACAAAATGTTGTCTTTAGCCCAAGCCTCCTAGATCTCCAGGGAAGCAGTATTCTTCGGGATTTGTACCAACATTTCGGGAACAAAGAGGGGTTCATAAATCATTCTTTAAAGTTCCACACTTTCAGAGATTGGGATGCCACCCGACCCTTAGCCTTTTCCATTTGTTTGCTGGGTACCATGGTATTTCCCAGAAATCCTTACCTTGCTATAAATACGCGAGTCATCTTAGTCGCTCATGCCATCTTCTATGGCATAACCAACAATGGAGAAGCCAAATACTTCGACATAGTTCCGGCCATCCTCGCTGATATATACTGAGCCTTGGGTAGATGCAGAAACCAGCTTAGGTACTTTCAGGGGTGCAACTTATTGCTACAGTGGTGGATCCTCAAACATATCTGAAAATCCGTAGGACCCCCAGTCTTACCTATTGATAACAAAAAAGATGACCTCAAAAATCATCTATTGGATTTCCCTAATCGGACCAAAAGAGAGTGGTCCCTCTTCTTCGTGAGTCTCAAAGAGAAGGATATACAGTAGAGGTTCGCCGACTTCATCACAACATGAGTTATAGTCCATGGTAGGAAATGTCCATTCTTGCCACTTATTGGTATCCTAGGGGTCCGCCCTAATGTATCAGCCCTGATTTTGTGACAATTTGAAGACGGCAAGAGGTGCCTCGGGTTGGAAGCATGGGAGATTATATGATCGACTATGAAAAAGACAAGATCAGAAATGTTGTAGAGTACATATGAGAACGGAACAGTCGTCTCGTATATAAGATAGAGGAAATTACTGAGGATTGTGATGAGAATTATGAGGATTGGTTGAAATTAGATTTGCTAAAAGTCGTCGTACCGGGAATCAACCAGTATAGAGTCCAAGACCAATATCAAAGTTAGACGGATTCAGAGGCAAGCTGATGACTGAGATGCTAAGTACCGGGAGAAGATATAAGTTGATAGGCAGACCATATCGAGCCTAAAAGAAGATTTAGGATTCACACATGGATGTTTAGAGGACTTGGAAGATCAGATCAAGGGGGATCTGAAGGATACTCACTCGATGACCTTTCATGAGAAAGGGTACATAGCCAATAGTGTGATGATGGAGACATATCAGTAGATTCAGATTACTCTTTGGTAAGCCAAGAAGGCCCTGGCAGACGGGGGGTCATCATCAACCACTGGAGGACACCCTTTCTGATTTTTTCTTTATGCTTTATTTATGATGTAAACCTCCGGAGAGATTATTATTATTAATGAAATGATTATGAGAATAATGGTTTGATTTTATAAATTGGCGCAATTCATGTTCAAACACTAGGAAGGTCTCGGTTCAACGAGGCCCAAGGGCGCGTTTAATATATTGCAACTATGTGATTATGTGCAAATATCTACTTATGTGTTTATTTCACGCATTTATATTGAATATGATTGATTCGATATTTCGGATATCAACCCGAAAAGAAAAACACAATAATGTGCTTAAAACTGCCAAAACTCCACTTCCCGAAAAATGAAACCTACTTACCTAATCCATTTACATCTCCCAAAAAGATTGTCTTGTTGAGATGGACTCATGACATAGCTTGAATGTAGATATGCCCACTACCAGTGTGAATAGCGGAGAAGAGAGTGAGGCCTTGCTCAGGAGAAAGATTGACGAAAGGATTCCCTTAGTTAAGGTAAAGATTAAAAAAGTTGACCACTTGTTGAACCTCTCAAAGGAAGTGAGAGGAATAATGGAAGACTATGTGCCATGTAACACCTTGTACCTTCAAGCTAAGACTTATTCATGATCCACGAGTGTAGAAAACCAAAACGGGGAGCTTAAGTTGAAAAACCATGTTCAGTTTTGCAGATGGAAATTTGACGGTAAATTATACGGACCGTAAAATGTTTTAGGACCCGTCAAAGTGAACCGTCAATTTCATTGATGAAATTAATGGCCTGTTGGTCAATTGTATGGACCGTTAAATTATTGACGGTCCATCAATCTTCACCGTCTCTAAACTCCATATTTCACAACTCTCTGGAAATTTTTAGTAAATAACAGTACGGTCCGATTATACAGATCGTCAAACTATCGATGGACCGTCAAACTATCGATGGACCAAACTCTGACCGTCAAACAATCGAGGGACTGTCAAACGTCTTGTCAAAAATTCGATGGAGAATTGAATTAACTGGTCAATTTTTACTGACAGCAAACAATATAAATACGAGACTTGATTCAAAAAATCAGTTTTCAAAATTCTCAAGCCCTAGAACGAAGGTTCTCTCTTCCCAACCATCTCCCACACCAAGGCAAGTCCTTTCCATGTATTTTTCATGCAATTCTAATCGATTACAATCAATTCCTAAGCGGAATTCACTATATCTAACCTAGGTTTTCAAGAAATCCAACTTAAGAAATTAAAGTTTAAGCTTTGGCTTCCTTCTTCCAAGTTCAGATTTTTAAGACAAGTTTTGGAGCGATTAAGGTATGTAGATTTTCTATCTATGTGTGGGAACGTCATTCTTCTTCCCCACGCCACAACTATCCATGAAACCATGAATTTCCATAACCTATGGTTTTATTCAAGTTCATGATAATCCTTCCATACATGCATAATTATGTTCCATGTTATGTCTTAACTGCGTTACTTACATTAATGATATGATATTGTGACTGTCATAAACCCGTCTGTAATCCATCAACCCATGTTTTGATTCTCATGAGTTCTTAAATATAAGTTATTATTATTATCACTCAATTTCATGAAGTCATATATGTTTCTCATTATTTATACAAGTTATATTGTGTATTTCTTCACATGCTAAATTACAAATTTACAAGTTATGATTTCAAGTTATTTCATAAAATTCATGGGCTTTCAAGCCAACTATTTTCAAGTACATATTTTGGGAGTTGCACAGATTACCGAGAAGTCTCGGATAGACTGAAACTATGTATGCCAACATAGGATAAGGGTCGCTCCTCCAGAGGATGATACCTTCTTGTTACCCCTTGTGGGATTATTGAATCCATCATGTTCATGTTCATGTTCATGTCTCGTACTCCGGTAAAGTATGAGATGACTTAGCTGATTGGAAAGAGATCAGACTCCACGTTCACGCGTGGTGGTTCATGTCGGTTTTGTTAATGCTCTCCCACAAATATACATATATATAGTTTTCAGACTTTTACTCATGTTATTATACTCATGTTCATGTTTTAGTTTTAGTTTTAGTTTCAGTTTCAGTTCACGTTCCTATTATTCCATGTGCATGCTTATTCATTCAGTTGTTGTACATGCGGTACAATTCAAATGTACTAACGTCCCTTTGTAAGGTGAGATATTGTAACACCTCGTACCTTCAACTAAGCCTTATTCATTATCCACGAGTGTAGAAAATCAAAATGGGGAGTTTAAGTTAAAAAACCAGGTTCAGTTCTGCATATGGAAATTTGATGGTAAATTATACGGACCGTATAATGGTATACGACCTGTCAAAGTGAACCGTCAATTTCACTGTTAAAATTGACGTCCGTTGGTCAATTGTAGGGACCGTCAAATTATTGATGACCCGTCAATCTTCACCGTCTCCAAACTCCAGATTTCACAACTCTTCAGAAATTTTCACAAAATAATAGTACGGTCTGATTATACGAACCGCCAAACAATCGACGGAGCGTCAATCTGGACCGTCAAAATATTGACGGCCCAGACTCTAACCGTCGAACAATTGACGAACCATCAAACGTCCCGTCAAAAATTTGGTGGACCGTCAAATCAACCGTCGATTTCTTCCGACAGCAAACAGTACAAATACGAGACTTGATTCAAAAATTCAGTTTTCACAATTCTCAAGCCCTAGAACGAAGGTTCTCTCTTCCCAACCATCTCCTACACCAAAGTAAGTCCTTTTCATGTATTTCCATGCAATTCTAATCGATTACTATCAATTCTTAAGTGAAATTCACTATATCTAACCTATGTTTTCAAGAAAATCCAACTCAAGGAATTAAAGTTCAAGCTTTGGATTCCTTCTTCCAAGTTCAGATTTTTAAGACAAATTTTGGAGCGATTAAGGTATGTAGATTTTCTATCTATGTGTGGTAACATCATTGTTCTTCCCCACGCCACAACTATCCATGAAACCATGAATTTCCATAACCTAGGGTTTTATTCAAGTTCATGATAATTCTTCTATACATGTATAATTATGTTCCATGTTATGTCTTGACTTCGTTACTTACATTCATGATATGATATTGTGATTGTCATAAACCCGTCTGTAATCCATCAACCCATGTTTTGATTTTCATGAGTTCTTAAATATAAGTTATCATTATTATTACTCAATTTCATGAAATCATATATGTTTCTCATTATTTATGCAAGTTATATTATGTACTTCTTCACATGCTAAATTATAAATTTACAAGTTATGATTTCAAGTTATTTCATAAAATTAATGAGCTTTCAAGCCAACTATTTTCAAATACATATTTTGGGAGTTGCACAGATTATCGAGAAGGCTCGGATAGACTGAAACTACGTATGCCAACGTAGGATAAGGGTCGCTCCGCCAGAGGATGATACCTTCTTGTTACCCCTTGTGGGATTATTGGATCCATCATGTTCATGTCTCGTACTCCTACAAAGTACAAGATGACTTAGTTGATTGGATAGAGATCAGACTCCATATTCACACGTGGTGGTTCATGTCGGTTTTGTTAATGCTCTCCCACAAATATACATATCTATAGTTTTCAGACTTTTACTCATGTTATTATACTCATGTGCATGTTTTTAGTTTCAGTTTTAGTTCATGTTCCTATTATTCCATGTGCATGATTATTCATTCAGTTGATTTACGTACGGTACAATTAAAATGTACTAATATCTCTTTGTCTAGTGGGGTAACATTTATGTGTATGAAGTCCAACATATAAACAGTTGACCACTAAGACATCTAGGTTTGTCTCACCTCTT
Organism: Anisodus acutangulus; assembly: GCA_029783415.1. NCBI lineage: Eukaryota > Viridiplantae > Streptophyta > Magnoliopsida > Solanales > Solanaceae > Anisodus > Anisodus acutangulus. The sequence goes on from CM056495.1 coordinate 30,608,261, forward strand.
TCATACTCTAGATTGTGCAGTTAGAGTTATACCTTCAAGATATCTTTATAACTCGTGCATTTTACGTATTTTAGAAAAATGCTAGCAAAGAGGAAATCAACTATCAGTAAGAAGGTTGCTACTAATGATGCTCGTGAGGATGATGCTCAGGCTCAAGAAGCCAATTCGGGTATAGCGCCCCTACCCAATACCACAGGGCCTGCGGAGATCCTAGTTCCGCTATCCAGTTCTTCCAATTCAGATGTTAGGGGAGCCAACCAGCTACTCACCCAGCTTGTGGTTGCTCAAGCCCAATGACAAGGAACGACTCTAAAAATGGGTACTAATTAGGAGTTATCCAGTTTCAGGACTCGTGAGTTTCTTCGTATGGACCCTCTGGTGTTCACAAGGTCAATTAACACCGAGGATCCTCAAAATTTCATTTATGGACTTCAGGAAATCTTATGTATTATGCATGTTAATGAGGTAGAGGCAACAGAGTTTGGAGCTTATTAGTTGTAAGATATTTCCAACCTCTGGTATGAGTCATGGGAGCAGTCCTGCAGGGAAGATGAACCTCCAACGCCTTGGGATGAGTTTGTAGATGCCTTCATTGACCACTTTCTGCCAATAGAGGTTAGAGAGGCAAAGGCTATGGAATTTGAAAAGCTTAAGTAGAACGGTAAGAGTGTGCAGGAGTACTACCTTCAGTTTGTGTCTTTGGCAAAGTATACTCGGCATATGGTTCCAGACATGAGGGCCAAAGTTAGACATTTCGTGCATGGTCTTGATCCCCATTTGTATAATGCAGCTAATATCACAGCTCAGAATAGGGAGATAACTATTACAAAGAAGGTTGTTTTCGTACAAGGTAATGAGAGTAGGTTGAAGGAAGAAGAGGACTTGCAGAAAAATAAGGACATAGAGTTTAATAAGAGAGCCAAGTCTTCAGGCTATTTCAGTCATGAGAGAGGTAGAGTCAGACAATACTTCAAGAATAGGTCATCCGAACCTGCTCCATCTTCATCCAGTGCCCCAGCCCCAAAGTTCAGGAAATGATAACAAGAAGCAGAACGTCAGAGCATCAGGTCCTAGTCACAGGCCAGTATGGGTCAAAGTTCTTTCAGTAACCCGATTTGTGCTAAGTGTGGTAAGAGGTCGCATGGGTATGTAGGTCTGTTTTGGGTATGGCCAGTAAGGTTATTTTCAATGAGCTACCCATCAGCGAGGCATGGGACAGGAGGTAATGTGGCTCAGTCTGCAAATTCTATTGTCTCTTACAATTCTCAAGCCCAATTAGAGTGTGGCCCAACTAAGTCTGGTAATACAGGCCGAGGTCCAAATTGTTTGTATGTCTTATCATGTCATCAGGATACATAGGCCCATACAGATATGGTCACATGTATATTAACTGTTTTCACTTTCGATAGTTATGCCCTTATGTATCCTGGATCCACTCTGCCATATGTAACCCTTTTGTTGATAAGAAATTTAGGATAGAACCAGAAAAATTGCATGAACCCTTCGAAGTATCCACCCTAGTTGGTGAGTCAGTTATAGCCAGGTGGGTATATAGGGGTTGTCCTGTTAAAATCTATCACCGCATTCTCATAGCCGATTTAGTAGAGTCAGAAATGGTAGACTTCAATATAATCATGGGTATAGATTGGTTGTCATCATGTTATGCCATAATGGGTTGTTGAATCAAAATTGTAAAGTTTGAATTTCTAGGTGAGCTAGTCATTGAGTGGAAGGGTGATTCAGTAGCATACATGGTAGATTTATTTCCTATCTTAAGTCCAGAAAGATGATATTCAAGGGGTATATTTACCATCTAGTTTGGGTTAGGGATGCAAATACCTAGACCCCAACTCTCCAGTCAGTGCCAATTGTCAATGACTTTCCAGAACTCTTTCCTGAAGATCTTCTTGGAGTTCCTCCCGATAGGGAGATTGAGTTCATAATCGATCTACTTCCCAGCACCAAGCCAATGTCTATTCCACTATACAGAATGGCTCCAACAGAGTTAAGAGAGTTAAAGGTCCAGTTTAAAGATCTCCTTGATAAGGGAATTATTAGACCAAGTGTCTCACCATGGGATGAACCAATTCTATTTGTTCGAAAGAAAGATGTCTCTCTGCGTATTTGCATTGACTACCGATAGTTAAACAAGGTTATCATTAAGAACAAATATCCTCTTCCCAGAATCGATGATTTATTCTATCAACTCTAGGGTGCTCAGTGTCATTCTAAGATTGACCTCAGATCATAGTACAATCACCTTAAGATTAAGGAAGTTGATATTCTGAAAACCATCTTCAAAACTCGTTATGGTCATTTCAAATTTTGTGTCATGTCATTCGGGTTAACGAATGCCCTAACTGCTTTTATGGATCTTTTGAACAAGGTCTTCAGGCCTTATCTTGATATTTTTGTCATTGTCTTCATTGATGATATCTTAGTCTATTCTCATAGTGAGGCTGATCATGCAGAATATATCAGAATTGTATTGCGGACACTTCAGGACCGCGATCTTTATGCGAAATTTTTCAAGGGTGAATTTTGGCTAAAGTCAGTGGCATTCTTAGTCCATCTGATTTTCAGGCGTGGGCGCCCAGGTTGACTTTCAAAAAATTTATGTTATTAAGAATTGACCCAGACCCACCCCCACTTCTACTTCAGATATTCAGCATATCTGAAGTTTGGCAGGATATTACAGATGATTTGTAGAGGGTGTTTCCTCCATTTCAACACCATTGACTAGATTAACTCAAAAGAAAGTCAAATTTTAGTGGTCAGATGCACATTGAGTGTAGTTTTGAAGAATTAAAGATAAGACTGACTTTCGCTCTAGTATTAACTTTGCTAGAGGGGTCCGATGGGTTCGTTGTATATTGTGATGCTTCAGGAGTTGGTCTTGGTGTGTTTTAATGCAGCGTGATAAGGTTATAACTTATGCATTCAGCCAACTTAAACCTCATGCAAAGGATTAGATGATTCGTGATCTAGAACTGACAGTCGTGATTTTTGCACTGAAGATATGGTGTCACTATTTATATGGAGTTCACGTTAATATTTTCACAGATCACAAGAGCTTTCAGTATATCTTCAAACAGCGGGAGTTGAATTTCATATAGAGAAGATAACTCGAATTGATAAAGGATTATGATGTATATGTTCTTTATCATCCAGTAAAAGCGAATGTGGTAGTCGATGCTTTTAGTCGACGATCCATGGGAAGTTTAGCTCATATTGAGGAAGATAACAAAATCACGACGAAGGAGATTCATCGACTAGCCAGTGTAGGAGTTCAACTCATGGACTCTGAAGATGGTGGTGTTGTTGTTCAGAACAAGTCTGAATCCTCCTTAGTAGCCGAGGTGAAGGAGAAGCAGTTTAGTGATCCCTACTTGTTGCAACTGAAATAGAGGATTTACAAACATAAGACTATGACTTTTGAACAAGGGGGAGATGACAGTACTTTGAGGTACCGAGGCAGATTATGTGTTTCAAATGTAGATGGACTAAGAGAACGAATTATAGAAAAAGCGCATAATTCCAAGTATTCTATTCACCCAGGTTTTACCAAGATGTATCATTATCTTAAAGAAATTCATTGGTGGAACTATATGAAGAGAAATAAGGTAGACTTTGTAGCCAAGTGTCCGAATTGTCAGCAGGTGAAAGCCGAGCACCAGAGGCCTGATGGGTTGGCACATAATATTGATATTCCTGTTTGGAAATGGAATATGATAAATATGGATTTCATAATAGTTCTACCTCGCTTAGCCCGAAGACATGGTTTGATTTTGGTGATAGTGGACTGACTGACTAAATCAGCTCACTTTTTGCCAGTCAGAACCACGGATTCAACAGAAGATTATGCTAAGTTGTATATTCAAGAAATTGTTAGGCTTCATGGGACCAATGCCCATTATTTTAGTACTCAGTTCACATTCCATTTTTGGAGGTCATTTCAGAAAGGATTGGGTACCAAGGTAAATCTCAGCACAATTTTTCATCCCTAGATAGATGGTCAGGCAAAATGTACTATTCAGACCCATGAGGATATGTTGAAGGCATGTATTCTCGATTTTAAAGGTAATTAGGATGACCATTTGCCTCTTATTAAGTTTGCTTATAGTAACAGTTATCATGCTAGCATCCATATGGTACCATTCGAAGCTCTGTATGGGTAAAGATGTAAATCGCCAATTAGTTGGTTTAAAGTTGGTGAAACAAAATTGCTAGGACCAGACTTGGTCTATTAGGCTTTGGAAAAAGTCAAGTTGATCCAGGAGCATTTGAAGATAGCTCAGAGTCGTCAAAAATCTTATTTAGATGTAAGACGTAGAGACTTGGAGTTTCAAGTTTATGATTGTGTATTCCTGAAAGTATCACCTATGAAATGTGTCATGAGGTTTGGGAAGAAAAGGAAGCTCAGTCTCAGATTATCAGACCTTACAGGATTTTGAAGAGAGACGGGCAAGTGGCTTATGAACTTGAATTTCCACAAGACTTAGTTGTTGTTCATCCAGTGTTTCATGTGTCTATGTTGAGGAAGTGTGTGGGAGACCCGTTGTTGGTTGTTCCTACTGATTTTGTTTCAGTTAAAGATGGTTTGACCTATGAGGAAATTCCTGTGGCTATTTTGGATCGTCATATTCGAAAGTTGAGAACTAAGGAAGTTGTCTAAGTGAAAGTGTTGTGGAGAAGTCAGAATGTTGAGGAGGCTACATGGGAAGCCGAAGAAGACATAGTCCAGATATCCGCATTTATTTGCGGAGCAAGCAGAAAACGTACAAGGTAAATACCCTCAGTATTCATGTCATGTCTCTTGCGTATCAATGTCTCATGTTTCACGTTCATATATTCAGTACTCATGTCTCATGTTTATGTTTTTATGTCACTCAGTCTCATGTTCCATATCATGTTTCTTCACGTTCATGTACCCATGTTATGTCCAGTCTCATTCCTAACCTTGACCCATCATTTGAGGACGAATGATCCCAAGGGTGAGATATTGTAACACCTCATACATTCAATCTAAGCCTTATTCATGATCCACGAGTGTAGGAAACCAAAACGGGGAGTTTAAGTTGAAAATCCAGATTAGTTCTACAGATGGAAATTTGATGATAAATTATACTGACCGCAAAATATTTTAAAGCCCGTAAAAGTGAATCGTCAATTTCACTGTTGAAATTGACGCGCGTGTTGGTCAATTATACGGACCGTCAAATTATTGACGACCCATCAATCTTCACCATCTCTAAACTCCATATTTCACAACTCACTGGAATTTTTCAGAAAATAACAGTACGGTCTGATTATACACACCGTCAAACAATTGACGGACCATCAATCTGGACCGTCAAAATATTGAAGGCTCAGACTTTGACCATCAAATAATCGACGGACCGTAAAATGTCCCATCAAAAATTCAACGGACAATCAAATCAATCATCGATTTCTTCCGATAGCAAACAGTATAAATACGAGACTTGATTCAAAAAAATTAGTTTTCACAAATCCCAAGCCCTAAAATGAAGGTTCTCTTTTCCTAACCATCTCCTACACCAAGGTAAGTCCTTTTAATGTATTTACATGCAATTCTAATCGGTTACTATCAATTCCTAAGCGGAATTCATTATATCTAACCTAGGTTTTCAAGAAAAAATCCAACTCAAGTAATTAAAGTTCAAGCTTTGGGTTCCTTCTGCCAAGTTCAGAATTTTAAGACAAGTTTTTGAGCGACTAATGTATGTAGATTTTCTATCTATGTGTGGGAACGTCATTGTTCTTCCCCATGCCACAATTATCCATGAAACCATGAATTTCCATAACCTAGGGTTTTATTCAAGTTCATGATAATCCTTCTATACATGTATAATTATGTTCTATGTTATGTCTTGACTTCGTTACTTACATTCATGATATGATATTGTGTGTCATAAATCCGTCTGTAATCCATGAACCCATATTTTGATTTTCATGTGTTCATAAATATAAGTTATGATTCTTATCACTCAATTTCATGAGGTCATATATGTTTCTCATTATTTATACAAGTTATATTATGTATTTCTTCACATGTTAAATTATAAATTTACAAGTTATGATTTCAAGTTATAGGGATTGCACTTCCAACCATTCAAGGAAGCGACTACTGCCGCATCTGCTGATGCTCCTAAAAGTGATGAGGTCCCGCTATTACTAAGTGAGATAGCTACACCAATCTGGTGAGTCGTTGCTCTTAAGTCCTATGCTTGTTCTTACCGGGTGACACCAATACCCGTGCTGAGTTCGAAGGTCTATGAGACCTTGAGAGAGATGGGGACTACACACTCCATTGATGTAAGACTGCCACCGTGCACTCCAGTATACGCACACAAGAGATGTGCATACCATATGAACCAACCACACCACTGATGAATGTGTGCCCCTCAGAAAGAAAATAGAGCAACTGATCGAAAACGGGACCATTCGTTTCATCTGGGGCCCTACTCCTTGTTGTCATATGACCCAATCACTGGTATGGGAGGCATTGTTGTTGAGATTCGTCTGTGGAGGTACGACCATCTTTGAAGACTTCTACACATTGGTCACTACTGAAAAGATTCATCCCATCAGAACCACGTGGAAACCGTCATCCTCCAAAGCTAACGAATGAAGAAGTTGTATGTATCACTCTAGGGCACTAGGCCACAACATTGAGGAATGCGAGGCATTCAAGTTTGAGTTGGAGCACCTTATCGGTAAGGGGGAGATTTGGGTAGTTCTCCCTCCCCGTCATGAGTTAGTGTAGGCAGAGCGTCGGACGTGTTGTTATAAGGGTGCAACTTTCTATGGATTCAAAAGAAAAGCCATCTTTTGGGTAGATCTAGGCACCCCTAATGAATCAAATGCTAACCCCTACCCTTTTAATTGTAAAAGAACTTTTCACGCTTCAGTTGGATTAACTTATTGCACTCTCGATTAGACTTTCTTCAAGTCTAGAGGGAACTGCGGTAGACCTGATGTTCCCTAGGTGGGATACGCAGGAAGCCCATATCGGGCATGGTCTTGGGATTTTGGATAGCCAACCTTGGCGGGGGAGGGGATTATTCTCTGTAAACTGAACCACGAATGGGCCTGACTTCCCCGACGGGATACATAGGCAGTCTATTTAAGACTCGATCTTTGATATATATATAAATATTTACTCCCCTCCCTTTCCTTTTTTAATAGAAGCAGTTGGATACAACTGGCGAACCAATCGTTAGGGCTATCGTATGAAGCAAGTCAATCGACCCTGAAATTACCAAAAAGCCCTTATAGACCCTAAAATATCTGAAACATAGAATCAATTGAATATTCGTATATAGATGAGTGAACTTATGTATTGACTTGTAAGACTATGTGCTTATTCTTGCATTTGATTTACCTTACTAACATACTAACGTCATCTGCCTTTGAGTGATTCTTCTCTTATAGAGAAGGTAAGTTCGTGTCGTGATGTTAGCTTATTACAAAACAACAATAGCATCCACATCCGCACAATATTCAAAAGAAATGGCTGGTAGTTCATACGACGAGGGAAACATTGGAAATTCAAGGTCCCCTGTACGACATAAGGCGACTCATACCGAAAATATTGTCAAAATGCCAAAGGAAATTCAGGAGAAAACTGCAAGGCTGGAAAAATCCTAGATTGGACGAGAAAAGGAGACTGAAGAGAGAAGGCCTCCACTGCCCTTCCCCTCTCTATCCTCTCCAGTTCAGGAATAGTTTCCAAATTATCCCGCAGGGATTGACCTGCACCAAATAGGTACTTTGTACCAAACTCCCCCACCCACAAATACCACCCAAATACCCAGTGTTACGGTTCACTTTTACACGAGTGAGCGCATAAGAGCTACTAAGAATTTGGATGGTGCTCTAAGTTGGATATTTGTTTTAAAGTCGCTACCTACTTTATAGATAAATTAGGAAAACCAGTGTGAAAGGGTTTATTCAAATTTATTGAAAACTCCTATATAAACTAGAGTTAAGGTAAGGATCTGGTGATCCCCCGGGGAAGGTGTTAGCACCCCGGTATGAAGGATTCGTAGAATACGATTGACCTATGGGTTCTATAGCATGCTTTAAAATGATCTAAATTGCTTTATGTGTTTAAAGTTCACAAAAATACTTGCCATTTCATTTATTCAAAACTCAAGGTTTTATTTTGAAACATAGAGTTAAACTTCTGCCAGAAATAGTATGCACAATGGTAGTTTAGTCAATCTTCATTTTCGGACTAAAAACACTCAAATGTGAATTTGAGTAGAACTCCACATTTAGTCCAACCAAATTGATTAATTCACACTTGCATTTTTTTAAAAAAATTCTTTCAAAGTTTTGAAATGAGTAAAATTCATTTGAAGTGACAAGTTTGATTTTTTGACAAAGAGATAGAAAAAAATTTCTTTTATTCTTTGCATGCTATATTCCCAAAGCCAAACCATATTCCACATTCCAAAACTCTTAACTCAACACTAAGTCCACGATAAGCTTTTAAAATCAAAATCATCCAATTTGGGCTTAGCCCGTAACTTATATTTAAAACATCAATTTTCAGCCCAACACTTTAATCATTCGTAGTAGCCCATTTGTTTTATGTCACTCAGGCCCATTCAGGTCCTTCTTATATCAGAACTTAGTTCAAATTTAAGATCAAAATGATGAGTTTCGGAAATCAAATTTATATCAAATCTCAGTTTTGAAAATGAGTCCATTCGCTTCTGATTTTTAATACCTAAAATAACCTTTTTATTAATATTTCAGATTTAAGCAAAGTTTTGAAATCTAATTTTGGCTATCTATTGAAACGATCCTCGCATCGTTTGCCTATCCTAGATTCGTAACCCTAAATAAAGATTTCAATATTATCAAAGTAGTTTTTATTACAGCAAATATATATGTATATACAAAATGATATGAAATGAAGAGGAAGGTTTAGGCTGGTGGGTCTATCGAAGCTCACCAGTTGGCTATTTTCACCCATAGCTGGGACATTATGCAAATACTAGCTTCCCTTTCTCTTAACTCAATCAAAATAGATCTGATTGGTCCTCGACCCAATCGATTAAGTGTGAAATGCACTCGATACTCGTTTGAATGAAAGGATGGGCCCATCGCGGCAGTGATGCATGAGATGCAAATGAGAAGGGGGAAAACAAATGAGAAAGTTAGAGGGCATCTAGGCTTATCAAATATAAATAACAAAACTAAAATGCATAGACAACCTATAGCAATCATGACTTAATTCGAGATGTTTCTGTCGGACCAAGCTAAACATGTAATGAAAAGAAGAAGAAGACATATGGGCTTCACCCATTAAGCATTCATGGCATGGATGTACAAGATTCTAATTAATATCTTAACACAACTTAGAAAAACACATATAACCAGCCGACTTAATCATAGAAATGGGACAATCTTATGCCTTTTAAAGATCCCAGAAGTCTAACCTTTATTAATATTGATCCTAAAGTTTAAACAGACATGGTGATGGAGCCAAATGATCATAAACATACAATTCTAGACATGAATAAGACTTACACAAATAAAGGAAATTCAATAAATTATGCAAGGTATCTATTTCGAAACTATTAATCAGGAACTTAAAATATCATATATAACTTAGGCAAATCCAATTGTGCTATCACCTATTACTAAAAACATATAATCAAGGCCATATTGGACAACAAAGCAAATACACAGATTCTATAGTTCACCTATCGGCATAATACACTCTTAAGCAAGCAACATTGAGTATTACTGAGGAAAAACAACTTAGACATGACAAATACAAGACTAAAATCACACATTATATTCCAATTTTTTATTGCACATGTCAGTTCAAATCATTTAACATATATTAGATTCTAAAAGACTTTCAAGCTGCAATACCAGCACCATCTTAAGTGTGCAAACTAACTAATAACCAACTGAACAGGCTTCTCAACTCAAACAACCAATTTGTTTAAGCAAAAAACTCAAACTGACTTCAAACAGACCATGCTTGCCTAGAGCAGACCTTTTAAACTATCATACTATCCATTTCCAATTCATGTTAAGGTCATTTCTTTGTCATTTTTAGGCCCTATGTGTTCATTCAAGTAAACATATACTCAAATCAGCATTACATCCATTTCATGGTTACTAGGTAATCCTAAACAGTTAAGACCTAACATACTCCCCTATTTTTTACCATTTAAGGGTCACAATGTGATTACAACAGTATTTCAGTGCTAAATCATGGCTATTTTTGGTTAAATAGATCAACTAAACTAAGCACCAAACATATTATATCATTCTTAAACCTAAGTAGAGACTAGGTAATATAATATAGGCATTTACAACATATCCAAACCAAATATGACCCTCAAAAGCCAACATACACACTATGCAAGCACAAACTGACCTTAACAGACCATTCTTAGCTTAAATGGATTCCAAATTGTTATATTAATATTATTTCTGATAGTTCATACATGATTAAACTAACATCAAATGTTCTAACATTCTATACATGATTAAATGTTAGCATTCTAAGCATTATTGAGCTCAGGTTAGCCTAAACATAACTAACCAATCTCAAATCAATATGATGACCATTTCACATAACTAATCATGCTTAACAGACAACACACAAGGGTTATAGTCAACTACAATAGGCTAAACCTATCATGACCACCTAACCATAAACCATAGAGTCTAATTTCAGTGGTTCATGTATGGTTATATTAGTTTAAAGTAAAATAATAAGTATTTTATTCAACTAATCCTACACATATAGCCATAACAATGAACACTAACAGTGATTCAATTAACTAAACATGCTTAGTAGTTAACTTAATGAGCTCAAACAACAACTAATATCAACTAAACATGCTTAATAAATACATAATACAAGTTACATACTTTAAATTAAACAAAAAAATTAAATGGAAATGTGTTTACCTTGTATGAAGGCAGTCGAAAGGTCGAAAGTGAGCTCGTATTCACTCCAGGACCTCACAACTCACAAATCACACGAAAAAACAAAGGGTTTAAAAACTTATGGCCAATTTAACTAGTTCTGGGTTTCCCAAAAATGATTTGGATCCTAACTTAAGTAAAATTAGCCAATTTAAATTCAATCAAAGCTTTCAATCAATATGAATGCCTTAAATCAAATTTCGGACCATTAAATTGTAAGAGAAGGGTCTGTATTTATAAAGGGATATGAAACCCTAGCCGAGACCCTCAAATTGGTATGGGAGAACAACAAATTGGGGGCGGGGGGATCCATCCAATTCAATTCTCAACCAATAAAAACAACGGATTCAAATCACAAAATAGGACAAAGATCATTAAATGATGGCAGAAAGAGTACCAAGAGGGGCGAACCTCACCTGGGTTGGGGGATGGATTTGCGGTGGCGTGAGAGGTGAGACAGAAGAGCATTTAATACCCTTACCTCTTTCAGCCACACCAAAGTGCAGAAAGCAACCGTACTCTGAGCCTTTGCCATCTTTGGCAGTTGAGACGAAAAAGAGAGGCATTTCTCTTGGTTGAAATCGTAAAACGGAAATATTGGGGCTTTGCCCTCTTTCCTTTACGCGTAATTTTTGGTCCTAGGTCGAGTCCTTGGGCTCAGCCAAATTAAGTGGATGAGGCACAAATGTATTTTCTTTTAAAACAATTTTAAATTGATTGTGGCCACATTTTGCAATTAGGAAATAGCTAAATAATTTTGTAAATGACCTAATTAAAATAAAAGGTTCATTTTAAGCCCAAATATTAATTAGGATTTAAGAAATGCCAACGTCTTTTTATTTGACACATAACTTGAAATTGAGATGTAACTCCCTTATCGTATTTAATTAAATAATTTCCCGACTTTGACGGAGTGGAACACTAATTCTTTAATTTAGAAAAATCTTTTAAAGCAATTACATTTAATTGTTAGTTTAAAATTTCAAAATTAGGATTAATGGTCAGAATTGTGTAAAATTAGGACATGATACACAATATATATACCAAGTGATATTTTATCAAATGAAATGACAAAATATTCTCGGAATAATTTTATAAAATCATATTTGCTTTGCGGAAAGTATTTTTTGTTCCGTTTGTGACTCGGGATCCTTGAATAATTAAATAAAATTATTAGAGGGTACAAATTAGGTGTCAACAAATGCCCCTTCATTGTTCGGGGATGGCTAGACCATCCTTGAACAATAAAATTTGACTGACCTAGTTTTTAGCTGACCAATCGAAAAGTACTTCTCATTTTTATGCATTTTTTTGAAAATTGTGGTTGGACCCTGGTTTTTGGTTCCTACATATCTCAGGTCGTATGAGAATTTAGGCCACGTATAGTTCGACTCAATTAAACCACTGGAAAGCCGGTGAAGCAAGAGTATCAAGCCAGAAAATTCTAGAATGATTTTGTTGGAATGTGATCGATCCTCGTAGACTAAGTGGCCTATATATCCATGGTTTTCGGGAATCAGGTCACTTGTAGTTGACTAAATGTCTCAAAAAGGGTGTCCCTTATGTGGGAGTCCCTTTGACCCTTCTGGTCTATTCCAGATCGATTATGGGTTTTAAAAATAAAAATCTTCATGATTTGCAAGCGAGGTCAGCACGTAGTGATTTTCAAGCTTATGTGTAGAGATATTAACTCTCATTGGTACATATTTTCAACCGGCTACCTAATAATAAGTTCCACATTTACTCTACATGTATCTTGATCTAGTCTTTCTGCTTTCCACCTCCGGTAGCTTCGACTTGTTTCTATATGCGAGACCTACGTGTTGATTATTTATATTTTCATACATGTGTGGCTTTGTTTGTTGTACCCTCCTGGGTGACTTCTTTTAAGTGGGTGACACTTCTGACACCGTTTGGCTCTATTTGACTTTGATGTTTGAGCGGATGCCACTTCCGACACCGTTTGACTCTATTAATTGTGTTGACTCAAACAGATATCACTTGTGACATCATGTGGCTCTGTTGACCCTGTGGACCTACTGGTGTGATATTGTTGACTTTGTGGTGTAATATTGTTAGAGTGGATGTCAATTTCTACATCATTTGGATCGTGTGTGAATGGCCCTCTCGACATGCAATTTATATGAATGGCCCTCTCGACATGCAGTTTGTATGAATAACCCTCTCAACAATGTTTATATGAATGACCATATTGGCATGCAGTTTGTATGAATGACCCTCTCGGCAATATTTGTATGAATGACCCTCTCAGTAATATTTGTATGAATGGCCCTCTCGGCATGCAGTTTCTATGAATGACCCTCTCGACCATGTTTGTATGAACGACCCTCTCGGCATACAGTTTGTATGAATGGCCCTCTCGGCAATTTATATGAATCACCCTCTCAACACGCAGTTTGTATAAATGACCCTCTTAGCGATTTGTATGAATGGCCCTCTTGGCGTGCGTTTGACACTTGGGAATGAAGACTGCAGCTTTTGACTAGATTATATCATTCGGACTTAAGGGTAAAGACTAAGGCCTTTTGACTTGAATTACATCACTCTTGCTTTTGGAATGAATAATACAGCCCTCTAACTGAATTTACATCATTTGTTGGAAAAACGACTGCGATCCTCTGACATGATATACATCATTCTAACTTTAGAGTGAATACTACAACGTTTTTTATCAGAATTAAATCACCTGACCCATTGGAGTAAATATTGTAGCCTTTCGGCTGGGATTACATAACTCTCACTTTTGAATGAAGACTGCAACCCTTCGACCAGATTTACATCATTCTGACTATTGAATGAAGATTGCGGCCTTCCGACCAGATTTACACCATTCTGACTCTTTAATGCGGCTCTTATGGCTGGATTGTCTTTTTCATCATTTTTCTTGGACTATCAGGGTCAGATTGTGTATTTTCATCTTTCGGCGATGCTCGAGGCCTGACGGTTATCTTCTGGTGTCAGAATGTCTTTCTGTTGTACCTGTTTCATTTACAAACAAACAAGTTAGTAGAAAATCCCATCGTCCTCCTGACGATGTTCTGCTGACCTGCAATCATAGAAAGATTTGTTAGTTTCCTATGGGGTCGATCTATGTCGTCGACTCCCTGCTGTGTTGTCTCTCTGCTTTTCTGATCTCGACCCCTTTTTCAGTTCTAGTGTAATGAGAGCAAATATTTTAAATAGAATATTTGAAATTATTTGAGAAAATAGAATTTTAACAAATATTTTATATATCTGAAATATCGTTAACTCAATGTCATGACATATTCACTTTGAGTGAGGCTCTTCGACTGTCAATGGTGCCCTGCTTCTGCTCTTTGTTTGTCTTGGTGAAATGTTCGAGATCTCCTTCAAAATTTACCCCTGTTGCAGGTTTGGATCGGCTAACTCTCGCGCTGATTCACTTTTGAAGGAATTTTTGAGTCCCTCTCAAAATTTCTACCCTAGTTTATAAACTTGGACCAACTAATCCTTTGAGTCGTGTTGTTGGTGGAATTTTTCAGATCCTCTCAAAATTTCGGCCTTAGTTTATACTTTGTGAGGCGATCCTTCATATTCAGATGTCTCTGAGGCTTTCTAGGGGTTTACTTGGCTTTTTGTTAGATGTGATTGAGCTCGAAGAGCGCCTACATATCACATCTCAAGAATCAGGTCAAAACATAGTTCGGGACAAAGTTGGTTGATTTTTGTAATAGTGTGACTGACTCCTGAATGGATGACTACGTATCCCTTGTTGGGAATCAGGTCATTGTGTAGTTCATAATACAAAGCAATATGGATTTTGATAATAAAGTGATCGAATCAATAGTGGACGCCTACGTATCTCATTTTGGAAATTAGATCCTCGCGTAGTTTATTACAAGGAATGATTGATTTGGATAATAATGCGATTGAGCTCGAAGAGCGCCTTCGTATCCCTCTTTTGAGAATCAGGTCCTCGCGTAGTTTGTCATAAGGAATGATAGATTTGAGTAATAATGCAACTGAGCTCGAATAGCACCTACGTATCCCTCTTTGGGAATCAGGTCCTCGTGTAGTTCATTACAAGGAATATTTTGGTTTTTCTAATGTAATTACAAATAAAAGAAAAAATGTGATTACAAGTAAAAGTACTATTACAAGCAAAAGTGATTATAAACAGAGGAGTGTGTCTTCACGCATAGTATCGCTTGATTACATCTGAGTTAATTGCTTTGGGCCACTATTGACCATCTATTTCTGCGAGGATGACAATTCTTCCTGTAGTACCTTGCGCACCATGTAGGGCCCTTGCCAGTTGGGTGCAAACTTTCATTTGTACTCGTCTTGGTATGAAAACACGAGTTTGAGTGGAGTTGTCCTATTTGAAAGATCTTGGCTCTTACCCTTTTTTTTGAAGGCGCGTGTCATTCTCTGTTGATATAATTGATCGTGACATATGTCAACCATCATTTTGTCATCGATTAGAGCTAGTTGCTCATATAGTTTCTCATCGTCTGTGACATTGGTCATTCTTCTAATGGTCTTCATATGATTGGTTGTGATGTTCTCGAGATACTCTCATTTTTCCAAGTAAGTGCTTATGTCGACATTCCATGGTTTACCATCGGGTTTCGCTTCCACATGAGAGCAATAAGCATGTTCTTTCTTGATACTGATCTCTAGTGGGTTAATGTAACTGCTTTCAGGATGTTGTATCATGGATTCCATAGTTGCGAGAGCATCGACAAACTCGTTCTGAGCCCTCGGCGTGTGCTTGAGTTCAACTTTTCTGAATTTGTTGCACAATCTCTATGCGAGGTTGACATATGGCAAGATCTTCTCGTTCTTGGTGGTCCATTCTCCTCGGACCTGGTGAATCAGCATGTCTGAATCTCCTATTATTAGGAGTTTTTCAATATCCACATCAATGGCCATGTGAAGGCGTAGAATGCAGGCTTTGTACTTTGCCATATTATTTATGCATTGGAGGTTGAGTTTGGCTGCCATCGGATAATGTTGACCCATTTCTCAAAAACAAAACCGCTCCGATCCTAGAACATTTGTAGTTGATTGCACCGTCGAAGAACATTTTCCATCCGGAAAATACATCCTTAATGGTGCAAACTCTTCATCGACTAGACTTTATACTAGCATATCGGCCAATGCCTATCCCTTGACAACTTTCTAGACCACATATTTGATGTCGAACTCACTCAGAAGCATTTGCCATTTGGCCAATTTCCCTATAGGCATGGGCTGGCAAAAGATGTACTTCAAGGGATCCATCTTGGATATCAAGTGAGTACTGTACATCAATAAGTAGTGTCTTAGCTTTTGTGCTATCCACGTCAGTGTGCAACATGTCTTTTCCACCAGAGTGTATCTTGACCCACATATGGTGAACTTTTTGCTGAGATAGTAAATTGCCCACTATTGCTTCCCAGTTTCATCATGTTGTGCCAACATGTATCCGAATGCATTCTCTGACACTGACAAGTACATCAACAGTGGGCTCTCTGTCCTGGGAGGAACCAAAACTGGCAGATTAGAAAGATATCACTTGATGGTATCAAAGGCTTTTTGGCACTCATCTATATATTTGGTGGGTACATCATTTTTAATAGTTTAAGGATGGGCTCCACAGTCACCGTAGATTAGGCTATGAAGCGTTCAATGTAATTCAACCTTCCTAGGAAGCTCATGACATCCTTCTTGGTTTCTAGCGGTTGTAGCTCTTGAATGGCTTTGATTTTTGTGGGATCTAGTTATGTGCCCCTGTGGCTTACTATGAATCCCAATAAATTTTTGGTAGGCACTCCAAACACGCATTTGGCTGGATTTAGTTTCATATTGAACTTGCGGAGTTTGTCGAAGAACTTTCGCAAGTGAATGGTGTGGTTAGATCCTTCTCGCGACCTAATTATGACATCATCCATGTAGACTTGGATTTATTTATGCATCATGTCATGTAAAATAGCGGTCATCTCTCTCATGTAAGTGGCGTCGGTGTTCTTGAGGCCGAACGGTACTACACGGTAGTGGTATACTCTCAATGGAGTGATGAATGCCATTTTCTGAGCATCTTCTTTGCTCATCAAAATTTGATGGTAACCTGCGAATCAATCCATGAATGACTGCAATTAGTGCTTCGCGCAGTTATCTATGAGTATGTGGATGTTCGAAAGTGGAAAATTATCCTTGGGACTAGCTCGATTGAGATCGCAGAAGTCCACACAAATTCTAATTTTGTCATCCTTCTTTGGTACTGGCACAATGTTGGCCAACTATGTGGGGTATGGAGTTACTTCCACTACTCATGATTTTATCTGTTTCTCGACTTCGTCCTTGATTTTTATGCTGAGATCCGGCTTGAATTATCAAATTTTCTATTTAACCAGGGCAAGTCCTTCGTTGATAGGTAGCCTATGAGATATGATGTATGTTCTCAACTCGGGCATATCCGCGTACGACCACACGAATACGTTGACGTATTCTCTTAACTGATTTATTAATTCTTCTTTTTGGGGCGCGTCCAAATGCGTACTTATCCTGGTTTCTTTGATCGTTTCCTCATCTCCGAGGTTGATGTCTTTAGTTTATTCTAAATTAGGCGTCTGCCTATTCATATACTGATCTTCCTCATCAATGAAGTCTTCTAATAATTCTGCTTCTTTATTGTACTCCACATATTCTTTATCATCTGCATCACTCGATTCGCTCGTCTCGCGATATGTCGTGACATTATGAGTTGTTTTAATTGTATTATTGAAAAATAAGGCAAAGCATCGCTAGTGTTATTAAAACATGTTATATGTATATAAATAAAGATATTGTTTTACGCAAATTGAGGCTTTAATTGATTTTGATAAAAGTACAAATTGGTCCTAACTCAGATCAACGTTGAGTCATTTCTGGTTTTGAACAATACGTTGGAAAGTAAAGACATAAATGGTGAATGCTCGGGCCTTAGACGATTTCCACCAATTTTGGAAAACAAATTTAAATTTTCTCTCTACCAAAGAGCAAAAAGTGGGGTAGAGGTCCAATTAGTCAGTAGGTCATCTGGGTCAACGTCGCTGATAGTGGGTACTTCAAAGCATTCCTCCAGTATAGCGGCACACTCTTCCTCTTGAAACAGCATCCTTAAACCTTCTTCTGGGTCCCCACTGTTGTGCATGGGCATGCGGACCATGAATGACTAATACAGACTCGGGAATGACTTGCGGAATCACAGAGAACCTCTCTTTTTCTACTCAGCATTAGAGGCTCTTTCAGAGCTTGGTGTGTACCCAAGACCGAAGCGATACTCGTTAGCCAGAATTTACACCGGTTCTGGGGTGGCTTGGAGCTCTCGTCCTAGACCTTTGCCGGGTTTGAATATGTTCTGGAGCATGGTCACATAAATCATCTTGTAGACCATTGGCATTAGGATTTTTTCATCGTTCCCTTGGTGGGCATCTCCCACAAGTTCCACTACATGGAAGTCCATATTTGTTAGGACCTCTTTTATTACCGGCACAGAGTTATTGCGATAGTTGTGAATTCTACCTGCTCCGTGGGTCATAACCTCATGGTCTTCCCAGACAAACTTCAGTGGTTAGTGGAGAGATGATGACACAGCTCCAGCCATATGTATCCATGGTCTCCCCAGTAGGAGATTATAGTTGGCGATGATGTCCATGACTTGAAATTTCATGGTGAACTCAGCGGGCCCCATTTGTATGTTAAGGTCCTCTTCACCTACGGGGTCACATTGTGCCCTATCAAAATCTCTTACATTATTACGACTCTGGCGTATCTTTCCAATGTCGTAACCCAGCTGCTTCAATGTTGACTTGGGGCATATATTAAGTCCAACCCCATTATCAACAAGTACTTGGGAGAAAACCTTACCCCTGCATTTGATGGTGATATAGAGGGCCTTGTTATGAGCCATTCTTTCTTTCGGTAACTCATTAATGGTGAATGAGATCTGATGTGCCTCGATGTCGTGGCCTACTATGTCGGCCAATGTTTCACTACTCATCTCTATTGGACATGGACTTTGTTTAGCACCTTCATTAGGGTCTAACGATGTTGTGTAGAGCTTAGCAGAAGTGATATCGCCAATATTCTGGCCGGAGTTTTCTATAAGTGCTCCATAATGGAGTAATGCTTTGGCTGTATCATATGCAAAAATTCCTCAGCCTCCCCGTCGGTGATGGGCCTTCTTTAATTAGTTTCCTTGCGGGACGCTTCTTGTGCCAACTATTCGGGAGCATAACACCTTCCCAATTTCATCCTCTCTTGAGGAACGGCTGCGACTTCCTTTCTGGGAGTCGGGATGCCTACTTGTGGTACCTGGATCACAAATGGCTTCTTTGGAGTTAGGATCAACACCTTGAAATTATGCTATTTTTCTAGCATGAGCGAGACGACTGTGCGCTCCAAGTTTTTTATATTCTATGGGGCTAGTTGTTTCCATACAACCCAATCTTCTTCTCTTTCGATCATGTGGATGTGATTAGTACCATGATTTGGGAGAGGTTTGTATTTACATTCGGCGTTGCGACCACCAAAACAATCTCTCATTTGTCAATCAAATCTTGCAACTTGTGCTTTAGATTGATGCAGTCTTCCATTGTATACTCATTCCCCCGGAATGGTAAGCAGAAGTTTGGTCAGTTCTATAAAAGTGACTCCCCAGGTTAGCAGGCTTTGGCTGCACGATTTTGATCAGACTGGCGGTATTTAATTTCGCGAACAGACTAGTTCGCGTTTCTGGAAGTGGAGTAAATATCCAAGGAGGATTTTTCTCAAAATTTTGCCACGGCAAGTCGTATATAGCTGGAGGCGGCTGATTATGGTAATTTTGCTGGTTTTGAGGAACTTGATACGCGGGCGCGGGAATGTGAAGTTTGGAGATAGAGTTTGGTAAGTGGGTAGAAGTGTTTGGTAATTGGGCTGCGGAGCTTGGTAGTTGGGTTGTGCGTAGTATACTAGCACTGGGTTGTAGGGTGATGACATGTAATTGCTCAAAGGGGGAGATAGGTATATGTCAGAGGATGATTGTGCTCCTTCCTTTCTATGACTCATCGGGCTAGGGGTGTGAGAGACGTTTTCCATATCCTTTTTCTTCTTCTTTGCTGCTCTGGTGGAGCTTGTTGCTCCAGCTTTGTTGACAATGCTAATGATTTTTCTCGTTTTGAGGTCATTTTCTATTGCCTCTCCCATTCTGACTAAATCAGCAAATGGTCTCCCAGCCATTGCTAACATTCAGTCATAGCAGTCTAACTCTTGAGATCGGATGAACGCTGAAACTAGTTCTTCTTCACTCATTGAATATTGCACTCAGACGGCTTCGGCCCTCCACCTACTTACATATTCGCGGTAGGTTTATGTTGAATTTTGCCTAATCTTTTCTAAGGAGTAGTGATCAGGCACGTTTTACATGTTGAAGCAGAATCTGTCCATGAAAGCATTCGCCATTTCATCTCCTGAGTCCCATCGATGAATATCTTGTGTTCTGAACCATTCAGATGCTTCGCCGGTGACGCTTTGGTTGAAGAGCCCCATTATCAGCACCTCATTTCCGTTGGCGTCGATCAGTTGGTCGCAGTAAGCTCTCAAATGAGCTTTGGGGTTTCATGTGCCATTGAATAACTCTAATTTGGGCACTTTGAAACCCTTTGGCAAATCTAAATTTGGATGCATACATAGGTCATCATATCTCAATCTCGTTGCTTTGTATTCAAGGTAGGCTATTTCCTCCTAGCTTTCCAATTTATCTGTCCTAACAACGTTCGAAGCCTAACATCCTTGCAAGCTTTAGATTCTTTCCTATCTCTGACCGGGAAAGAGGTTACCAAGCAAGTGAAACTGTATTCGCCTCTTCTCCTTCTTGTCCTCTTGTACTTTCGTTCTTCTTATTCTCGTATCCAGAATTTGGAACAAGCTCTTCTTTAGCAGCCTCGCTTTGTTAGCTTCTTGTTAGCAATACTAGTTTGTAGTCTTTATTGACATGGAACACAGTTTTACTAGCCAACTCGATCTAGGGAAAAGGGAGCTCATGTTAGACTTCTCAAATAAGTCCATCATTTTCTGTTCCAACTCTTTATCCCTTCGATCCTACTCGGACCTCTATGCCTTTTCCATCTCCTGGTAATGATCTAATTCTGGCAAGGAGTAAATGAGAGTGATTGGAGTATGAAAAGACACAGTGGGGTGCGGGGCAACTTTTAGGAGTGTTCGCAGCTCTGGGTGGTGTGGGTAGTAGCATTTTGGTGGATGGTAGGGTCAGCATAAACGGGTGGTGCCTGAAAATCAGGTGCTAAATAGGAAGTCCCAGCTATGTAGGTGGCATTTACTGAGGTGGTGTTTGGTATGAACTACTAGCGTGGGTGTTTGGAAAATGTTTAGGTATAGGTGAATTCAGAGATGGAAAATGTGGTGGAGGCCTTCTTGCCTCAGCAGCAGTTGCTTCTCCGGTAGTGTTGATTGCTTCATTTCTCGTGACCTATTTTTTAAGGTCATCGACTTTCTTAAACAACAAACTGATCTTATCCTCGAAGTGTGAGGCATTCTGGAGATCTTGAGGCACAACATCCTCAATCAAAAGCATTCTTGTTACGAGCGTCCTCGGGAGTACCAGTCATTGTTTCTTTTTCTTGTTGGTTTAGGGATCTTTCGCGGCTTTGGATCTGATGAAGTATGCCAGTGTATCACAACAGATCGACCCTCTTCTATAAGAAGAAAAATAACTCAAAGGCAAATGACGTTAGTACATTAGTTAGAAATCATAATACAAGATATCACGCATAAGTTGCAAGCAAAACACGTAAACTCATGTATTCGTTCCGAACTCTTTCCATAGGTATTTTAGTCATTTTGGTCAATTTTGGTTTTCTAGGGTTACAGTTTTGAAGGTTTGTGGTTGATTTGCCACCACGCCATCATTAAACCAGAAACTATCTTATAACTAAGGGGATTATAATTTATATAATATAGGGGCCGAGTCTTATGTAGACTGCCTACGTATCTCACCTCAGGAAATCAGGCCTTTCTGTAGTTCGAGTTACATAGAAATTATATCTTAATTTCTTCTACCCGAATTTTACCCTTACCAAGCCCGATATGGGCTTCCCACGTATCCCTCATCGGGACATCAGGTCGGACGTGGTTTCATTTACAAAAAGTGGGAGGGATCTTTGATTGAAAGTTAGAAAAGGGGACGCCTAAACTACCCAAAAGATGACTTCTCCTCAAAGATATGGCGGGTCGTCGTCCTTACAACCGCGCATTTCCCGGTTACTTTTCTAAAAGCGATCTTGTATCACGAGCTTAATCTAGCCGGTGTTAACCAAATGCTCCAACTCGAACTTAAAAGCTTCACATACTTTGATGTTGTGCCCGGGAGCCCCTGAATGGTACAAGCATATTTTCAGCCTCGAAGTGCTTGCAAAGAGTTTCCATATGGTCTTGAGTGGGCGAACCTTGCCGATGCAAACCAAAAGTGAGAAGATGCATGCGTACGAATCTTCGAAAGCAGTGAAGTCGTAACGCCAAAGTCATGTGTCCATGGTGATTCCTTCACCATGCATAATAGAGTCATTTACTAGAAGGGAGTGCGGTCCCCACAGGTTGCGGATGACTTTCTTGTCAATCATTTTGATGGATCTTCTCTTGAGGACACACATTCATCGGCATCGTGGCTAGGCTAGCTTCTGTGGTACAATCATCTTATGTGAGCAAAGATAGGCACACATGTCGGGAGGACGTGCGAGTTGGTATGTGCCAATCCGGCAGCCTATCTCCTGTCTAAGACCTCAATGTTCTGCACTTCTCTTGGTGCGTCTCTGAAATGAGAACCATAGGCTTTGATAGAAATCACCCACCATATTAGAGATAATTTATAGGGAGGCCCTTGTGGCGTCTCGTAGTGATTAGCAACTTCTCCAATGACTGGGGTAATTCCTTCGGGTACCCCACTTATTTCCCCATATGGTATTGGGTCATTCTTTGATAAGTGCATTAGAGGGACATAGTCGTCCACCATCATCCTGACCTCCTCAGGGAGGTTTTGGTATTGGGGTTTTCCTCGAGGGACTCTTCAGTTAATTTCTCCACGAACTCTAAAATCTCGTCAACCTCTTTAATCATGGCTCTAGCCAAGTCAGTCTTGTAACCAACCTCCTTCATCTTGGCTCTTGTCAACTCCATTTTCACGTCTATCTTATGAATCTTGGCCTGAAGCGACTCATCGGTATCTTCATCGCTAATCAGGTCAATAACTGGTGACGTGGCACTTTGGCTGTTTGGAGTCTCCATTAGTAGCAAATCAACCTTTAAGAGGAGGTGAATTTAGTCAGCTTTGGTATTTTGTTTTCTTTTTCTTTTGGGTTGGTGTCCGGAATGTGGGACCAATCAAGAGTTCAGACGAAACACATGAAAACACATAAGCAGTTTATGTCACAAAAACACATAAGCATTTATAATATTCGAGTTCCTATACATTATTACTCCAAGGCTTTCTAATCGTTTGAAGTATAAATGTGCCAAATGTCGATTATGTCACATTTAATACTTTCACGTAGCAAGTAGTTGGATGTAGTGGCGTCAGGTCATAGACCGTCAAGACACGAGGGAGTCAGCCTAATATGTCCAGGTAGGTCTGAGATACCCGGACCTGTCTAAGTCAACATGCGCTAGTTCAATAGGGATTTGGCTTCGCTCTATCCTAGTTGTACTAGCGTGGTTTAGGAAATGATCTTAGGGACTCGAGCGGACAACTCAGGGTGAACCGTTGTCGATGATTGGAAAACTGCGTACCAACTCCGTCTTCAACGTATTCCAAAGAAAGGTTTTTGGTTTTATACTGGAGGGTGACTGCGAAATCTGTATAATCACTTTTATGCACTGATGCAAGTGTGTGTGCATGCCATTTGGAAGAAGATGAATGCATGAATGACATTTATAATTGCGGTATTTAAACACATATGCAATTTATATCATTTGAAATGCATGTTGTATTGAAACCCTTATGGTTAGAACCTAGGTTTATCCCCATCAGAGTCGTCATCTGTTATGGTTCACTTTTACGCGGGTGAGCGCGTAAGAGCTACTAAGAATTTGGATGGTGCTCTAAGTCAGATAATTGTTTTAGAGTCGCCACCTAATTTATAGGTAAATTAGAAAAGCCAGTGTGAAATGGTTTATTCAAATTTATTGAAAAATTCTATCTAAACCAGATTCAAGGTAAGTGTTCTGGTGATCCCCCGAGGAAGGTGTTAGCACCCGGTATTAAGGATCCGTAGAATATGATTGACCTATGGGTTCTATAGCATGCTTTAAACAATCTAAATTGCTTTATTTGTTTAAAGTCCGCAAAAAATACTTGTCATTTCATTTATTCTAAACTCAAAGTTTTATCTTAAAACATATAGTTAAACTTCCGCCAAAAATAGTATTCACAAGGGTAGAGTCAATTTCCATTTTCGGACTAAGAACACTCAAATGCGAATTTTACTAGAACTCCACATTTAGTCCAATCAAATTGATTAATTCACACTTGCATTTTTTTTTTGAAATTCCTTCAAAGTTTTGAAATGAGTAAAATTCATTTGAAGTGACAAGTTTGGTTTTTTGACAAAGAGATAGAAAATAATTTATGTTATTCTTTGCATACTATATTCCCAAAGTCAAACCATATTCCACATTCCAAAACTCTTAACTCAACACCAAGTCCAAGATAAGCTTTTAAATTTTAAAATCATCCAATTTGTGCTTAGCCCGTAACTTATCTTTAAAACATCAATTTTCAGCCCACCACTTTAAACATTCGCAGCAACCCAATTGTTTTATGTCACTCAGGCCCATTCGGGTCCTTCTTATATCATCACTTTTTAAGATCAAAATGTTGAGTTTTGGAAATCAAATTCATATCAAATCTCAGTTTTGAAAATCAGTCCATTCGCTTCTGATTTTAATACCCAAAATATCCTTTTTTATTCAAATTTCAGATTTAAGCAAAGTTTTGAAATCTAATTTTGGCGATCTATCTAAACGATCCATGCATCATTTGCCTATCCTAGATTTGTAACCCTAAATAAAGGATCCAATATTATCAAAGTAGTTTTTATTACAACAAATACATATGTATATACAAAATGATATGAAATGAAGAGGTTGGATTTAGGTTAGTGGGCCTATCGAAGCCCACCAGTTGGCTATTTTCACCCATTGCTGGGACTTCATGCAAATACTAGCTTCCCTTGCTCTTAACTCGGTCAAAATAGATTCGATTGGTCCTCGGCCCAATCGATACTCGTTTGAATGAAAGGATGGGCCCATCTTGGTAGTGATGCAGGAGATGCAAAGAAGAAGGGGAAAACAAATGAGCAAGTTAGAGGGCATCTAGGCTTATCAAATATAAATAACAAAACTAAAATGCATAGACAACCAATAGTAATCATTACTTAATTCGAGATGTTTCTGTCGGCCCACGCTAAACATGTAATGAAAAGAAGAAGAAGAAGATGACATATGGGCTTGGCCCATTAAGCATTCATGGCATGGATGTACAAGCTTCTAATTAATATCTTAACACAGCTTAGCAAAACACATATAACAAGCTGAATTAATGATGAAAATGGGACAACCTTATGCCTTTTAAAGATCCCAGAAGTCTAACATTTACTAATATTGATCCTAAAGTTTAAACATGCATGGTGATGAAGCCAAATGATCCTAAACATATAGTTCTAGACATGAATAAGACTTACACAAACAAAGGAAATTCAATAAATTATGCAAGGTATCTATTCGAAACTATTAATCATGAACTTAGAATAGTATATATATAACTTAGGCAGATCCAATTGTGCTATCACCTAATACTAAAAACATATACTCATGGCCACATTGAACAACAAAGTAAATACACAGATCCTATAGTTCACCTATCAATACACTCTTAAGCAAGCAATATTAGGTATTACTGAGGAAAAACAACTTAGACATGACAAATACAACACTAAATCACATATTATATTCCAATTCTTTATTGCACATGTCAGTTCAAATCATTTTAACATATATTAGATTCCAGAAGACTTTCAGGCTGCAATATCAGCACCATCTTAAGTGTGCAAACTAACTAATAACCAACTGAACATGCTTCTCAACTCAAACAACCAATTTATTTAAATAAAAACTCAAACTGACTTCAAACAAACCATGCTTGCCTAGAGCAGGCCTTTTAAACTATCATACTATCCCTTTCCAATTTATGTTATGGTAATTTCTTTATCACTTTTAGGCCCTATGTGTTCTTTCAAGTACAACAGATACTCAAATAAGAATTACATCCATTTCAAGTTACTAAGTGATCCTAAACAATTAAGACCTAGCATACTCCCCTATTTTTTAACCATTGAAGGGTCCCAATGTGATTACAACAGTATTTCAGTGCTAAATCATGGCTATCTTTGGTTAAATAGATCAACTAAGCTAAGCACCAAACATATTATATCATTCTTAAACCTAAACAGAGACTAGGTGATATAATATAGACATTTACAATATATCCAAACCAATTATGATCCTCAAAAGCCAACATACACACAATGCAAGCATAAACTGACCTTAACAGTCCATTCTTAGCTTAAATGGATTCCAAATTGTTATCTTAATATTATTTCTGATAGTTCATACCTCATTAAACTAACATCAAGTGTTCTAACAGTTTATACATGATTAAATGTTAGCATTCTAAGCATTATTGAGCTCAAGTCAGCCTAAACAGAGTTAACCAATCTTAAATCAACATGATGACCATTTCACATAACTAATCATGCTTAACAAACATCAAACATGGGTTATAGTCAACTACAACAAGCTAAACCAATCATGAACACCTAATCACAAACCATAGAGTATAATTTCAGTGGTCCATGTATGGTTATATTAGTTTAAAGTAACATAATAAGTATTTTATCCAACTAATCCTACATAGAGAACCATAACAATAAACACTAACAGTGATTCAATTAACTAAACATGCTTAGTAGTTACCTTAATGTGCTCAAACAACAACTAATATCAACTAAACATGCTTAATAAATACATAATACACGTTATATACTTTAAATTAAACAGAAAAATTAAATGGAAATGTGTTTACCTTGTATGAAGGCAACTGAAAGGTCGAAGGTGACCTCGTCTTCACTCCGGGACTTCGCAACTCGCAAATCACACGAAAAAACAAAGGGTTTAAAAATTGAAGGCCAATTTAACTAGTTTTGGGTTCCCCAAAAATGATTTGGATCCCAACTTAAGTAAAATTAGACAATTTAAAATCAATCAAAGCTTTCAATCAATGTGAATGCCTTAAATTGAATTTTGGACCATTAAATTGTAGGAGAAGGGTCTGTATTTATAAAGGGATATGAAACCATAGCCGAGACCCTCAAATTAGTGTGGGAGAACAACAAATTGAGGGGAGGAGGGGAAATCCCTCCAATTTGATTCTCAACCAATAGAAACAATGAATTCAAATGGTAAAATAGGACAAAGATCATTAAATGCTGGCAGAAAGAGTACCAAGAGGGGCGAACCTCAGCTGTGTTAAGGGGTGGATTTGCGGTGGCGTGAGAGGTGAGAGAAGGGAGCATTTAATGCCCCTACCTCTCTCAGCCACACCAAAGTGCAGAAAACAACCATACTCTGAGCCTTTGCCATCTGAAGAAGGTAGGAATATAGATGGCATATTAACATATTCATATGTAGGTTTAACAAATATAAAGCATGTAGTACGGAAGGATGTATTATTAACTCAAAATTCATTTTTTAAATAATAGTCTATAACCTTCTATCAACATTTAACATCATAATTGCAGAGATGTATACTTATCAAGATTATAATTAGAAACACATAGTCTGAAAATATTCCTCTTAGCAGAATATTAAGATCACAAGAGATACTCAACCCACCCTGGCTCTGCCTCCCTTTTTTCCTCACTGGTGAATGGATAAATGGCCTAGGTGCTGGGAGTTGCTCGACAGACTCTTTCTTAAATTTACTTTTAAGAGATGGTGTTTTATGGACTAATATGGTCTTAAGTATAAGCTTTCAAAATATCTATCTTCTGGTATTATGATATTAATCGTGATATTGGTTATAGACTAGAAGGGTTTTTAGCTAGACATGAGAGAGTATTTCAAAGGTTTTGAAGCTGTGTATTTCGAAAGATGATTTCAGATGTTACAATGAGGCTCTTTATATAGATAACCTCGGTTGCCTTTCACTATTGTCATGCTGAAAAAGTAATAAAGTCGATACATTATTGTTACAAAAGTCCTAAAGCAAACAATATTTTGTCTCTTGTCCTTTCATACTTTTTCTTAAAGTTGTTTGTCGTTGCTGCCATTTTTTTAATGTTTGTTGGCTTGTCATCTTTTGTCTTTGATTCCTTGTGGGTCCGACGGCTTTTACTTTCTTCCACATGTATCTTTACATGTGTCTTTTTTGCACAGATGCATCTTTTGTCTGTCTTCTTTTCACTAAAAGATGATTTTTTTTTATTTCGATGATACTCCTATAGAATAGAAACGATATCGTTTTAATTTTTTGATACTCCTATAGAATAGAAACGGTATCTTTTTAGTAGTATGATAATACATGGGCTTTACTGTAGTTTAGACTACATTGGGCCATATTAATTTGTTACATTGTGGCTTTCTGTAGTTTAAACTACATTGGGCCGTTTCATTAAAAAGGATTAGGTGATCCTTCTTTTTTCATAGTAACATACGTAGTATCTTCCTTTATGCTTATAATAGGCCTTTTCCTCTGGCCTATTAAGAGCTTGTACTATTCTACTGTCTCATTGGAGTGTTTGTGCTCTATCTTAGTGATTCTATCATGCATGTTGGTAAGGTGTGTGGTGTCTTGTGAGAGTACCTCGTTGTTGTAGTATAGTATGATAATTTCTTCGGTTTCTCCTCCTTTGGAGTTTCCAATAATACTGGCTTTGCCTGCTCTTAGCATATCTTCAATTTTTGACTTCAGGATTGTTAGATGATCAAAAAAATCACATTAAAAATTGTATCAGAGCCTGAAAATGGAATAAGTTATAAACAATGAAAAATCGTGAAAATTTTGCCCAAGCTAGAGCACTAAATAAAAGAATGCTCATGTTAAAAAGGATAAGACACCAAGTATTACAAAGGAGAAATCACATTGAAACATTAGTAAAATACTATAGTGATTTAGTAGAATTAAAGAAACTACGACTAGCAATAAAGAAATTGAAAGATTATGAGAAAATAAAAGAAGAAGCTGAGTTAGCAGCGATAAATTCTAATTTAGACGATGTTATAAGAAATTACAGAGTATTGATAGACCTCAACACTGAATTACTCAGAATAAACCAAGAAATAACACATCGAAAAGAAGAACCATGAATGACAATAGAACACTATGGATGAAAATAGACCAATAGAACAACAAAATAAATTAGAAGATAAATTAAGAGAAATAATCAGAAAGGATAATGAATTAAAAGACCTAAATGATATAATAGAAGAACAATATAAATACATCAACTTATTAAAATATGGATAAATGAAAGGAACATATTATCAGATGAATACATATGAAGGAGGATCAACACAAATACTAAGCTTTAAACCAGAAACATATCAGAAGATACAAAATGAAAAAGAAGAATTATCCATAAAGAAAATATTTAAAACAAAATGGTTTGACAGAAATAAAGAAATAAGATACATAGCACACAAACATGAAAATATAATAGATACAATGAGTGTAAATGGGAGAACGAAAATAAACTTGATAACAGATGAAGTAATAAAAAGAGAGTTATCAAAACTATCTACTAGGGAATCTAAAAAATATAAAAATATATACTTTGGAGGAGTAGAATTTACTATAAAAGCATACTTTCAGGAAAAAAATAGATATACATATACAAATATACATATTAGATGATAGGATATTAGGAAATCTACAAGATGCTTTAATATCAGTAATAAAAGGAAATTTAATATATCAAAAATTAAAATTTACGGTACAACCAAACTTTAGTATATCATTAAAAGATGAACACAAAGACTTAGCCTTAACACTATATTATAAACTAGATGGAATAACAATGCCACCAAGAAGTAAAGTCATAAGTATTGAAACAAAAATGATATATGCCCTAACCGAAATCACCATGTAAAGAAACAACATGAAATGAATATATTAGTACCAAGAATGTACCAAGAAATATTAGAACAAATAGAACATAAAGAAATTCCAAAATAACCATACCAGAAGAAATATATATGAATTTTAATACAAGAACTCTTACACCATCCAAAAGACTAACACAAAAAATAGAAGGATCTAGATTAAGTATTACGAGAGAACCAACAATGTCACGACAAACTAGTGTCATACAACCTCGAATATTAGATTTAATAAATATAAACACAAACAGATTAAAAATTAAAGTAATAATATTTAAAGGTATGATAACGACAGACTGTATAGCTGAAGTAAATACTGGAGCTATTAAAAGTTTTATACATATAAGTGATTGTAATTTAATAGACCCACAAACTTATAATTATCCTGAAAATGAAAGAGAAATAATAATTACCAAAAATATTAATTTAAGATTCAAAATCCAAGATTTAGAGTATAAGATAAATATAAGAGTAATAGAATATGATAGTTTTAATGAACTACTTCTAGGAAGTGACTTTTTAACCATGATAAATTATAAGATAAATAATAATGAAATTGAAATAAATGACCAAGGGAAAACAAGATTCATAAACAAAGTATGAATATACAAAAAGAGATAATAGAGAAAAAAATTGAAATTAAAATCAATAAAACGGCTTTATCAGAAGAAATATTCTCACAACTTAAATACTTAAAATACAAGGCAAAGGAAATAAAACTACAAGAAAAGATACAACAGTTAGAACAACAATGTGAAAAGTTTGATAAAATATGGATAGATATGAGAAACGGATGGAGAAAAAGAATTAATAATCCTGATGAGCTCTAACGAAAAAATTAGTGCATTATGGGAAGAAATAGTAGTAAAAGAACAAATGAAGAATACATTAGTATTAATGGATGAAATAAAAGAAAACCAAACTAAAATGCAAGAAATAATAAGAGAAGAATTAACAAAATTATGGAATGTATCTGAGATACCAACATTTAAAATAATATTGGAAAAACTAAACATATTAGTAGAAGAAAAAAGTAAAGATAAAAGTAAACAAGTAGAAGAAGATGAACCTAGTACGAGCAAAGAAAACACTATAATTAGCACTACAACTCAACAACTAGAAATAGTACCAATAGATGCTTGGAGAAGGAGTAAAGAACCAATAATGGTAGATATTAGTAAAATAAAACCAAGATTGCCAAAGAAAGTAGAAAAAATATTAGATAGCTTGGAATATTAAGTAAGAAAAGACAATTTTAAATGGAAAATCAAGAACCTAGTGTACTTATGTTTTTAAGAAACCATGGAAAAATATACTGGAAAGAGAACGATACAAGTATGAACCAATGAAAAAGAAAGAAAAAACCAAATCAGACAATAATTAAAAAAGTGAAAACATGTACTTAAAAGACGTAGAGAAAACAACCAACGAGTATTTAAATATAAAATTAGATAAACAAGAACGAAAATTATGTGAATTAGAAACAGAAAACACCAAATTAAAAACACACAATAATGAGGAATGGTACAACAAATATAAAAAATACAAACGCAAATTTAAGGAGACAAAGAAAGTATTAAAAGAAACCAAAGTAGAATTAAAACAGACAAAAGAAGAATTGAAAGATGTAAAACAAGAATTAACTGATGTAAAACAAAAATTAGGAGAATTAAAAGATGAAATAAAAATCCTAAGAGAATAGATAAAAAGGTTAGAGGGAAAAAAGAAAGTAAGAAGTGATAGAACAAGTGAAGAAACTACAACTAGTACTGAAAAGACTGAGAGCGATACTAACAAAGACAACAACATTGAATTAGTAAACCAAGAGGTAAAAATAACAGAATTCATAGAAAAGGAAGAAGACTCAGAGATAGTAAAAGAAAATAACCAGATAATAGTAGCCTTACAAAAAATGAAAAGTGTAAATGCAATCATAGAAGATGAACCCGAAAGTGATATAGAAGATGAATTTAATAATCCTATAGAAACAGAAATAGAAACTGATGATATAATAAATGAAGATGCAAATGATTACCCGGAAGAAGAATTAGTAGATCACAACCTGGAAATAATAAATAGAAGACAAACTAGATTACCAAATCATATAACAGTAGGACAACAAGTTGAATTTAAAGAATTTGTAGGATCAATGGCACAAGGCATAAATTACAATGGATATTTCTTAGACTTAGACAATGTTTATGATGAACAAGAAATAGGAAGAAGAATAAATGATTGGAATATTGGAATGTATATAGCATTAATGAACTCCACACAAACAGAAAACCTAGAATATATGTATGACTTGATATCTAAAACATTAATTGAAAAAGTAGCTTATTGGATAGAATCCATAGCATACCAATTAAGAGGAGAAGTATTTAGCCATGCAGGAGATTGGAAATCTATGCTAATAATATTTGATATCATACTAAAATGAGAATTTTTAGGAGAAAAATGGTTGGTAGCACGAGAAAATGTACTTGCAGAAAGAAAAACTGAGATAATAATGAATTTAAATAACATGAAATGTTGTAAAATTAATAAATTACCAGGATACACAATAAGTTTTAGTAAGTTCTTTTATGAAGCAAGATTCTTGCCAGAAGAAGGTTTAATATATCAACAATTTTATTATGACCACCTACCTATACCTTATAACACAGAAATATCAAAGGAATACACTCAACTAGAACCAAGAGAAAATACATTAGGAGAAAGAATAAGAGTACTAAGAGCATATCTAATGCGAAAATGTGAAGAATATAGGATGAAACAAAAGATTAAAAAAGATAAGAAAATAGGATTAAGAGAGGTATGTGGATTTACGGAAAAAAAATTAGTATTCGGATGTGATGATAATAAAAGAGAAAAGAAATATAAGAAAGGTCATAAAAAAAAATACCAACACAAAAGATATAAAAGATATAATAATTACAGCAGACAAAACCAACAACCTTATTACAAACCTTATAGGAAAAAAAGATTTAAAAGGTATAGAAATACCCCTGAAACCAGGAAAAAATTCAAGCATAAGAGAAAATTTAGGAAAAGAAAATATGTAAAACCAATTGAAGAAGAAAAACTTAAATAATGTAAATGTTGGAATTGCAATGAAAAAAGGCATTATGCTAATAAATGCCCAAAGCTAAAGAAAAAAGGTGTAAAATATATAGACACCACACAATTTATAATGAGTCTACAACAAATAAAAGAAGAAAATAATAATTGGTACGAATATGAAGGTTTTTATGTCAGTCAAACTGATGAAGAAAGTGAATCAGAAAATATTAATTTCATTAACCAAAACTCAGAAAGTGAAAATAGTTCTGACTAAATAAAGTCGCAAGAAGAAAGAAAGTTACTAGAAGAAAGAGATTACTGGATGCAATATGAAAGGTATGTTCGCAATAAGCTTATTACGACTGCTAGTGAAACATGAAATAGATACTATAGTGATAGGTACAAAAAGGTTATAAAAAGTCTTAGCAGAATAGGAGAAAGGTTAAGTGAGATAAGATGGAAGAAATTAGTAGAAGAAGTAAAAGAAATGAAACAAGATGAAGAGCTTCAACAAAGATTAAGAGAAATGGTCTTTGTCATCTCCGCTTATATTGCTATTCCTTCATGTTTTAAATAGTTGGCATATAATGATAGGTTTTCCTGTTAAGTCTGTCGAGTCGTCGAACAGTTGTATACCATAGATACCTCTTCCGAACGATTCCATCATTAACCTAGCAGATTCTACTAAAACATTGGGCAATTTAGCAATATTATAAAAAGTTTCATCTACTAGTATTTTATCTATAAATCTGTAAGTAAAGAGTTTAAGAACTATATCAGGGTTTGATTTTTCATTGCATAAAAACCATGGGTATTTGCTTAATTTTGCACTTCTTAAAATGTGTGGGTTTGATTTATAATCATAAAATTTATTAATTTGCTCGTAAGCTATAATATACTCAGGTGAGAATTTCACTTTGTCGCACATTGTTACTGCTGTTGAAGACGATGCTGCTATGGGTGATGGTATAGTGGTTGGCATGACTGCAAGTTTAGATGTGAACGTTTTTAGTTTTTCTGTAGGGGTTTGGGAAGATTTCAAGGTTTGTAGGGTTTTGAAGTCTTTAAAGGCTTCTGTCAGCTGTTCTAGCAAGTGTGTATTTTCTTCCATTTTGGTTGTAATAATTTTTTGGTTTTATTTGATGATTCCTGTAACATTGGTAATATATTCTTCGAATTTGTCACTGCTGTTTGACATCGTTGTATCTGCTAAGAAAATCAGCTAGAATATTCTTATTCTTGGATATATTTTTGATAATAAAATCATAACAATAAAAGAATGATTGCCATTTTCTTCTCTTATTAGTTCTGGCAAATGGTCTATTTTATTTGTAATGAAAGCTCTTACTTGGGTGTTATCTGTTCTAACTACGAATTTTACTTGTAATAGCTGATAATGGAACCTCTTTATTCCAAATTTTACTGCTAATAGTTTCTTCTCGTTAATATGGTAATTTTTCTCATTAGGCTTCCATGTTCAGCCTCCATATCCACAAATTAGTGGTTTTTCTTTATCTATATCCTCTTTATCATATGCTATGAGGACTGCTCCTCATCCTATAACACTGACATTAGTAAAAAGTTCTAGTTGATCTAGTTCTGTTGGTATTCTATGTTTCAGCAAGGCTTTCACTTTTTCTTTGATTTTATTTATGGCTTCAGTATGTTCTTCTTCCATTCAAAAGTTATATTTTTTCTAGTTAGTTCCTGTAATAGTTTTCTCTAAAGTGGTAAATCCTTTATATGGTCTGAGACGTAGTTTACTACTCCTAGATTGTTGTACTTCCTTTTTGCTCTCTAATTTATCTTTAAAATTTTTTATTTTTGTTACAATGTGTTTGTGTAATTTTAATCCTTCATTATCTATTATGTACCCCAAATATTCTATACTATTTTTTGAAGATTTCAGATTTCTTTTCAGATAATAATATTCCATGTTGTTTCACAATTTTTATAAATTCTTCTAGATGTTTTATATGATTTTCCAAATCATCACTATATATTAATATGTCGCCAACATATACTATACATTATTCTGAACACTTGGTCCATTCTTCTTTGGAATATTTGTGGTGCATTCTTTAATCCAAAGGGTAGTACACTCCATTCGTAGTGTCCTTGAGGGGCACTAACCGCTGTTAAAGCTTTTGATTCGTTTTTTTGTTTTATTTCCCAAAATCAACTCTTACAATCAAATTTACTGAACCATTTTTTATTCCCTAATCTATTTATAAGGTTCCTTTTGTATGGTAAAAAATATCTATCAAATACAGTTTTCTTGTTTAGCTCTCTATAGTCAATCACCATTCTAGCCTTTCCTCTTTTTTATTCACTATGTTTTCTAACTAAAAAGGTTGGGCTACTATGTGAGCTTTTACTTTCTTGTATTAATTTTAATTGTAATAACTCTTTTAGTTGGGTTTCAAATTCATTCTGATCTGTTGGACTGTATCTAATAGGCTTAGATCTAACTATATCGCTAAGATTTATTAGTTTGATTTCAGCATATATTTTTTCTTTTTCCCATAGTTGCATCGGATTTTCTCCAAAATTTATTTTTAGTATATTGAGGTATTTTTCTCTTAATAACTGTAGGTTATTATTCCTATCTGACCTTATGTTACATATTCTTAGTGTATGTATTGGTAATATTCTCTTTAATATTATCATTTTATTACAAGGTGTTTGTAGGCTGAAAATATTATTATTTATCACTTGCGTTTTGAAGTAGTCTAGGAAATTGTTCCCTAACAATACTTGTTGTTTCATATCATTCAGTTGGTATATAACTGGTAGTCTAAATATTATCTTCCCTAATACTATTCTCATGTTTTCTACTACTATATCTAATTCTTTTGTTTGTTCGTTAAAGCATGATACTTTTGTTCTATGTGTTTTAGATCTTTTTCATTTGTGTGGTTCTAATACTTCTTTCTTTGCTAGACATAAGTCTGCTCCACTGTCAATAAAGATCTTTTGTTTTATCATTTTATTAGGTTTGTATTCTATATGAGCTTCTATGTAGATTGCTACCAACTAATTATAATTTCGCTCTAAATCCATTTCTCTTAATCTTTGTTGAAGCTCTTCATCTTGTTCCATTTCTTTTACTTCTTCTAGTAATTTCTTCCATCTTATCTCACTTAACCTTTCTCCTATTCTGCTAAGGCTTTTTGTAATCTTTTTGTACCTATCACTATAGTATCTATTTCATGTTTCACTAGCAGTCGTAATAAGCTTATTGCGATCATACCTTTAATATTACATCCAGTAATCTCTTTCTTCTAGTAACTTTCTTTCTTCTTGCGACTTCATTAAGTCAGAACTATTTTTTCAATTTCTGAGTTTTGGTTAATGAAATTAATATTTTCTGATTCACTTTCTTTTTTCCCTTTAACCTTTTTATCTTTTCTCTTACGATTTTTATTTCATCTTTTAATTCTCCTAATTCTTGTTTTACATCTTTCAATTCTTCTTTTGTCTGTTTTAGTTCTACTTTGGTTTCTTTTAATACTTTCTTTGTCTCCTTAAATTTGCGTTTGTATTTTTTATATTTGTTGTACCATTCCTCATTATTGTGTGCTTTTAATTTGGTGTTTTCTGTTTCTAATTCACATAATTTTCGTTCTTGTTTATCTAATTTTATATTTAAATACTCGTTGGTTGTTTTCTCTACGTCTTTTAAGTACATGTTTTCACTTTTTGAATTATTGTCTGGTGTGGTTTTTTCTTTCTTTTTCATTGGTTCATACTTGTATCGTTCTCTTTCCAGTATATTTTTTCCATGGTTTCTGAAAAACGTAAGTACACTAGGTTCTTGATTTTCCATTTAAAATTATCTTTTCTTACTTAATATTGCTAAGCTATCTAATATTTTTTCTATTTTCTTTGGCAATCTTGGTTTTATTTTACTAATATATACCATTATTGGTTCTTTACTCCTTCTCCAAGCATCTATTGGTACTATTTCTAGTTGTTGAGTTGTAGTGCTAATTATAGTGTTTTCTTTGCTCGTACTAGGTTCATCTTCTTCTACTTGTTTACTTTTATCTTTACTTTTTTCTTCTACTAATATGTTTAGTTTTTCCAATATTATTTTAAATGTTGGTATCTCAGATACATTCCATAATTTTGTTAATTCTTCTCTTATTATTTCTTGCATTTTAGTTTGGTTTTCTTTTATTTCATCCATTAATACTAATGTATTCTTCATTTGTTCTTTTACTACTATTTCTTCCCATAATGCACTAATTTTTTCGTTAGAGCTCTTCAGGATTATTAATTCTTTTTCTCCATCCGTTTCTCATATCTATCCATATTTTATCAAACTTTTCACATTGTTGTTCTAACTGTTGTATCTTTTCTTGTAGTTTTATTTCTTTTGCCTTGTATTTTAAGTATTTAAGTTGTGAGAATATTTCTTCTGATAAAGCCGCTTTATTGAT
The DNA here is from genome assembly GCA_029783415.1 of Anisodus acutangulus. Classification (NCBI taxonomy): domain Eukaryota; kingdom Viridiplantae; phylum Streptophyta; class Magnoliopsida; order Solanales; family Solanaceae; genus Anisodus; species Anisodus acutangulus. Next base: position 30,645,970 of record CM056495.1, read on the forward strand.
TTTAATTTCAATTTTTTCTCTATTATCTCTTTTTGTATATTCATACTTTGTTTATGAATCTTGTTTTCCCTTGGTCATTTATTTCAATTTCGTTATTATTTATCTTATAATTTATCATGGTTAAAAAGTCACTTCCTAGAAGTAGTTCATTAAAACTATCATATTCTATTACTCTTATATTTATCTTATACTCTAAATCTTGGATTTTGAATCTTAAATTAATATTTTTGGTAATTATTATTTCTCTTTCATTTTCAGGATAATTATAAGTTTGTGGGTCTATTAAATTACAATCACTTATATGTATAAAACTTTTAATAGCTCCAGTATTTACTTCAGTTATATAGTCTGTCGTTATCATACCTTTAAATATTATTACTTTAATTTTAATCTGTTTGTGTTTATATTTATTACATCTAATATTCGAGGTTGTATAACACTAGTTTGTCGTGACATTGTTGATTCTCTCGTAATACTTAATCTAGATCCTTCTATTTTTTGTGTTAGTCTTTTGGATGGTGTAAGGGTTCTTGTATTAAAATCCATATATATTTTAATTTGCGCTCTTTCCTTTAAACGTAATTATTGGGCATGGGTCGAGTCCTTGGCCTTTTGGCCTTGGGCATGGCCAAATTAAGTGGAGGAGGCCCAAATGTTTTTTTCTTTTAAAACAATTTTAAATCGATTGAATGTGGCCACCTTTTAAAGTAGGAAATAACCAGATAATTTTGTAAATAACCTAATTAAAATAAAAGCTTTGTTTTAAGATCAAATTTGATACTAATTATGATTTAAAAAATGCCAACGTCTTTTAATTTGACACATTACTTTAAATTGAGATGTAACTCCCTTATCGTATTTAATCAAATAATTTCTCGACTTTGACGGGCTGGAACACTATTCCTTAATTATAAAAAATCTTTGAAAGAAATTACATTTAATTTTTAGTTTAAAATTCCAAAATTATGATTAATGGTCAGAATTGTGTAAAATTAGTACATGATATACAATATATATACCAAGTGATATTTTATCAAATGAAATGACAAAATATTCTCGGAATAATTTTGTAAAATCATATTTGTTTTGCGAAAAGTATTTTTCACTCCGTCTATGACTAGGATCCTTGAATAATTAAATAAAAATATTAGAGGTTAAAAATTAGGTGTAAACACCCGGGACCACTCACTCTGTTCAAGTCCCCTTAACCACCAATCCAACTATCATTACTCACATTCCCCAAAATAACCCAATACGCCAAAACGTCTCTTTCCAAACCACAGTTACTCAAAGTCATCTCTCGCCAAAATGTGCTGAACTAGACCACTATGAGGAGATGGAGAGAGCTTGGAGGGCCGACAAGGAGAAATTGGCCGGGAAAATGAAGGTAAAATTGGCTCAGTACATCGAGAAAATATTAAAGGAAATCGCTCGGGATGCACGGAAAACTATCGGATTAAGTTACGATGACCTATGCATACATCCAAGTTTCGATCTACCTGAGGGATTCAAGGTGCCCAGGTTTGAAATATTTAGCGTGTCGAGAAACCCGATGGCCCATCTATGGTCATACTGCGATCAGGTAGTAGGAGTTCGGAATAACCCTGTTTTGATCATGAGGCTATTCAGTTAAAGTTTTACTGGAGAGGCCTCCAAATGGTTTACTATGCAAAATGTGCACCAATGGATTACCCGGGAACATATGGCAGAGTCTTTCATAGAGTGATACAAGTTCAATGTCAAAAGCATTCCCGATCGATATTATTTGCAGAAGATCAGGCAGAAGTCTACAAAGCTACCAAGAGTATGCAAGTAGGTGGAGAGCGGAAGCCGCTCGTGTGCAATCACCCATGACAGAGAAGGAATTGGTTGATGCTTTCATCAGAGCACAGGACCAGGATTGTTATGATAAAATGTTTTCCATGGTCGGACGACTATTTTCGGAATTGGTTAAAATGGGAGAGGCCATAGAAGATGGTCTCACGTCCGGGAAGATCACCAGCCTGACTGGTAGAAGCTCTAGTCAAGCATTACAGGAGGTGTATGAAAGAAGAAAGAGAACGTGGAGAACAAAACACGATCATCCAGTCCCAAACAAAGAAACAGGAAGAACCCTGTTCACCCATGGAGGCATATCAATCAACACCCTAAGTGGCTATATGACTCCACCATATAGTCCAATGCCCATTTAATATGCCCAACCTGGCTACCAAACCTCCCCTAGCTACCAAAGCCCTCCACTGAATTTACAAATGGTTTTACCAATCTTCCAAACCCCGATGCTAACCACCCAAGCTCCCCAAATTATCAAACTCCGCAAAAAAATACCAAGCTTCACAAAATTACCAAGCCCCTTCGAACTACCAAGCTCCAAAAAATTACCAAAACCAACCACCCACAACGAACTATAATGTGCCACGTCCTAAGTTTTAAAAGAAACCAACTTGATTATTCATGCCATTGTTGAAAATGCGTACACGGTTGCTCGAGGAATTACTTGCCGCTGGCATGATCCAAATTGTACCTTCAAAGCAAGTTGATCCTGGGAACCATTTCTATCTCCCCGACCAAACATATGTATATCACTCTAGTAGAGCTGGACACAGTACTGAAGATTGTATCAACTTGAAGCATAAGATTCAAGATTTGGTCGATAAGAAAGAGATCACGTTGCAGACAGCCGCTCCTAACGTGAATACCAATCCACTGCCTAATCACGGCAATGACATTATTGACATGATTGAAAGGGAAGAAGACTGGGCATTCTGTAAGCCTTTGAGTCTAGCACTCATGAAAACTCTTGAACAGACCGTAGCATCGCTAACCAAACAGAAGCAACACATGTTTGATTTGGTTATTCCTACTCTAATAATAGAGCAAGTGGCCCCTAGGTGTCATTAAGCCACCCAAAAAATAATATATTATTAAAGCTTCTGTTGCACACGGTATGACCAGATCATGACAATGTTACACGCTTGAAGAGCTAGCCTAAGAGGGCACTAGAAAAGAAAACAACCAGAGGAGGCCAATCACGGAAGGTGAATCCAAAGACTTTTAACGTAGAATGCAACCCAAAAAGTATTCTATCGTCGAACACTTGAAGAAGACACCGACAAAGATATCAGTGTTAGCACTATTGCTAAGTTCTTCCCAACATCGTCTGGAATTGATGAAAATGTTGGATGAAGCACAAGTTCCTGCCAACATGATCGTCGAAAGTCTGGCTACCACAGTAGCCCATATCATGGGAGATCACCGGATATCATTCAAGAAAGATGAGTTGCCAAAGGAAGGGTTAATGCATAACAAAGCATTGTACATTGTAGTTGAATACAGAAGTAAGATTGTAAAGCGAGTTCTCATAGATAATGGGGCCAGACTGAATATTTACCCAGCAACCACGCTGGAACAAATAGGATATGACATGGACAAGATAAGGCAGATCCATATGAATATGAGGGGATTTAACATAGCTCAATGCGACTAAGTCAAAAAAGTTGACTTGTGTATTCAAATGGGACCCGCTGAGTTCATCACTGAGTTCCAGGTCATGTCAATCTCTACCAACTATAATCTATTGTTAGGAAGGCCTTGGATCCATGCGGTCGTGGTCGTACCATCCTCTTTGCACCAGGCTGTGAAATTCGTAAGGGAAGGGCATGAAGTAGTGAAACATGGGAAAGAAGTATCCACAACTTCCCAAACAACTATTTCCCTGTGATTGGGGGAGTTCCCAAGGGACCATATTTTCATATGGTCGAGTGGGTGGGGGCCACATATGATGAGATCATAACACAAGTCCCAATGCCGACCACATATAGAGTGATTGCCTCCATAATATTGTAAAATGGTTTTGAGCTGGGGAAGGGTCTCAGAAGAAATTTGCACGGCATCACGAAGCCAATTGAGATTCCCAAAAATCATTTTCGATATGGTCTCGGATACATCCACAACTTTAAAGAAGTCTCTAATGAGAGTGGGAAGAAGAAGTGTTCCCTAAAATTGCGAAGGCCAGTCCCGAATCTGTACTAGTCATTTCCAGTCAAGATATTGGCGTCAGATGCAGATGATGCTGATGAATGGATAAGGATGTTGTTTTAAAAAGAAGACTGCTTGGCAATCCTGGAGGAGCACAATGAAGCACCCACAATTCGCGATGCAAATCCTGGCAAACGACTCACCAACTGGACTTCCATTCCGCTCCTGGTTCCTCGGTAGACATGATGAGATTTTATAGCTTTCAAAAAACCGGTGTAGCATAGTCGAGGCCTGGATATTCACCATTTACTTACTTTTCTCATAATGTTTGTCAAAAATAAAATAACTCGATATTGATCCGAGTTAGGACCACAGTTTGTATTAAACTTTCGCAAATCAATGAAAAGCCTCATTTTATCAAATTATGCTTATTTATATTACTTTGATAATCACACTTTGCCTTGCAATAATAAAAATGAATCAATCCCTAATGTTATGACATGTCACTAAGTGGGCGAGTCAAAAGTCGAGACTGAAGAAGAATACAACAAGGAAACAGAGTTAACAAAAAATTTCATCGATGAAGAGGACCAATATGAGAACAAGCAGAAGCCTAACTTGGACGGGACATAAGCCATTGACCTAGGGTGCGAGTGAGTAATCAAGGAGACACAGATCAACGCGCACTTGGGGTTGCCACCGAAAAAGAGCTAATTGATCTATTGAAGGAATACGTGGACATATTTGCATGGTCTTACACTGATATGCCCGATTTGAGTACGAATATAGAAGCTCACATGTTACCAATCAATCCTGAGTTCGTACCGGTTAAGCAGAAGATCAAACAGTGCAAGCCCGACTTAAGTGTGAAAATAAAAGAAGAGGTCGAAAAATAGATTGAATCGGGAGTGGTAGAGATAACCTCGTATCCTTCATGGTTAGCTAGCATTGGGACAATACTGAAAAATGATGAGAAGATTCGAATATGTGTAGAGTATCGGGATCTTAAAAGAGCTAGTCCAAAAGACAATTTTCCACTCCCATCTAACATTCGAATCTCAACGCATCATCATTCACATTAATTTGCTTAAGTAGGAAGAAAAATATAAATATGCCCTATCTCGTATAATTCGAGTACTACTCCATTATTTAGCCAATGCGACGAGTTTGGTTAGATCAAGCACTCATATATTTCATGCATTACTAATTTTTGAGTTTAATGGTTTTAAAAGACATAAATTGCACTCTAAACTATACCCGAAATTTTGATATCACATTCAAAATATTACGATGACCTATTACACCCTGACAATCTTAAAAGTGACTTTAATACCACCCTGATACACATATAACTAGTTGCACAATAGGAGGTGTTACACACTCTCGCGACACATTAGCGCCATGTTGGAAATTTTCTAAATTTTAATTTTATATTCTTTTTCATTTCTTTATTCATTTAATTATCTTTTATTATTTATATTTACACTAATTAATCATTAAAATCCTACAATAATTATATCTTCTTACACCGGAACCACCATATCCTCCACTACCATCGCCACCAATTTCACCACCACCCTTTCGAATTCCCAACTCTAAATGCCTCTTTCTCTTTATTTTTTCAAACACAATCTCCACCTCCACCCCTCCATTTCTTCCACCAGAATCATCAACCTCTACAAACTGAATTTTACTATTCATATTTTGGCCCTTTAATCTCGTGAATTCTAATAGAAATATTTTTTTTTGAAGAAACTGTGTCAAGATTTGAGGTTGAGACTAGATCGGAAAGCTTGGGTTTTGTTTGTAATCACTACACCAAGACCTATATCTTGTAGCAGAGGTACGTAGAGGGACCCGTGAAGGGTTCCGATCTTTTCCTTGTAATAGAAGAAAAAAATCCAAAATGATTTCTTTCATGTACTATAAACTACACAACGACCTAATTTCCCCCAATGTGAGATACGTAGGCAGTCTATTTCGGACCCGATCATATCAATAGAAAAACCTAATTATGTTTATTTCGAACTATGTTCGACCTGATTCCTGTTAGGATAGGATACGCAGGTGCTCTCTGAGCTCGGTTGCACCAACAGAAAACTCAAAGAAATCCTTAGGAAGCCACATGAGCAGAATTTTTTTAGAAGATCTCAAAAAATTCACGAAGATAGAATCGAAAAAAGATGTTCACCGTCACAACTTCAAGTGGGGCAAATTTTTTGAGAGGATCACAAAAATTCTTTCCGAAAAGACTCGAATAGCATCAACCGACAGAAATTTCGTAACTGGGGCATAAGTTTTTTTGGGGTTTCGAAAATCCTTCGCCATCAGGACGCGTGAGAGTTCAATGGTGCAAGCTTCAGACTGGGTAAAATTTGTAAGGAAATCTCATAAATTCTGCAAAAGTAGAATCAAGGAAAAAGTCTCATTTTGAAAGCGCATGTCATGACATTTTAAAACTAGAGTTTTCAAATAATAATAATAATTATTTATTTCTCTAAATCATCACATTTTAAATACTTAAAAAAATTTCTTACTAATCTCATATATCTCATGCTACCGAGTTCGGAGCCAAACTAGGGTAAGACACCGTGACCCGGTAGAAGAAGAAGAGAGGAACCAAGGACACGAGCTAACTTCGATCAAATTAACGGTTTTCTATGGATGCAGGTTCAGTCTGTCGGCAGAAGGCGACAACATATTTTTCATTAACCTATGTGTTCATGTTTACAGAATAGGGAAAAGTGCCGCAATTGGTATAGATCAGACTGAAAGGGTCACAGCCAGCAGATGAACGAAAGGCAAACAGACTAAGAGAGTCACAACCAACAGATGAAAAAAATACAATCAAACGAGAGGGTCATAGCTAGAAGATGAACAAAAGGCAATCAAACCGAGAGGGTCATAGTCAACAGATGAACGAAGGGCAATTAAACTGAAAGGGTCACAACCGACAAGGAACAAAAGAGAAATTCGACCAAGAGGGTCACAACCTATACAAAGGACAAAAAAGAAGCGATCTGGCCAAAAGAGTTATAAAAGAGTCAAGATTATGTAAAACCGGTCAAAGAGATCGCAATATTCATCTTCAGAAGTTAGACGGTGTAAAACCTGTCATGAGACCACAATGTTTGTTCCTAAAGTCAGAGTGATGTAAATCCGATCAGGAGGCCACAATGTTTGCTACAAAGTCATGACGATGTAAAATAGGTCAAGAGACCATAATGTTAGTCCCCAGAGTCAGAACAATGTAAATTTGGTTAGGAGACTGCAGTATTCATTCTTAGAGTCAAGCGACGTAAATTCGATCCAGATATCACAATATACGCTCAAAGAGTACAAGTGATGTAAATTCGATCAGGAGGTCGCAATATTCTCCCTAAGAGTCAAGATGATGTAAAACTGATTAGGGAGGCCGCAGTTTTCATCTCATAAATCAAACGACGTAAATCCTGTCAAAAGGATGCAGCGTTCGCTCCACAAAGTCTAGGCGATGTAAATCTGGTTAGGAGGTCACAATATTAACCCAATAGTCAAGACGTTGTAAAACCGGTCAAGGAGACCGTAGTATTCACCCCGAAAAAATAGTCAAGTCGACATATAAGAATGTCGAGAGGGTTATTCATCCACAACAAAGGTCAAACAGTATCAAGAAGACACCAACTCAAAAATAAAAAATATCCCATGATGTTACCAGGCAGATGGAAACATGTTTGGAGCTACTCAAGAAGTGTTAGACAGTCAAGCCAGATCCATATGCATGCGGAGCAACGTGGAAATTTTTCTTGAGCAACTGGTCAAGACAAGATTCCACGAGAGTCAAGCTCTCTAGACAGGAGTCGGAAGCTACTCCATGCCATCTCAGCTGCACTTGTTTTCTTTTATTTTTAGAGGAATTTCCGCATAGGGATAACCTCTTCGTCTGATTGAGTCTAACTACAAGTGACATGATTTCTAAAACCGAGGATATGTAGGCAAACTTATTATCAGAGAGCCGATCACATTCCAACAAGAGTCATTTTAATTTTGCTTTATTTAGTCCTCGTCGAGTCGAACTATAGGTGGCCTGAATTCTCATATAACCTGAGATATGTATGAAACCCAGAAACTAGGATCCGACCAGAATTATAATATAATGCGCAAAAAACCGAGAAGCGTTTAGATATGGTAGCTAAAAATCAGGTTTGTCAAATTTCGTTGCTCATGGATGGTCCCGCCATCCCCGAACAATGAAGGGGCAGTTGTTGACACCTAATTTTTACGCTCCAATATTTTATTTAAATATTCAAAGTTTCTAGTTATAACCGGAGTAAAATATGCATTTTACAGAGTGAAAATGATTTTACGAAATTATGTCGGTGACATTTTACCATTTTATTTGGCAAAATATCATCGAATATATTATTGTATATCATTTGCATATTTTTAACAAATATCTATAAATTCTTATAAACTAAAGAAGACGATTATTTAATTAATCGTCTAAACTAATTATTATAAATTGATAAATATTTTACTTTGTGAAATTAGGAAAATTTGATTACTTAAATAAGGTGTCAAATAGCATCTTATTTTTATCTCTCAATTGTTTTAGTTATGAAATGTTTTATTTTATTTAGCTTGTATTTTAATTTTAACATCAAAATTGTTTTTAATTGACCAATTTGGCCACAACTGAAATAAAAATGGCTATTTATTAAACTACTTTGCCATAATTATGCATCCTCTCTCATTTAATTGGTTTGGGCCATTTCCCTTCTATTTTGGGTCGAGTCCGGTCCAATTTGGACCTGACCCCGCCCAATAGCGTCTTTTATTCACGAAATAAGGGCAAAAATTCTCATTTCGTTTAACACAGCCAAAGGGTTGAGTAACCCTATCGCCGCCGTGTCTCTTTCGTCTCTCTTCGTCAGCTCGCCACACCCACCGTACCGTAACCCTCTGAACGAAGGTAACCCCCTCATCTTTTTTTCTCAGCTAGCATTTAATTCTCTTTGTCTCATTGAAGACCAAAAGCTTGAGCTCTTATTCGCCGATTCGTTTACTTTTACAATTAAAAAAATCAGTGGAAAGTTTTTCTCCCACATTGATTTGGGATGAAGTTTTTGGGATTTTTGGCCTATAGAAGGATCTCCTCCCCCTCAGTCACAACAAGTCTTGAACACTTGAAAATTTCTCAAGAGTCGAGTAGAGGTCTCTGTTTTGAGCAAAAACCGAAACCCTAGTTTTTTTAACGTTTCTAGTAGTCTAAAATTTTATTTCTTTGTGTGGTCTGGGCATTGAGGATTTGGAGGAAGGCTTCCCACTCTAAATCTCTGTCACAGCTGCGCATCGAAGAGGTAAACTCAAAATCCTCTCGTTTTAGTTTCCTTTTGTGTTTTTGTACATTTTTCTTAATTAACTGTGCTTGTTTGTGTTATTATCTGTTTTGGTATGCCTTTGTTTAATTTAGGTTAATTTTTGTTAGTTAGATTACTATACTGAGTTATGGGGTGTGTTAAGTGTGCTTATTGATACTAGTTTAAGCTAGCATATTCGAATCAGTCAATGTATTTCATGATGTTTGTCATTCGAATTGATCATCAGATTAGTACTGTGCTAGATCCATGTTTAACATTAGGTAAATTGTAAAAAAATGTTCAGTACTTGTTCAGGGGTTCATGACATTAGACCAGCTAAGAATTAGCATAATAATATGCTTATTTCTGTTTTTTTAATATAATACCATGATCTAAGCTAGTTGAGATATGAACATGCTTTGTTCTTCCATGTATTTGGGATTGTATAATTAATAAGATCCTGAGACCATGCCTAAATGACTTGAGAACCAATTTGCCAATTTGTCTCATACCTTCTCATGATGTATTTCACCTAGATTTTCATAGTAAGCATGTAAACTCTATCTTTTTATGAAGTATGAGGTAAATAATGAACCTTGTATGTGTCTGTTTTAATCTCTGGATATTGTACATTCACATTGAGTCTAAAATTTGTGAATAAGTCTATCCTATTGAGTCTTTGATTGGTTTTTTCCTTTAGAAAGTTTTTTGGTGTGCCACTTGGTTATAGTTTGCTAATTGATTGACTTATAGCTTACTCTATGACTATCTTAATCATGTCACACCTAAACTAGTCATCAATATGTGTTTTTACATATCTGTAAACTATCTAAAATCTCTGTCAAGTATGAAATGGATGGAGACTATGAGGGGGGGTGTGAATGTGTATCTTAGTGGATTGTTTATACTCTTCTTTATAGTTTAAAGCCAGCAGTAAAGTATGTATGCTTCTATTAAGCTCTAAGTCCAAAAACAACATTTGTTAAATGTGATTTGGGTTGTGAAATGCTTTGTCTTTGTTACTTTGGTTTTGTCTACTCACTGTGATAGCTATACCCCATCCAAAGAATTAGTTTGCCCAGTAGGTTTGAATCATGAGTGAGCATGTTTTCTTTTAATGTTTTAGACTAGTATACTCAGAATGCCACTTCCAGATTGCTACCTTTGATGTATCCATGCTCATCCTTATATATGAATGCATATGCACTCACTTGTTGTGACTTTGGCCTGATCTTTTGTGTATTTGGTTAGTCCTACCTCATGATGCTGACTCCGGATGTTTGTTTAAGTGTTAAAAATATCATTATGTCAACATGAGAAGCTTTGTTGTGATGTTGCTATCGTTGTTGCTACCATATGGAGGAAAAGAAATGACATAAAATTTCACAAAAACAAGTACCAATAGATACAAAAAAAGGCAATTCATAGATATATCAAGGGCAGAGACCTCTAGAAGTAGAAGGCACCTTTGGATCAACTAAACACCATACATTGAGTTTTCTATTTTTTATTTCATGTGTGTAATAGGCCTATAAAAAGTTAAAGTTGAATAGAAATTGAATTGTAATCGGTTTACTCCTTTACAAGTAAAATTTACTAAATTTAGAAAATAAATAGGCTCACCTACTTGGAGTTGTAAATATCATTGTTTTGTATAAGTAAAATTTGTTTACCAAAAAATAAATTTAAAAGCCAAAAAAGAAAGAAAGAAAGAGATTTAGAAGAGAAAATGGGAAAAGTAGAAAAAATAAAATACTTCGCACAAAGCTGAGGAAAAAGAAAAATAATTCCCAAGTTTATTGTTGAGGATGTTTATAAGAGCTCATACGAACATCCTGGTCTTTCTTGTCCCAATACCGGGGTTTGATTTTGCATAATATATAAGAGTAGAAGAACATCGAACCTTCCATTCGACTTAAAAACTACTATTATTACTACATTTGGTGATTTGGCAGATCTGAATTATTTCCTTGTTCGACGAACGGTAAGCCCCAAAAGTAAATCACATCCTTACTCGTAATGTCAAATCTCTAAATTCAACTCATTTGTTTTGATCACCACTCTTAATTTGTGTCGTACCCTAATTTTGATTGATTTCCACCGTGGAAATATTGTCTGCCTAATTTTGAGATGACGTGGCTAATTTTCTATTATTTTTTAATTTTTCTATACTCGCTTGGGTCCATTTCTTTCCGTATTTGATAAAAAACCATAATCCCATTTTTTGATTGATTTTTAGAGTTGTGAACTGCGTTGCAATGCTTTGTGTTTGCTCTTACTGTATAAAGGAAGAATATACTCATTGTTTTTCTTTTCTTTTAATTTTTTTACAGTGAATTTGTACTTGTATGCTTCTCCATGCGGTAATGAATCCAATTTTATTATGGTGTTTGAATCTCTGTTTTGCTTTCGTGAAGTTAATTTTTTGAAAAATTTCTCGAAAGGAGGAAAAAATGAAATATAGAGAAGAAAATGAAAGCCAATAAAAATAGTTATTTGTATCATGAATTCTCAGTTGTCACGTAAGTCACAATTTCTAAGTAATCTGTATATTCTTTTCAATTAACCTAACAATGGGCTTCAATTCTAAGTTCTAACTATCTTAAGTTTCCTCATTTGATTAAAGTTCTTTTATAAAAATAGTTCTTTTATGGTAACAGTCTGTCCTGTAGGGGGCTCTTCAGCTAATGTGAAGATGTTCAATATCTGCAATAATATTTTTTCTGTCAACCGTGATTGTTATAAATAAAGAGAATGTGATCATCAATATTCGTGCTAATAAATTATTCCGTCTAAAGATAATGGTCTAAAACACACTTGAACTATCACTTTTTCGCGAGTTTCACACCCCAACTATTAGTTGTTCTCTGTTCCTACCTGAACTATCACCATCTACTTATTAAAACACACCTCAACTATGAATTGTTCCCTTTTCCTACTTGAAAACCTTAAATCCTATCAGGTAATAGGGAACAACGGATTGTTGAGGCGTGTTTTAATACATAGATGGCGATAGTTCAGGTAGGAAAAGAGAACATGTGATAGTTGGGTTGAGAAACTCGCAAAAAAGTGATAGTTCATGTGTCTTTTAGACATTAACTCTTCTGTCTACTGTACTGAGTTTCATGTTTTCTTGAATAGCCAAAGATTGCAGCCAGTCGTATAGTCATAGATGGAACATCCTGATGATGAAGGTCATGTTGGAGTGGAACACCCGGAAAAACACGAAGATGAGGTAATGCCATATTTTTAAGAGAGGATTTCTTAGTTTTCTTTGGTACAATAGTTAATCAACAGCTTTGATGAAGTTCCAATGACATTTGTAGTGTTTCCTTACTTACTGAAATTAAGTTGTTCCTGCAATTATTTATGCTGGTATCTTCATGCAGGAAGATGTGGCTCGTCATGAGGAATTTAAAAAATCGGTTGAGGCAAAGATGGTTCTTAGGCAGAATAATCTGAATCCAGAACGGCCAGGTTGCTCTGAGTGTTGTGTTATTTGTGAAATCATTTCTTCCATTATTTTCCTCACTCCATTTTTCCCCTTCCATTCCACATTCCCTTTTCCTTTATAGTTTTCATGAATTTGTATGCGGTAAACATGAGAATTGACATGTAACAATTAGGTAACTCTGAATATTGATGATACAATCTTTTAATCCTTGTTCGAAGTTACATGTCAAGTGGGAATAACCAGATAAAAGTTACTATTTGATTTGCTATATTACTTTGTTAGTGGGTAATAAGTGGCAACAAGTATAGAAGTGGTTTTTGTTATTTATGTTATTGTTGATTCAATTTTTTCCCTCAGTTGGTTTTCTTAGAGGCGATTCTTTCTCAAGGTTAATGACTATATTTTCCCTACTCCTATATTAGCACGCCGGCACATATGTAGCTACTCAGAAGTTTGGCAACTTGGCTTGATATGGAATTTTTATTTTCCCCGTTGAACATATAGGTGCAGTTTGGTTGAGGCTGACCTGCTGATTTTCTTATTTCAGATGCTGGCTTTCTCAGGAAGTTGGATTCTAGTTTTAAGCGCAATACTGCAGTTATTAAAAAACTAAAACAGATTAATGAAGAGCAGCGAGAAGGTTTGATGGAAGAGTTGCGCAGTGTCAACTTAAGCAAGTTTGTAAGTGAAGCAGTGACTGCTATTTGTGAAACAAAGCTTCGAGCCGCAGACATACAAGCTGCAGTGCAGGTAGCTACTTGGTTGATATATGATATTGTTTAATTTCAACAGTTTACTTCTTTAACAAGTTTACCTTGTCAAAAAGAAAACAAGTTTTATTTGCCTTGAGGTTACTGGAATTGTTAGGTAATTGCCTACAATAAACATAGTTTTAAACTTCTTACTATACTGGCCCGTAAAACGCGGGAAGCGTGGGGAAAACAAACTATAATAGCTTTAGGGGTTAAAACTGTGCTCGAAAAAAATCTTGTATTCTGCTGATGATGGTATTTGCTGAGAACGGACTTCTTGGCCAAAAGATGGTTGCCGGCGTTACTTATAGTGCTGGATTTGTCAAAAGTTTGACAAGAATTGAAGGAGAACTTTGTCAAATTGAAGATTAGGGTTTACTAAATCTCCTTAGAAAAAGTGTGACTTAACGAGACTTACTCAAAAGACACTGTTAATTGTTGTCCAGAAGTGAGACCATGAATTTTCACTCTCCATTAACTTCTGCAGTTTCTCTTTGGTGGGACTCAACTTCTTCTCTGTTGTGACGTGCTCCCTGTAGCTGACAGCGAACTGAGCTTTTCTCTCCAGACTTCAGACCATCTCTCTTTTTTACTTGGCTTCTTCATTCTTGGGAGTCTAGTTTTGTTTTGTCACTCAGTTCATGACAATTTACCCTACTCTAGATTTCCTTTAATTACCATTGCCTGTATACTTTTTGTGGTAATAAAATATGAAACATTGCTCAGTATTTGCTGGTGGCAATACAATGTTGTACAAACTACTTTTACCGGTACATAGAACGTACAACCACGGAGGCTAGCCTTTGGTAAATATCATATAGTAGACACACCTTACGTTCTTGTATAACTCACTTTTGCATGAATATCAGCCATGGTGACCACCTGTAGAGAATCCTAATGGAAAGAGCCAGAGGAATCTTTATCTTACCTATGTACTAAGAGTGAATAAGAGTACACACACCATATTCTGTGATGTGTGTGGCAGTAGAAAGTCATATTAGAGTAAGCTTCTTAGCTGACTTACTCAAAATTATATCCCACATGGGCTGGCAATTTAGAAGTGATATATGCTTTAGAGGACATTTAGCACATATTCTCTCTTTAGAATCTTGTAAAAAGGGCGTCTTACTTTCTTTTCTAAGACAAGCTTCTAGTATATATAAAAATGGTGAAATATAAGGTGTGTTTCTCTTTTGGACATACACTGTTTTCCATTTCTGTTAACTATCTTCTTCCTGGCCCAGATCTGTTCTTTGCTTCATCAACGGTACAAGGACTTTTCACCAAGTCTTGTTCAAGGCCTCGTGAAAGTCTTCTTTCCTGGAAAAGTTGCAGAGGATGTAGATGTGGACAGGAATGCGAGGGCTATGAAAAAGCGTAGCACTTCAAAACTTCTCTTGGAACTTTACTTTGTTGGAGTTCTTGAGGATACTGGCATCTTTGTGAATATTGTTAAGGACCTCACCAGTGTTGAACATTTGAAGGACCGTGATGCAACTCAGACTAATTTGTCACTCCTTGCTAGCTTTGCTCGACAAGGAAGATACCTGCTTGGGCTTCCATTGGCTGGTCAAGATATTCTTGAAGAGGTACAACACCTCCCCTTCCCTTCTTTCTCCCTTCTCGAGCAAAATTTGTAATGTTGAAAAGTTAGCAGTAGAACTAGCCTGCTCTCTGCTACTTATGGCACATCAGTATTTTTGCTCAATGATTCTTAACTCAGCGAAAGGACTATTTTCTTCAAAATATCTCTGTAGTCTATTACTCAATTTACAGTTTCATAAACCCTTATCTTCTGTTAGTTCTGTGCTCCCATAGATTGGTTGATTTTACCATTTTGTCCTTATGAAGTCTTTATCGGCTGCCAAAGACTGGTAGTTGAATAGCTTCCCTGGGATATATGTCATTTCGTAGAGTAGAGACCATTTTTATCATGGATTGATTCTCGTCTGAGGAGGGTGTGAAAGGTTGTTGAAGTAGATGGCTTGCCAGTCAATGACATGACATGAGTCTTGGTTGGGCTGCTGACTCGTCCCTTTTAGGCCAATTCTTTTGGAATTACAGTTTTGACTTCAGAATAGAAGTTTCTTCGTTTAATGTTTCATTACAGTCTGCTAATGTTTCTCCATGTTCATAATTCCTTGTAACATTTCCCACTGCTGCAGCTTTTCAAGGCCCTTAATGTGACAACTGACCAGAAAAGGTTATTTAGGAAGGCATTCCAAACATATTATGATGCAGCTGTAGAACTTCTTCAGTCAGAGCATGCTGTAAGCCCTTTCCTCTCTTAAATTGGATGACTTTGAATCTAGATGGGAAGCTTTTTGATTAGTAATGTGATATAGTCCTCTCTTCCTTAGTTTTGATGCATTTGATATTTATACCATTCTTGAGCAGTCTTTAAAAGTGCTTGTACTCGAAATCTTCTTCGTCTATGCTGCTTTCATGAAAGCTTCCAAATTCACACAATTGTCCCTTTGATAGTTGTGATGACTGATGATACTTTTCTTCTTGACAACAAATTGAAGTCACTTCGGCAAATGGAGCATGAAAACGAGAAGATTTTATCTGCCAAGGGTGAACTGAATGAGGAGAATGCTTCTGCATACGAAAAGTTGCGGAAAGCTTATGACCAGCTGTATCGTGGCATCTCAGGGTAAGTGTCTATATTTCGATTGTACTGTTTGATGTCATGGGAGATGATTTTCAAGTGCTTACTCCTTTTGTACCCTAAAAGGCAGGTGAGGAGTGTATTGACTTTCACGAGTGTTCAGATTCTCTGCTCCATGCTTGCAAGAAATAGTTGTATCTTTAATTGTTCAGTCGAGCACTGTGATTTACAGATTCCCCACTCTTAAGGCAATCTCTTAGTCATTGGTATTAACCACTCCTAAATGGTGTTTCACATTAGTTGCTAGAGATAATAGACTAATAAAACTCCACTTCGATGCAAGTTCAAATGTTGGCTGTGCATGAACCACTGACTGTAAGCTCTTTTTTACTGTTAGAACCCCTTATCATTCAGCAAATTATTGAAAATATCTTTCCTGTTCTCCCCATTTTGTGGGATTTCACTGGGTATGTTGTTTGTTGTTTATCTTTCCTGTTACTGTAGACTAGTAAAAGCTTGATGGTATGCTTACTTTGATAAAATTCGATGGTGATGGTCATGAAGGGATGCACACATTTTGTTATCCTAGGTATCTCCCTCAAACAGCTTCCTGACTAAATTTTGCATATTATTTTGATGAAGGTGGGTTGTGAAATTCTTGTGGTAGACGTGAGAAAAAAATTAAGGGGTCTACGATGGAGTGCTAGTTTTTGACTACTTAGACCAGAATGACAGATTGGCTGAAAGATTTATGAGTAACTAAATTCCTAGTTTTATAATATTGATCATAAAATGGGCAGATAATTTGAGGCCAGGATAAAAAAGTAGAAAATAAGGACGGACAAGCAGACATTGTCATCAACTATATATTCTGGAGCACCCTCCTAATGTTACCCACTCTTTCTTTTTGGGTCTGGGATAATGGTTAAGAGAACTTCTACACCTGATAAAAGAGTATAACGGTTAAGAGCACTTTACGTTAATGTGAATGACACTTCCACGGTTGGCATAAGTTGAAAAACAGGTTAAAATTGAGAATTTCCTATTCTTCCCTTGGTCTGAAATGTCTGTGCATGTCCCTCACCCTAGTACGGGGGAATAGATTTTGAATGCTTATATAAGACTGCTTATATGTACTATATGAATCCACCAGCTGTATCTGAAGACTGTTTTCTCTATTGTGATAATTATGTTTCCAGCAACAACCAAATTGATATAGAAGCCTGAAGCCTCTTTCCTAACCCACTCTAAGAGGCATATGTCTCATGTCGTAGCATCTTTTGCTAACCAGCACTTGAAAACTGAAATTATGGCAAGTAAAGGTACTACACAAATAATCTTCTCTCACTAGGGTCTGAATGGGTTAACTACTATTAACCATGCCTACACAGTAACAACACCATACCCAGTGTAATCCCACACAGTGGTGTCAGGAGGGTAAGATGTACGCAAACCTTACCTCTACCTTTGTGGGCTAGAGAGGTTGTTTCCGATAAACCCTCGGATACACAGTACACACTACATTTATTGCCGGGTACCTTTTCTTCCTACGTGACTCAATTCATTACATATGTTGTTATGCCTGGAAGCTGTGTTTGTGGGGTTTGACTAAGAATTTGTTCTAAATTCCTGAACAGTCTCTTCGCTTGTTTATTTTTGTACTTTTCTTTAATTCCATAAAATCTCTATGTTTCCTGTTTTTTAAACATATAAACACTAATCTGTTGCATTCCCGTATTGCAGATTGGCAGAAGCACTTGACATGCAACCTCCGGTGATGCCTGAGGATGATCATACAACAAGGGTAACATCGGGGGAGGATGCATCATCCCCTGGCGGCAGTAAAGATTCTTCTGTCCTTGAAGCCCTATGGGATGATGAAGATACAAGGGCTTTCTATGAGTGTCTACCAGATCTCAGGTTACCTTTCATTAGGGTACTTTGAAGAGTTATTTTTTTTGTTTCCTGAAGTGGAATCTCTAGTAATGGAAACATGTCTCATAAGTTAACAATTTCTCTTTCACAGAGCATTTGTTCCTGCTGTATTGCTCGGAGAGGCAGAACCAAAGCTGAGTGAACAACCTGCGAAGGTGCAGGAGCATTCAATTGTAAGAATTTGGGTGTTATCATGTACCTTATCTCTTTTACTTCCCCTCTGTCTTCTGATGTTATAAGAGGAACTATCGTCACTCTTGGCTCAAGGAATTTTCAGGTTAACTTCATGGAATATATTTATCAAATTTATTCTGGTATCCTTTGTTTAGATGCTTGCTCTTGCATTATGTAACCCAACCTAAAGTGTTGTGTGATCTTGTAGCCAGAATATTCTTGTACCATTTCATGAAAGGGTGTTTAAATTTTCTGAAAGAAGGCATCGGAGGAATGGGTTTACAACAATGAATAGACACTTGAACATTTTTATATTTTCATGATACTAATCTTTAAGGGTTTGTTCTGAGTGACAACATGGTATTTTTTTTTTTGAGAATGTTAACAGTACAACACAGTATTTTGCTTATGTTCTTTTCTTAATGTTGCTCGCAGAATTAGGAGTCTAAGAGGATGGGAAGTCTGTAACTTCCTAAAGTTTGATTCTTTTGCAATGTTTGTTGTGATTTGGCAAGAAGGAACGCGGATGTTCTGGTTTTTCCTGTCACATATATGTTATTAAACACTACCTATCAAAAAACAAATATATATTATTAAACACTAACTTATCAAAAAACATATTTTATTTTGAAACACTACTTTTTGAGCCTGTCGACAACCGCTGGATATCTTGTAGACAAAGTACAACTTTATTTTGTGATCCTGCTATGTCGCTGATGCTGCAGGGTCACTCTGATCGTTCTTTGCTTAGTAAATTATATGATGTCTTGTATTATTTACACGATGCTTTTTGTCGTCCTGGTGAAGGATTCAGCACCTGATGCAGATGAAACTCAGACAGCTGCACAAGAGACCGCAGATGGTGCTGCAGATGCTGGAGCTTTACAGGAGGACGGAAATGATAAAGGCAAGGATAAAGATGAGAAGGATAAAGAGAAGACCAAGGAAAAATCAAAAGAAAAGGATAAAGAGCATGATAAGGAAAAAACATTAGAAAAGGAAGCTGAAAGAAAAGGAGAAGGTGATAAGGAGAAAGCAAAAGGTGTTGAAGGAACTAACCTAGATAGTCTACTTCAGAGGCTACCCGGTTGTGTTAGCCGTGATTTGATTGATCAGTTGACAGTAATAGCACCAACTTTAAAGCTTCAAATGTTTGCTATCCTGGTCCCTGTTTATGATTTTATTACTTGTGGATTATTTGTATTTATACTTCTGTGCCTAATGTTTATTTTACAGGTGGAGTTTTGCTATCTGAATTCCAAGTCCAGTAGGAAAAAGCTTGTTAGGGCATTGTTCAATGTCCCCAGGACATCGCTAGAGTTGTTGCCGTACTACTCACGCATGGTTGCCACTCTGTCAACTTGCATGAAGGATGTGTCTTCCATGCTTTTACAGTTGTTGGAAGAGGAGTTCAACTTTTTGATAAATAAGAAGGTAACTGTAGCCTATTGTATGCAGTTATCCATTGACTTGAAGGATACCATCAATAAGAAGCAAACATTTCCTTTTTGTTTTAATTGTGTGTATGCTTTGCAGGATCAAATGAATATAGAAACAAAAATAAGGAATATTCGTTTCATTGGAGAGCTCAGCAAATTTAGAATTGCACCACCTGGCCTTGTTTTCAGTTGTCTGAAGGTATGAAGAGTAAACTTACTGTATATTCTTAGTGGTAAATTGAGGAGGGATGATTTAGCCTCTTTTCCTAATCTATTTTGAAAAAAAAACAAAAACCTTTGTTTGGGATCCCCTTCCCTGTAGCACATAGCCACCAAACTCTTGACATGCAATGCTTATCTTGAAAAGCTCATTGAGAAATTCAAGAAAATAAGTCTATCTCCACTACCCGGAGAACAAATAAGTTCGCAGATGCATTGGCCTCTATTATGACAATTGTCGTTATTACAAAGAGACTTATGGTATGACAGGGCAGTAAGCTCTGCTATCTAGCAACCCCTTCTCTAGTTAAGAGACTAAAAATGTCCCTATTGAAGATAGGTGACCAAACTACGACCAACAGTTTCGCTTGCTAAGGGCTATGTGTTTAGTGTTTTTTGTTGTTGCAAAGTTTGTAGATTAGAAATTCTCTTCTTTAGGGCTAGTAAGAATTATGTTTAGATTGATGCTGCTGCTTTCTTTGTCCTCAGGCTTGTTTAGATGATTTCAGTCATCACAATATTGATGTTGCTTGCAATCTTCTCGAGACATGTGGACGTTTTCTCTACCGATCTCCTGAAACTACAATACGCATGGCAAATATGTTAGAAATATTGATGCGTCTGAAGAATGTTAAGAATTTGGATCCTCGCCACATCACCTTAGTGGAGAATGCATATTACTTATGCAAGCCACCAGAAAGATCTGCACGAGTGTCTAAAGTTCGGCCTCCTCTGCATCAGGTACATGTAATTTGCAGCTTCTGTGGTTTATAAACTGGATAGTACAGAATCTAAATTTATGCCGTGGATTATGCAGTACATAAGAAAATTGTTCTTTTCGGATCTTGACAAGTCTTCAATAGAGCATGTGCTCAGACAGCTTCGTAAGCTTCCTTGGAGTGAATGTGAGGCATATCTTTTGAAGTGCTTCATGAAGGTTCACAGGGGCAAGTATGGTCAGATTCATTTGATTGCATCCCTTACTGCTGGTTTAAGTCGCTATCATGATGATTTTTCCGTTGCCGTTGTCGATGAGGTTTGTCCTTTTCAATGCACCAGTGTCGGTCACTTGCACTACTTTCCACATATACAATCCATTGACCTTTGAACTTATTCTCAGTTGTTTTAACATCACATTTACTGCAGCAATGTATAACCCAAGAAAGAAATTTAAAAGGAAAAAAAGAACGTAAAACCAACCTGCTGTAGAAGAGAAAAGGTGAAAACCGTATGTAGGAGAATAGCTATCTCTTACCGCTTTTTCAGAAAAGAGTAACAAATATTTTCATCTTAATTGTGCATTTCTTTTGTATAATGTAATGGAATCGGCAAAAGGGGATATATCTGCAGCTGCAAAAAATGCGTTAATATTAATTACTTATCACAACATAAGTATATTCTGACCTATAGTTGACCTAATGCTTTTTTATGTTTTGATGAAGGAACCAATGCCTTTTTATTTATTTAAAATTGAAGATATTTTGTTGTATTTTTTATATAATTTACTATTAATTAAGTTAATTTTTATCCCCATTAATCCTCCAAATTAGCTTGTCAGGGTTGTTATTGTCCAGACCTTGCAGGCTCCAGTACACCCAAAAATCAGCAAGCCTTCCCATCTCTCAGTCAATGGAGAGTCTTCTAAAGTGGAAATTCAACCTTCATATTCTCCGTTGGTGGCCAAACTCGACCCTGGCAGCAAATTAAGTCTCTAAAGTGAGTCTTTTAAAGGGTTTGACCTATCTAGTTGTCTTGCCAGAAGGAAGTTTTCCTTCCATTACTCCCTTGAAACCCAACATTACTTGCAAACTTGTGCCATAATCCCATAATGATCTGATGTTTTTCCACACACCAACACCAGCTGAATTAGTTGCTGGTTTTGTGATCCAGCAGCCAAGAAGGCCAAATTTCTCACTGATTACAAATTCCAGAAAACCTCCTCACCCATTTCATCAAGATATTTTGATGCCTTGGATTCAGCAGATCAATGAACTTAATCCGTCCACACTGGATGGGCAACTTATCCATTTTGGTACAGGGGTAGAAGATATTACCTTTCTCATCAAGCTGGAGAAACGACCACGAGATTATAGCCTGAACAGTGCCAGTATCAGTAGCTTTTTACACTCAGTTCGATTACATGATGACTATCTGGCCTTCTCCAAAAGTGAAAATCATATACAGTGAAGGGTTCTGATAGCAGCTTGATGTCTTCTTCCAATGCATCATAATGCATGGAAATTGTTGTCATTTGACACACACAGCTGAATCCATTACCCTCTGGAACAAGATGAATTTCACTTAGTACTCCTTTTTCGTTGTTATACAAATCAATTCAGCTTCCACAAATCTGTGTTTTCTACCAGCTGAAATCATTGCTTGATAAGGCACTGTTTTCGGATTGTCTGCAAGTAGCTTGTTACGAGCATGCTGCAGAGTTGGAATTAACTTCTTCCAAAATCTCAGTCGAGTATTTCACTAACAAGCACATCTGCCAGTGAAGGCATGTCCAAACGTGCTTATCATGAGCATGCTGCAGAGTTGGAATAAACCCTTCTTCCACAAGCTCAGAGTTGTGTATTTCACTAATCAAACAGCATGCTCATGACAAGCTACTGACAAGGACGTGCTTGCTGCAAGAGTCATATCTTGTTAATGATGTGGAGTTTTCTCTGCATACCATAGGCTTGCAAAACCTTCCACATTTGGAAATATGACTCACATGCGGTCTTCATCCTATTAGAACCCGAGCTCTC
This sequence comes from Anisodus acutangulus, assembly GCA_029783415.1. NCBI lineage: Eukaryota > Viridiplantae > Streptophyta > Magnoliopsida > Solanales > Solanaceae > Anisodus > Anisodus acutangulus. Next base: position 30,668,627 of record CM056495.1, read on the forward strand.
CACTGAATCTCCAAGACCGTTGCTAGGGCTGCCATCACAGATAGTAAACCAGTCCCCATTTCAATATCAAGCACATGGCAGGGCTTGATCAATATCTTCCCTGTAATCTTTATTCCTATGACTAGTATTTAGATGTCAAGGTACGAAGTATTGGCAAGAAGCTATTTTGTTGCATCTCCTGAAGTTTCGTCTTCTTCAACGACGACCCATTCAGTGTTTCTGGTAAGTGGGTCGACTTTGAGCAGAACATTCGTGACCCTGAACTCATGCTTCGGACAGTGAGGCCTTTAGCAAGATTTTGGAGTATTGCTAAAGGAACCGAGAAAGAATGATATGGGGTTTAAGGTTTTTGGGAAAAGGCTCTGCATAGCTGTATGAGTTGGGTTAGGTGGGTTGGGTCCTAATAAGGGGAACTAAGGCAAGGCTGGTGATGTACCACTAGTGGAGGGCTCATAGAGAGTAGAAGCACATCTTATTAAAAAAAGAGAGTAGAAGCACTTTCCTTCGCGTTGAGTGTGAACTTACGATTTCAGGCTGTCTTAGACTATGAAGACTTGTGACATCAATAAGCTAGGTCCGTCATATATTGAACAGTTTGTCTATGCTTAACCAGTTTATGGACTCAGGCCTTTTTAAGACGTCCTAATTTGGCCCAACCTGCCTGATTGACATCACTAAAACATCCTAATCTGATCCGTCCTTTTAACCCTGCTAATTTGAACCAGCCCTTTTTAATTTTTGAACCACATTTATGTGGCATAAACAAATTTAGATCTTATTGATTTTCCTTGTTTATTTTATCTTTTTCCTCAAACTTTGTAAGTAACCACAAAATAACCCCGTGACATTGTTGTACTAGTGCTGAAATGTTTATGCATCTGTAACCTCTATATCAGTCGATCAATCAAATAGGCCTAATCTCAAACTCGTTTACGGTCTGCTCTATGGTTCCCCTATGTTCATTATGCTCTATTTGGCCGATATATGATTTAATTGCATCATACACTTGACGTTGCTTTTGCAATTGAAATTTCGGACTTTGTAATTTCTATAGGTTCTTGAGGAGATCAGGGTGGGATTAGAGTTGAACGACTATGGGATGCAGCAAAGACGTATTGCTCATATGCGTTTCCTGGGGGAGTTGTATAACTATGAACTTGTTGATTCCTCTGTGATATTTGACACCCTCTATTTGATTCTCGTTTTTGGCCATGGAACATCAGAGGTACGTATCTCCTTTTAACCAATCTTCAGTTGCATACGCATTATGTATTATTTATTTTTGGTGAACAATCTTTGTTAGCATGGCTGTTTCAGGAGAATGTGGCACTATGAGACCTGTTTTCCTTGAACATATAAGCTCTTTTCACTGCAAGACCGGCGTTGGAACTTTTTTCTGAAGAATCCTTGATACGATGACATAACTTGAAGATGATAGATATTTTTGACATAGCACTCTCCCTAACTGGTTATAAGCTTACGGTGAACTGATAGAATAAATTTGAACATAAAAAATAAAGTTTCTCCGACTGTGGTTTTGATAAACTTATTTCATTGGCTAGTAAGTAGATTTACGAACCTAATGGTTGACAACTTATTCCTGAACGGGTCGGTGTTACTGTGACTATCCTTATGAAAGGAAATATGGCAATAACAGCATATAATTATCTTATTCTTTCACATTGTTATCGATAGGTATGCATGTAATGAATAGGGTTCATGATCCTAAAGTAAGATTCTAGATCTTCTACAATATTCAGGATTTCCGCTCATGCCACTTTATTTGATTTAAGTTGATAATATCTTGTCATTGCGTGGATACGGGTGGCCTTGGATTTCTTGGTTACCAAAAGAAATTAATATCATTGCTTTGATTCTGGTAGCCCTTTTTATGCCATAGATTTAGCTCCACTGTGTAATTTTTAGATGAAATTCAAATGCTTATATTCCCAGTTTAATATCTTATTCGAGAGAACCATTTACTGCCATCTGATGCAAGTCTGTCTTTTCCCCCACAGCGAGATGTATTGGATCCTCCCGAGGATTGTTTCCGCATCAGGATGGTTATTACACTACTTGAAACCTGTGGGCACTACTTTGATCGAGGTTCATCAAAGCGAAAACTTGATCGGTTCCTAATACATTTCCAGAGATACATATTGAACAAAGGTGTACTCCCCCTGGATATAGAGTTTGACTTGCAGGTCGGTTCCTAGATTCTGTCCTTCTGTATACATGCCTGTACTATGCTAAAGCTCATCATTATTAATGAAGATATGTAACCTACTTTTTCGCCCTACAACATTACAAAAAGTACATTAGAAGTTGTTCCCCATAATTGGAGCCAAAAATGTAATTACGTAGTCTTACACAGTATCGAGAACTATAAGCAAATACATTCAATCCTGGCTGAAAATATGAACACTGCCTTCTTGTATCGTGTACAAAATTGTTATGTGCACGAAGGTCAGATGCAATACTTATGCTCTTAGTTTCAGTCAGTTTCTTTCGTTGTTTGGTTTTGTGATATTATCTTTCTTTACAATGGTGGGATTTAGGGGTAAAGGGATTTAATCTGCAGTGTCATATGTGAAAGCATCGATATATATTGCTTGAGCTCACTAGTGGTACCTTTATTGTTAAATGCACAAACAATTTTACATGAAAGTGGCAATATAACGCTCTTTCAAAGCCCCTCACGGTCAGCTCAATTGGCGAAGGTCGAGGGACTTGTGCTTAGGTCACATGTATGAGCCCTGCGCCAAACGGACTAATTCCAGTATTTAAGTGGAGAAGGGTAGATGGGTGGGCCATCATCCCCGTGTTTCGAAGGCTGCGGTTGGCCTGAAGGGTTGGCTCCAGACGAACTTCTTGATCATTAAAAAAGTGCTCTTTTAAAGTCCGTGCTTGCTCAGCACTTGTGAGGTTAGTCCAGACTATTAATGTAGATTTCTCTGGTCCTATATGTTGCATGAACTAGTAAATGCTGGACCAGAAACTGGAGATAAGCTTATAGCTAGAAAGGTGCTTGCAATAATTTTTTTTTGAATGTTTATTGGCTTAAGGTTTAGGGTTTCTCCCTACGAATTCCTTGTTACTGGAGATCAATGGGGTTTTTCTACAAATGTTGGAGTCCAAAGTATTGAAATTTCGGGTGTGACTTTGTTAGTTGTTTGCTTTAATTTATGATGGCCTTTCTATGGGTTATGTTCCACAATAATTGACCCTTCTCATTCATGCAAATCATTCTCAAATTGAGCTCACATTGTTTTCCAGGACTTATTTGCCGAATTACGTCCTAACATGACGAGATATGCATCAATTGAAGAAGTCAATGCTGCTTTAGTTGACCTTGAGGAACATGAGCGCATAGTTACATCTGAAAAAGCCAACAATGAGAAGCACTCTGAGACCGAGAAAATTCCCATCAGGTCTACCTCTGGAATGTCTGTAAATGGGCAAAGCCTTGCAAATGGCATTGAGGAAAATGGATTGCATGAAGAGATTATGGAGACTGAAAGTGATTCAGAGAGTGGCACCATTGAGCATGTTGGTCACGATGATGATGATGAGACAGATGACTGGAACCGGGATGATAGGGGTGACACTGAGGATGAATCTGATGAGGGTGATGGACCTGGTTCTGATGAGGAGGATAAAGTGCATGTCAGGTCGAAGGTTGCAGAGGTTGATCCTCTGGAGGAAGCAGAATTTGAGAGAGCGCTTCGGGCTCTGATGCAGGCAAGTATAGGACTTTTGTCTCCTGATGGTCCCCGCCCCACACACAAAAAAATAACTTAGTGGGTTATGAGACTGAACTTTTCAATTTCCTGTGAGGCAAGCACAATTACCTCCCCCTCCCCGTAGGAATTAGAAGGCAGGGAATCTTTTTGATAAAATATTAAAGAAATTAAATGCTGATTGAAGATATATTTATGCTTGGGAGATTTAATTGCTATATTAGCAACTCCTTTATAATTTACTCATGAAAAGTTGTCCCCCTTCTACTAATTGTTATTGTTACATGAGTTCGCAGGAGAGTTTGGCTTCAAGAAAATTGGAATTACGGGGAAGGCCTACACTAAACATGACGATACCAATGAATGTCTTTGAGGGGCCAACCAAGGAGCATCGCGGGGTTGAAGGGGAGAGTGGTGATGAGACATTGGATGAAGGGGCCGGTGGAAGCAAGGAGGTTCCAGTGAAGGTTCTCGTGAAGCGAGGTAATAAGCAACAGACGAAGAAAATGCTCATTCCTCGTGATTGCTCCCTCATTCAGAGCACAAAACAGAAAGAAGCAGCTGAGCTTGAAGAAAAGCAAGACATCAAGAGGCTGGTTCTGGAGTACAATGATAGAGAGGAGGAAGAGCTTAATGGGTTAGGGAACCAGCCACCAAGCTGGACACAAAGCAGTGGGAGCAGGGTTGCTCATAGGGGAAACACATGGGATGCACCTGGTAGGGGCAGTGGACCACGTCATTGCTATCTGCATCATTCAGGTGGTGGGATTTATTATGGCAGAAGAAGATGAATTCAAGCTCATGTTACGGTATGGCAATGGCTTCTTCGTAGCTCTATCAAGTTGGTACATATTTGTTATTGGAAATGGAAAAAGGGTTCCAATTTTTAGCATATGCCACTTGGACTTCCAATTGAGAATGGTGGTTTTTCTTGGACTGGCATTAGCATGTCCATGAAATTGCCTCCTGAACCTTAGGAAGAGATCTATGAATGCAGATGGTACGTATATGAGTTGGTGCCACCTCAGCCATTGTGTCATGGTTCTAACTTAGCGAATGACTTGCTAGACGTGTATATTCTGCGAGTAAACTTAAGGAATAGCCAATAGTATGTAGCTGCAGAGAGGAAAGAACGTTTCATGCGTTGTTTCACTCACTGTTATTCTGAAGCAGATGATATCTGATATATATGGGCTCTTGAAAGTTCCCTTAATTTATAGTTTGACTGGCTTGTATTTGTTGATTAATGGCAAGTTCATCTCTGAACACTTGTGTCTATGGGATACCATTTTTACTTTCCCCCCATTTTGTTTTTTCTAGAAAGGGAATGGGTTACCCTTCTTCATTGCTGACTGGCTTGTAATAGGCATCTGGTTCAATTTACATAATTTGACCTAAATGGTTTCGATCTCAAAGAATCTGTAGCTTTAGTAGTCAAAGCCATGTAACTAGTACCTGGACCTATATTATTAACCGTTCTTATCTCTGCGTAGAAATGAATGGAAGTGCTCGTATCCAGAGATGGCAAACGGGGCAGGTCGTAGGAGGGTTCACCTTACAAACTTTTTTTAGCTTTGGAACTTGGGAGTAGAAAAAGTCTTTCTTACCACATCCAAGCCTCTGTGGGACGTTTAGAGTAGGACCCTATCCATAAAATGGGGTTTTGAATTTGAAGTTTATAGGTTTTTCATTTTTGTAATGATTAAAAGTTAATATATAATGATATTTGAATTTACAACTAAATATTATAAATATATGGTGAATTTTTTAACATGATTTGAACAAAAAAATGCCAAGTATCGATGAATCTTATATCATTATTTGCATGGGCCACAGAAACTCATGGTTGGAGTAGCCGTCAGCAAGTTTCTTGAATCGTTTCCAAGTCCCATGTCAAGCCCCATGTCAAGCCTCGCTTCGTAATTGCTGAAATGTTAATAAATCATCCCTCGATTGGGCCTTCTTGCTCCGAGGAAAGTACTTGGAACTCGTTTGGTTATAAAAAATATTCACTTTATTTTTGGAATAATTTTACTTTTATTTGAAAATTAATGTTTGATCATGAAATTTTTTAAATCCGATTTGAAGTTGTATTTTAAATTTTAAAAGCAGCTTATAACTTGTTTTTCAACTATTTTTTCACTTTTGAAGTAGTATTCAAGTACATTTAAACATGAACATCATTTCAAACAGAGGCGGACTCAGAATTTGAAAACTACGAAGGGCACCATCAAAGGCAAATGCACGTTTGTCTTCAAATTGGGTCCGCATCGTTTGAAAGTTTTATTATATCCATAAACACAATGAAGCATGTATAAATAAATTAAATGGTATAACGTGAAAAAGCTCGTTGTCCGGTTTGGTGGTTAAGTCATAGTTTTAAATCGCTACGTTGCTAGTTCGACCTGCTAGCAACACTTTTTAGGCATTTTTTTAACTGTCAGCTAAAAATAATACGTTTTTATCCATGATTCGAACCTGGGTCGTGCCCGGATTTATGGGCGCCTAAGGGGCACACTGACCAACTAGCATGACCCAACAGATGTGTTTGAGGGTCCTTTAAAATATATTACAATTTTTCAAGGTCTATACACATATATATACAGAGTTTTTCCTGAAGTTATAGGGTGCACGTGCGCCCCACCCCACCTTGTAGGTCCGCCCGTGGTTTAAGATATTCTTTGCAAAAACTATTAACGAAACACAACTCCATCTTCAATTCCAACTTCATAAATTTTAAATAAAGTCAAAATTATTTTTTAATCTATAGCCAAACGCCTACTTAGCAAGCCACCAACTTATTCCATGTTCAGATTGAAGGAATTGGCATGTTCCGTCCAAAAAATAGAAACAACCACAATCTCAACGCATCATCATTCACATTAATTTGCTTAAGTCAGAAGAAAAATATGAATCTGCCCCATCTCGTATAATTCAAGTACTACTCCATTATTTAGCCAATGCGACCAGTTTGGTTAGATCAAGCACTCATATATTTCATGCATTACTAATTTTGAGTTTTCATGGTTTTAAAAGACATAAAATGCACTCTAAACTATACCCAAAATCTCGATATCACATTCAAATTATTACGATGACTTATTACATCCTGACAATCTTAAAAGTGACTTTAATACCACCCTAATATACATATAACCAGTTGCAAAAGGGGAGGTGTTACACACTCTCGCGCCACATCAGCGCCATGTTGGAAATTTTCTAAATTTTAATTTTATATTCTTTTTCTTTTCTTTATTCATTTTTTTAATTAATTATATTTACACTAATTAATCATTAAAATCCTACAATAATTATATCTTCTTACACCGGAACCACCATATCCACCACCAATTTCGAAGTCCCAACTTTAACATGCCTCTTTCTCTTTATTTTTTCAACCATAATCTACACCTCCACCCCTCCATTTCTTCCACCAGAATCACCAACCTCTACAAATTGAATTTTACTATTCATATTTTGGCCTTTAATATTGTGAATTCGGATAGAAACAATTTTTTTTGAAGAAATTGTGGCAAGATTTCAGATTGAGACTAGATCGGAAAGCTTGGATTTTGTTTATAATCACTACACCAAGACCTATCTCTTGTAGCAGAGGTACCCGTGAAGATAGAAGAAATAATTCAAAATGATTTCTTTTACATGAACTACGCAATGACCTAATTTACCCCAATGTGAGATACATAGGCAGTCCATTTCTGACCCGATCATATCAATAGAAAAACCCAATTATGTTTATTCTGAACTATGTTCGACCTGATTCCTACTGTGATAGGATACGTAGGTGTTCTCTGAGCTCAGTTGCACCAACAGAAAAACCAAAGAAATTCTTAGGAAGCCACATGAGCAGAAATTTTTGAGAAGATCTCAAAAATTCCCCGAAGATAGAATCGGAAAAAGATGTTCACCGTCACAACTTCAAGTGGGGAAATGTTTTGAGAAGATCACAAAAATTCCTTCCGAAAAGACTCGAAGAGCATCAACCGACAGAAATTTCGTAACTGGGGCAGAATTTTTGAGGGGCTCTCCAAAATCCTTCCCCATTAGGATGCCGCGAGAGTTCAATGGTGCAAGCTTCAGACTAGGCAGAATTTTTAAGGAGATCTAAAAAATTCCTCGAAAACAGAACCAAGGAAAGAGTCTCTTTTTGAAACCGCATGTCATGACATTTTAAAACTAGAGTTTTCAAATAATAATAATAATAATAATAATAATAATTTTTTATTTCTCTAAATCAGTGCATTTTAAATACTCAAAATTTTTTCTTACTAAACACAAATATCTCATGCTACCGAGTCCGAAGCCAAACTGGGGTAAGACACCGTGACCTGGTAGAAGAAGAAGAGAAGAATCAATGACACAAGCTAACCTCGATCAAACTAACGATTTTTCTGTGGATACAGGTTTAGTCTGCCAGCAGAAGGCGACAACATATTTTTCATTAACATGTGTGTTCATGTTTGCAGAACAGGGATAAGTGCAGCAACCAGTATAGATCAGACCGAAAGGGTCACACCAACAGATGAACGAAAGGCAAACAGACCAAGAGGATCACAACCAACAGATGAATAAAAAGACAATAAAACTGAGAGGGTCATAGCTAGTAGATGAACGAATGGCAATCAGACCGAGAAGGTCATAGTCAACAGATGAACGAAGGGCAATCAAACTAAAAGGGTCACAACCGATAAGGAATAAAAGCGCAATTCGACCAAGAGGGTCACAACCAATACAGAGGACAAAGAAGAAGAGATTCGTCCAAAAGAGTTATAAAAGAGTCAAGATGATGTAAAACTGGTCAGGGAGACCGCAATATTCATCTTCAGAAGTTAAACGATGTAAAACCTGTCAAGAGACCACAGTGTTTGTCCCTAGAGTTAGAACAATGTAAATTCGGTTAGGAGACTACAATATTCATTCTTATAGTCAAGCGACGTAAATCTGATCCAGAGATCACAATATTCACTCAAAGAGTACAAGTGATGTAAATACGATCAGGAGGTCGCAGTATTCGCCCCAAGAGTCAAGATGATGTAAAACCGGTTAGGGAAGCCGCAATTTTCATCTCAGAAATCAAACAACGTAAATCTGGTCAAGAGAATGCAATGTTCGCTCCACAGAGTTTAGGTGATGTAAATCTGGTTAGGAGGTCACACTATTACCCCAATAGTCAAGATGTTGTAAAACTGGTCAGGGAGACTATAGTATTCACCCAAAAAAAAGAGTCAAGACGACATATAAGAATGTCGAGAGGGTCATTCATCCATAACAAGGGTCAAACAGTATCGAGAAGACACCAACTCAAAAATAAAAAATATCCCACGATGTTACCAGGCAGATGGAAACATGTTTGGAGCTACTCAAGAAGTGTCAGACAGTCAAGCCAGATCCATATGCATGCGGAGCAACGTGGAAATTTTTCTTGCGCAACTGGTCGAGACAAGGTTCCACGAGAGAGCCACTCCATGCCAGTTGAGATGCACTTATTTTCTTTTATTTTTAGAGGAATTCCCGCATAAGGGATAACCTCATCGTCCGATTAAGTCGAACTACAAGTGACATGATTCCCAAAACCGGGAATATGTAGGGGAACTCATTATTAGAGAGCCGATCACATTCCAACAAAAGTCATTTTAATTTTGCTTTATTTGGTCCTCGTGGAGTCGAACTATAGGTGGCCTGAATTCTCATATAGCCTGAGACATGTATGAAACCTAGAAGCTAGGGTCCGACCAGAATTTAAGAAAAATGCGCATAAAATCGAGAAGCGTTTAGATTTGGTAGCTAAAAATCAGGTTTGTCAAATTTCGTTACTCATGGATGGTCCCGCCATCCCCGAACAATGAAATGCAGTTGTTGACACCTAATTTTTACCCTCCAATATTTTATTTAAGTATTCAAAATTTCTAGTTATAAACAGAGTAAACTATGCATTTGAGAGAATGAAAATGATTTTACGAAATTATCTCGGCGACATTTTACCATTTTATTTGGCAAAATATCATCGAATATATTATTGTATATCATTTGCATATTTTTAACAAATATCTATCAATTCTTATAAACTAAAGAAGATGATTATTTAATTAATCGTCTAAACTATTTATAATAAATTAATAAATATTTTACTCTGTGAAATTAGGAAAATTTGATTACTTAAATAAGATATCAAATAGCATCTTATTTTTATCTCTCAATTTTTTTAGTTATGAAAGGTTTTATTTTATTTAGCTTGTATTTTAATTTTAACCTCAAAATTGTTTTTAATTGGCCAATTTGACAACAATTGAAATAAAAATGGCTATTTATTAAACGACTTCTTAACCTAATTTGCAAAATATTCCCATAATCCTCTCTCATTTACGAAAGTGTTTTAAATGTTTTTTTGTTACCTCGTTACATATACTTTTAAAATAGCTTTCTTTAAAATAAGCTTTCAAATAATCCGAAAAAAGTTGATTTAAATTTTGTAGCTTATTTTATTAAAGAAAAGGAATCTTCCTTAACTTGGTTTTCTTCCAAAAATAAAAGGATGAGTTTTGGCCCAAGCCACTTTGAAAGAATCAAGTCTTGAATAATCGAGAGTGTTTTAGCACAAGTTTCATTACTTTCTAACAATTAGAAAAACCTAATAATTAAAGTTTGGGAAAGAAAACAAAAAACTAGCCGTTGGTCTCCTTTCTCATATATATATATATATACCTATCTTTTAAAAGATGAATATTTTGAAAGAAAATGAACAATTTGGCTATCTTTTGTGAAAGAAAGATTTTTGTATCTCCGAAAGAAGAGATTTTGAATGAAATTTTTTTATTTTAAAGGTGTGTGAGAATATATTTTGGCGGAAGATTTAAAATGACAATACATATTTTGCAATACTTTTAAACACTAAGCATTTTAAATGCAATTTTTTTATTATATAAGCTTCGAGGTCAACCGTATCTTACAGATCCTTAATATCGGGATGCCTAACACCCTCCCCAAGGAATCATTTGAACCTTTACCCGTACTCTGATTTACTTTAGGATTTTTTTGTTTGAAAAATCTTTAAAATATATGATTTTTCTTATAAATTAGGTGGCGACTCTAAATAAAAAATAATTTTAAGAGTCCACAAATTATGAAGTACCTTTAATGCCTCCACATAAAAGTAAATCGTAACACTCACTTAGTTGGGTTACAGAGAATAAGAAATTGGCAAATGGAGATTCAATGGGTGTGTAGATAGGCTAAAGGAAGACTAGACTTGGCGCAATAATCAGTTGTGATGTTGCTATCGTTGTTGCTACAAAAAAAAAGGCAATTCATATCTATATCAAGGGCAGAGACCTCTAGAAGTAGAAGGCACCTTTGGATCAACTAAACACCATACCTTGAGTTTTCTATTTTTTATTTCCCGTATGTAATAGGCTATAAAAAGTTAAAAATAGAATAGAAATTGAATTGTAATCGGTTTATTCTTTTACATGTAAAATTTACTAAATTTAGAAAATAAATAGACTCACCTACTTGGAGTTGTAAATATCATTGTTTTGTATAAGTAAAATTTGTTTACCAAAATATAAATTTAAAAGCAAAAAAAAAAAGAGATTTAGAAGAGAAAATGTTAAAAGTAGAAAAAATACAATACTTCGCACAAAGCTGAGGAAAAAGAAAAAGAATTCCCAAGTTTATTGTTGAAGATGTTTATAAGAGCTCATACGAACATCCTGGGTTTTATTTTTCATAATATATAAGAGTAGAAGAACAACAAACCCTCCATTCGACTTAAAAACTACTATTATTACTACATTTTGGTGATTTGGCAGCTCTGAATTATTTCCTTGTTCTACAAAAGTAAATCACATCCTTACTCGTAATTTCAAATCTCTAAATTCAACTCATTTGTTTTGATCACCACTCTTAATTTGTGTCGTACCCTAATTTTGATTGATTTCCACCGTGGAAATATTGTCTGTCTAATTTTGAGATGACGTGGCAAATTTTCTATTATTTTTTAATTTTTCTATATCCGCTTGGGTCCATTTCTTTCCGTATTTGATAAAAAACCATAATCCCATTTTTTGATTGATTTTTAGAGTTGTGAACTGCGTTGCAATGCTTTGTGTTTGCTCTTACTGTATAAAGGAAGAATATACTCATTGTTTTTTCTTTTCTTTTAATTTCTTTTTTACAGCGAATTTGTACTTGTATTCTTCTCCACGCGGTAATGAATCTAATTTTATTATGGTGTTTGAATCTCCATTTTTCTTTCGTGAAGTTCATTTTTTGAAAAATTTATCGAAAGGAGGAAAAAATGAAATATAGAGAAGAAAATGAAAGCCAATAAAAATAGTTATTTGTATCATGAATTCTCAGTTGTCACGTAAGTCACAATTTCTAAGTAATCTGTATATTCTTTTCAATTAACCTAACAATGGGCTTCAATTCTAAGTTCTAACTATCTTAAGTTTCCTCATTTGATTAAAGTTCTTTTATAAAAATAGTTCTTTTATGGTAAAAGTCTGTCCTGTAGGGCTCTTCAGTTAATGTGAAGATGTTCAATATCTGCAATAATATTTTTTCTGTCAGCCGTGATTGTTATAAATAAAGAGAATGTGATCATCAATATTCGTGCTAATAATTTATTCCATCTAAAGATAATGGTCTAAAATACACTTGAACTATCACTTTTTCGCGAGTTTCACACCCCAACTATTAGTTGTTCTCTGTTCCTACCTGAACTATCACCATCTACTTATTAAAACACACCTCAACTATGAATTGTTCCCTTTTCCGACTTGAAAACCTTAAATCCTATCAGGTAATAGGGAACAACGGATTGTTGAGGCGTGTTTTAATACATAGATGGCGATAGTTCAGGTAGGAAAAGAGAACATGTGCTAGTTGGGTTGAGAAAATCGCAAAAAAGTGATAGTTCATGTGTCTTTTAGACATTAACTCTTCTGTCTAATGTACTGAGTTTCATGTTTTCTTGAATAGCCAAAGACTGCAGCCAGTCGTATAGTCATAGATGGAACATCCTGATGATGAAGGTCGTGTTGGAGTGGAACACCCGGAAAAACACGAAGATGAGGTAATGCCATATTTTTAAGAGAGGATTTCTTAGTTTTCTTTGGTACAATAGTTAATCAACAGCTTTGATGAAGTCCCAATGACATTTGTAGTGTTTTCTTACTTACTGAAATTAAGTTGTTCCTGCAATTATTTATGTTGGTATCTTCATGCAGGAAGCTGTGGCTCGTCATGAGGAATTAAAAAAATCGGTTGAGGCAAAGATGGTTCTTAGGCAGAATAATCTGAATCCAGAACGGCCTGGTTGCTCTGAGTGTTGTGTTATTTGTGAAATCATTTCTTCCATTATTTTCCTCACTCCATTTGTTTTTTTCCTTCCATTCCTCATTCCCTTTTCCTTCTTTGTAGTTTTCATGAACTTGTATGCGGTAAACATGAGAATTGACATGTAACAATTAGGTAACTCTGATTATTGACGCTACAATCTTTTAATCCTTGTTCGAAGTTACATGTCAAGTGGGAATAACCAGATAAAAGTTACTATTTGATTTGCTATATTACTTTGTTAGTGGGTAATAAGTGGCAACAAGTATAGAAGTGGTTTTAGTTATTTATGTTATTGTTGATTCAATTTTTTCCCTCAGTTGGTTTTCTTAGAGGCGATTCTTTCTCAAGGTTAATGACTATATTTTCCCTACTCCTATATTAGCACGCCAGCACATATGTAGCTACTCAGAAGTTTGGCAACTTGGCTTGATATGGAATTTTTATTTTCCCCGTTGAACATATAGGTGCAGTTTGGTTGAGGCTGACCTGCTGATTTTCTTATTTCAGATGCTGGCTTTCTCAGGAAGTTGGATTCTAGTTTTAAGTGCAATACTGCAGTTATTAAAAAACTAAAACAGATTAATGAAGAGTAGCGAGAAGGTTTGATAAAAGAGTTGCGCAGTGTCAACTTAAGCAAGTTTGTAAGTGAAGCAGTGATTGCTATTTGTGATGCAAAGCTTCGGGCCGCAGACATACAAGCTGCAGTGCAAGTAGCTACTTGGTTGATCTATGATATTGTTTAATTTCAACAATTTACTTCTTTAACAAGTTTACCTTGTCAAAAAGAAAACAAGTTTGCTTTGCCTTGAGGTTGCTGGAATTGTTAGGTAATTGGCTACAATAAACATAGTTTTAAACTTCTTACTATACTGGCCCGTAAAACGCGGGAAGCGTGGAAAAAAAAACTATAATAGCTTTAGTGGTGAAAACTGTGCTCCAAAAAAATCTTGTAGTCTACTGATGATGGTATTTGCTGAGAATGGACTTCTTGGCCAAAAGATGGTTGCCGACGTTACTTATAGTGCTGGATTTGTCATAAGTTTGACAAGAATTGAAGGAGAACTTTGTCAAATTGAAGATTAGGGTTTACTAATCTCTTTAGAAAAAGTGTGAAATAACGAGACTTACTCAAAAGACAGATGATTGGACCCTAAAACTTCACCTTCGGTTTCTGTTGTTAATTGCTGTCCAGAAGTGAGACCAGGAATTTTCAATGTCCATTAACTTCTGCAGTTTCTCTTTGGTGGGACTCAACTTCTTCTCTGTTGTGACGTGCTCCCTGTAGCTGACAGCGAACTGAGTTTTTCTATCCAAACTTCAGACCATCTCTATTTTTTTACTTGGCCTCTTCATTCTTAGGAATCTAGTTTTGTTGTGTCACTCAGTTCATGACAATTTACCCTACTCTAGATTTCTTTTAGTTACCATTGCATGTATATTTTTTCTGGTAATAAAATATAAAACATTGCTCAGTATTTGCTGGTGGCAATTCTATGTTGTACCAACTATTTTTATCGGTACGTAGAACGTACAACCACGGAGGCTAACCTTTGGTAAATATCATATAGTAGACACACCTTACATTATTGTATAACTCACTTTTCATGGATATCAACCATGGTGACCACCGGTAGAGAATCCTAATGGAAGGAGCTAGAGGAATCATTATCTTACATATGTACTAAGAGCGAATAAGAGTACGCACACCATATCCTGTCATGTGTCTGGCAGTAGAAAGTCATATTAGAGTAAGCTTATTAGCTGACTTACTCAAAATTATATCCCACATGGGCTGGCAATTTAGAAGTGATATATGCTTTAGAGGACATTTAGCACATATTCTTCCTTTAGAATCTTGTAAAAAGGGCGTCTTACTTTCTTTTCTAAGACAAGCTTCTAGTATATATAAAAATGGTGAAATATAAGGTGTGTTTCTCTTTTGGACATACACTGTTAACGTATCTTCTTCCTGGCCCAGATCTGTTCTTTGCTTCATCAACGGTACAAGGACTTTTCACCAAGTCTTGTTCAAGGCCTCGTGAAAGTCTTCTTTCCTGGAAAAGTTATAGAGGATGTAGACGTGGACAGGAATGCGAGGGCTATGAAAAAGCGTAGCACTTCAAAACTTCTCTTGGAAGTTTACTTTGTTGGAGTTCTTGAGGATACTGGCATCTTTGTGAATATTGTTAAGGACCTCACAAGTGTTGAACATTTGAAGGTCCGTGATGCAACTTAGACTAATTTGTCACTCCTTGCTAGCTTTGCTGGATAAGGAAAATATTTGCTTTGGCTTCCATTCGCTGGTCAAGATATTTTTGAAGAGGTACAACACCTCCCCTTCCCTTCTTTCTCCCTTCACGAGCAAAATTAGTAATGTTGAAAAGTTAGCAGTAGAACTAGCCTGCTCTCTGCTACTTATGGCACATCAATATTTTTGCTCAATGATTCTTAACTCAGCGAAAGGACTATTTTCTTCAAAATATCTCTTTAGTCTATTACTCAATATACAGTAACCCCTATCTTCTCTTAGTTCTGCGCTCCCATAGATTGGTTGATTTTACCATTTTGTCCTTATGAAGTCTTTATTGGCTGCCAACGACTCTGGTAGTTGAATAGCTTCCCTTGGATATATGTCATTTTGTAGAGTAGAGATCATTTTTTTTATCATGGATTGATTTTTGTCTGAGGAGGGTGTGAAAGGTTATTGAAGTAGATGTCTTGCCAGTCAATGACATGACATGAGTCTTGGTTGGGCTGCCGACTCATCCTTTTTAGGCAATTTGTTTTGGATTTATAGTTTTGACTTCAAAATAGAAGTTTCTTCGTTTAATGTTTCATTACAGTCATCCAATGTTTCTCCATGTTCATACTTGCTTATAACGTTTTCCACTGCTGCGGGTTTTCAAGGCCCTTAATGTGACAACTGACCAGAAAATGTGAGCATTTGTTCATGCTGTATTGCTCGGAGAAGAAGAACCAAAGCGGAGTGAACAACCTGCGAGGGTGCAAGAGCATTCAATTATAAGAATGTAGGTGTTATCATGTACCTTATCTCTTTTACTCCCCCTCTGTCTTCTGATGTTATAAGAGGAACTATCTTCACTCTTGGCTCAATGAATTTTCAGGTTAACTTCATGGAATATATTTATTAAATTTATTCTGGTATCCTTTGTGTAGATGCTTGCTCTTGCATAATGTAACCCAACCTAAAGTGTTATATGATCTTATAGCCAGAATATTCTTGTACCATTTCATTAAAGGGTGTTTAAATTTTATGAAAGAAGGCATCAGAGGAATGTGTTTACAACAATGAATAGACACTTGAACATTTTTATATTTTCATGATACTAATCTTTAAGGGTTTGTTCTGAGTGACAACATGGTATTTTTTTTTTGAGAATGTTAACAGTACAACACGGTATTTTGCTTATGTTCTTTTCTTAATGTTGCTCGTAGAATTAGGAGTCTAAGAGGATGGGAAGTCTGTAACTTCCTAAAGTTTGATTCTTTTACAATGTTTGTTGTGATTTGGCAAGAGGGAACGCAAATGTTCTGGTTTTTCCTGTCACATATATGTTATTAAACACTACCTATCAAAAAACAAATATATATTATTAAACACTAATTTATCAAAAACATATTTTATTTTGAAACACTACTTTTTGAGCCTGTCGACAAGCGCTGGATATCTTGTAGACAAAGTATAACTTTATTTTGTGTTCCTGCTATGTCGCTGATGCTGTAGGGTCACTGTGATCGTTCTTTGCTTAGTAATTATATGATGTCTTATATTATTTACACGATGATTTTTGTCGTTCTGGTGAAGGATTCAACACCTGATGCAGATGAAACTCAGACAACTGCACAAGAGATCGTAGATGGTGCTGCAGATGCTGGAGCTTTACAGGAGGACAGAAATGATAAAGGCAAGGATAAAGATGAGAAGGATAAAGAGAAGACCAAGGAAAAATCAAAATAAAATGATAAAGAACATGATAAGGAAAAAACAAGAGAAAAAGAAGCTGAAAGAAAAGGAGAAGGTGATAAGGATAGAGCAAACGGTGTTGAAGGAACTAACCTAGATAGTCTACTTCAGAGGCTACCTGGTTGTGTTAGCCGTGATTTGATTGATCAGTTGACAGTAATAGCACCAACTTAAAGCTTCAAATATTTGCTATCCTGGTCCATGTTTAAGATTTTATTACTTGTGGATTATTTGTATTTATACTTCTATGCCTAATGTTTATTTTACAGGTGGAGTTTTGCTATCTGAATTCCAAGTCTAGTAGGAAAAATCTTGTTAGGGCATTGTTCAATGTCCCCAGGACATCGCTAGAGTTGTTGCCGTACTACTCACGCATGGTTTCCACTCTGTCAACTTGCATGAAGGATGTGTCTTCCATGCTTTTACAGTTATTGGAATAGGAGTTCAACTTTTTGATAAATAAGAAGGTAACTGTAGCCTATTGTATGCAGTTATCCATTGACTTAAAGGATACCATCAATAAGAAGCAAACATTTCCTTTTTGTTTTAATTGTGTGTATACTTTGCAGGATCAAATGAATATAGAAACAAAAATAAGGAATATTCGTTTCATTGGAGAGCTCAGCAAATTTAGAATTGCACCACCTGGCCTTGTTTTTAATTGTCTGAAGGTATGAATAGTAAACTTACTGTATATTCTTAGTGATAAATTGAGGAGGGATGATTTAGCCTCATTTTCCTAATCTATTTTGAAAAAAAACAAAAACCTTTGTTTGGGATCCCCTTCCCTGTAGCACATAGCCACCAAACTCTTGACATGCAATGCTTATCTTGAAATGCTCATTGAGAAATTCAAAAAAATAAGTCTATCTCCACTGCCCGGAGAACAAATAAGTTCGCGGATGCATGTCATTATTACAAAGAGACTTATGGTATGACAGGGAAGTAAGCTCTGCTATCTAGCAACCCCTTCTCTAGTTAAGAGACTAAAAATGTCCCTATTGAAGATAGGTGACCAAACTACGACCAACAGTTTCGCTTGCTAAGGCTATGTGTTTAGTGTTTTTTGTTGTTGCAAAGTTTGTAGATTAGAAATTCTCTTCTTTAGGGCTAGTAAGAATTATGTTTAGATTGATGCTGCTGCTTTCTTTGTCCTCAGGCTTGTTTAGATGATTTCAGTCATCACAATATTGATGTTGCTTGCAATCTTCTCGAGACATGTGGACGTTTTCTCTACCGATCTCCTGAAACTACAATATGCATGGCAAATATGTTAGAAATATTGATGCGTCTGAAGAATGTTAAGAATTTGGATCCTCGCCACATCACCTTAGTGGAGAATGCATATTACTTATGCAAGCCACCAGAAAGATCTGCACGAGTGTCTAAAGTTCGGCCTCCTCTGCATCGTGTACATGTAATTTGCAGCTTCTGTGGTTTATAAACCGGATAGTACAGAATCTAAATTTATGCCGTGGATTATGCGAAGACATAAGAAAATTGTTCTTTTCGGATCTTGACAAGTCTTCAATAGAGCATGTGCTCGCATGACCGTAAGCTTCCTTGGAGTGAATGTGAGGCATATCTTTTGAAGTGCTTCATGAAGGTTCACAGGGGCAAGTATGGTCAGATTCATTTGATTGCATCACTTACTGCTGGTTTAAGTCGCTATCATGATGATTTTTCCGTTGCCGTTGTCGATGAGGTTTGTCCTTTTTAATGCACAAGTGTCTGTCACTTGCACTACTTTCCACATATACAATCCATTGACCTTTGAACTTATTCCCAGCTGTTTTAACATCACATTTACTGCAACAATGTATAACCCAAGAAAGAAATTTAAAAGGAAAAAAAGAATGTAAAACCAACCTGCTGTAGAAGAGAAAAGGTGAAAACCGTATGTAGGAGAATAGCTATCTCTTACCGCTTTTTCAGAAAAGAGTAACAAATATTTTCATCTAAATTGTGCATTTCTTTTGTAGAATGTAATGGAATTGACAAAATGGGATATATCTGCAGCTGCAAAATTTGCGTTAATTTAATTACTTATCACAACATAAGTGTATTCTGACCTATAGTTGACCCAATGTTTTTTTATGTTTTGATAAAGGAACCAATGTCTTTTATTTATTTAAAATTGAAGTTATTTTGTTGTATTTTTTATATAATTTATGATTAATAAAGTTAATTTTTATCCCCATAAATTCTACAAATTAGCATGTCAGGGTTGTTATTGTCCAGACCTTGCAGGCTCCAGTGCACCTAAACATCAGGAAGCCTTCCCATCTCAGTCAATGAAGAGTCTTCTAAAGTGGAATTCAACCTTCATATTCTCTGTTGGTGGCCAAACTCGACCATGACAACAAATTAAGTCTATAAAGTGGGTCTTTTAAAGGGTTCTTGCCAGAAGGAAATTTTCCTTCCATTACTCACTTGAAACCCAACATTACTTGCAAACTTTTGCCATAAACCCATAATGATATGATGTTTTTCCACACACAAACACCAGCTAAATTAGTTGCTGGTTTTGTGATCCAGCAGCCATGAAGGCCAAATTTCTCACTAATTACAAATTCCAGAAAACCTCCTCACTCATTTCATCATCAAGATATTTTGATGCATTGGATTCAGCAGATCGATGAACTTAATCCGTCCATACTGGATGTGAAACTTATCTATTTTGGTATAGTGGAGTAGAAGATATTACCTTTCTCATCAAGCTGGAGAAAGGACCACGAGATTATAGCATGAACAGTGCCAGTATCAGTAGCTTTTTATACTCAGTTCGATTACATGATGACTATCTGGCCTTCTCCATAAAGTGAAAATCATATACAGTGAAGGGTTCATATAGAAGCTTGATGTCTTCTTCCAATGCATCACAAGATCCGTCATACATTGAACAGTTTGTCTTTGCTTATCAGTTTATGGACTCATGCCTTTTTAAGACGTCCTAATTTGGGCAAACCTGCCTGATTGACATCACTAAAACATCCTAATCTGATCCGTCCTTTTAACCCTCCTAATTTGAACCAACCCTTTTTAATTTTTGAACCACATTTATGTGGCATAAACAAATTTAGATCTTACTGATTTTCCTTATTTATTTTATCTTTTTCCTTATCAAATGTTGTAAGTAACTACAAAATAACCTCGTGACATTGTTATACTAGTGCTGAAATGTTTATGCATCTGTAACCTATATATCAGTCGATCAATCAAATAGGCCTAATCTCAAACTCGTTTACGGTCTGCTCTATGGTTCCCCTATGTTCATTATGCTCTATTTGGCCGATATATGATTTAATTGCATCATACACTTGACGTCGCTTTTGCAGTTGAAATTTCGGACTTTGTAATTTCTATAGGTTCTGGAGGAGATCAGGGTGGGATTAGAGTAGAACGACTATGGGATGCAGCAAAGACGTATTCCTCATATGCGTTTCCTGGGGGAGTTGTATAACTATGAACTTGTTGATTCCTCTGTGATATTTGACCCCCTCTATTTGATTCTCATTTTTGGCCATGGAACAACAGAGGTACATATCTCCTTTTAACCAATCTTCAGTTGCATACACGTTATGTATTATTTATTTTTGGTGAACAGTCTTTGTTAGCATGGCTGTTTAAGGAGAATGTGGCACTATGAGACGTGTTATCCTTGAACATTTAAGCTCTTTTCACTGTAAGACCGGCTTGGAACTTTTTTAGAAGAATCCTTGAGACAATGACCTAACTTCAAGATGATAGATATTTTTTACATAGCACTCTCCCTGACTGGTTTTAAGCTACAGTGAACTGATAGAATAAATTTGAACATAAAAAATAAAGTTTCTCCGACTGTGGTTTTGATAAGCTTATTTAATTGGCTATTGTAAGTAGATTTACGAACCTCATGATTGACAACTTATTCCTGAACGGGTCGGTGGTACTGTGACTATCCTTATGAAAGGAAATATGGCAATAACGGCATATAATTATCTTATTCTTTCACATTGTTATCGATAGGTATGCATGTAATGAATAGGGTTCATGATCCTAAAATAAGATTCTAGATCTTCTACAATATTCAGGATTTCCGCTCATGCCACTTTATTTGATTTAAGTTGATAATATCTTGTCATTGCATGGATACGGGTGGACTTGGATTTCTTGGTTACCAAAAGAAAATAATAACATTGCTTTGATTCTGGCTGCCCTTTTATGCCATAGATTTAGCTTCACTATGTAATTTTTAGATGAAATTCAAATGCTTCTATTCCCAGTTTAATATCTTATTCGAGAGAACCATTTATTGCCATCTGATGCAAGTCTGTCTTTTTCCCCACATCGAGATGTATTGGATCCTCCCGAGGATTGTTTCCGCATAAGGATGGTTATTACACTACTTGAAACCTGCGGGCATTACTTTGATCGAGGTTCATCAAAGCAAAAACTTGATCCTTTCCTAATACATTTCCAGAGATACACATTGAACAAAGGTGTACTCCCTATGGATATAGAGTTTGACTTGCAGGTCGGTTCCTAGATTCTGTCTTTCTGTATACATGCATGTACTTTAAAATTGAAGATATTTTGTTGTATTTTTTTATATGATTTACGATTAATTAAGTTAATTTTTATACCCATGAATTCTCCAAATTAGCTTGTCACGGTTGTTGTTGTCCAGACCTTGCAGGCTCTAGTGCACCCAAACATCAGGAAGCCTTCCCATTTCTCAGTCAATGAAGAGTCTTCTAAAGTGGAAATTCAACCTTCATATTCTCTGTTGGTGGCCAAACTCGACCCTGGCAGCAAATTAAGTCTATAAAGTGAGTCTTTTAAAGGGTCTGACCTATCCAGTTGTCTTTCTAGAAGGAAATTTTCCTTCCATTACTCACTTGAAACCCAACATTACTTGCAAACTTGTGCTCTAAACCCACAGTGATATGATGTTTTTCCACACACAAACACCAGCTGAATTAGTTGCTGGTTTTGTGATCCAGCAGCCAAGAAGGCCAAATTTCTCACTGATTACAAATTCCAGAAAACCTCCTCACCCATTTCATCATCAAGATATTTTGATGCATTGGATTCAGTAGATCGATGAACTTAATCCGTCCACACTGGATTGGCAACTTATCCATTTTGGTACAGTGGAGTAGAAGATATTACCTTTCTCATCAAGCTAGAGAAACGACCACGAGATTATAGCATGAACAGTCCCAGTGTCAGTAGCTTTTTACACTCAGTTCGATTACATGATGACTATCTGGCCTTCTCCAAAAGTGAAAATCATATACAGTGAAGGGTTTTGATAGCAGCTTGATGTCTTCTTCCAATGCATCACAATGCATGGAAATTGTTGTCATTTGACACACAAAGCTGAATCCATTACCCTCTGGAACAAGATGAATTTCACTTAGTACTCTTTTTTCATTGTTATACAAATCAATTCAGCTTCTACAAATCTGTGCTTTTTACCAGCTGAGCGTAAATCATTGCTTGATAAGGCACTGTTTTCGAATTGTCTGACAGTAGCTTGTTACGAGCATTCTGCAGAGTTGGAATTAACTTCTTCCAAAAGCTCAGTCGAGTATTTTAGTAACAAGCACATCTGCCCGTGAAGGCATGTCCAAACGTGCTTATCATGAGCATGCTGCAAAGTTGGAATAAACCATTCTTCCACAAGCTCAGAGTTGTGTATTTCACTAATCAAACAACATGCGCATGACAAGCTACTTACAAGGATGTGCTTGCTGACAAGAGTCATATCTTGATAGTGATGTGGATTTTTCTCTACATACCATAGACATGCAAAACCTTTCATATTTGGAAATATGACTCACATGCGGTATTCATCCTATTAGAACCCGAGCTCTCCACTGAATCTCCAAGACCCGTTGCTAGGGCTGTCATCACATTTAGTAAACCAGTCCCCACTCCAATATCAAGCACATGACACGGCTTGGTCAATGGCTTCCCTGTAATCTTTATTCCTATGACTAGTATTTAGATGTCAAGGTACAAAGTATTGGCAAGAAGCTATGTTGTAGCATCTCCTGAAGTTTCGTCTTCTTCAACGATGACCCATTCAGTGTTTCTGGTAAGTGGGTCGACTTTGAGCAGAACATTTGTGACCCTGAACTCATGCTTCGGACAATGAGGCCTTTAGCAAGATTTTGTAGTATTGCTAAAGGAACGGAGAAAGAATGATATGGGGTTTAAGGTTTTAGGGAAAAGGCTCTGCATAGCTGTATGAGTTGGGTTAGATGGGTTGGGTCCTAATAAGGAGGACTAAGGCAAGGTTGGTAATGTACCACTAGTGGATGGCTCATAGAGAGTAGAAGCACATCTTATTAAAAAAAGAGAGTAGAAGCACTTTCCTTCGCGTTGAGTGTGAACTTCCGATTTCAGGCTGTCTTAGACTATGAAGACTTGTGACATCAATAAGCTAGGTCCGTCATACATTGAACAGTTTGTCTTTGCTTATCAGTTTATAGACTCAGGCCTTTTTAAGACGTCCTAATTTGGGCAAACCTGCCTGATTGACATCACTAAAACATCCTAATCTGATCCGTCCTTTTAACCCTCCTAATTTGAACCAACCCTTTTTAATTTTTGAACCACATTTATGTGGCATAAACAAATTTAGATCTTACTGATTTTCCTTGTTTATTTTATCTTTTTCCTCATCAAATGTTGTAAGTAACTACAAAATAACCTCGTGACATTGTTATACTAGTGCTGAAATATTTATGCATCTGTAACCTATATATCAGTCGATCAATCAAATAGGCCTAATCTCAAACTCGTTTACGGTCTGCTCTATGGTTCCCCTATGTTCATTATGCTCTATTTGGCCGATATATGATTTAATTGCATCATACACTTGACGTCGCTTTTGCAGTTGAAATTTCAGACTTTGTAATTTCTATAGGTTCTGGAGGAGATTAGGGTGGGATTAGAGTTGAACGACTATGGGATGCAGCAAAGACGTATTGCTCATGCGTTTCCTGGGGGAGTTGTATAACTATGAACTTGTTGATTCCTCTGTGATATTTGACACCCTCTATTTGATTCTCGTTTTTGGCCATGGAACAACAGAGGTACGTATCTCCTTTTAACCAATCTTCAGTTGCATACGCGTTATGTATTATTTATTTTTGGTGAACAGTCTTTGTTAGCATGGCTGTTTAAGGAGAATGTGGCACTATGAGACGTGTTATCCTTGAACATATAAGCTCTTTTCACTGTAAGACCGGCTTGGAACTTTTTCCGAATAATCCTTGAGACAATGACCTAACTTCAAGATGATAGATATTTTTTACATAGCACTCTCCCTGACTGGTTATAAGCTACGGTGAACTGATAGAATAAATTTGAACATAAAAAATAAAGTTTCTCCGACTGTGGTTTTGATAAGCTTATTTAATTGGCTATTGTAAGTAGATTTACGAACCTCATGGTTGACAACTTATTCCTGAACGGGTCGGTGGTACTGTGACTATCCTTATGAAAGGAAATATGGCAATAACGGCATATAATTATCTTATTCTTTCACATTGTTATCGATAGGTATGCATGTAATGAATAGGGTTCATGATCCTAAAATAAGATTCTAGATCTTCTACAATATTCAGGATTTCCGCTCATGCCACTTTATTTGATTTAAGTTGATAATATCTTGTCATTGCATGGATACGGGTGGCCTTGGATTTCTTGGTTACCAAAAGAAAATAATAACATTGCTTTGATTCTGGCTGCCCTTTTTATGCCATAGATTTAGCTCCACTATGTAATTTTTAGATGAAATTCAAATGCTTCTATTCCCAGTTTAATATCTTATTCGAGAGAACCATTTATTGCCATCTGATGCAAGTCTGTCTTTTTCCCCACATCGAGATGTATTGGATCCTCCCGAGGATTGTTTCCGCATCAGGATGGTTATTACACTACTTGAAACCTGCGGGCACTACTTTGATCGAGGTTCATTGAACAAAGGTGTACTCCCTATGGATATAGAGTTTGACTTGCAGGTCGGTTCCTAGATTCTGTCCTTCTGTATAGATGCATGTACTTTAAAATTGAAGATATTTTGTTGTATTTTTTATATGATTTACGATTAATTAAGTTAATTTTTATACCCATGAATTCTCCAATTTAGCTTGTCAGGGTTGTTGTTGTCCAGACCTTGCAGGCTCCAGTGCACCCAAACATCAGGAAGCCTTCCCATTTCTCAGTCAATGAAGAGTTTTCTAAAGTGGAAATTCAACCTTCATATTCTCTGTTGGTGGCCAAACTCGACCCTGGCAGCAAATTAAGTCTATAAAGTGAGTCTTTTAAAGGGTCTGACCTATTCAGTTATCTTTCTAGAAGGAAATTTTCCTTCCATTACTCACTTGAAACCCAACATTACTTGCAAACTTGTGCCCTAAACCCATAGTGATATGATGTTTTTCCACACACAAACACCAGCTGAATTAGTTGCTGGTTTTGTGATCCAGCAGCCAAGAAGGACAAATTTCTCACTGATTACAAATTCCAGAAAACCTCCTCACCCATTTCATCATCAAGATATTTTGATGCATTGGATTCAGCAGATCGATGAACTTAATCCGTCCATACTGGATGTGAAACTTATCTATTTTGGTATAGTGGAGTAGAAGATATTACCTTTCTCATCAAGCTGGAGAAAGGACCACGAGATTATAGCATGAACAGTGCCAGTATCAGTAGCTTTTTACACTCAGTTCGATTACATGATGACCATCTGGCCTTCTCCAAAAGTGAAAATCATATACAGTGAAGGGTTTTGATAGCAGCTTGATGTCTTCTTCCAATGCATCACAATGCATGGAAATTGTTGTCATTTGACACACAAAGCTGAATCCATTACCCTCTGGAACAAGATGAATTTCACTTAGTACTCTTTTTTCGTTGTTAGACAAATCAATTCAGCTTCTACAAATCTGTGCTTTTTACCAGCTGAGCGTAAATCATTGCTTGATAAGGCACTGTTTTCGAATTGTCTGACAGTAGCTTGTTACGAGCATTCTGCAGAGTTGGAATTAACTTCTTCCAAAAGCTCAGTCGAGTATTTTAGTAACAAGCACATCTGCCCGTGAAGGCATGTCCAAACGTGCTTATCATGAGCATGCTGCAAAGTTGGAATAAACCATTCTTCCACAAGCTCAGAGTTGTGTATTTCACTAATCAAACAACATGCGCATGACAAGCTACTTACAAGGATGTGCTTGCTGACAAGAGTCATATCTTGATAGTGATGTGGATTTTTCTCTACATACCATAGACATGCAAAACCTTTCATATTTGGAAATATGACTCACATGCGGTATTCATCCTATTAGAACCCGAGCTCTCCACTGAATCTCCAAGACCCGTTGCTAGGGCTGTCATCACAATTAGTAAACTAGTCCCCACTCCAATATCAAGCACATGGCACGGCTTGGTCAATGGCTTGCCTGTAATCTTTATTCCTATGACTAGTATTTAGATGTCAAGGTACGAAGTATTGGCAAGAAGCTATGTTGTAGCATCTCCTAAAGTTTCATCTTCTTTAACGACGACCCATTCAGTGTTTCTGGTAAGTGGGTCGACTTTGAGCAGAACATTTGTGACCCTGAACTCATGCTTCGGACAATGAGGCCTTTAGCAAGATTTTGTAGTATTGCTAAAGGAACGGAGAAAGAATGATATGGGGTTTAAGGTTTTAGGGAAAATGCTCTGCATAGCTGTATGAGTTGGGTTAGATGGGTTGGGTCCTAATAAGGAGGACTAAGGCAAGGCTGGTAATGTACCACTAGTGGATGGCTCATAGAGAGTAGAAGCACATCTTATTAAAAAAAGAGAGTAGAAGCACTTTCCTTCGCGTTGAGTGTGAACTTCCGATTTCAGGCTGTCTTAGACTATGAAGACTTGTGACATCAATAAGCTAGGTCCGTCATACATTGAACAATTTGTCTTTGCTTATCAGTTTATGGACTCAGGCCTCTTTAAGACGTCCTAATTTGGGCAAACCTGCCTGATTGACATCACTAAAACATCCTAATCTGATCCGTCCTTTTAACCCTCCTAATTTGAACCAACCCTTTTTAATTTTTGAACCACATTTATGTGGCATAAACAAATTTAGATCTTACTGATTTTCCTTGTTTATTTTATCTTTTTCCTCATCAAATGTTGTAAGTAACTACAAAATAAATTCGTGACATTGTTATACTAGTGCTAAAATGTTTATGCATCTGTAACCTATATATCAGTCGATCAATCAAATAGGCCTAATCTCAAACTCGTTTACGGTCTGCTCTATGGTTCCCCTATGTTCATTATGCTCTATTTGGCCGATATATGATTTAATTGCATCATACACTTGACGTCGCTTTTGCAGTTGAAATTTCAGACTTTGTAATTTCTATAGGTTCTGGAGGAGATTAGGGTGGGATTAGAGTTGAACGACTATGGGATGCAGCAAAGACGTATTGCTCATGCGTTTCCTGGGGGAGTTGTATAACTATGAACTTGTTGATTCCTCTGTGATATTTGACACCCTCTATTTGATTCTCGTTTTTGGCCATGGAACAACAGAGGTACGTATCTCCTTTTAACCAATCTTCGCTGCATACAGCGTTATGTATTATTTATTTTTGGTGAACAGTCTTTGTTAGCATGGTCATTTAAGCAGAATGTGGCACTATGAGACGTGTTATCCTTGAACATATAAGCTCTTTTCACTGTAATACCGGTTTGGAACTTTTTCCGAATAATCCTTGAGACAATGACCTAACTTCAAGATGATAGATATTTTTTACATAGCACTCTCCTCGATCAAGTTATAAGCTACGGTGGAACTGATAGAATAAATTTGAACATAAAAAATAAAGTTTCTCCGACTGTGGTTTTGATAAGCTTATTTAATTGGCTATTGTAAGTAGATTTACGAACCTCATGGTTGACAACTTATTCCTGAACGGGTCGGTGGTACTGTGACTATCCTTATGAAAGGAAATATGGCAATAACGGCATATAATTATCTTATTCTTTCACATTGTTATCGATAGGTATGCATGTAATGAATAGGGTTCATGATCCTAAAATAAGATTCTAGATCTTCTACAATATTCAGGATTTCCGCTCATGCCACTTTATTTGATTTAAGTTGATAATATCTTGTCATTGCATGGATACGGTGGCCTTGGATTTCTTGGTTACCAAAAGAAAATAATAACATTGCTTTGATTCTGGCTGCCCTTTTTATGCCATAGATTTAGCTCCACTATGTAATTTTTAGATGAAATTCAAATGCTTCTATTCCCAGTTTAATATCTTATTCGAGAGAACCATTTATTGCCATCTGATGCAAGTCTGTCTTTTTCCCCACATCGAGATGTATTGGATCCTCCCGAGGATTGTTTCCGCATCAGGATGGTTATTACACTACTTGAAACCTGCGGGCACTACTTTGATCGAGGTTCATTGAACAAAGGTGTACTCCCTATGGATATAGAGTTTGACTTGCAGGTCGGTTCCTAGATTCTGTCCTTCTGTATACATGCATGTACTTTAAAATTGAAGATATTTTGTTGTATTTTTTATATGATTTACGATTAATTAAGTTAATTTTTATACCCATGAATTCTCCAATTTAGCTTGTCAGGGTTGTTATTGTCCAGACCTTGCACGCTCCAGTGCACCCAAACATCAGGAAGCCTTCCCATTTCTCAGTCAATGAAGAGTTTTCTAAAGTGGAAATTCAACCTTCATATTCTCTGTTGGTGGCCAAACTTGACCCTGGCAGCAAATTAAGTCTATAAAGTGAGTCTTTTAAAGGGTCTGACCTATCCAGTTGTCTTTCTAGAAGGAAATTTTCCTTCCATTACTCACTTGAAACCCAACACTACTTGCAAACTTGTGCCCTAAACCCATAGTGATATGATGTTTTTCCACACACAAACACCAGCTGAATTAGTTGCTGGTTTTGTGATCCAGCAGCCAAGAAGGACAAATTTCTCACTGATTACAAATTCCAGAAAACCTCCTCACCCATTTCATCATCAAGATATTTTGATGCATTGGATTCAGCAGATCGATGAACTTAATCCGTCCATACTGGATGTGAAACTTATCTATTTTGGTACAGTGGAGTAGAAGATATTACCTTTCTCATCAAGATAGAGAAACGACCACGAGATTATAGCATGAACAGTCCCAGTGTCAGTAGCTTTTTACACTCAGTTCGATTACATGATGACTATCTGGCCTTCTCCAAAAGTGAAAATCATATACAGTGAAGGGTTTTGATAGCAGCTTGATGTCTTCTTCCAATGCATCACAATGCATGGAAATTGTTGTCATTTGACACACAAAGCTGAATCCATTACCCTCTGGAACAAGATGAATTTCACGTAGTACTCTTTTTTCGTTGTTAGACAAATCAATTCAGCTTCTACAAATCTGTGCTTTCTACCAGCTGAGCGTATATCATTACTTGATAAGGCACTATTTTTGAATTGTCTGACAGTAGCTTGTTACGAGCATTCTGCAGAGTTGGAATTAACTTCTTCCAAAAGCTCAGTCGAGTATTTTAGTAACAAGCACATCTGCCCGTGAAGGCATGTCCAAACGTGCTTATCATGAGCATGCTGCAAAGTTGGAATAAACCATTCTTCCACAAGCTCAGAGTTGTGTATTTCACTAATCAAACAACATGCGCATGACAAGCTACTTACAAGGATGTGCTTGCTGACAAGAGTCATATCTTGATAGTGATGTGGATTTTTCTCTACATACCATAGACATGCAAAACCTTTCATATTTGGAAATATGACTCACATGCGGTATTCATCCTATTAGAACCCGAGCTCTCCACTGAATCTCCAAGACCCGTTGCTAGAAATTTGTCATCACAATTAGTAAACTAGTCCCCACTCCAATATCAAGAACATGGCACGGCTTGGTCAATGGCTTCCCTGTAATCTTTATTCCTATGACTAGTATTTAGATGTCAAGGTACGAAGTATTGGCAAGAAGCTATGTTGTAGCATCTCCTAAAGTTTCATCTTCTTTAACGACGACCCATTCAGTGTTTCTGGTAAGTGGGTCGACTTTGAGCAGAACATTTGTGACCCTGAACTCATGCTTCGGACAATGAGGCCTTTAGCAAGATTTTGTAGTATTGCTAAAGGAACGGAGAAAGAATGATATGGGGTTTAAGGTTTTAGGGAAAATGCTCTGCATAGCTGTATGAGTTGGGTTAGATGGGTTGGGTCCTAATAAGGAGGACTAAGGCAAGGCTGGTAATGTACCACTAGTGGATGGCTCATAGAGAGTAGAAGCACATCTTATTAAAAAAAGAGAGTAGAAGCACTTTCCTTCGCGTTGAGTGTGAACTTCCGATTTCAGGCTGTCTTAGACTATGAAGACTTGTGACATCAATAAGCTAGGTCCGTCATACATTGAACAGTTTGTCTTTGCTTATCAGTTTATGGACTCAGGCCTCTTTAAGACGTCCTAATTTGGGCAAACCTGCCTGATTGACATCACTAAAACATCCTAATCTGATCCGTCCTTTTAACCCTCCTAATTTGAACCAACCCTTTTTAATTTTTGAACCACATTTATGTGGCATAAACAAATTTAGATCTTACTGATTTTCCTTGTTTATTTTATCATTTTCCTCATCAAATGTTGTAAGTAACTACAAAATAACCTCGTGACATTGTTAGACTAGTGCTGAAATGTTTATGCATCTGTAACCTATATATCAGTCGATCAATCAAATAGGCCTAATCTCAAACTCGTTTACGGTCTGCTCTATGGTTCCCCTATGTTCATTATGCTCTATTTGGCCGATATAAGATTTAATTGCATCATACACTTGACGTCGCTTTTGCAGTTGAAATTTCGGACTTTGTAATTTCTATAGGTTCTTGAGGAGATCAGGGTGGGATTAGAGTTGAACGACTATGGGATGCAGCAAAGACGTATTGCTCATATGCGTTTCCTGGGGGAGTTGTATAACTATGAACTTGTTGATTCCTCTGTGATATTTGACACCCTCTATTTGATTCTCGTTTTTGGCCATGGAACAACAGAGGTACGTATCTCCTTTTAACCAATCTTCAGTTGCATACGCGTAATGTATTATTTATTTTTGGTGAACAGTCTTTGTTAGCATGGCTGTTTCAGGAGAATGTGGCACTATGAGACGTGTTATCCTTGAACATATAAGCTCTTTTCACTGTAAGACCGGCTTGGAACTTTTTCCGAAGAATCCTTGAGACAATGACCTAACTTCAAGATGATAGATATTTTTTACATAGCACTCTCCCTAACTGGTTATAAGCTACGGTGAACTGATAGAATAAATTTGAACATAAAAAAAAACTTTCTCCGACTGTGATTTTGATAAGCTTATTTAATTGGCTATTGTAAGTAGATTTATGAACCTCATGGTTGACAACTTATTCCTGAACGGGTCGGTGGTACTGTGACTATCCTTATGAAAGGAAATATGGCAATAACGGCATATAATTATCTTATTCTTTCACATTGTTATCGATAGGTATGCATGTAATGAATAGGGTTCATGATCCTAAAATAAGATTCTAGATCTTCTACAATATTCAGGATTTCCGCTCATGCCACTTTATTTGATTTAAGTTGATAATATCTTGTCATTGCATGGATACGGGTGGCCTTGGATTTCTTGGTTACCAAAAGAAAATAATAACATTGCTTTGATTCTGGCTGCCCTTTTTATGCCATAGATTTAGCTCCACTATGTAATTTTTAGATGAAATTCAAATGCTTCTATTCCCAGTTTAATATCTTATTCGAGAGAACCATTTATTGCAATCTGATGCAAGTCTGTCTTTTTCCCCACATCGAGATGTATTGGATCCTCCCGAGGATTGTTTCCGCATCAGGATGGTTATTACACTACTTGAAACCTGTGGGCACTACTTTGATCGAGGTTCATCAAAGCAAAAACTTGATCCTTTCCTAATACATTTCCAGAGATACACATTGAACAAAGGTGTACTCCCTATGGATATAGAATTTGACTTGCAGGTCGGTTCCTAGATTCTGTCCTTCTGTATACATGACTGTACTTTAAAATTGAAGATATTTTGTTGTATTTTTTATATGATTTACGATTAATTAAGTTAATTTTTATACCTATGAATTCTCCAAATTAGCTTGTCAGGGTTGTTGTTGTCCAGACCTTGCAGGCTCCAGTGCACCCAAACATCAGGAAGCCTTCCCATTTCTCAGTCAATGAAGAGTCTTCTAAAGTGGAAATTCAACCTTCATATTCTCTGTTGGTGGCCAAACTCGACCCTGGCAGCAAATTAAGTCTATAAAGTGAGTCTTTTAAAGGGTCTGACCTATCCAGTTGTCTTTCTAGAAGGAAATTTTCCTTCCATTACTCACTTGAAACCCAACATTACTTGCAAACTTGTGCTCTAAACCCACAGTGATATGATGTTTTTCCACACACAAACACCAGCTGAATTAGTTGCTGGTTTTGTGATCCAGCAGCCAAGAAGGCCAAATTTCTCACTGATTACAAATTCCAGAAAACCTCCTCACCCATTTCATCATCAAGATATTTTGATGCATTGGATTCAGTAGATCGATGAACTTAATCCGTCCACACTGGATTGGCAACTTATCCATTTTGGTACAGTGGAGTAGATGATATTACCTTTCTCATCAAGCTGGAGAAACGACCACGAGATTATAGCATGAACAGTGCCAGTATTAGTAGTTTTTTACACTCAGTTCGATTACATGATGACCAACGCAACACATGCCCCAAGAAATCGCCCCAAAAATCAGATTTTGTTCCCCCTTTATTTTGAAATTCGAATTCGATTTTGTAAGGGGTA
The DNA here is from genome assembly GCA_029783415.1 of Anisodus acutangulus. Taxonomy (NCBI): domain Eukaryota; kingdom Viridiplantae; phylum Streptophyta; class Magnoliopsida; order Solanales; family Solanaceae; genus Anisodus; species Anisodus acutangulus. The sequence continues at coordinate 30,701,605 of CM056495.1, forward strand.
TGGGTGGGGGTGAACGTCGGGGTGAGTATCTATAAATACCCCCATTTTTGTTCTACAAAGGGAGGATTTTTCGGAGGTCCGATTATATATAAAATATTTTGTTGTGTTCTCCATTTTAAGCATTTGCCCTCCTTGTTATTCAAGAATTAAGTCCGAAAACAAGATCCAAAATCGGAAGAAAAGGTTTGTTCTCCACTGTTTTTCGAGTCTCCGATTTGGGTATATTCGGGTCGGGTCGGGTCGACCCGGTTTGGACATATTCCAGATTTTTTCTTTTTTTTACATCCCTTGTTGGTTATCTGAATTTTGCTGAAATATTCGATTCGGGTTGTTCTTCACTGATTTCGGGCCGGGTCGAATCGACCCGATTTGGTTATATTTCCAGAATCCTTGCATTTCACATCTTGCATATTGGTTATCTGAATTTGCTGGAAAAAATTCAATTTGTTGTTCTTCATTGATTTGGGGTCACTAATTTCGGGTCGGGTCACTGACCCGGGTCGGATCGACCCGATTTGGATTTTTTTTATTTATCGCATTTCGTATCTTATTTGATTGGTTATCTGAAATTGGTGCAAAAATTTGATTCGGGTTTGAATCACTGATTCGGGTCGGGTCACTGACCCGGGTCGGGTCGACCCGATTTGGATATTTTTAGAATTATCGCATTTCGTATCTTATTTGATTGGTTATCTGAAATTGGTTTAAAAATCTGATTCGCGTTTGATATTTAATTCGGGTCGGGTCATTGATCCGGGTCGGGTCGACCCGGTTTGGATATTTCCAGAATCCTTGCATTTCACATCTTGCATATTGGTTATCTGAAAAATCTGTTTTCAGAATTGGGCAATCCATTCGGGTCACTGTTCATAATCCAGGTCTGATTTTTTATAAATACTTCTTAATCCTGTTTCGGTTCCAAAATTTCAGAATTCGGGTTGGATACTTTAATTGCTCACTGCTCGTTTCTTTGGCACTGTTATTATTGATTGAACTAATACCGCATTTAGGCCGATGAAATTGAATTCGAGGCCGCGCTTTTTTTTTCGTTTCGTTTCTCTGTTTTTAGTAATGTTTTAAGCATCCGTGCAACGGATATCTTATTATTTTACTGTTTTATCATTTTATTAATATCACATTTAGGCCGATGAAATTGAATTCGAGGCCACACTTCTTTTTCGTTTCTCTGTTTTCAGTTTACTGTTTTAAACATCTGTGCAACGAACATCTTACTGCTTTACTGTTTTACTGTTTTTCTGTTTTGAACCAAATAACACATTTAGGCCAATAAAATTGAATTCGAGGCCGCACCTTTCGGGCATTGCTTTCCTGTTTCAGTCCATTGTTTCAGCATTTAAATATCCGTTTTACTGTTTTAAACTAAGCATCGTGTCTTTTCGAAAATTGCCTCTGTTTTTTCTGCTTACTGCTTTGATTTAATTTTACTGATTTGAACACGATACTACACTGGCCGATGAAAAATATTCGTCGATTTTGAGGCCTCCACAGTTGTAAAGACGGAGAATATAACTTCTGGGCAAGGATGAGGCTTAAACCTTTTTATTTCATCCGAGGGATCAACATGTTTAGTAGGCGAGGCGACTAAAATAACCAACAAGCTATATGTTCGCAGCCACGACGTGATTATAATGATCTTTTCTTTTCATCCGAGAGACCAACACGTTTAGTAGGCGAGACAATCAAATTAACTACCGAGTCATACGTTTGCAGCCACGACGTGATTGGAATGGTCTTTTCAAAATTTAAGTCTGAGCCCTCCGTGGCCAAAACACTCATTGTTTTGGATGCGGATCCGAAGTTATTTGTATTTAACTGTTTCTAACCTTTTGTTCTTGACAGCTTGCAGGGAATAAAGTAAATAAAGGCAGATATTCCTCGGAGTTTATTTATTTTATTTACTTTCTTTAATTCAGCTTTTATCCCGTTCTGTATTGTAATATTATTTATCGCACTTATGTAACTATTGAAAGCTTAGAATAGGCAAACTTAGAATTAATTCATAGGGTAGTTTAAAACTTAGAAACCCTTCGCTAGTTATTTATTTTAGGCTCGTCACGCATGTTTAAAATTTTCTAAACAACTTTGGTCATCTTTTATTCGCATTATCAATCATACAAATAAGTTTATCTTTTAATGTACAACTCAAAAAATGATTTCCAAAAATTACTTCTTTGGCATTATAAATAATTCGTTATTCTCCTTACTATTAAATTGTCACAAATGCATACTTGTACAAAATGTATCCTTTTGCTAAAATACTTGCAACATCATTTTGAGTTTATATTTTGAAACTTGCATTTTTCTTAATACAATAATTAACCTGAGTTTGAACGGATAACCGCAAGTTAGCGGATCTTAAAGGATGCCTAACCCCTTCCATTTAGGATAATAAAGAACCCTTACCTAGAATCTCATTAATTTCGTAGACCTTAAAATTGGAGTTACATTGCAGCATTTAGTTAATATTCAGGTGTCCTAATTCACCGTAAAATAATTAGGTGGCGACTCCTCAATCCAATTTACCCAGGAATCACCGAACACGTTTGTGCTCCGCTTCCGACCTCTCGCCGGGGTAGGGTTAAAAATGGGCGCGACAGCATGGCGACTCCACTGGGGACTTTCAGGTTCTTAACCATAGCAAATTCAAGTTAATTATTATTGTGCTTTATATTGCTCCTTATTTGATCTATTGTTTTTAATTATTTCCTTTTGAAATTTTGTATGCATAACTGCTTTAGTTGCTATATTCTCTTACTGCTTTATTTAATTGACATTTCGCTCATATTTCTTCCACTCTGGAAAATTGACACTATCACACATTACACGCGAGGTGTGTTTTGCGCACCCACAAACTTCTTTCAAATTTCTGAATTTTTAGGAGAGTTGGTATATGCGCGGAGCGTCCGGACCATCCGGTTGGCCGCGTAGCCTTCTCACTCGAGCAGTCCGCTCGGGAACCTTGAGTCTAGTCAGCCAAATCTTAGAAAATTTAGGATAGAGCTATACCACCCTTTATTTTAAGACATGCATGCATACACCTTAGGTGGGTCGATCCTTGGTATCGACTCCACAATTAAGAAATCTACCAAAATTGTCAACGAGTCTCGCAACCCAACGACCAATCAGCATATTACGTGTAGTGTGATAATGATAGACAAATCCAACCTAATCATGACATGCCAAAATTGAAAAATGTACATTCATTTTGTCTCATTTCCAACAAAAGCATTACAGTTTAACAGCTTGGATCAATCTGTCGTAATTTCGCATATCTGGCGTTTAGGCCCACCTCTGGCATAAGAGAGGCCCCATGCATATTAGGACGCGAATTTAATTTTCATACAATTTTTTTTGCTGTTTGCTTACACTCTACGCATGTTATTTGAAACAATAATTGCCCGCCTTATACTAACTTGGTTTCTTCATTTTTCAGAAGGTTATTTTTGCTTAAATTATTTTTTTCCCGAGGTTGATTTGCGTTGACTAAAACTGGCGGAACACCCCTACTTCACGCGATCAAAGGCCCGATCATTCAGCAAAATGACGGATTCAGATGCATCCGAACAGACTGGCCTGAGACTTATCGCTCTTTCGAGAGATGAACCAGAAGACTCGGAAAATAGAAATGCTTCCGTCTAAGAAAAATACATCGCCCAACTATTACAACAGATGGCAACCATGCAGACTGAGATAGAGTGGCTCCAAAATCTCACCAACTTGTCCATTAGCGCCAATACCCCACTCCCTGAACAAGGGACGAATGCAACTGCACCGCAAGCTTTTTCATCTCCTGAATCGCCATTTCCCCAAAACCTCCCCGAAAATTCACCACCAAGAAAAACCAATCCACAATACACTAACCCACAAGCTAGTCCACAACAAAGCCCGCTACAAAATGATCCGGCATCCTTCACAACTCCACATACCCAAATTACCCCACTTATCCAAAACACCCCTTCCACGCAAAATCACCCGGCAACCCAGCACATACTGATGGCACACATTGCTGATCACAGCAAGAAGTATGTGCCGCCAGTATATGTAATGGAAGCCCAACCTTTTACTACCGCAACACCAAACACGGCTCTTCAGGAAACTGGCCAGTATGAAGAGATGGAAAGGCAGGTAAGGATCAGAACCGATGAAAGTGTGGCGAGAGAAATTCATAGCCTAAAAGAAGCATTCAAGAATATCCAAACCAGCAAGGGGCATGAAGGACTCGAGTACGAAGATCTGTGTATGCATCCCGATATTGAATTGCCTGTCGGATACAAGGTGCCAAAATTTGACTTGTTTGATGGGAAGGGAAATCCTCACGCTCATTTAAGATCGTACTACGATAAGCTGATTGGGGTAGGTAAAGACCAGGCTATCATAATGAAGTTGTTCGTAAGGAGTTTGACAGGGAAGCACTCGACTGTTACATGAGCCAAAACCCGCGAAAATGGCGTAATTGGAGCACGATGGCACAAGATTTCATGGACAGATTTAAGTTCAACACTGACACAGTCTTGGACAGATTTTATCTGATGAAGTTGGAAAAGAAATCCACAGAGACCATCAGAGAGTACGCCATGAAGTGACCACCGATAGCGGAAAGTGAGATGACCGCTCTCTTTGTACAATCTTTGAAAGATGCAACATACTATGAAAGAATGATAAGCGTCATAGGACAAAGTTTCTCTGAAGTTGTAAGGATGAGAGATTTCATAGAAGAAGGAATCAGAACAGGAAGAATTACATACTTTGTAGCGTTGCAAGCAACGAGTGAGACAATTCAGTCAGACTCATTTGAAGGAGCAGTAAAGAGGAAGAGAGACGGAGTATCCCCTGTCATGACAGTTCAGAAACATAGGCCAAATCAAATGTCAGCCTACCAAATGCCATCACCCCAGCCTCCCTACTATAATCAAAACAACCAAAGTTCTCAGCTTTCCTATTATAGCCCATACGCCCAAAGCCCTCAACCTTATTATCAATACTCACCTGCTCCCTACCATGTCTACCATACCCATCCAATATATAGCCTGCCTCGAGCGCCTGCCTATCCGAATCCCCCACAATATCAGCCCGCATACTTACCTCATCCACAAGTCCATGCACCAAATGCACCCAGACCCCGCGCAAAATACGAAAGAAAGCCAACCAAAACCTATACACCTTTAGCCGAACCTCGAGCCCAGTTATATGAAAGACTGAAAATCGCAGGAATACTCCAGCCCATCCCAGGAAATGTCCCCAATCCTGTTCCCAAATGGCACGATGAGGCTAAGCATTGTGCATACCACTCGGGAATCCCTGGACACGACACTGAAAATTGCTACGCCCTCAGAAACAAAATCGAGGCATTAATCAAAGAAGGAGTTATCCAACTGAAAAGACCTTCCTCTAATGAAAACAATAATCGTTCGCCAAATCATGACGATGCCAATGTGAACATGATTACTGTTGATGAAGAACACAACTTGGAAGGGACCATTGTGCCAGTCCAGAGAGAGGAAAGGGTTGAATCATCGGCCTTTATCACCCCTATGATTACAGTCCAAGTGAGGGCACCGTTTGGAGTACAAGTACTTCCTCCAAAGCCGCGGATCATGGCACCATCTTTTCCTGAAAAAGTCTTGTCAACTAATCTCCGAAGGAAGAGAGATGCTCCTTTACCAAAGTCTGTTCCGCCTCTGAGTCAGTCATTCGTCAAAGCATGCGCCACTCAGGAATCAAAGTGGGACAATGCAGCCAACCTCGTTGGGGGATTCAAAAGTTTTTTCATTGTTGAAGAGGAAGCATGATGCAGTGTGATTCTCGATGATTACGCTAAAGACTCAACCATTTGGGATGCAGAGCAAGTAGATGTTTTGGGAAAATTGGACCTGTGCCCCGGCCTTGTTTCTCCCGGAAATTAGTTAATTTCGTTAATGATTAATGAAACAATGCGATTCAGATTGAGGCCTGAACCACATCTATGCATTTAATTTGTTTTGCCTCCACCTTTTGAAAGCTTAAAAAGACAAATCTGCATTGCTTTTGCTATTTTAAAATCTGTTTTGTTTAATAATTTTCTTTTCTTGTTCATCATGCGAACTAATAAATTTGTCGATAACATGTGACATATAATGAAACAAGCAAATAAAGTCCCAAAAAAACGAACAAGACTTCGAAGAATATGAGGAAGACTCATAATTGGAAGAACTGGGGCATAAGCCAAAGCCAGGTTGGGATGAAACATCAATATGGTTGATAATTACAAAGCATTGGTACGAGCATTTTCTACTGGGGAAACGATATATCTTTCGAAGCCAAGTGGATACAGAATCATGTACGAAGAGACTGATTGATGAAAAGCAGATGGACTCAGTTTGTCCGGGGCCACTTTATCAGAACAGAATGGCAAAAAACCATCAATGCAGATGCAGTGGAGGGATACCATATCTAGGATTTGTTATTCTCTATGTAATACATTTTCTATGTTGTAAAAGTTGCGCTCCCTCGGCGGGACATGCATAAAACCCACATAGGGTTTCATCTCTTTAAGACAGAAGTTTCCCAAAAAATTGCATTTTTTCTTGACATGAACTACGTTATGACCTGATTCCCTTGGCGGGATACGTAGGCGGCCACATCAGCTTCGGTCCCACTTTTAGAAAATCCCTTACAATTCCCTTTGCTTGTAATGAACTACGTTATGACCTGATTCCCTCATGGGGATACGTAGGCGGCCTAAATCGGCTTCGGTCCCACCATTAGGAAATATTTTCTCCTTTATCTCACATATGACAAAATGCACCCATCTGATCACCCTGATAGGACAGACAAGCAACCCACACAAGACTCGGTTGTCCGTTCGAAAGTTCATCATCCCCACATATCGAAAACTGGGGCATTTTTTTTAAGGGATCACTGCCAAAGGACGCCGATAAACATGGAAAAGCATCGACAAACTAAGTCTTCAGCCAGAAGAAGGATTTTGGATAAGACGTTTGCTTTGTTTCACCGCATGTCACTGCTCGACAGACATTTACATATATGCATACTTTCTTATAAGCAAATAATTTTCAACAAATATTTTCATTAGAGTTCGACAAGAACTTTTTACTGATAAGCATACTTTCTTATAAACAAATTATTTTCAACAAATGTTTTCATTAACGGTTAGCCGAGACTGGGAACCAGACAGGGGCTACAGGTCCGAATCAGTAGGACATGCAACTATCAAGAGCAGAAGCTACAAAGTCAACGAGAATCAACCGTCCCTCCCCCGAACTCACAAATTTTTCTTTGAGTACAGGTTATTCAGGTTGAAAGAAGCAGGGAAGCCACATCACTTATGATCAACTTCACAAAGAATTTCTGCATGACGGCTCACCGTAAGGACCACGCTTCTATTTTGCATCTATACAAAGACATCGTCTTGACCTACAGAGGCCCAACCATTATGTCTGCACAATGATGTTATTTCGAATCACAGGGAGCTTAAACACAACAAACTGACGTGGAACCATCTATTACAGCAAACTGAAGGCAAGAACGTCATTTACATCAAACGACGACAAGGATGTCGCATCATATTTTCGTCTGGGCGACATTTCAATTCACAGTCCACAGGAGTTTGAATCAACAGAAGATTCAGCACAACGTGGAACTATATTCCAGCAAATTGACGGCAAAGGCGTCACGACTATCTTTTACAGCATCTCAACAATGTCAACAACATTACAATGACGTCTTCAGCACATCAACTATCTTTACAGCATCTCAACGATGTCAACATCATTACAATGACGTCTTCAGCGCAGCAACTATCTTTTACAGCATCTCAACAACGTCAACAACATTATAATGACGTCTTCAGCACAACAACTATCTTTTACAGCATCTCAATAAGACGTCAATAATATTACAATGATGTCTTCAGCGTAGCAGCTATCTTTTACGGCAACACAACAACTAACTTCTACAACATTTACAATGGCATCAACAACATTACAATGATGTCAGCAACATTATCATCACAACCACGTCAACAACATTATAACGACGTCTTCAGCGCAACAACTATCTCTTACAGCAAATATCATTACAACAACGTCATCGACGTTACTGCAGCACATCAATTATCTTTTATAGCATTACAATGACATCAACAGCATTACAACGATATCATCAGCATTATCATCACAACGACGTCAACATCATTATACCGACGTCTTCAGCGCAACAGCTATCTCTTACAGCAAACAACATTATAACAACGTCATCGACGTTACTACAGCATATCAACTATCTTTTACAGCATTACAATGACATCAATAGCATTACAACGATGTCATCAGCATTATCATTACAACGACGTCAACAACATTACAACGTCGTCTTCATCGCAACATCTATCTCTTACAACAAACATCATTACAATAACGTCACCGACGTTACTGCAGCACAACAACTATCTCTTATAGCAAACAATATTACAACAACGTCATCGATGTTACGGCAGCGCAACAATTATCTTTTACAGCATTACAACGACATCAACAGTATTACAACGATGTCATTAGCAAACAAACATTACAACAATGTCATCAACATTATGATAGCACAACATCTACATCTTACAGCAGATCGTATTACAATAACGTCATCAGTATTATGTCTACACAACACGACTATATGACGACGTCTTTGACATAACACGTCCATACAACGACGTCATCAACATCATTACATTCTTGCAACAACAACATCACAATGATGTCTTCAACACAACACGTCCATACAACGACGTCATGAACATCATTACAACGACGACATCAGCGTTACGTCCTTACAACAACATCATCATATTACGTTCGTTCAAGGGCATCATTTCGACTCACAGGGTCACATTTTTTTTATGTGCTCATTCTCTACTGTTTTTGTCTCAGCAATTATGCACTAATTTTATCTTGAGTTTTAGTTTGCAGGGAGCGTTAGTTTGCAGGAACTTCATCACAACGTGTAACTATCTCTTACGACGAATCGATGCAATCTTGGTCAGCAGCCTACTTCGAACGTCGTTCCGCTCTTCCCCAATAAATTTTCACATCTGCAACCAGTGTCATCATAACTCGACACTGGGGCGATATTTCTGGAATCTACACCATCTTTTACAACTTCTCTCCTCTCGGGATTCTATTTCTACCAGTGCACCCCTACTCCTCGTTCAAAGCCCGAGGGTTAGGACAAAATTGGCTACTGGATCAACTTCTTTGTCCGAAAACTCTTTCATCATCTCCGGCCAAAGAGGGGCATCTGTTGACACCCAATTTTGTCCCGTCTTTTTCAATTTATTTGCAATTTTAAATATTTTTTAACACCTCAAAACAATTTTAATCTATATGCATACACGCGTATATATATATATATATATATATATATATATATATATATATATATATATATATATATATATATTATTCTCTTATTATTATTATTATTCGCATTTTTTACTCTCATTTGCATTTTTCTCATAATCATAAGTTTTATCCGAAAATTCTATGTTATTTTATTCTCACAAAATTGCATCGCATTTCCATTTTTTATTAAGCATTAAACATTTCGCAAATATTATATCTTTATTATTATCACATCGTTATGTTTTTATTAAAATAATTTACATTTTTTCTAAAATGCTTTTTTAATATTAAACCCCTTTTTATATTTTAAACCCATACCACATTTTATTCCCAACCCAAAATAATTTCTACCCCAAAACATTCTATCAACCCCAAAAATACATCTACAAATTAACCCCTATTTTCGGCCCAACTTACCAAGCCTAAATCAAAACAAAATCACAACCCAACCGAGCCCAAATTTTTAGCCCAATCGACCATTCCCATTAATCCCTAAAAAATCCCAAACTAGCCCACACCCCTCAAAGCCCAACCTTAATTCCCCAAGACCCACTTCTCCTCTACCATCGCCCCAGCCCAAAACTCCTAAGCCCAACAACCCTTTTTTCCTTTTAATTCCCCCCAAGCCCAACCAGCCAACCCGCAGCCCACACCGAATCGGCCAACCCGTCGGCCCAAACCCATTCCCTTTTAAACCAAAACAAAACCAAAAAAAAAAACCCAAAAACCCCAAAATAAAAAACCTAACACCCCTAACCCTCCCAATCGCTGCCCACCCTACACCCCTACCCCCCACGTCGCCGCACCCTACGCCTGACACCACCAATCGCCGACACCGCTGCCTGATACCACCAACCCCATCACCTCTCACCGCAACACATGCCCCAAGAAATCACCCCAAAAATCATATTTTGTTCCCCCTTTATTTTGAAATTCGAATTCGATTTTGTAAGGGGTATGGGTGGGGGTGAACGTCGGGGTGAGTATCTATAAATACCCCCATTTTTGTTCTACAAACGGAGGATTTTTCGGAGGTCCGATTATATATAAAATATTTTGTTGTGTTCTCGATTTTAAGCATTTGCCCTAATTGTTATTCAAGAATTAAGTCCGAAAACAAGATCCAAAATCGGAAGAAAAAGTTTGTTCTCCACTGTTTTTTGAGTCTCCGATTTGGGTATATTCGGGTCGGGTCGGGTCGACCCGATTTGGACATATTCCAGATTTTTTCTTTTTTTTACATCCCTTGTTGGTTATCTGAATTTTGCTGAAATATTCGATTCGGGTTGTACTTCACTGATTTCGGGTCGGGTCGGGTCGACCCGGTTTGATTATATTTCCAGAAACCTTGCATTTCACATCTTGCATATTGGTTATCTGAATTTGCTGGAAAAAATTCGATTTGTTGTTCTTCACTGATTTCGGGGCACTGATTTCAGGTGGGGTCACTGACCCGGGTCGGATCGACCCGATTTGGATTTTTTTTATTTATCGCATTTCGTATCTTATTTGATTGGTTATCTGAAATTGGTGCAAAAATCTGATTCGGGTTTGAATCACTGATTCGGGTCGGGTCGACCCGATTTGGATATTTTTAGAATTATCACATTTCGTATCTTATTTGATTGGTTATCTGAAATTGGTGCAAAAATCTGATCCGGGTTTGATATTTAATTCGGGTCGGGTCATTGATCCGGGTCGGGTCGACCCGGTTTGGATATTTCCAGAATCCTTGCATTTCACATCTTGCATATTGGTTATCTGAAAAATCTGTTTTCAGAATTGGGTCATCCATTCGGGTCACTGTTCATAATCCGAGTCTGATTTTTTATAAATACTTCTTAATCCTGTTTCGGTTCCAAAATTTCAGAATTCGGGTCGGATACTTTAATTGCTCACTGCTCGTTTCTTTGGCACTGTTATTATTGATTGAACTAATACCGCATTTAGGCTGATGAAATTGAATTCGAGGCTGCGGTTTTTTTTCGTTTCGTTTCTCTGTTTTTAGTACTATTTTAAGCATCCGTGCAACGGATATCTTATTGTTTTACTATTTTATCATTTTATTAATATCGCATTTAGGCCGATGAAATTGAATTCGAGGCCACACTTTTTTTCGTTTCTCTGTTTTCAGTTTACTGTTTTAAACATCCGTGCAACGGACATCTTACTGCTTTACTGTTTTACTGTTTTCCTGTTTTGAACCAAATACCGCATTTAGGCCAATGAAATTGAATTCGAGGCCGCACCTTTCGGGCATTGCTTTCCTGTTTCAGTCCACTGTTTCAGCATTTAAATATCCGTTTTACTGTTTTACTGTTTTAAACTAAGCATCGTGTCTTTTCGGAAATTGCCTCTGTTTTTTCTGCTTACTGCTTACTGCTTTGATTTAATTTTACTGATTTGAACACGATACTACACTGGCCGATGAAAAATATCCGTAGATTTTGAGGCCTCCACAGTTGTAAAGATGGAGAATATAACTTCTGGGCAAGGATGAGGCTTAAACCTTTTTATTTCATCCGAGGGATCAACATGTTTAGTAGGCGAGGCGACTAAAATAACCAACAAGCTATATGTTCGCAGCCACGATGTGATTATAATGATCTTTTCTTTTCATCCGAGAGACCAACACGTTTAGTAGGCGAGGAAATCAAAATAACTACCGAGTCATACGTTTGCAGCCACAACGTGATTGGAATGGTCTTTTCAAAATTTAAGTCTGAGCCCTCCGTGGCCAAAACACTCATTGTTTTGGATGCGGATTCGAAGTTATTTGTATTTAACTGTTTCTAACCTTTTGTTCTTGACAGCTTGCAGGGAATAAAGTAAATAAAGGCAGATATTCCTCGGAGTTTATTTATTTTATTTACTTTCTTTAATTCAGCTTTTATCCCGCTCCGTATTGTAATATTATTTATCGCACTTATGTAACTATTGAAAGGCTTAGAATAGGCAAACTTAGAATTAATTCATAGGATAGTTTAAAACTTAGAAACCCTTCGCTAGTTATTTATTTTAGGCTCGTCACGCATGTTTAAAATTTTCTAAACAACTTTGGTCATCTTTTATTCGCTTTATCAATCATACAATAAGTTTATCTTTTAATGTACAACTCAAAAAATGATTTCCAAAAATTACTTCTTTGGCATTATAAATAATTCGTTATTCTCCTTACTATTAAATTGTCACAAATGCATACTTGTACAAAATGTATCCTTTTGCTAAAATACTTGCAACATCATTTTGAGTTTATATTTTGAAACTTGCATTTTTCTTAATACAATAATTAACCTGAGTTTGAACGGATAACCGCAAGTTAGCGGAATTTTAATGGATGCCTAACCCCTTCCCTTTAGGATAATAAAGAACCCTTACCTATAATCTCATTAGTTTCGCAGACCTTAAAATTGGAGTTACATTGCAGCATTTAGTTAATATTCAGGTGTCCTAATTCACCGTAAAATAATTAGGTGGCGACTCCTCAATCCAATTTACCCAGGAATCACCGAACACGTTTGTGCTCCGCTTCCGACCTCTCGCCGGGGTAGGGTTAAAAATGGGCGCGACAACATGGCGACTCCACTGGGGACTTTCAGGTTCTTAACCATAGCAAATTCAAGTTAATTATTATTGTGCTTTATATTGCTCCTTATTTGATCTATTGTTTTTAATTATTTCCTTTTGAAATTTTGTATGCATAACTGCTTTAGTTGCTATATTCTCTTACTGCTTTCTTTAAATTGACATTTCGCTCATATTTCTTCCACTCTGGAAAATTGACACTATCACACATTACACGCGAGGTGTGTTTTGCGCACCCGCAAACTTCTTTCAAATTTCTGAATTTTTAGGAGAGTTGGTATATGCGCGGAGCGTCCGGACCATCCGGTTGGCCGCGTAGCCTTCTCACTCGAGCAGTCCGCTCGTGAACTTCCGATTTCAGGCTGTCTTAGACTATGAAGACTTGTGACATCAATAAGCTAAGTCCGTCATATATTGAACATTTTGTCTTTGCTTAACCAGTTTATGGACTTAGGCCTTTTTAAGATGTCCTAATTTGGCCTAACCTGCCTGATTGACATCACTAAAACATCTTAATATGATCCGTCCTTTTAACCCTCCTAATTTGAACCAACCCTTTTTAATTTTTGAACCACATTTATGTGGCATAAAAAAATTTAGATCTTACTAATTTTGCTTGTTTATTTTATCTTTTTCCTCATCAAACTTTGTAAGTAACCACAAAATAACCTCGTGACATTGTTATACTAGTGCTGAAATGTTTATGCATCTGTAACCTCTATATCAGTCGATCAATCAAATAGGCCTAATCTCAAACTTGTTTACGGTCTGCTCTATGGTTCCCCTATGTTCTTTATGCTCTATTTGGCCGATATATGATTTAATTGCATCATACACTTGATGTCGCTTTTGCAGTTGAAATTTCGGACTTTGTAATTTCTATAAATTCTGGAGGAGATCAGGGTGTGATTAGTGTTGAATAACTATGGGATGCAGCAAAGACGTATTGCTTATACGCGTTTCCTGGGGGAGTTGTATAACTATGAACTTGTTGATTCCTCTGTGATATTTGACACCCTCTATTTGATTCTCATTTTTGGCCATGGAACAACAGAGGTACGTATCTCCTTTTAACCAATCTTCAGTTGTATACACGTTATGTATTATTTATTTTTGGTGAACAGTCTTAGTTAGCATGGCTGTTTCAGGAGAATGTGGCACTATGAGACCTGTTTTCCTTGAACATATAAGCTCTTTCCACTGCAAGACCGGCGTTGGAACTTTTTTCTGAAGATCCTTGATACGATGACATAACTTGAAGATGATAGATATTTTTTACAAAGCACTCTCCCTAACATGTTATAATCTTACGGTGAACTGATAGAATAAATTTGAACATAAAAAATAAAGTTTCTCCGACTGTGGTTTGGATAAACTTATTTCATTGGCTAGTAAGTAGATTTACGAACCTAATGGTTGACAACTTATTCTGAGCAGGTCGTTATTCGTGACTATCCTTATGAAAGGAAATATGGCAATAACAACATATAATTATCTTATTCTTTCAGATTGTTATCGATAGGTATGCATGTAATGAATAGGGTTCATGATCCTAAAATAAGATTTTAGATCTTCTACAATATTCAGGATTTCCGCTCATGCCACTTTATTTGATTTAAGGTGATAATATCTTGTCATTGCATGGATACGGGTGGCCTTGGATTTCTTGGTTACCAAAAGAAAATAATATCATTACTTTGATTCTAGCAGCCCCTTTTATGCCATAGATTTAGCTCCACTATGTAATTTTTAGATGAAATTCAAATGCTTCTATTCCCAGTTTAATATGTTATTCGAGAGAACCATTTATTGCCATCTGATGCAAGTCTGTCTTTTCCCCCATAGCGAGATGTATTGGATCCTCCCGAGGATTGTTTCCGCATCAGGATGGTTATTACACTACTTGAAACCTGTGGGCACTACTTTGATCGAGGTTCATCAAAGTAAAAACTTGATCCTTTCATAATACATTTCAAGAGATACATAATGAACAAAGGTGTACTCCCTATGGATATAGAGATTGACTTGCAGGTCGGTTCCTAGATTCTTTCCTTCTGTATACATGCATGTACTTTAAAATTGAAGATATTTAATTGTATTTTTTATATGATTTACGATTAATTAAGTTAATTTTTATACCCATGAATTCTCCAAATTAGCTTGTCAGGGTTGTTATTGTCCAGACCTTGCAGGCTCAAGTGCACCCAAACATCTGGAAGCCTTCCCATCTCTCAGTTAATGAAGACTCTTCTAAAGTGGAAATTCAACCTTCATATTCTCTGTTGGTGGCCAAACTCGACCCTGGCAGCAAATTAAGTCTATAAAGTGAGTCTTTTAAAGGGTCTGACCTATCCAGTTGTCATGCTAGAAGGAAATTTTCCTTCCATTACTCACTTGAAACCCAACATTACTTGCAAACTTGTGCCATAAACCCATAATGATATGATGTTTTTCCATATACAAACACCAGCTGAATTAGTTGCTGGTTTTGTAATCCAGCAGCCAAGAAGGCCAAATTTCTCACTGATTACAAATTCCAGAAAAACACCTCACCCATTTTATCATCAAGATATTTTGATGCATTGGATTCGGCAGATCGATGAACTTAATCTGTCCACACTGGATGGGAAACTTATCCATTTTGGTATAGTGGAGTAGAAGATATTACCTTTCTCATCAAGCTGGAGAAAGGACCACGAGATTATAGCATGAACAGTGCCAGTATCAGTAGCTTTTTACACTCAGTTCGATTACATGATGGTTATCTGGACTTCTCCAAAAGTGAAAATCATATACAGTGAAGGGTTCTGATAGCAGCTTGATGTCTTCTTCCAATACATCACAATGCATGGAAATTGTTGTCATTTGACACACAAAGCTGAATCCATTACCCTCTGGAATAAGATGAATTTCACTTAGTACTCTTTTTTCGTTGTTATACAAATCAATTCAGCTTCTACAAATCTGTGCTTTCTACCAGCTGAGCGTAAATCATTGCTTGATAAGGCACTATTTTCGGATTATTTGCCAGTAGCTTGTTTCGAGCATGCTGCAGAGTTGGAATTAACTTCTTCTAAAAGCTCAGTTGAGTAATTTAGTAACAAGCACATTTGCCCGTGAAGGCATGCCCAAACATGCTTATCATGAGCATGCTGCAGAGTTGGAATAAACCCTTCTTCCACAAGCACAGAGTTGTGTATTTCACTAATCAAACAACATGCGCATGACAAGCTACTGACAAGAGTCATATCTTGTTAGTGATGTGGATTTTTCTCTGCATACCATAGACCTGCAAAACCTTTCATATTTGGAAATATGACTCATATGCGGTATTCATCCTATTAGAACCCGAGCTCTCCACTGAATGTCCAAGACCCGTTGCTAGGGCTGTCATCACAATTAGTAAACTAGTCCCAATTCCAATATGAAGCACATGGCACGGCTTGGTCAATGGCTTCCCTGTAATCTTTATTCCTATGACTAGTATTTAGATGTCAAGGTACGAAGTATTGGCAATAAGCTATTTTGTAGCATCTCCTGAAGTTTCGTCTTCTTCAATGACGACCCATTCAGTGTTTCTGGTAAGTGGGTCGACCTTGAGTAGAACATTTGTGACATTGAACTCACGCTTCGGACAATGAGGCCTTTAGCAAGATTTTGGAGTATTGCTAAAGGAACGGAGAAAGAATGATATGGGGTTTAAGGTTTTAGGGAAAAGGCTTTGCATAGCTGTATGAGTTGGGTTAGATGGGTTGGGTCCAAATAAGGAGGACTAAGGCAAGGCTGGTAATGTACCACTAGTGGATGGATCATAGACAGTAGAAGCACATCTTATTAAAAAAAAAGAGTAGAAGCACTTTCCTTTGCGTTGAGTGTGAACTTCCGATTTCAGGCTGTCTTAGACTATGAAGACTTGTGACATCAATAAGCTAAGTCCGTCATATATTGATCATTTTGTCTTCGCTTAACCAGTTTATGGACTTAGGCCTTTTTAAGATGTCCTAATTTGGCCTAACCTGCCTGATTGACATCACTAAAACATCTTAATATGATCCGTCCTTTTAACCCTCCTAATTTGAACCAACCCTTTTTAATTTTTGAACCATATTTATGTGGCGTAAAAAATTTAGATCTTACTAATTTTCCTTGTTTATTTTATCTTTTTCTTCATCAAACTTTGTAAGTAACCACAAAATAACCTCGTGACATTGTTATACTAGTGCTGAAATGTTTATGCATCTGTAACATCTATATTAGTCGATCAATCAAATAGGCCTAATCTCAAACTCGTTTACGGTCTGCTCTATGGTTCCCCTATGTTCATTATGCTCTATTTGGTCGATGTATGATTTAATTGCATCATACACTTGACGTCGCTTTTGCAGTTGAAATTTCAGACTTTGTAATTTCTATAGGTTCTGGAGGAGATCAGGGTGTGATTAGAGTTGAACAATTATGGGATGCAGCAAAGACGTATTGCTCATATGCGTTTCCTGGGGGAGTTGTATAACTATAAACTTGTTGATTCCTCTGTGATATTTGACACCCTCTATTTGATTCTCATTTTTTCCCATGGAACAACAGAGGTACGTATCTCCTTTTAACCAATCTTCAGTTGCATACGCTTTATGTATTATTTATTTTTGGTGAACAGTCTTTGTTAGCATGGCTGTTTCAGGAGAATGTGGCACTATGAGACCTATTTTCCTTGAACATATAAGCTCTTTTCACTGCAAGACCGACGTTGGAACTTTTTTCTGAAGAATCCTTGATACTATGACATAACTTGAAGATGATAGATATTTTTGACATAGCACTCTCCCTAACTGGTTATAAGCTTACGGTGAACTGATAGAATAAATTTGAACATAAAAAATAAAGTTTCTCTGACTGTGGTTTGGATAAACTTATTTCATTGGCTAGTAAGTAGATTTACGAACCTAATGGTTAACAACTTATTCCTGAACGGGTCGGTGTTACTGTGACTATCCTTATGAAAGGAAATATGGCAATAACAACATATAATTATCTTATTCTTTCACATTGTTATCGATAGGTATGCATGTAATGAATAGGGTTCATGATCCTAAAATAAGATTTTAGATCTTCTACAATATTCAGGATTTCCGCTCATGCCACTTTATTTGATTTAAGTTGATAATATCTTGTCATTGCATGGATACGGGTGGCCTTGGATTTCTTGGTTACCAAAAGAAAATAATATCATTGCTTTGATTCTGGCAGCCCTTTTTATGCCATAGATTTAGCTCCACTATGTAATTTTTAGATGAAATTCAAATGCTTCTATTCTAAGTTTAATATCTTATTCGAGAGAACCATTTATTGCCATCTGATGCAAGTCTGTCTTTTCCCCCATAGCGAGATGTATTGGATCCTCCCGAGGATTATTTCCTCATCAGGATGGTTATTACACTACTTGAAACCTGTGGGCACTACTTTGATCGAGGTTCATCAAAGTAAAAACTTGATCCTTTCCTAATACATTTCAAGAGATACATATTGAACAAAGGTGTACTCCTTATGGATATAGAGATTGACTTGCAGGTCAGTTCCTAGATTCTGTTCTTCTGTATACATGCATGTACTTTAAAATTGAAGATATTTTTTTTATTTTTTATATGATTTACGATTAATTAAGTTAATTTTTATACCCATGAATTCTCCAAATTAGCTTGTCAGGGTTGTTATTGTCCAGACCTTGCAGGCTCCAGTGCACCCAAACATCAGGAAGCCTTCCCATCTCTCAGTCAATGAAGAGTCTTCTAAAGTGGAAATTCAACCTTCATATTCTCTGTTGGTGGCCAAACTCGACCCTGACAGCAAATTAAGTCTATAAAGTGAGTCTTTTAAAGGGTCTGACCTATCCAGTTGTCTTGCTAGAAGGAAATTTTCCTTCAATTACTCACTTGAAACCCAACATTACTTGCAAACTTGTGCCATAAACCCATAATGATATGATGTTTTTCCACACACAAACACCAGCTGAATTAGTTGTTGGTTTTGTGATCCAACAGCCAAGAAGGCCAAATTTCTCACCGATTACAAATTCCAGAAAACCTCCTCACCCATTTTATCCTCAAGATATTTTGATGCATTGGATTCAGCAGATCGATGAACTTAATCCGTCCACACTGGATGGGAAACTTATCCATTTTGGTACAGTGGAGTAGACGATATTACCTTTCTCATCAAGCTGGAGAAACGACCACGAGATTATAGCATGAACAGTGCCAGTATCAGTAGCTTTTTACACTCAGTTCGATTACATGATGACTATATGGCCTTCTCCAAAAGTGAAAATCATATACAGTGAAGGGTTCTGATAGCAGCTTGATGTCTTCTTCCAATACATCACAATGCATGGAAATTGTTGTCATTTGACACACAAAGCTGAATCCATTACCCTCTGGAATAAGATGAATTTCACTTAGTACTCTTTTTTCGTTGTTATACAAATCAATTCAGCTTCTACAAATCTGTGCTTTCTACCAGCTGAGCGTAAATCATTGCTTGATAAGGCACTATTTTCGGATTATTTGCCAGTAGCTTGTTTCGAGCATGCTGCAGAGTTGGAATTAACTTCTTCTAAAAGCTCAGTTGAGTAATTTAGTAACAAGCACATTTGCCCGTGAAGGCATGTCCAAACGTGCTTATCATGAGCATCTTTGCGAGTTGGAATAAACCCTTCTTCCACAAGCTCGAGTTGTGTATTTCACTAATCAAACAAAGATGCATGACAAAGCATCGACAAGGGCGTGCTTGCTGACAAGAGTCATATCTTGTTAGTGATGTGGATTTTTCTCTGCATACCATAGACATGCAAAACCTTTCACATTTGGAAATATGACTCACATGCGGTATTCATCCTATTAGAACCCGAGTTCTCCACTGAATCTCCAAGACCCGTTGCTAGGGCTGTCATCACAATTAGTAAACCAGTCCCCACTCCAATATCAAGCACATGGCACGGCTTGGTCAATGGCTTCCCTGTAATCTTTATTCCTATGACTAGTATTTAGATGTCAACGTACGAAGTATTGGCAAGAAGCTATGTTGTAGCATCTCCTGAAGTTTCGTCTTCTTCAACGATGACCTATTCCGTATTTCTGGTAAGTGGGTCGACTTTGAGTAGAACATTTGTGACCCTGAACTTATGCTTCGGACAATGAGTCCTTTAGCAAGATTTTGGAGTATTGCTAAAGGAACGGAGAAAGAATGATATGGGGTATATGGTTTTAGGGAAAAGGCTCTACATAGTTGTATGAGTTGGGTTAGATGGGTTGGGTCCTAATATGGAGGACTAAAGCAAGGCTGGTAATGTACCACTAGTGGATGGCTCATAGAGAGTAGAAGCACATCTTATTAAAAAAAAAGAGTAGAAGCACTTTCCTTCGCGTTGAGTGTGAACTTCCCATTTCAGGCTGTCCTAGACTATGAAGACTTGTGACATCAATAAGCTAGGTCCGTCATATATTGAACAATTTGCCTTTGCTTAACCAGTTTATGGACTTAGGTCTTTTTAAGACGTCCTAATTTGGCCCAACCTGCCTGATTGACATCACTAAAATATCTTAATATGATCCGTCCTTTTAACCCTCATAATTTGAACCAGCCGTTTTTAATTTTTGAACCACATTTATGTGGCATAAACAAATTTAGATCTTACTAATTTTCCTTGTTTATTTTATCTTTTTCCTCATCAAACTTTGTAAGTAACCACAAAATAACCTCATGACATTGTTATACTAGTGCTGAAATGTTTATGCATCTGTAACCTCTATATCAGTCGATCAATCAAATAGGCCTAATCTCAAACTCTTTTACGGTCTGCTCTATGGTTACCCTATGTTCATTATGCTCTATTTGGCTGATATATGATTTAATTGCATCATACACTTGACGTCGCTTTTGCAGTTGAAATTTTAGACTTTGTAATTTCTATAGGTTCTGGAGGAGATCAGGGTGGGATTAGAGTTGAATGACTATGGGATGCAGTAATGACGTATTGCTCATATGCATTTCCTGGGGGAGTTGTATAACTATGAACTTGTTGATTCCTCCGTGTTATTTGACACCCTCTATTTGATTCTCGTTTTTGCCCATGGAACAACAGAGGTACGTAACTCCATTTAACCAATCTTCAGTTGCATACGCGTTATGTATTATTTATTTTTGGTGAACAGTCTTTGTTAGCATGGCTGTTTAAGGAGAATGTGGCACTATGAGACCTGTTTTCCTTTAACATATAAGCTCTTTTCACTGCAAGACCGACGCTGGAACTTTTTCTGAAGAATCCATGAGACAATGACATAACTTGAAAATGATAGATATTTTTTACATAGCACTCTCCCTAACTGGTTATAAGCTACGGTGAACTGATAGAATAAATTTGAACATAAAAAATAAAGTTTCTCCGACTGTAGTTTTGATAAGCTTATTTCATTGGCTATTGTAAGTAGATTTACGAACCTTATGGTTGACAACTTATTCCTGAACGGGTCGGTGTTACTGTGACTATCCTTATGAAAGGAAATATGGCAATAACGACATATAATTATCTTATTCTTTCACATTGTTATCGATAGGTATGCGTGTGAGGAATAGGGTTCATGATCCTAAAATAAGATTCTAGATCTTCTACAATAATCAGGATTTTCGCTCATGGCACTTTATTTGATTTAAGTTGATAATATCTTGTCATTGCGTGGATACGGTTGACCTTGGATTTATTGGTTACCAAAAGAAAATAATTGCATTGCTTTGATTCTGGCAGCCCTTTTTATGCCATAGATTTAGGAGCACTTACATATGTTAATACGGGAAATTAATGTATAAATGGATGTTATCCCAGAATAGTTTTTCTTTAGTGCTATACATGTGACGACGAGAATTAATCATAGTAGTTGAATGTATTCCAATGGAGTTATAGAATAGTATTGTATTATAAAATTATGACATTGAGGATACGTGGCTTTATGAAATTCTCGGGAATTAAAAGAGGTGGGTTTAAGATTTATTAATTGAAGAACTTGGGGGCCAAAGTGTGATATTAAAAATCCAGATTTTTTTTAATTAACCTACATTCTTTCATCTTCTTCATTCAAAACTTAAAACAAACTCTCATCTCCTCCCCCATACCCCAGTCGAGAACCCCCCAACCCCATAGCCAAATTTGAGCTTTTTATCTTCTCTTCCTAGACTACATTTTTCACCAAAAATTAGAAGCAAAACAACACCAAAAACAGTGGCAAAAACAACCACTGTTGGCCGAGACTTTAGCCCAGAAATTTCGAATTTTTGGGAGGAAATTTTGGAAGAAAAACGTGCAAGGATGATGGCTTAACATTGTAGAACACTTGCATGTCAATTGTAGTTGAAGAAGTGAACAAAAAAGGGAAAGAAATACGAAAACAGTGGGGATTTTCGAACAAGCAGTGGGCAAAAAATTGTGGACTGTTTTGGATGAAATTTGAGGTATAAAATTCTTTTTTCTATAATTTAATTGAAATACATGTTGTTAGAATTAAGTATATGAATTTGTGTTAAGGAAAATTTGGAATTTAAGCAATGCATGTGACAATTTTGGGCTAGTTGCCAATTTGGGACAGATTTTGGTGATTGTTGGATTCATTGGTTATTGTTGTATTATTATCACTAATTGCATGATGAAATTGAAAGGAAACATTGATATTAAAGTTTAAATTAGTTATATGGAAGTATTGAAATATAGAATTGGATTTTAGGAGTTAAGAGAAGAGTTATGGAATTATGACATGTTGTGGCCAAGAACTTGCATGAAATTGTTGGACATGTTGTGATGTATATGGACTATTTTGTGGGCTGTTTTTAATGTGGATTAAGAGGCTAAATTTACATGAGAAGTGGGTGTGTAAATCCCCTTTGTTGTTGTTTTGGTTGTGCCCTTAATTGGTGATTGGTTATTGATGTTATTAGTCTCGTTTGGAAGTTGTGGAAACATGTATAAGCAAGGAAAGTGCTGCCCGAATTTTTATAGAATAGGAAGTCGTTATTCGATATAAAGTATGCTAGTGATCATAGAATTGACGAGCGTATTACCATTATTATAGGTTGAAGTTCTAAAACGAGACGTACTCTAATATTGAGTTGATTAGTTCGTCTAAGAGGTATGTGAACTATTCCTTCTTTCTTTGGAATGATTTTTATTTAATGAAGGTACGACGGACGTACATGATTCTTATATTGTTTAATTCCTAAAGATGTTAGTTATGAGAAGTGCCTATGATTTTTCAGTAAAGAGTTAATTATGATATTATTATAATGATTTTATCGGGAGTCAAATGAAAATTTTGATTGCATATGGTTACTCATGAAATCTACTCGTGCTAAGTGTTATTACTTCACTTCACCGAGTCCCGGGCCGGGTTATGTTCGTGCACAGCCTTGCATTTTTCACCGAGTCCCAGAATGGGCCGGGTTACGATATGACTTTACCGAGTCCCAGAATGGGTCGGGTTACGATATGACTTTACCGAGTCCCAGAATGGGCCGGGTTACGATATGACTTTACTGAGTCCCAGAATGGGCCGGGTTATGATATGACTTTACCGAGTTTCAGAATGGGCCGGGTTATGATATGACTTCACCGAGTCCCAATATGGGCCAGGTTGTGATATGATTCCATCGAGTCCCGCATTAGTGGGACGGGTTATGTTACAGGTATATATATATGTATATGGACAGGCATTCATATTTTCTTGACTTGACTCTCATTTTTATAAGGCACAACTGACTTTTATTGTTTATGGCACAGTTGGATTTGGATCCTGATTTTTATACGGACCTCTTATTGTCCATTGGCTACTTATGATCTCATTTGCAGTATTTCATATTTACATACTCAGTACATTATTTAAATCTGACCCTTTCCTCGAAGCTGCGTTTATGCCCGCAGGTACAGGTGCTCAGTTTGGTGACCCTCCGATTTAGGTTCCTGTGCAGCTGTTTGGAAAGCTCATTTGATCCAGAGCTTTACCATTTTGGTACAGAACCCCATCATTTTGATTTATGTATATTTAGGGGCACGACGGGGCCCTGTCCCGTCATATGTCATTGTCCTTCTTATAGAGGTCTGTAGACAGTTGTGGGTTGTACTTATGTAAGGGTTATAATTCTGTTTTGGTCAGTCATGCTATTGTACTCTGTGTTGGGGTATCCCCGTGTATATATGATATTATCTAGTGGCAGCCTTGTCGGCTTGCCTACCTTGGCATATGTTGTTATTGCAGCGTTATGCTGCCGGATTTTAGACTCATTAGGTGTTAGTTGGATTATGTGTGACAGGTCAGGATAATGACGTCATTAGGGCGGTTAGTCGCGGCCCGTCGGGTCGGGTCTTGACAGAACCATTTACTGTCATATGATGCAAGTCTGTCTTTTTCCCCACAACGAGATGTATTAGATTCCCTCGAGGATTGTTTCCGCATCAGGATTGTTATTACACTACTTGAAACCTGTGGGTACTACTTTGATAGAGGTTTATCATAGTGAAAACTTGATCGGTTCCTAATATATTTCCAGAGATACATATTGAACAAAGGTGTACGCCCCCTGGATATAGAGTTTGACTTGCAGGTCGGTTCTTAGATTCTGGCCTTCTGTATACATGCATGTACTATGCTAAAGCTCATCATTATTAGTAAAGAAATGTAACCTACTTTTTTGCCCTACAAACATTACAAAAGGTACATTAGAAGTTCCCTATAATTGGAGCCAAAGATGTAATTACGTAGTCTTACACAGTATCGAGAACTATAAGCAAATACATCCAAGCCTGGCTGAAAATATGAACACTGCCTTCTTGTATCGTGTACAAAATTGTTATGTGCACGAAGGTCAGTTGCCATACTTATGCTCTTAGTTTCAGTCAGTTTCTTTCGTTGTTTGGTTTTGTGATATTATCTTTCATTACAATGGTGGGATTTAGGGTTAAAGGGATTTAATCTGCAGTTTCATATGTGAAAGCATCAATATATATTGCTTGAGCTAACTAGTGGTACCTTTATTATTAAATGCACAAATAATTTTACATGAAAGTGGCAATATAACGCTCTTTCAAAGCCCCTCACGGTCAGCTCAATTGGCGAAGGTCGAGGGACTTGTGCTTAGGTCACATGTATGAGCCTTGTGCCAAATGGACTAATTCCAGCATTTAAGTGGAGAAGGGTAGATGGGCGGGCCATAATCCTCGAGTTTCGAAGGTTGCGGTTGGCCCGAAGGGTTGGTTCTAGATGAACTTCTTGATCATTAAAAAGTGCTCTTTTAAAGTCCGTGCTTGCTCAAGACTTATGAGGTTACTCCAGACTATTAATGTAGATTTCTCTGGAGTGAAGCAATACGGTCACCTGGTCCAACAAATTAGGAGGACCTGAAAGTTGCAACACCCATATATTTCAACTCCGGGAAAGAAAGGGAAAATAAAGGGAAAGAAAGAAACAATTATATTTTGCTACTTTAGGGGCAAGTTTTCTGCAGCATATGTACCTGCATGGAAATTTATATTCCTCTTCCTTTAGAAAATACTCCTTTGGTATTTTTCTAGAAATGCAGTTGCATGAACTAGTAAATGCTGGACCATAAACTGGAGAAAAGTTTATAGCTAGAATGGTGCTTGCAATAATTTTTTTGAATGTTTATTGGCTTAAGGTTTAGGGTTTCTCCCTACGAATTCCTTGTTACTGGAGATCAATGTGGTTTTTCTACAAATGTTGGAGTCCAAAATATTGAGATTTCGGGTGTGACTTTGTTAGTTGTCTTTGCTTTAATTTATGATGGCCATTCTATGGGTTGTGTTCCACAATAATTGACCCTTCTCATTCATACAAATCATTCTCAAATTGAGCTCACATTGTTTTCCAGAACTTATTTGCCGAATTACGTCCTAACATGACGAGATATGCATCAATTGAAGAAGTCAATGCTGCTTTAGTTGACATTAAGGAACATGAGCGCATAGTTACATCTGAAAAAGGCAACATTGAGAAGCACTCTGAGACCGAGAAAATTCCCATCAGGACTACCTTTGGAATGTCTGTAAATGGACTAAGCCTTGTAAATGGCATTGAGGAAAATGGATTGCATGAAGAGATTGTGGAGACTGAAAGTGATTCAGAAAGTGGTACCATTGAGCATGTGGGTCACGATGATGATGAAAAGACAGATGACTGGAATCGGGATGATAGGGGTGACAATGAGGATGAATCTGATGAGGGTGTTGAACCTGATTCTAGTGAGGAGGATAAAGTACATGTCAGGTCGAAGGTTGATCCTATGGAGGAAGCAGAATTTGAGAGAGAGCTTCGGGCTCTGATGCAGGAAAGTATAGGACTTTGGTCTCATGATGGTTCTCCCCCCCCCCCCAAAAAAACAAAATCTTACTTATTGGGTTATGACTGAACTTTTCAATTTCCTGCAAGGCAAGCAGAATTACCTCCCCCACCCCCTCCCCTGTAGATATTAGAAGGCAGGGAATCTTTTTGATAAAATATTAAAGAAATTAAATGTTGATTGAAGATATATTTATGCTTGGGAGATTTAATTGCTATATTAGCAACTCCTTTATAATATACTCATGAAAAGTTGTCCCCTTTCTACTAATGGTTATTGTTACATGAGTTCGCAGGAGAGTTTGGCTTCAAGAAAATTGGAATTACGGGGAAGGCCTACACTAAACATGACGATACCAATGAATGTCTTTGAGGGGCCAACAGGAGCATCGCGGGGTTGAAGGGGAGAGTGGTGATGAGACATTGGATGAAGGGGCCGGTGGAAGTAAAGAGGTTCCAGTGAAATTTCTCGTGAAGCGAGGTAATAAGCAAAAAACAAAGAAAATGCTCATTTATCGTGATTGCTCCCTCATTCAGAGCACAAAACAGAAAGAAGCAGTGAGCTTATAGAAAAGCAAGACATCAAGAGGCTTGTTCTGAGTACAATGATAGAGAGGAGGAAGAGCTTAATAGGTTAGAAAACCAGCCACCAAGATGGAAACAAAGCAGTGGGAGCAGGGTTGCTCATAGGGGGAACACATGGGATGCACCTGGTAGGGGCAGTGAACCACGTCATTGCTATCTGCATCATTCAGGTGGTGGGATTTATTATGGCAGAAGTAGATGAATTCAAGCTCATGTTACGGTATGGCAATGGCTTCTTCGTAGCTCTATCAAGTTGGTACATATTTGTTATTGGAAATGGAAAAAAAGGTTCCAATTTTTAGCATATGCCACTTGGACTTCCAATTGAGAATGGTGGTTTTTCTTGGACTGGCATTAGCATGTCCATGAAATTGCCTCCTGAAAGTTATAGTACCTAGGAAGATATCTATGAATGCATATGGTACGTATATGAGTTGGTGCCACCTCACCAATTGTGTCAAGGTTCTAACTTAACAAATGACTTGCTATACGTGTATATTATATGAGTAAACTTAAGGAATAGCCAATCGTCTATAGCTGCAGAGATGAAAGAACGTTTCATGCGTAGTTTCACTCACTATTGTTATGAAGTAGATGATATCTGATATATATGGGGTCTTGAAAGTTGCCTTAATTTATGGAGTTTGACTGGCTTGTATTTGTTGATTAATGGCAAGTTCATCTCTGAACACTTGTGTTTAGGGGATTAACAATTTTACTTTCCCCCCATTTTGTTTTTCCTAGAAAGGGAATGAGTTACCCTTCTTCATTGCTGACCGGCTTGTAATAGGCATCTGGTTCAATTAGCTAATTTGACCTAAATGGTTTCGATCTCAAAGAATCTGTAGCTTTAGTAGTCAAAGCCATGAATCTGTAACTAGTACCTGGACCTATATTATTAACCGTTCTTATCTCTGCGTAGAAATGAATGGAAGTGCTCGTATCCAGAGATGGCAAATGGGGAAGGTCGTAGGAGGGTTCACCTTACGATTTTTAAAATATCGGATTTGAACAAAAAATGCTAAGTATCGATGAATCTTATATCATTCTTTGCATCGGCCACCGAAACTCATGGTTGGAGTAGCCGTCCATAAATTTCTGTAATCGCTTCGAAGTCCCATGTCAAGCCTCGCTTCGTAATTGCTGAAATACTAATAAATCATCCCTCGATTGGGCCTTCTTGCTCTGAAGAAAGTACTTGGAACTCGTTTGGTTATAAAAATTATTCACTTCATTTTTGGAATAATTTTTCACTTTTTATTTGAAAATCAATGTTTAGTCATGAAAAATTTTAAATTCTATTTGAAGTTGTTTTTTAAATTTAAAAAGCAGCTTATAACATGTTTTTCAACTATTTTTTCACTTTTGAAGTAGTATTCAAGTACATTTAAACAAGAACATCATTTCAGACAGAGGCGGACTCAGAATTTCAAAACTACGAGGGCACCATCAAAGGCAGATGCACGTCCGTTGTCAAATTGGGTCCGCCACGTTTGAAATTTTTATTAAATATCCATAAACACTATGAAGTATGTATAAATAAATTAAATGGTATAATCTGAAAAAACTCGTTGTCCAGTCTGGTGGTTAGGTCACAGTTTTAAATAGCTACGTTGCTAGTTCGGCCTGCTAGCAACACTCTTTTGACATTTTTTAACTGTCAGCTAAAAATAATATGTTTTTATCTAGGATTCGAACCTGGGTCACTCCCGGACTTATGGTGCCTAAGGGGCACACTGACCAACTAGCATGATCCAACAGATGTGTTTGAAGGGTCCTTTAAAATATATTACAATTCTTCAAGGTCTATACACACATATATATACAGAGTTTTTTCTGAAGTTAATGGGGGCACAAGCCCCCCACCCCACCATGTAGGTCCGCCAGTGATTCCAGATATTCCTTGAAAAAACTATTAACGAAACACAACTCCATCTTCAATTCCAACTTCATAAATTTCAAATAAAGTGAAAAATATTTTTAAATCTATAGCCAAACGCCTACTTAGAAAGCCACCAACTTATTCCATGTTCAGATAGAAGGCATGTCCCGTCCAAAAAATAGAAACAACCACAATCTCAACGCATCATCATTTACATTAATTTGATTAAGTAAGAAGAAAAATATGAATATGCCCCATCTCGTATAATTCGAGTATTACTCCATTATTTAGCCAATGCGACCAGTTTGGTTAGATTAAGTACTCGTATATTTCATGCATTACTAATATTTGAGTTTAATGGTTTTAAAAGACATAAATTACACTCTGAACTATATCCGGAATCTCGATATCACATTCAAATTATTACGATAACGTATTACAGCCTAAAAATCTTAAAAGTGACTTTAATACCACCCTGATACACATATAACCAGTTGCACAAGGGGAGGTGTCACACACTCTCGCGCCACATCAGCGCCATGTTGGAAATTTTCTAAATTTTAATTTTATATTCTTTTTCTTTTCTTTATTCATTTAATTTTCTTTTATTAATTATATTTACACTAATTAATTATTAAAGTCCTACAATAATTAAACCTTCTTACACTGGAACCACCATATCCGCCACCACCATTGCCACCAATTTCACAACCACCATTTCGAAGTCCTAACTCTAACATGGCTCTTTCTCTTTATTTTTTTCAACCAATATCTCCACATCCACCCCTCCATTTCTTCCACCAGAATCACCAACCTCTACAAACTGAATTTTACTATTCATATTTTGGCCCTTTAATCTCGTGAATTCTGATAGAAACAATTTTTTTTGAAGAAATTGTGTCAAGATTTAAGGTTGAGACTGGATCGAAAAGCTTGGGTTATGTTTGTAATCACTATACCAAGACCTATTCTCTTATAGAAGAGGTACGTAGAGGGACCCATGAAAGGTTTCGATCTTTTCCTTGTAATAGAAGAAAAAATCCAAAATGATTTCTTTCATGTATTATGAACTGCGCAATGACCTAATTTCCCCCAATATGAGATACGTAGGCAGTCCATTTCGTACCCGATCATATCAATAGAAAAATCCAATTATGTTTATTCCAAACTATGTTCGACCTGATTCCTACTGTGATAGGATATGTAGGTGCTCTTTGAGCTCGGTTGCACCAACAGAAAAATCAAAGAAATCCTTAGGAAACCACATGAGCAGAAATTTTTGAGAAGATCTCAAAAAATTCCCGAAGATAGAATAGGAAAAAGATTTTCACCATCACAACTTCAAGTGGGGCAAAATTTTTGAGAGGATCACAATAATTCCTTCTGAAAAGACTCGAAGAACATCAACCGATAGAAAATTCGTATCTGGGGCAGAATTTTTGAGGGGGTCTCGAAAATCCTTCCCCATCAGGACGTCACGAGAGTTCAATGGTGCAAGCTTCAGACTGGGAAGAATTTTTAAGGAGATCTCAAAAATTCTGCGAAAGTAGAACCAAGGAAAAAGTCTCATTTTGAAAGCGCATGTCATGACATTTTAAAACTAGAGTTTTCAAAAAGTAATAATAATTATTATTTATTTTTCTAAATCAGTGCATTTTAAATACTCAAAAAAATTCTTATTAAACTGAAATATCTCATGCTATCGAGTCTAGAGCCAAACTGGGGTAAGACACCGTGACCCGATAGAAGAAGAGAAGAATCAAGGACACGAGCTAACCTCGATCAAACTAATAATTTTTCTGTGGATACAGGTTTAGTCTGTCAGCAGAAGGCGACAACATATTTTTCATTAACCCGTGTGTTCATGTTTGAAGAATAAGGAAAAGCGCTGCAACCGGTATAGATCAGACCGAAAGGGTCACAACCAGCAGATGAACGAGAGGCAAACAGACCAAGAGGGTCACAACCAACAGATGAAGCTCGAAGAGCTTTCCTTTATTCGCTTCGCGGGAGCCGCACAACACATAGCTGGAAGTTAGAGGGCCCATACTAGACAATCTAACCAAGAGGGTCATAGGTAGCAGATGCACTATCCAATTCAAGACAATTAGAAGACAATCTTTTCATCTTAGGAAACCTAAACGAAAGGTAATCATACCCAGAGGTCATAGTCAACAAATAAATGAAGGGAAATCAAACTTGAAGGGTCACAACTGACAAGGAACAAAAGGGCAATTCGATCAAGAGGGTCACAACCTATACAAAGGAAAAAGAAGAAGCGATCAGGCCAAAAGAGTTACAAAAGAGTCAAGATGATGTAAAACTGGTCAGGGAGACCGCAATATTCATCTTCAGAAGTTAGATGATGTAAAACCTGTCAGGAGACCGCAGTGTTTGTCCCTAAAGTCAGAGCGATGTAAATCCTGTCAGGAGGCCCCAATGTTTGCTACAAAGTCTTGATGATGTAAAACTGGTCTAGAGACTGCAATGTTCGTCCCAAAGTCAGAACAATGTAAATTCGGTTAGGAGACTGTAGTATTTATTCTAAGAGTCAAGCGACGTAAATCCAATCTAGAGATCACAATATTCGCTCAAAGAGTACAAGTGATGTAAATCCGATCAAGAGGTCGCATTATTCGCCCCAAGAGTCAAGATGATGTAAAACTGGTTAGGGAGGCCGTAGTTTTCATCTCAGAAATCAAACATGTAAATCCGGTCAAGAGGATGCAGTGTTCGCTCCACATAGTATAGGTGATGTAAATCTGGTTAGGAGGTCACAATATTTACCCCAATAGTCAAGATGTTGTAAAACTAGTCAGGAGGACCATAGTATTCACCCCAAAAAAAGAGTCAAGACGACATATAAGAATGTCGAGAGGGTCATTTATCCACAACAAGGGTCAAACAGTATCGAGAAGACACCAACTCAAAAATAAAAAATATCCCACGATGTTATCAGGCAGATGGAAACATGTTTGGAGCTACTTAAGAAGTGTCAAACAATCAATCCAGATGCATATGCATGCGGAGAAACGTGGAATTTTTTCTTGCGCAACTGTTCGAGACAAGGTTCCACGAGAGTCAAGCTCTCTATACAGGAGTCGAAAGCCACTCCATGCCAGCTCAGCTGCACTTGTTTTCTTTTATTATTAGAGGAATTCCCGCATAAAGGATAACCTCTTTGTCCGATTTATTCGTACTACAAATGACATGATTCCCAAATCGGGGATATGTAGGCGAACTCATTATCAGAGAGCCGATCACATTCCAACAAGAGTCATTTTAATTTTTCTTTATTTAGTCCTCGTCGAGTCGAACTATAGGTGGCATGAATTCGCATATATCCTGAGATATGTATGAAACCCAAAAACAAGGGTCCGACCAGAATTTCAGAAAAATGCGCAAAAAATCGAAAAGCGTTTAGATTTGGTACCTAAAAATTAAGTTTGTCAAATTTCGTTGCTCATGGATGGTCCTGCCATCCCCGAACAATGAAGGGGCAGTTGTTGACACCTAATTTTTACCCTCCAATATTTTATTTAAGTATTCAAAGTTTCTAGTTATAAATGGAGTAAAATATGCATTTTACAGAGTGAAAATAATTTTACGAAATTATATTGGTGACATTTTACCATTTTTATTTAGAAAAATATAATCGAATATATTATTGTATATCATTTGCATATTTTTAACAAATATCTATCAATTCTTATAATAAAGAATATGATTATTTAATTAATCATCTAAACTAATTATTATAAATTGATAAATATTTTACTTTGTGAAATTAGTAAAAGTTGATTACTTAAATAAAATTAGGAAAATTTGATTACATTGATTTGGGATGAAGTTTTTGGGGTTTTTGGCCTATAAAATGATCTATTCCCCCTCAGTTACAATAAGTCTTGAACACTTGAAAATTTCTCAAGAGTCGAGCAGAAGTCTCTGTTTTGAGCAAAAACCGAAACCCGAGTTTTTTTAAGGTTTCTTGTAGTCTAAAATTTTATTTCTTTGTGTGGTTTGGGCATTGAGGATTTGGAGGAACCTTGTATGTGTCTGTTTTAGTCTCTGGATATTGCACATTCACATTGAGTCTAAAATTTGTGAATAAGTCTATCCTATTGAGTCTTTAATTGGTTTTTGCCTTTAGAAAGTTTTTTGGTGTGCCTCTTGGTTATAGTTTGCTATTTGATTGACTTATAGCTTACTCTATGACTATCTTAATCATGTCACACCTAAACTAGTCCTCAATATGTGTTTGTACATATCTGTAAACTATCTAAAATCTCTGTCAAGTATGAAATGGATGGAGACTATGAAGGGGGGGGGGGTTGAATGTGTATCTTACTGGATTGTTTATACTCTTCTTTATAGTTTAAAGCCAGCAGTAAAATATGTATGCTTCTATTAAGCTCTAAGTCCAAAAACAACATGTGTTAAATATAATTTGGGTTGTGAAATGCTTTGTCTTTGTTACTTTGGTTTTGTCTACTCACTGTGATAGCTATACCCCATCCAAAGAATTAGTTTGCCCACTTCCAGATTGTTACCTTTGATGTATCCATGCTCATCCTTATATATGAATGCATATGCACTCACTTGTTGTGACTTTGGCCTGATCTTTTGTGTATTTGGTTAGTACTACCTCATGATGCTGACTCCGGATATTTTTTTATGTTGGGATACAATTGTTTCAGGGAACGGAAGTAAGTAACTACTACAATAGTAGAAAGGATAAACTAACTATTATAATAAACTGGAATTAAGAACTTAACAAAATGCTTGGTGATTTGCTGAGTCGAGTGATGACACTCTGTCTGTAAGACAAGATTGCGCCGTGTATCTCCTTTTACGGTGTTGGGCAATAGTCTCCCAAGATACAACAACAACTTAACAAATGAGCAAAGGAAACTCAAGTGTTACTCTTGAAGAACTTTGAGTATAGTAACTTTGCTAGAGAGGAAGAAGATGAATTCAGAAAATCTGGAGTATTTTCTAAGTGTTGAGTGTTGTGTTCAATTGAGCCAAAGGCCTCAATTTATAGTGTAAGGAGAAGACCTCTCAACTAGCCAACTAATGACTTTCAATAGCCATATAATGACACTTAATTGAGAGGTTACATTCAGCCAAATAATGGTTGAATTCATGTGCCACGTAATGGAGAATCAATGCTCCAAAACCAGCCCAAAGGTCAGAACTTTTCAACTTTCCGTGCAGCATTCTACCTCCGAAGCACCGCGGCTCTATGAATTAGCGCCACGGCCCCAGTAACTGTCCAACCAATTAGCGTCGCGGCGCTGCCTGAGAGGCGCTGCGGTGCTCCGATACCGCGATTGCTGATGGGGATGCGCTGTGGCCCTTCGCCGCGATTTTCGACTCGTTTCATCTTACACTTCTTCCTTCTTTTACCAACGTGGAATACTTTGTCATTTGGCCAATAACCATCCATAATTCTATGTCTCAAACGTATTACATATGTACCAATATCTCTTTCACTAATGGAATTTGCGATACTTGGCACTACGTGTGCACGTGTGTGGAAACGACGTTTCCGACGTGCGGTCCCCAATTGTTTGAGTCATAATTAATGGGATATACTTAATTCCACATTAGTAAATTTCCAATAATCCCCTCTTGAAAGAGATTTTGGCGCACACACATGGTGCCTTTTCCAGCAATCTTTCAGCGAACCGATGTTGTATCTGGATAGGTAGCATATGCTTTGAACCTTTCATAGTTGAATACCATCGGACTTACTTACTGTGCGGTGAACGTGATATCTTGAATCGTCAGTGTTTAGTGTAAGCCAAGTCAACGGTACCAACACAACAACTTCCCTTACTCAGTTCTTCGTAATGTTTTGTCCGTTGTGGCACTGGACACTTCTTGGATTCTTAAGTGCGTTCATTTGAGGTGGCCTATCCTCGCACTTAAATAGGTAGTCTCCTACAAGGTATCCTGCTATACCCCACTTTACAGGTGTTAGGAACCATTAAAAGTTTCCCCAAACCTAACCTCAATCGGTGAAGATCATTAAAGGTTTTGGAAACTTAACCTTTACCCACACTGCAGATAGCACTTATAGTCTATCGCGGAAACGACTTTGGATTTGGTGTTTCTTTACAGAAATCACTATCCGAAGTGCTCATGCTTCCACCGAAGCGCTCAACTTAAGCTTTACAGCTTAGTTTTCCCATTGAACCTAATTCCTAGGATCTCCAGTCAGTAAGGTTGGGTTACCACCATATTGGTCCTTATACTTTGGGTTTTAAGCTCATTCCCCTAGACAGGCAGAACATCTGATCCTTGGGTAAGCCCTTTGTGAACGGGTCCGCTATGTTATCCTTTGACTTTATGTAATCAATGGATATTATACCCGTGGTGATCAACTGCCTAACGGTCTTATGTCTTCATCGAATATGACGAGACTTGCCATTGTACATAGCACTCCGTACCCTTTCTAGAGCCGACTTACTGTCGTAGTGGATCATTACAGAAGGTACGGGTTTGTCCCAACAAGGAACATCCTCTAAGAAGTCGTGAAGCCACTCAACTTCTTCTCTTGCTTTGTCTAAAATGATAAATTTTGATTCCATTGTGGATCGGGCGATGCAAGTTTTCTTAGAGGATTTCCAAGACACAGCCCCACCACCAATTGTAAATACATACCCACTGGTGGACTTGGTGTTCTCTATGTCAGATATCCAGTTTGCATCACTGTACCCCTCTAGTACAACTGGATATCTCGAATAATGTAACCCGTAAGTTAGCGTGTATTTCAGGTAACGTAGTACCCGATCCAACGCCTTTCAATAATCATTACTTGGATTATGGGTGAACCTAGCCAACTTGTTAATTGCATAAGAAACATCAGGTCGGGTGTAGTTTATTATGTACATCAAGCTACCAATCACTTGTGCATATCGCTCCTGGCATATGGGTGCACCATGATTTTTATCAAGCTTTTAATTTCTATCTAGTGGTGCTTTTATAGGCGAACTGTCAAACATATCAAACTTTCTCAACACATCCTCGATGTAGTGAGACTGCGACAAGACCAGTCCGTCAGACGTCTTAGAGATCTTTATCCCTAAGATGACATCTGTGATACTCATACCTTCATGTTGAAGTATTGTTTCAACATGTTCTTAGTCTCTAGAATCAAACTAGGACTGCTCCCTGTGATCAACATGTCATTTACATACAGGCATATCATGACGAACGAGTCAGAGTTATCTTTCATGTAGACACATTTGTCACACTCATTAATGACGAAACCCTTCGATAGTAGAGTACTATCAATTTTTTTGTGCCATTGCTACGGGGCTTGTTTCAGCCCGTACAGAGATTTAACAAGCCGATAGACTTTTCTTCTCTTGCCCTGGAACCACATACCTCTCGGGTTGTTCCATATAAATTTCTTCTTCCACATCACCATTTAGGAAGGCTGTCTTAACATCCATTTGATGTATCTCAAGGTCACGTAATGTTGCGATCGCAATGAATACCCATATGGATGTCATCCGAGACACCGGGGAGTACGTGTCAAAGTAGTCAAGGCCTTCTTTCTACCGATAGACCTTGACTACCAACCTGGCCTTGTACTTATCTATAGACCCATTTGCTTTATACTTCCGTTTGAGTATCCATTTACAACCCAGCGATTTATTTCCCAGAGGAAGATCAACCAACTCCCAAGTATGGTTATGCAGAATGGAGTCTATTTCACTTTCAATGGCTTCTTTCCAGAGCGGTGCCTCTAGAGTTGATAACGCTCCAGCAATTGTCCTTGGTTCATCATCAACCATATAAGCTACAAAGTCAGGACCGAAAGATTTATCCTTCCTGACCCTTTTACTTTGCCTTAGTTCCATCTCTGGAGTCCCCAAGTTCTGAGAATCCGGAACACTAGATTACAGACATTCAGCCACTTCGAGGTCCACTAGATCTGAACCATCTAGATCCGGGCCGTCAATGACTCCCTGTTCCTGAGAGCTTTATTCATAACTTCGTTTGCGAGAGGTTATGTCTTTTTCCTTTCTAGGAAATGTATCTTCAAAGAATTGAGCATTCTTTGATTCCATGATTGTACCCCCGTGGCTATCAGGAATATCTGACTTATGCACTAAGAAGCGATAAGCACTACTGTTATTTGCATATTCGATGAATATGCAATCTACAGTCTTAGGCCCAATCTTGACCTGCTTTGGCTTGGGTATTTCAACCTTTGCCAAACAACCCCAGACCTTTAAATATTTATAGGTAGGTTTCCTTCCCTTCCATGATTCATATGGAGTTTTGTCCTTACCCTTATGTGTGACTCTGTTAAGAACCGTATTAGCGGTAAGGACAACTTCTCCCCACATGTTTTGTGGAAGATCGGAATTGATGAGCAAGACATTCATTATTTCCTTCAATGTGCGGTTCTTCCGTTCCGCCATACCGTTCGACTAGGGTGAGTATGGAACCATCGTTTGATGAACAATTCCCGATTCGGCACAATATCCCTCAAATGGCGCTACATATTCTCCCCCTCTATCGCTACGAATGGATTTGATCCACATGTTTAGTTGGTTCTCAACTTCTGCTTTGTAACGTCGGAACGCTTCAAAAGCTTCATCGTTACTTTTCAACAAGTAAAGGTAACAATACCTTGTGCTATCATCAATGAATGTCACAATGTACTTGTTCCCCCCTCTAGTTTGTGTAAACTTCAAATCACATATATCTGTGTGAATAAGTTCTAGAGGAGCGGTATTCCTTTCGACGGATCAAAAAGAAAGCTTAGTGAGTTTTGCCTCTACGCACATCTCACACTTATGTTGAGGGTTTACGTCGATAGACGACAATAACTCCAAATTTTCCAACCTTTGGATGGATTTGTAGATGACATGTCCTAATCTATGATGTCATAAATTAGAGGACTCAAGCAAGTAAGAAGAAGATGCTTTAATATTATTGCTTGTACGTAATACAGACATGGCGTTAACTTTGAAGAGGCCTTCACAGATGAATTTTCGTCCCACAAACGTTCCATTCATAGTGATTACAAATTTATTGGACTCAAACACTAGCCTAAAACCAGCATTAACCAATAAATGACCTGAAATTAAATTTCTTCTAATCTCAGGAACATGCATAACCTCCTTCAGAGTGAGCTCCTTACCAGAAGTTATCTTCAGGACTACCTTTCCTACCCCCAACACGTTAGAGGAACCGTTGTTGCCCATGAACAACTTCTTGTTTGTAATCGGTGTATAAATGGAGAAGGCATCTCTATTGGAACAGATGTGTCTTGTAGCACCTGTGTCCATCCACCATTGAACAAGATTCTCAACAAGGTTTGCTTCTAGCACCACCACTGAGAACTCATCAATCATGTCATCCAAAAATTTGTCCTTGCCTTTAGCCTTGGCCTTTTCTTGTTGCTCAGTCTTGAGCTTGCGGCAGTCCTTGATCATGTGACCAGGTTTCCTACAGTGGTGACAGTTTTCTTTGAACTTCTCAGCCGTTTGGGTCTTGCCGTCTTTCTGGAACTTGCGCTTCTTGCTTGGGTTCCCTTTGGCCTCAGCCAGATTTGCCTTTGCCTCAACGGGTTGTTTACCCCTAGGCAAGGCCTTTTTATTATCTTCCTGAATTTGGAGTTTGATAATAAGTTCTTCAAAGGTCATTTCCTTTGTTTGAGTTTTAAGTAACTCATAAACTCATTCCATGAGGGAGGTAACTTTTCAATCAATGATGCAGCCAAAAACTACTCATTTGGTTTCATAACTTCCAAATCCAGGTGATGTAGAATCATTTGGAATTCCTAGACTTGGGACATCATTGTTTTACTATCCACCATTTGAAATTTCAGAAGTTTCCCAACGATGAATTTCTTAGTACCTGCATCTTGTGCGTTATACTTCTTTTGCAGTTTCTCCCACAACTCTTTGGCAGTGCCTACGGTGCAATACACAGTGTAGAGAGGGTCTGATAAGCAGTCAATATGTAATTCTTACACATGAAATCACTATGACTCTATGCATCAAGAACCATCTTAATAATATTAATGACATGGATACCTAGGCCCCCTTCAGCCGTTTCAGTAGGCGAAGGGTCCATTTCATCTCCAGCTTGTGGAGGATCTTCTGTTAGGAAACGTGTCATTCCCATAACAGTCAGATAGAATAGCATCTTCTATTTCCATCTCTTGAAATTGGAGCCCATGAACTTTTTAGGGCGTTCATGGTGGAATCCAGCAGGATGAGGAACAACAACGAGCAGCAGCAGTAAAGGCATTTGATGAGCCTTGAGCAACAGGAAAGGAATTAGGTGTGCCTTGAGCAGCGGGGAAGGCAGAGGGATTGTCTTGAGCAACAGCATCAGCAGAATCAGAAGCAATTTGTTCTCTTCCAGTCATCTTTCTAGGTACTTACAACAAATCTTGTATTAAAATTGTTGGGATACAATTGTTTCAGGGAACGGGAAGTAAGTAACTATTACAATAGTAGAAAGGATAAACTAACTATTACAATAAACTGGAATCAAGAACTTAACAAAATGCTTGGTGATTTACTGAGTCGAGTGATGACACTCTGTCTTTAAGACAAGATTGCCCCGTATATCTCCTTTTATGGTGTTGGGCAATAGTCTCCCAAGATACAACAACAACTTAACAAATGAGCAAATGAAACTCAAGTGTTACTCTTGAAGAACTTTGAGTATAGTAACTTTGTTAGAGACGAAGAAGATGAATTCAGAAAATTTAGAGTATTTTCTAAGTGTTGAGTGGTGTGTTCAATTGAGCTAAATGCCTCAATTTATAGTGTAAGGAGAAGACCCCTCAACTAGCTAACTAATGACCTTCAATTGCCATGTAATGACACTTAATTGAGAGGTTACATTCAACCAAATAATGGCTGAATTCATGTGCCAAGTAATGGAGAATCAATGCTCCAAAATCAGCCCAAATGTCAGAACTTTTCAACTTTCCGTCGCAGCATTCTGCCTCCGAAGCGCCGCAGATCTGTGAATTAGCGTCGCTGCGCCGCGACCCCAGTAACTGTCCAACCAATTAGAGCCGCGGCGCTCCGGCGCCGCGGCTGCTGACGGGGCTGCGCCGCAGCCCTTCGCAGCTCCGCGGCGATTTTCGACTCGTTTCATCTTACACTTCTTCCTTCTTTTACCAACGTGGAATACTTTGTCATTTGGTCAATAACCGTCCATAATTCTATGTCTCAAACGTATTACATACGTATCAATATCTCTTTCACTAATGAAATTTGCGATACTTGGCACTACGTGTGCACGTGTGTGAAAACGACGTTTCCGACGTGCGGGCCCCAATTGTTCGAGTCATAAATTAATGGGATATACTTAATTCCGCATTAGTAAATTTCCAACAGTTTAGTCTTTTCTTCCGTGATGAACTGTTGGGACCCGTCCTACATTTTGTCTCTGTGCACCGAGGAGAAGCCGAAGATTTCACATGGTACTTTTATCAATCTGATTTGTTTCGTACCTTTCGTTCAATGAGAAAAAGTGTTAAAAATATCATTATGTCAACATAAAAAGCTTTTTTCTGAGTCATATTGTGTTATACCTTGTCTATTGAGTTTCTAAATGGTATATGTGTCTTGCCCCGCCTGTTAAATCGAGGGACAATTATCTGCACATGTTATTCTGCATTTTCGGGCTAGTCTGTTTCTTTCGTTTAAATTTTAAAGAAAGTTATTTGGGCTTGTCTTTCATTGTTGTATGTCATGTGCTCTATTTACATTTAGTTATTTGGGTTGTGTCATTTCTTTTGGGTTTCGCTGGTTATGTGTCATCTATTATAGCCAACATAAGTATATGCATGTGCGTGTTTAGTTTTATAATGGTACTTATTTGTTTCTGATATATTTTGGTGCTTTTTAACTGCGATGTTTGTTTTCACCTCTTCTCGCATGATCCTGGGCCCATGGGGCATACTCGCCTCTACTTTTGCGTACTGTTTAAGCCTCAGGCCAAAGACACCCTTTTGATCGAGTCCGTCAACCATAAGTGAAAATGACATAATATTTGTAAGAAGGCCAAGTAAAAATTGTAGAAGACCCATACTTCTCTTATACATTAACTAGTGGGCCGATATACCCACTTGCCCGTTTTTATTTTTTTATTTTATTTTCCATTGTTGTATATGTTATTTGTAAAACACTTTTAATTATTGTTGGACCCATAGAAGTAGAACTTAATTATTTAAGAGTCTCTTTTTAGATAAATAACGAAAGTGTTTTAAATGTTTTTTGTTACCTCTTTACATATACTTTTAAAATAGCTTTCAAATAATCCGAAAAAAGTTTATTTAAATTTTGTAGCTTATTTTATTAAAGAAAAGGAATCTTCCTTACTTGGTTTTCTTCCAAAAATTAAAGGATGAGTTTTGGCCCAAGCCACTTTGAAAGAATCAAGTCTTGAATAATCGAGAGTGTTTTAGCTCAAGTTTCATTACTTTCTAACAATTGGAAAAACCTCATAATTAAAGTTTGGGAAAGAAAACAAAAAACTAGCGGTTGGTCTCCTTTTAAATAAAAGATTATATATATATATATATATATATTGTATTTTACTACAACCTATCTTTTAAAAGATGAATATTTTTAAAGAAAATGAACAATTTGTCTATCTTTTATGAAAGAAAGATTTTTGTATCTCTGAAAGAAGAGGTTTTGAATTAAATTGTTTTATTTTAAATGTGTGTGAGAATAAGATTTAAAATGACAATACATATTTTGCAATACTTTTAAACACTAAGCATTTTAAAAGCAATTTTTTATTATATAAGATTCGAGGTCAACCATATCTGTCTTACAGATACTTAATATCGGATGCCTAACATCCTCCCCAAGGGATCATTTGAACCCTTATGAAGTACCTTTAATGCCTTCACATAAAAGTAAATCGTAACACTCACTTTGTTGTGTTACAGACAATAAGAAATTCGCAAATGGAGATTCAGTGGGTGTAGATAGGCTAAAGGAGGACTAGACTTGGCACAACAATCAGTTGTGATGTTGCTATCGTTGTTGCAACCATATGGAGGGAAACAAATGACATAAAATTTCACAAAAACAAGTATCAATAGATACAAAAAAAAAGGCAATTCATATCTAGATCAAGGGCAGAGACCTCTAGAAGTAGAAGGCACCTTTGGATCAACTAAACACCATACCTTGAGTTTAAATTTTTTAATTTCCTGTATGTAATAGGCCTATAAAAAGTTAAAAGTAGAATAGAAATTGAATTGTAATCGGTTTACTCTTTTACAAGTAAAATTTACTAAATTTAGAAAATAAATAGACTCACCTACTTGGAGTTGTAAATATCATTGTTTTGTATATGTAAAATTTGTTTACTAAAAACTAAATTTAAAAGCCAAAAAAAAAGAGATTTAGAAGAAAAAATCGGAAAAGTAGAAAAAATACAATACTTCGCACAAAGCTGAGGAAAAAGAAAAAGAATTCCACGTTTGATTAAAGTTATTTTATAAAAAAAGTTATTTTATGGTAAAAGGCTGTAGGGCTCTTCAGTTAATGTCAAATATGGAAGATGTTCAATATCTGCAATAATATTTTTTCTGTCAACCGTGATTATTATAAATAAAGAGAATGTGATCATCAATATTCGCGCTAATAATTTATTCCGTCTACAGACAATGGTCTAAAACACACTTGAACTATCACTTTTTCGCAAGTTTCACACCCCAACTATTAGTTGTTCTCTGTTTCTACCTGAACTATCAACATCTATGTATTAAAACACACCTCAACTATAAATTGTTCCATTTTCCTACCTGAAAACCTTAAATCCTATCAGGTAGGAATAGGGAACAACGGATAGTTGAGGTGTGTTTTAATACATATATGGTGATAGTTCAGGTAAGAAAAGAGAACATGTGATAGTTGGGGTGAGAAACTAGCAAAAAAGTGACGTGTCGTTTACACATTAACTCTTCCGTCTATTGTACTGAGATTCATGTTTTCTTGAATAGCCAAAGACTGCAGCCAATCGTATAGGCAAAGATGGAACATCCTGATGATGAAGGTCGTGTTGGAGTGGAACACCCCCAGAAAAACACGAAGATGAGGTAATGCCATATTTTTAAGAGAGGATTTTTTAGTTTTCTTTGGTACAATAGTTAATCAACAGCTTTGATGAAGATCCAATGATATTTGTAGTGTTTCCTTCCTTACTAAAATTAAGTTATTCCTGCAATTATTTATACTGGTATCTTCATGCAGGAAGTTGTGGCTCGTCATGA
This sequence comes from Anisodus acutangulus, assembly GCA_029783415.1. Taxonomy (NCBI): domain Eukaryota; kingdom Viridiplantae; phylum Streptophyta; class Magnoliopsida; order Solanales; family Solanaceae; genus Anisodus; species Anisodus acutangulus. The sequence goes on from CM056495.1 coordinate 30,744,739, forward strand.
GGAATTTAAACAATCTGTTGAGGCAAAGATGGTTCTTAGGCAGAATAACCTGAATCCAGAACGGTCAGGTTGCTCTGAGTGTTGTGTTATTTGTGAAATCATTTCTTCCATTCTTTTCCTCACTCCATTTGTTTTTTTTCCTTCCATTCCTCATTCCCTTTTCCTTCTTTGTAGTTTTCATGAACTTGTATGCGGTAAACATGAGAATTGACATGTAACAATTAGGTAACTCTGAATATTGATCATACAATCTTTTAATCCTTGTTCAAAGTTACATGTCAAAAGGGAATAACCAGATAAAAGTTACTATTTGATATGATATATTACTTTGTTAGTGGGTAATAAGTGGCAACAAGTATATAAGTGGTTTTAGTTATTTATGTTATTGTTGATTCAATTTTTTCCCTCTAGTTGGTTTTCTTAAAGGCGATTCTTTCTCAAGGTTAATGAATGTATAGTTTCTCCACTCCTATATTAGCACGCCAGCACTTATGTAGCTACTCAGAAGTTTGGAAACTTGGCTTGATATGGAATATGTATTTTCCCCGTTGAACATATATGTGCAGTTTGGTTGAGGCTGACCTGCTGATTTTCTTAATTTAGATGTTGCCTTTCTCAGGACGTTGGGTTCTAGTTTTAAGCGCAATACTACAGTTATTAAAAAACTAAAACAGATTAATGAAGAGTAGCGAGAAGGTTTGATGGAAGAGTTGCGCAGTGTCAACTTAAGCAAGTTTGTAAGTGAAGCAGTGACTGCTATTTGTGATGCAAAGCTTCGGGCCGCAGACATACAAGCTGCAGTGCAAGTAGCTACTTGGTTGATCTATGATATTGTTTAGTTTCAACAATTTACTTCTTTAACAAGTTTAGCTTGTCAAAAAGAAAACAAGTTTGCTTTGCCTTGAGGTTGTTGGAATTGTTAGGTAATTGGCTACAATAAACATAGTTTTAAACTTCTTACTATACTGGCCCGTAAAACTTGGGAAGCGTAGGGAAAACAAAATATAATAGCTTTAGGGGTGAAAACTGTGCTCCAAAAAAATCTTGTTTTCTACTGATGATGGTATTTGCTGAGAACGGACTTCTTGGCCAAAAGATGGTTGTCGGCGTTACTTATAATGCTGGATTTGTCAAAAGTTTGACAAGAATTGAAGGAGAACTTTGTCAAATTGAAGATTAGGGTTTACTAATCTCCTTAAAAAAGTGTGACTTCACGAGACTTACTCAAAAGACAGATGATACGACCTTAAAACTTCACCTTCAGTTTCTGCTGTTAATTGTTGTCCAGAAGTGAGACCAAGAATTTTCTCTCCATTAAATTCTGCAGTTTCTCTTTGGTGGGACTCAGATTCTTCTCTGTTGTGATGTGCTCCCTGTAGCTAACAGTGAACTGAGTTTTTCTATCCAGACTTTTGACCATCTCTCTTTTTTACATGGCCTCTTCATTCTTGGGAATCTAGTTTTGTTTTGTCACTCAGTTCATGACAATTTACCCTGCTCTAGATTTCCTTTAATTACCATTGCCTGTATACTTTTTGTGGTAATAAAATATGAAACATTGCTCAGTATTTGCTGGTTGCAATTAGGGATGGCAACGAATCGGATCTGGACTGGATGCTACTAGATCCAGATCCGTTTTTCATACCTGAATCCAGATCCGTCGGGTCCATAAAAATCATATCCAAATCCGGATCCATTGGATCCACCGGGTCCATGGATCGGATCTGGATCCACATGTAAAAAAAAGTTGCCTTGCTAAGAATTTTTTTTTGAACTGACAAATGATTTTTACTTAGCTAACAATTTACTGTGTTACAATTTTGAAATATTCATATGAGATATTTTGTTCATTGTCTCGTTTTGATTGTGAGCTATTAATTGAAAATGTTGGACAATGACAATAGTTGTGGAAAATGCTGACTAGTATTTTCACAATGCAGAACTTGCATGTGCTTGGAATCTTCACAAATGAAGTGAATATAATTTTAACTACTTGTCTATGGAGATGTTAGTCATTCACTAATATAACATTGATTTTATTATCGAAGTTACCTCTTTATTTTTTGGTTTTTGAGTTAACTCGGGGATAAATTAAACTTGTTTTGAGAATTAAACTTGCAAGGATGTGCTTAGCAATTTTAAGAAAATACTTATAAAATTACATTCTAGGTTATGAATATATTTAATAAAAAACGGATCAACGGGTCGGATCTGGACCGGATACGAATCTCAAATACAAGATCCATATCCATATCCGATCCGTCAGAAATGGATCCGAGTCTGATCCGGATCCGTCGGGTCCAAATTTTAAAAATCCATATCCTATAAAACGGATCTGGATCCATCGGATCCGGACCGGGTACATGATCCACTGCCATCTCTTGTTGCAATACTATGTTGTACCAACTACTTTTACCGGTACATAGAACGTACAACTATGGAGGCTAGCCTTTGGTAAATATCATATAGTAGACACACCTTACGTTCTTGTATAACTCACTTTTGCATGGATATCAGCCATGGTGACCACCTGTAGAGAATCCTAATGGAAAGAGCCAAAGGAATATTTACCTTACCTATGTACTAAGAGTGAATAAGAGTACACACACCATATCATGTCGTGTGTCTGGCAATAGAAGTCATATTAGAGTAAGCTTCTTAGCTGACTTACTCAGAATTATATCCCATATTGGCTGGTAACTTAGAAGTGATATATGCTTTAAAGGATATTTAGCACATATTCTCTCTTTAGAATCTTGTAAAAAAGGGCTTCTTACTTTCTTTCCTAAGACAAGATTCTAGTATATATAAAAACGGTGAAATATAATCTTTGTGTTTCTCTTTTGGAAATACATTGTTTTCCATTTATGTTAACGTATCTTCTTCCTGGCCCAGATCTGTTCTTTGCTTCATCAACGGTACATGGACTTCTCACCAAGTCTTGTTCAAGGCCTTGTGAAAGTCTTCTTTCTAGGAAAAGTTACAGAGGATGTAGATGTGGACATGAATGCGAGGGCTATGAAAAACCATAGCACTTTAAAACTTCTCATGGAACTTTAATTTGTAGGAGTTCTTGAGGATACTGACATCTTTGTGAATATTGTTAAGGACCTCACCAGTGTTGAATATTTGAAGAACCGTGATGCAACTCAGACTAATTTGTCACTCCTTGCTAGCTTTGCTCAGCAAGAAAGATACATGCTTGGGCTTCCATTGGCTGGCCAAGATATTCTTGAAGAGGTACAACACCCCCCCTTCCCTTCTTTCTCCCTTCTCGAGCAAAATTAGTAATGTTGAAAAGTTAGCAGTAGAACTAGCCTGCTCTCTGCTACTTATGACACATCAGTATTTTTGCTCAATGATTCTTAACTCAGCGAAAGGACTATTTTCTTTAAAATATCTCTGTAGTCTATTACTTAATAGACAGTTTCATAAACCCTTATGTTCTGTTAGTTCTGCGCTCCCATTTATTGGTTTATTTTACCATTTTGTCCTTATGAAGTCTTTATCGGCTGCTAAAGACTGGTAGTTGAATAGTTTCCCTTGGATATATGTTATTTCGTAGAGTAGAGACAATTTTTATCATGGATTGATACTTGTCTGAGGAGGGTGTGAAAGGTTGTTGAAGTAGATGGCTTGCTAGTCAATGACATGACATGGGTCTTGGTTGGGCTGCTGACTCATCCCTTTTTGGCCAATTGTTTTGGAATTACAGTTTTGACTTCAGAATAGAAGTTTCTTCGTTTAATGTTTCATTACAGTCTGTTAATGGTTCTCCATGTTCATAATTCCTTATAACATTTCCCACTGATGCAGCTTTTCAAGGCCCTTGATGTGACAACTGACCAGAAAAGGTTATTTAGAAAGGCATTCCAAACATATTATGATGCGGTTGTAGAACTTCTTCAGTCAGAGCATGATGTAAGCTCTTTCCTCTCTTAAATTGGATGACTTTGAATCTAGATGGGAAGCTTCTTGATTAGTAGTGTGATCTAGTCTTCTCTTCCTTAGTTTTGGTGCATTTGATATTTATACCATTCTTGCGCCATATTTAAAAGTGCTTGTACTCGAAATCTTCCTCGTCTATGTTGCTTTCCTGAAAGCTTCCAAATTCACACAATAATCCCTTTGATAGTTGTGATGACTGATGATAATTTTCTTCTTGACAACAAATTAAAGTCACTTATGCAAATTGAGCATTAAAATAAGAAGATTTTATCTGCCAAAGGTGAACTGAATGAGGAGAATGCTTCTGCATACGAAAAGTTGCGGAAAGCTTATGACCAACTGTATCGTGGCATCTCAGGGTAAGTGTATATATATATATCGATTGATGTACTGTGATGTCATGAGATATGATTTTAAAGTGATTACTCCTTTTGTACCCTAAAAGGCAGGTGGTGAGTGTATTGACCTTCACGAGTGTTCAGATTCTCAGCTACATGCTTGCAAGAAATAGTTGTATCTTAACTTGTTCAGTCAAACACTGTGATTTACAGATTCCCCACTCTAAGGAAATCTCTTAGTCATTGGTATTAACCACTCCTAAATGGTGTTTCACATTAGTTGCTAGAGATAATAGACTAATAAAACTCCACTTCGATGCAAGTTCAAATATTGGTTGTGCATGAACCACTGATTGTAAGCTTTTTTTTTACTGTTAGAACCCCTTATCATTCAACAAATTATTGAAAATATCTTTCATGTTCTGCCCCATTTTGTGGGATTTCACTGGGTATGTTGTTGGTTGTTGTTGTTGTTTATCTTTTCTGTTACTGTAGACTAGTAAAAGCTTGATGGCATGCTTACTTTGATAACATTCGATGGTGATGGTCATGAAGGGATGCATACATTTTGTTATCCTAGGTATCTCCCTCAAACAACTTCCTGACTAAATTTTGTATATGATTTTGATGAATGTGGGTTGTGAAATTCTTGTGGTAGACATGAGAAAAAAGTTAAGAGGCCTACGATGGAGGGCTAGTTTTTGACTACTTAGACCAGAATGACAGATTGGCTGAAAGATTTATGAGTAACTAAATTCCTAGTTTTATAATATTGATCATAAAATGAACAGATAATTAAAGGCTAGGATAATAAAGTAGAAAATAAGGACGGACAAGCAGACATTGTCATCAACTATATATTCTGGAATACCCTCCTAATGTTACCCACTCTTTATTTTTGGGTCTGGGATAATGGTTAAGAGAACTTCTACACCTGATAAAAGACTATAACGGTTAAGAGCACTTTACGTTAATGTGAATGACACTTCCACAATTAACATAAGTTGAAAAACAGGTTAAAGTTGAGAATTTCCTATTCTTCCCTTGGTCTGAAATCTCTATGCATGTCCCTCACCCTAGTACGGGGGAATATATTTTGAATGCTTATATAAGACTCTGCTTATATGTACTATATGAATCCACTAGTTGTATATCTGAAGACTGTTTTCTCTATTGTGATGATTATGTTTCCAGCAACAACCTAATTGATATAGAAGCCTGAAGCCTATTTCCTAATCCACTCTAAGAGGCATATGTCTCAAATAATCTTCTCTTACTAGGGTCTGAATGAGTTAACTACTATTAACCATGCCTACACAGTAACAACAATAACATACCTAGTATAATCCCATACAGTGGTGTCTGGAGGGGTAAGATGTATGCAGACCTCTACCTTTGTGGGGTAAAGAAGATGTTTCTGATAAACCCTCGGCTACACAGTACACGCTACATTTATTGCCGGGTACCTTTTCTTCCTACGTGACTCAATTCATTACATATGTTGTTATGCCTAGAAGATGTGTTTGTGGGTTTTGACTAAGTATTTGTTCTAAATTCCTGAATAGTCTTTTCGCTTGTTTATTTTTATACTTTTCTTTAATTCCATAAAATCTCTATGTTTCCTATTTTTGAACATATAAACACTAATCTGTTGCATTCCCGCAATGCAGATTAGCAGAAGCACTTGACATGCAACCTCCGGTGATGCCTGAAGATGATCATACAAGAAGGGTAACATCGGGGGAGGATGCAACATCCCCTGGTGGCAGTAAATATTCTTCTATCCTTGAAGCCCTATGGGATGATGAAGATACAAGGACTTTCAATGAGTGTCTACCAGATCTCAGGTTACCTTTCATTAGGATACTTTGAAGAGTTTTTTTGTTTTGTTTCTTGAAGTGGAATATCTAGTAATGGAAGCATGTATCATAAGTTAACAATTTTTCTTTCACAGAGCATTTGTTCCTGTTGTATTGCTCGGAGAAGCAGAACCAAAGCTGAGTGAACAACCTGCGAAGGTTCATGAACAATCAATTGTAAGAATTTAGGTGTTATCATGTACCTTATCTCTTTTACTTCCACTCTGTATTCTGATGTTATAAGAGGAACTATCATCACTCTTGGCTTAAGGAATTTTCAGGTTAACTTCATGAAATATATTTATCAAATTTATTCTGGTATCCTTTGTTTAAATGCTTGCTCTTGGATTATGTAACGCAACCTAAAGTGTTATGTGATCTTCTAGCCAGAATATTCTTGTACCATTTCATGAAAGGGTGTTTATATTTTCTGAAAGAAGGCATCGGAGGAATGGGTTTACAATAATGAATAGACACTTGAACATTTTTATATTTTCATGATACTAATCTTTAAGGGTTTGTTCTGAGTGACAACATGGTATTTTGTTTTGAGAATGTTAACAGTACAACACGATATTTTGCTTATGTTCTTTTCTTAATGTTGCTCGCAAAATTAGGAGTCTAAGAGGATGGGAAGTCTGTAACTTCCTAAAGTTTGATTCTTTTGCAATGTTTGTTGTGATTTGGCAAGAAGGAACGCATATGTTCTGGTTTTTCCTGTCACATATATGTTATTAAACACTACCTATCACAAAACAAATATATATTATTAAACACTAATTTATCAAAAAACATATTATATTTTGAAATACTATATTTTGAGCCTATCGACAACCGCTGGATATCTTGTAGACAAAGTACAACTTTATTTTGTGATCATGATATGTCGTTGATGCTGCAGGGTCACTCTGATCGTTCTTTGCTTAGTAATTATATGATGTCTTGTATTATTTACCCAATGCTTTTTGTCGTCCTGGTGAAGGATTCAGCACCTGATGCAGATGAAACTCAGACAGCTGCACAAGAGACCGCAGATGGTGCTGCAGATGCTGGAGCTTTACAAGAGGACGAAAATGATAAAGACAAGGATAAAGACAATAATGATAAAGAGAAGACCAAGGAAAAATCAAAAGAAAAGGATAAAGAGCGTGATAAGGAAAAAACAAGAGAAAAGGAAGCTGAAAGAAAATGAGAAGGTGATAAGGAGAAAGAAAAATGTGTTGAAGGAACTAACCTAGATAGTCTACTTCAGAGGCTACCCGATTATGTTAGCCGTGATTTGATTGATCAGTTGACAGTAATAGCACCAACTTAAAGCTTCAAATATTTGTTATCCTGGTCCTTGTTTAAGATTTCATTACTTGTGGATTATTTGTATTTATACTTTTGTGCCTAGTGTTTATTTTACAGGTGGAGTTTTGCTATCTAAATTCCAAGTCTAGTTGGAAAAAGCTTGTTAGGGCATTCTTCAATGTCCCCAGGACATCGCTAGAGTTGTTGCCGTACCACTCACGCATGGTTGCCACTCTGTCAACTTGCATGAATGATGTGTCTTCCATGCTTTTACAGTTGTTGGAAGAGGAGTTCAACTTTTTGATAAATAAGAAGGTAACTGTAGCCTATTGTATGCAGTTATCCATTGACTTAAAGGATACCATCAATAAGAAGCAAACATTTCCTTTTTGTTTTAATTGTGTGTATGCTTTCCAGGATCAAATGGATATAGAAACAAAAATTAGGAATATTCGTTTCATTGGAGAGCTCAGCAAATTTAGAATTGCACCACCTGGCCTTGTTTTCAGTTGTCTGAAGGTATGAAGAGTAAGCTTACTATATATTCTTAGTGGTAAATTGAGAAGGGGATGATTTAACCTCCTTTTCCTAATCTATTTTAAAAAAAAACAAAAACCTTTGTTTGGGATCCCCTCCCCTGTAGCAAATAGCCACCAAAATTTTGACATGCAATGCTTATCTTGAAAAGCTTATTGAGAAATTCAAGAAAATAAGTCTATCTCCAATACCCGGAGAACAAATAAGTTCGCGGATGCATTGGCCTCGATTATGATAATTGTTGTTATTACAAACATATTTTTTTGTATGATAGAGCAGTAAGCTCTGCTATCTAGCAACCCCTTCTCTAGTTAAGAGACTAAAAAGTTCCCTACTGAATATAGGTGACCAAACTACGACCAACAGTTTCATGTTCTAAGGGCTATGTGTTTAGTGTTTTTTGTTGTTGCAAAGTTTGTTGATTAGAAGTTCTCTTCTTTAGGGATAGTAAGAATTAGGTTTAGATTGATGTTGCTGCTTGCTTTGTCCTTAGGCTTGTTTAGATGATTTCAGTCATCACAATATTGATGTTGCTTGCAATCCTCTCGAGACATGTGGACGTTTTCTCTACCGATCTCCTGAAACTACAATACACATGTCAAATATGTTAGAAATATTGATGCGTCTGAAGAATGTTAAGAATTTGGATCCTCGCCACATCACCTTAGTGGAGAATGCATATTACTTATGCAAGCCACCAGAAAGATCTGCACAAGTGTCTAAAGTTCGGCCTCCTTTGCATTAGGTACATGTAATTTGCAGCTTCTGTGGTTTATAAACTGAATAGTACATAATCTAAATTTATGTCGTGGATTATGCAGTACATAACAAAATTTCTCTTTTTGGATATTGACAAGTGTTCAATATAGCATGTGCTCTGACAACTTCGTAAGCTTCCTTGGAGTGAATGTGAGGCATACCTTTTGAAGTGCTTCATGAAGGTTCACAGGGGCAAGTATGGTCAGATTCATTTGATTGCATCACTTACTGCTGGTTTAGGGAACCATCATATGATTCATCTTAAGTAACAACCTATCATCCATTAATGATTCTTGGAAGCTATCAACACACTTCATCTTAAACCACCCTCTACATCCTAACTATGACCACATATAGACCATGACATCACTCATCTTAAGTAAGATACTACAACCCAATAATGGTAATCTATACACTTTCTATATGATTCATCTTGTGTAGAAGCTGCACACCAATAACGATCACCTGAACACTACTTATATGATTTTTCTCAAGTAAGAAATGATAGTTTGAAGACTCGACACCAAAAGTATAACAACTATATGATGTTTTGGCTCATACTTACATAACACAACTCTTATTCGGCTCTTGAACATCTATGAAGGAAATCCTTGGAAGCTTTATCCTAAGAACGGTACGACACATGAAGTACTGACCCATAAACACAAAAGTGTCTCGTATTTTGACTTATAGAACTTATGACAAGCTATCGATATGCTTTCGTATTAACCTCCGATGATGCTTAGGAACTAAACCTTAGAAATGGAATGACCGGTTGGATGACTAGTAATTCAACCGGTTATTCCATTTCTAGTTGGTTATTACTAGTCATCCAACCGGTTAGAGCTCAATTTACTAACTAGTTGGTTATTACTAGTTGAATTGCTAATTAGAAATGGAATAACCGGTTGGATGACTAGTAATAACCAACTCATCAAATTCAATCCTCAATTTACTAACTAGTAATAACCAAGTGCTTCTAAAACATCAACTAGACCATATACAACACTCTTATATTTCCATCACCTAAATCATTATAAGGGCCGCCTCCTAACACCATACATCACCCATCGATTCATCGAGCGGAAAACTCATTCTATACTTAATCGGACAACATCTCACATGCCCCCTTTACTTCTTCAAGTTCATAAAAATATCAACAACACACAAACACCATCAATATACATGCCCAGCACCTCAGAGTACAAGCCATCCCCTAAAAAATATGCTACAACTATACCAACCATTTTACTAAGTAATTAAGGAGCCACAAGCTCCCGAGGTTATAATATAATGGTTCTCTCCACACACCCTCCCCCCCACCTTCTTTAAATAATACATAAGTTCATCATGAGCTACTAGAACCCTCCAAAACTCCATATCATCACAAACAACCAATAAATAACTCAAAACAGTAAATAAAACTTAAACTCAAGACTTCGGATTGTAGTCCCGTGTGTTCTAACTAAAAAATACATCTAGAACGCTCAACAAGCTTATAAAGAGAAATATGGGCAGTGTCTTACCTTGCTATCCAATTCCTTACTTTTCTCAACTTGCTGCCCTTTAAACATTCCCCACATAACTAGAATATGAAAGACAAATCAGCACAAACACTACGTGAAAGCGGGAAAGATAATCCGACCTTTAGACTTGATCTTCATACCTTAACCTTAGAGGAGAGGGGCTGATTTTATGGACTGTTTGCAAGAAAATAAAAAATAACTCAGATACCTAAAGGAAAAGAGTAGTGGCTGCCTTGATTGTGAAAGAGAGATATAATTACCTTGAGATATAGAGGAGAAATGAGAGTCCATGGCTTCCATGAGAACTTGGAGAACATGGAGAAGAGGGAGAATTCATGGCTGAAAGCTGGAGGAGATCGTACTAAGAGAGAGAAAGGAGAGGAGATGGCTGGTTTATCTTAGAGAGAGGATGTAAGTGATAAAATTTACAAGAGATATTTGTGTGTGTGTCTGTCTCTCTTTATATATATATATATATATATATATATATATTATGGGCATGGGAAGATGGGTCATGGGTTTTCCCAAGACTGCCTATCTCTATCCGTTTTCTTTCTCTTTTATCTAGGCCACACATTTTAAGAAGGTGCATCACCTACTTGTCACCTACTTAAGTAAGTAGGTTACTAGTTAGCTCTAAACATGTGTATGGTCCTCATTTAATAATTAGGACGTGAAACAAGTAGGACGGGTAAGGAAATAGGACGTGCAAGCAAGTTGGACGCATGAGCAAGTAGCTCAAGCACATAGGATGTCTAAGCAAGTAGGTGAAACACATAGGTGAAACTAGTAGGTCGTCTACTTTTATCCGACGTCTCATTCGTTTACGAATCTCATTTACCTTAACTAGGCGTAACAAAATACATACACTTGGACCCTTAAGGCTGAACTATAACCTTATTCCTCCTTATTCAAGTGAGTTCATCGACTTCAACTTAGTCGTACACACGTTGAGAAGTATAGAGTGTTACAATTTTCTTGATTATGTTTTATGAAAAATTGAGCTAGTATTAAATCAAATTACCACGAAAGAGTCAAAATTTCTCAAATAATTTTATTGATAAGATATTAGGAAAGAGCATTCTAAAAGCGTTGCATGATTAGGATATTGAGTTGTTGAAGCAGTACTTTAGACATACAAGACTTTGTGGTATTTGTAAGATAGAATAATTTCCCTTAGGGATTCCTTTCATTATTCACAATATATATAGTTGTACAAAGGTTGATTCCTAATACAATACGAATCCTAACTTACCTTAAATGGTTGATTCCTAATACAATTAGAATCCTAAGTTACCTTAAATATACATCTATCATAATTACAAAATATACGGTGAATATTAGGAGAATATTCGCTAATACTCACCCTCAGACGGAGCGGGAGGAGGCCGAACGCTAAGGCTGGATCGGAAGTCGGTGAAGAGCTGTCGCGGTAGTCCCTTTGTGAAAATGTCTGCATACTGATAAGAGGAATACATGTGTAAAAATTTAACCTGACCACGTGCAACCTTCTCTCGCACAAAGTGGATATCCATCTCAATATGCTTAGTCCGCTGATGTTGGACCAGATTATGAGACATATAGATGGCAGATATTTGTCACAATAGACTATAGACGCCTTGCGTAATGGACACTGGAGCTCCAAAAGAAGATTTTGGAGCCAACAGATCTCAGCAATGACATTAGCAATTCCACGATACTTTACTTCAGCACTTTAACGGGATAGTGTGGCCTGCCGCTTGGAGGATCATGAGATAAGATTATCCCCAAGAAATACACAGTACCCTGAGGTAGAGCGACATGTGTCGGGGCATCCTGTTCAATCTACATCCGTGTAGGCGAGCAACTTGGTTGGGGCAGAGGGGATATAGATGTAATCCAAAGTCTAGTGTGCCCTTAACGTATTTTATAATACGTTTGAGGGCGGCAAAATGGGACTCTTGGGGGTCGTGCATAAACAGACACACTTGCTGAATGGCATATGCAATATCAGGCCTAGTGAATGTAAGATACTAAAGAGCACCTGCAAGACTCCAATATAGAGTGGGATCAGAAACTGGCGCACCGTCATTGGCACTAAGCTTGGATTTTGAGTCCACCGGAGTTGGCATAATTTTATAATTTACCATCTTGGCCCTATACATTATCTCTTCTGCATACTTACGCTGACACATGAACATAGTGGCGGCAGATCTGGTCACTGATATACCCAAAAAATAACTCAGTTTGCCCAAGTCAGTCATAGCAAAATTCAGTTTTAAGTAGGGCAATAATTTTATTCTTCAAACCGTCCGATGAGGCCGTAAGAACAATGTCATCGACATATAATAGCAAATATGCAGTGATGCTACCTCGGTGAAAAGTGAAGAGAGAATTATCACACCTGCTACATATAAAACCAATCTGCAGAAGATACCTGGCAAAATGATCATACCAAGCGCTGAGTGCCTGTTTCAATCCATATAATGACATCCTGAGATGACATACAAAATGCAGAACTGCCGGATGAACAAAGCCAGAGGGCTGATGCATGTACACAGTTTCTTTCAAATCCCCATGAAGAAATACATTCTTGACATCAAGCTGATGAATCGGCCAATGCATGCCCATAGCTATACTGAGAACAATCCAAAATAGTGGCCGGTTTAACAACCGGACAGAAGGTCTCACCACAATCAATACCCTCCTGTTGATTAGTGACATTGGCAACTCGTCTTGCCTTATACCTCTCTAAGTCACCACTGTCTCTGAACTTGTGACGAAATAGCCACATACACCGGATAACATTCACACCGTCTGGTCTAGGTACCAAATCCCAAGTGTCCTACTTGGTTAAAGTGTTGAACTCCTCGCACATAGTCGCATTCCAATTAGGGTCCAGTTTGGCTAGTTTTGGATTTTTTGGAATAGGTGATAAGGTTTGTGTGGAGAGGTTAAAGTGAACCTTGGGTTTGAAGATCCCGTGTTGTGCATGAGTCTCCATGCGATGGGTAGGCAGCAGTGGTATATTTGGACTGGGAGTTTGTGACGGCATGGGTCTTTGGTTCAAGGCGATAGCATCTGCAGTCGATAGGGGTCAGACCTGCATTTACGGAGGGGTGGTGAGTGGTCTCGGGTCGATGGTTGGTCGAGCAGTGGAGATGTCGAGCAGTGGAGGGTTCGACCGAGACAGAGGGGGTGTGACGATACCGGACAGTGGGGGTGGCGTAGCTGCTGGAGCAGGCCACGACTAAACTAGAAACTATCAGAGATACATCGAATGGATTAGAGGAGACGGAGTAGACTCATCTAAAAATGTGTAATCCGTGGTTTGGAATTTTTGAAGGTTGGAAAATTGATAGTTCGTCTCGTCGAATGTGATGTGACGTGAGAGGATGACCTTATGAGTGGTTATGTCATAGCACAAGTAACCCCGATGATTTGTGGAGAAACCGACGAATACACATGGCGTGGTGCGTGGGGCTAGTTTGTGAGGTGCAGTGGAGGCCATGTTGGGGTAGCATAGGCAATCGAAGATGCATATTTGGTCATAAGAAGGGAACCTACGGTATAATATTTCGGTTGGGGTTTTGTTTTGGAGAATGCTGGTTGGTAAAATGTTAAGGAGGTATTTTACCATTTTGACAGCGTAGACCCATAATGATGGTGGAAGACTGGCATGAAAGAGAAGGGTACGTACCTTGTTATTGATGGTTCAGATGATTCTTTTAGCTTTGCCATTTTGGGAGGAAGTGTAGGGACATGAAAAATTGAAAATCATACCTTGTTTAGAGCAGAAATTGTGAAATGCCGAATTATTAAATTCACGTCCATTATCACATTGAAATTTTTTTATAGATTTTTCAAACTATATTTTAATGAATTTTTGAAATTCAAGAAATTTGGCAAACACTTCAGATTTGAATTTCAGAGGGTAAATCCAGACAAAGTGTGAAAAATCATCTAAAAACACTAGATAAAATTTGTGACCTAAAGAACTAACAACTGGAGATGTCCATAAATCAGCATGAACAATATCAAATGGAGAAAAAGTAACACTGTTTGATGACATAAATGGAAGACGGGTGTGCTTGCCTAGTGGGCAAGAAAAAGAGTGTTGGGCAATTTTTCCATTATTACATTGAATACGCTTAGAAGTCTTAAGAAAAGAAAAAATAGGGTCTCCGGGGTGTCCGAGTCTGTTGTGCCAAGTTGAGGGAGAGATCGCCGCAAGGGATAGAGGTGTTTGCGGTCTGACAGCGGAAGATTGAGTAAATGGGTAGAGGTCTCCCACACTATTACAGCGTGTAAAAAGTTTCCCCGTATTGAGTTCCTTCACAGAAAAGTCAAAAGGGTCAAATTCGACAGACACATAATTATTGGTAGTGAATTTTCTAACAAAGATTAAGTTTTTAATGATGTTAGTGTCACGACCCGACCCGACGGGCCGCGATTAACCGCCCTAATGACGTCATTATCCTGACCTGTCACACATAATCCAACTAACAACTAATGAGTCTGAAATCCGGCAGCATAACGCTCCAATAACAACATATGCCAGGGTAGGCAAGACGACAAGGCTGCCTTTACCCCCGAATGTACCTGCCTCATGAGGAGTCACAACTAGCCAACACAATACAACAGGCAAGCCGACAAGACTGCCACTAAATAATATCATTTATACACGGGGACACCCCAACACAGAGTACAATAGCATGACTTACCAAAACAGAGTTATAACCCTTACATAAGTACAACCCAACACTGTCTACATGCCTCTATAAGAAGGACAACGACATATGACGGGACAGGGCCCCGTCGTGCCCCTAAATATACATAAATCAAAATGATAGGGTTCTGTACAAAAATGGTAAAGCTCTAGATCAAAGGAGCTTTCCAAACAGCTGCGCAGGAACCTAAACCGGAGGGTCACCAAACTGAGCACCTGTACCTGCGGGCATGAACGCAGCCCCCCGAGGAAAGGGGGTCGATTTAAATAATGTACTGAGTATGTAAACATGAAATACTGCAAATGAGATCATAAGTAGCCAATGGATAACAAGAGGTCAGTATAAAAATCAGGATTCAAATCTAACTGTGCCATAAATAATAAAAGTCAGTTGTGCCTTATAAAAATGAGAGTCAAGTCAAGAAAACATAAATGTCTGTCCATATACATATATATACCTGTAACGTAACCCGGCCCACTAATGCGGGACTCGGTGGAATCATATCATAACCCAGCCCATATTGGGACTCGGTGAAGTCATATCATAACCCGACCCGTACTGGGACTCGGTAAAGTCATATCTCATCTATGGATCCAGTCTACGTAACCCGGCCCTCTAGTGAGGGACTCGGTGAAAAATGCAAGGCTGTGCACAAACATAACCCAGCCCATATTAGGACTCGGTGAAGTGAAGTAATAACACTTAGCACGAGTAGATTTCATGAGTAACCATATGCAATCAAAATTTTCATTTGACTCCCAATAAAATCATTATAATAATGTCATAATAAACTCTTTACTGAAAAATCATAGGCACTTCTCATAACTAACATCTTTAGGAATTAAACTGTATAAGAATCATGTACGTCCGCCGTACCTTCATTAAATAAAAAGCATGCCAAAGAAAGAAGGAATAGTTCACATACCTCTTAGACGAACTAATCAACTCAATATTAGAGTACGTCTCGTTTTAGAACTTCAACCTATAATAATGGTAATACGTTCGTCAATTCTATGATCACTGACATACTTTATATCGAATAACGACTTCCTATTCTATAAAAATTCGGGCAGCACTTCCATTGTTTATACATGTTTCCACAACTTCCAAACGAGACTAATAACATCAATAGCCAAGCACCAATTAAGGGCACAACCAAAACAGAAACAAAAGGGGATTTACACACCCACTTCTCATGTAAATTTAGCCTCTTAATCCACATTAAAACAACCCACAAAAACAGTTCATGTTCCAACAACAACGAGGGTAGAATGTGAAGCTTTTCTACACCTTTCTACACCCTTATTCCTTTAGGACTTACATTAGCAATTACCACACTTAAACATGCATAATGGTAACTAAATTTTCAGCATTATAACACCACAATACATTCCCTAAAATAGTCCTTATCCATCTCAACATGTCCAATGATTTCATGCAAGTTCTTGGCCACAACATGTCATAATTCCATAACTCTTCTCTTAACTCCTAAAATCCAATTCCATATTTCAATACTTCCATATAACTAATTTTAAACTTTAATATCAATGTTTCCTTTCAATTTCATCATGCAATTAGTGATAATAATAACAACAATAACCAACGAATCCAACAATCACCAAAATCTGTCCCAAATTGGCAACTTAGCCAAAATTGTCACATGCATTGTTTAAATTCCAAATTTTTCCTTAACACAAATTCATATCCTTAATTCTAACAACATGCATTCCAATTAGATTATAGAAAGAAGAATTTTATACCTCAAATTTCATCCAAAATAGTCCGCACAGTTTGCTCACTGCCCGGGTCCGAAAATCCCTACTGTTTTCGTATTTCTTTCCCTTTTTTGTTCACTTCTTCAACTCCAATTGACATGCAAGTGTTCTACAATGTTAAGCCATCATCCCTACACGTTTTTCTTCCAAAATTTCATCCTAAAAATCTCAAAATTTCTGGGTAAATTCTCGGCAAGCAGTGGCTGTTTTTTCCACTGTTTTTGGTGTTGTTTTGGCTTCTAATTCTTGGTGAAAAATGTAGTCTAAGAAGAGGAGATAAAAACCTTAAATTTGGTTATGGATGGGTGGTTTCTCGGTTGGGCTTGGAGGAGAGGAGAGAGGAGAGTTTTTGGTTAAGTTAGAATGAAGATGAAGAGGTGAGTGTAGGTTATAAACAAAAATCTAAATTTTTCTTATTACACTTTGGCCCCCCAAGTTCTTCAATTAAAAAAATCTCAAACCCACTTCTTTTAATTTCCGAGAATTTCATAAGCCTCGTATCCTCAATGTCATAATTTTATAATACATTATTAACCCATATCGGGACTATACAATTTTTATAAGTTTCCAACGTCACCCTCATTGTGACCAACATCTTTCCGGAATCACATCCTCTTGTATACCAATTTCCGGTATTTGAATCTTATTTCCTTAATCTTACAAGGTGTAACATTTTTCTCCCCTTAGAAACATTCGTCCACGAATGTTCATAATAAGTCTTATGCTAGAAAAATTTCGGCAGAGTCTCTTTTATAACTATGTCTATCCACCTGGAGTCATAGGGAACAAGTAAGGATATTTCTTCTTCATTTCATCTTCTGCATCCCAAGTCATTTCCTCCCTATTGTTGTTTTGCCACAATACCTTGACGGAAGACACATCCTTCGTCCGTAATCTCCTGACCTGACGATCAAGTATGGCTCTGGGACTTTCCTCATAAGACAACTCCTCTGTCACCTGGACATCATCTACTGGGAAGACTCTGGAAGGATCACCAATACACTTACGCAGCATAGATACATGAAAGACTGGATGTACCGCCTCCAATTCAGATGGTAGATCCAACTCATAGGCAACCTTGCATATCCTACGAATGACCTGGTAAGGCCCGATGTACCTTGGGCTAAGCTTCTCTTTCTTGCCAAACCTCATTACACCCTTCATGGGTGACACCTTTAGGAACACCCAATCATCAACCTGAAACTCTAAGTGTCGACGTCGATTATCAGCATATGACTTCTGTCGACTCTGTGCTGCTAATAATCTCTCCTGAATGAGCTTCACCTTATCAACAGCTTGTTGAACCATGTCTGGGCCGATCAACTTAGTCTCACCTACATCAAACCAACCAATAGGTGACCTGCACTTCCTCCCATATAAGGCCTCGTACGGTGCCATCTGGATGCTAGAATGGTAGTTGTTGTTATAGGCAAACTCAATGAGTGGTAAATGATCATCCCAACTACCTCCGAAGTCAATAATACAGGCTCTCAGCATATCCTCTAATGTCTGGATTGTACGCTCTGCCCATCCGCTCGAGGATGAAATGTCAGGCTGAGACTCACTTGTGTCCCCAATTCCTTCTGGAATGATCTCCAGAAGTTAGCTGTAAACTGAGCTCTTCGGTCTGATATAATAGATGTGGGAACCCCGTGCAGTCTCACTATTTCCCTGATGTACAGCCTAGCATAGTCCTCAGCAGAGTAAGTAGTCCTCACTGGAAGAAAATGGGCTGGTTTCGTCAGCCTATCCACGATAACCCATATGGAATCACACTTCCGCTGAGTGCAAGGTAAGCCTGTAATGAAGTCCATATTGATCACTTCCCACTTCCAAGTCGGGATCTCAATCTCCTGTAATAATCCACCAGGCTTCTGATGCTCAACCTTAACCTGCTGACAATTCGGGCACTGGGCAACAAATTCTGCTATGTCTCTTTTCATGCCATCCCACCAATACAAGCATCTAAGGTCATGGTACATCTTCGTCGACCCTGGATGAATAGAATAACGGGCATTGTGTGCCTCTCCCATAACCTGCTATCGTAGCGCTGCAACATCAGGTACACATAACCTGTCCTCACACCTCAGCACATCATCAAGTGTAACCTCAAATAAAGTCTTTCCCTTTCGGAGAGCTGCATCTCTATACCGGGCCAGAACAGGATCCTCATACTGACGTTTCTTTACCTCTTCCACAATAGAGGACTCAGCAACATCCCGAATAAGAACCCCGCTATCTCCCAAATCCGCCAACCGGACTCCAAGACTAGCTAGCTTGTGTATCTCACGAACCATCTCCCTTCTGTCTGACTGCACATCCATCAAGCTACCCATGGATCTACGGCTAAGAGCATCTGCCACAACATTGGCTTTCCACGGGTGGTACAAGATATCAACATCATAGTCCTTTAGCAACTCTAACCACCGCCTCTGTCGTAGGTTCAACTCCTTCTTCTTAAAGATATTTTGGAGACTCTTGTGATCCGTATAAATATCAACATGAATCCCATACAAATAATGTCTCTAAATCTTCAGGGCATGAATCACCGCTGCTAGCTCCAAATCATGAGTGAGATAATTCTTTTCATGCTTTCTGAGCTGTCGGGAGGCATAAGCTATAACTTTGTCATGCTGCATCAACATACAACCTAGCCTAATATTTGAAGCATCACAATAGATGACATAACCATCCGGTCCCTCGGGGAGAGTCAGAACTGGAGATGTAGTCAACTTATCCTTCAACAACTGGAAACTGTGCTCACAAGCATCCGTCCACTGAAACTTAGCTGCCTTCTGGGTTAGCCTAGTCAAAGGCGCTGAGATCGAGGCAAACTTCTCCACAAACCTTCAGAATACCTGTTAGCCCGTAAAACTGCGTACCTCGGTGAGTGCAGGCCAAGTCTTCACCGCCTCAATCTTCTATGTATCCACCCGAATACCATCAGCCCCGATAATATGCCCCAAGAATGCCACCGAAGTCAACCAGAACTCACACTTGGAAAACTTAGCATACAACTGCTGGTGCTGGAGGACCCTAAGTACCGTCCTCAAATGGTCTGCATGCTCCTGCTCTGAACGGGAATAAACCAGGATATCATCAATAAATACAATGACGAACATGTCTAAGAATGGCCTGAATACCAGGTTCATCAAATCCATAAACACTGCTGGAGCATTGGTCAGTCCAAAAGACATCACCCTAAACTCATAATGTCCATATCGGGTTCTGAATGCTGTCTTTGAAATATCTGCCTCCCTTACCCGCACCTGATGATAACCTGACCACAAGTCTATCTTCGAGAAGCACTTAGCACCGCAATCGTCAAATAAATCATCAATCCTGGGAATGGGGTACCTGTTCTTGATGGTTACCTTGTTCAGCTGCCTATAATCAATACACATCCGCAGCGATCCATCTTTCTTCCTCACAAATAACACTGGTGCTCCCCATGGAGATGTACTCGGCCTAATAAAGCCTCTCTCCAACAAGTCTCTCAGCTGCTCCTTCAACTCCTTCAGCTCTGCAGGTGCCATTCTATAAGGAGGAATGGATATAGGTTGGGTACCTGGCAATACATCTACACTGAAATCTATCTCCCGCTCTGGAGGAGACCTGGAAGATCATCTGGGAATACATCCGGAAACTCAATAACTACCGGAACTGACTGAAGAGTCGGTACCTCCACTTCTGTATCATGCATCCTAACCAAATGATAGATACAACCTTTTCTGACCATATTTCTTGGGATGAGGTATGAAATAAACTTACCCCTCGGCGATGCTGCATTCCCTTTCCATTCTATAACTGGCTCGTCTGGAAACTGAAATCAAACTAACTTTTCCCTACAATCAACGTTGGCAAAACAAGAAGCCAACCAATCCATACCCAGAATGACATCAAAGTCGGTCATATCCAACTCTATCAAATCTGCTAAGGTATGACGGCTATATATCACTACCGAATAATTTTTATACACACGCTCGGCTATAACCGAATCTCCTACCAGTGTAACTACCTTAAATGGTTCTATCGGCTCAGGTTCTATCCCTATTCTATTAGCAACAATAGGGGATATGTAGGGCAAGGTGGAACCTGGATCTATCAAAGCATATACATCACAGAAAAAGACCGATAGTATACTTGTAACAACATCTGGTGACGCCTCCTGATCACGTCTACTGGCCAAAGCATATATGCGCTTCAAAGGACCGCCGGAACTAGAAACTCTGCCACGACCTCTACCACGGCCTGATGGCGTCTGAATACCCCGCCCGGTGGGGCGCATAGCTATAGATGACGACGAACCAGCACCCGACCCCGTAGGCCGAGCCATCCCACCTGAACCATCCATGTTGGGACACTCTCTCATCATATGGCCCTGACGGCCGCAAGAGAAGCAAGCACCTGTGGTCGAACGACATTCCCCAATATGAAGCTTACCACACTGAGAGCACCGAGGATAAGATGGCCTCAACTGACTAAAGCCCATGTTCCTCTGAGAACCCGAAGCCCTGGAGCTTTGTCAGGCTCCTGAATACCCGGGACGGTCGAACCTCCTGCCCGTAGACTGTAGAGGAGCACTCTGTGCTGGCTGAGATGAATATCTGACCTGCTGCTGGAACTTTCTGCCTCGAGACTCACCGGAATAAGTTGCCGACCTAGCCCTCTTGTGCTGGTCCCTGTCATGACCTCTGTCTGGATGTCGCCCTCTATGTCGGTCCTCAACCCACTGTGTGTATACCTGGATACGAGCAATATCCATACCCGGCTGAAGAGCCACCGCCATACAACCATCGATCAGATAATGGTCCAGTCCCATCACAAAGCGATGCACCCTGTCTGTCATATATGCTACAATAGTGGGTGCGTATCTAGCCAATGAATCAAACTCCAGGCTATACTCACGAATGGTCCTGCCACTCTGCCTTAACTGTAAGAATCTGTCCACTCTAGCTCTCCTCATCTCTGGAGGCAAGAAGTGACCAAGGAAGACCTCTGTAAACTCCTCCCATGTAGCTGGAGGAACATCCTCTCCCCTGGAAAACTCCCAAGACTCATACCAGTTTGTAGCTATATCCCGCATCATATACGAAGCCAACTCCACAGACTCAGTCTCCGAAGCCCTGATTACCCTCAAGGTACGCTGCATCTGTCGGATAAACTTCTGTGGGTCATCCTCGGTCCTTGACCAGAAAAACTCTGGTGGACTACAGCTCAAGAAATCACGGACCCTCAAACTATCTGCTCTGGGGCTAACTCCTGGTCCCTGTGTATAAGTCTGCCCTGCCACTAACCTAGTCAGCAGCTGCATCGCATCTCTCATGGCTCTGTCCTCTGCCCCCGGCTGAGGAGCTGTAGGCTCAGGTGCTGGGGCCTCGGAAACGGGTGATGTTGCCCCCTGAACTGGAGCCTCTGGTGGTGGTGACGAAGCAGAGCTCGTCGACTAGGGCACAGTCTCCGGCATAGACTGAGTACGAGACCTGGTAACTCTCTGAATTCGACTAGTATCTCCCAATGTAGGCTTGCCCTTCTGGGCTGCTATCGCCTTCTTCGGAGGCATAGCTGTAAACATAGTAAGTCGTCAGAAAGGGATTATCCTAATAACATAGCTCTATTGCACGATCTAAGAGATGAAAGAATAAAAACCAATCCTAAATGCCCTGCAGCCTCCTGCGTATAAGTATGGTGCACAACATACCCATACGCAAGACTCTACTAGACACGGTCTGTAGACATTCCGAGGACTAACTGCTCTGATACCACTTTTGTCACGACCCGACCCGACGGGCCGAGACTAACCGCCCTAATGACGTCATTATCCTGACCTGTCACACATAATCCAACTAACACCTAATGAGTCTGAAATCCGACAGCATAACGCTGCAATAACAAGATATGCCAGGGTAGGCAAGCCGACAAGGCTGCCTTTACCCCCAAATGTACCTGCCTCCTGAGGAGTCACAACTAGCCAACACAATACAACAGGCAAGCCGATAAGCCTGCCACTAGATAATATCATATATACACGGGGACACCCCAACATAGAGTACAATATCATGACTGACCAAAACAGAGTTATAACTCTTACTTAAGTACAACCCACAACTGTCTACAGGCCTATATAAGAAGGACAACGACACATGACGGGACAGGGCCCCGTCGTGCCCCTAAATATACATAAATCAAAATGATAGGGTTCTGTACAAAAATGGTAAAGCTCTGGATCAAAGGAGCTTTCCAAACAGCTGCGCAGGAACCTAAACCAGAGGGTCACCAAACTGAGCACCTGTACCTACGGGCATGAACGCAGCCCCCCGAGGAAAGGGGGTCAGTACGAAATAATATACTGAGTATGTAAACATGAAATACTGCAAATGAGATCATAAGTAGCCAATGGATAACAAGCGGTCAGTATAAAAATCAGGATCCAAATCCAACTGTGCCATAAACAATAAAAGTCAATTGTGCCTTATAAAAATGAGACTCAAGTCAAGAAAACATGAATGCCTGTCCATATACATATATATACCTGTAACGTAACCCGACCCACTAATGTGGGACTCGGTGGAATCATATCATAACCCAGCCCATATTGGGACTCGGTGAAGTCATATCATAACCCGGCCCGTAGTGGGACTCGGTAAAGTCATATCTCATCTATGGATCCATCCTACGTAACCCGGCCCTCTAGTGAGGGACTCGGTGAAAAATGCAAGGCTGTGCACAAACATAACCCAGCCCATATTAGGACTCGGTGAAGTGAAGTAATAACACTTAGCGCGAGTAGATTTCATGAGTAACCATATGCAATCAAAATTTTCATTTGACTCCCAATAAAATCATTATAATAATATCATAATAAACTTTTTACTGAAAAATCATAGGCACTTCTCATAACTAACATCTTTAGGAATTAAACTGTATAAGAATCATATACGTCCGTCGTACCTTCATTAAATAAAAATCATGCCAAAGAAAGAAGGAATAGTTCACATACCTCTTAGACGAACTAATCAACTCAATATTAGAGTACGTCTTGTTTTAGAACTTCAACCTATAATAATGGTAATACGTTCGTCAATTCTATGATCATTGACATACTTTATATCGAATAACGACTTCCTATTCTATAAAAATTCGGGCAGCACTTCCCTTGTTTATACATGTTTCCACAACTTCCAAACGAGGCTACTAACATCAATAGCCAAGCACCAATTAAGGGCACAACCAAAACATCAACAAAAGGGGATTTACACACCCACTTCTCATGTAAATTTAGCCTCTTAATCCACATTAAAACAGCCCACAAAAACAGTCCATGTTCCAACAACAACGAGGGTAGAATGTGAAGCCTTTCTACACCTTTCTACACCCTTATTCCTTTAGGACTTACATTAGCAATTACCACACTTAAACATGCATAATGGTAACTAAATTTTCAGCATTATAATACCACAAAATAGTCCCTAAAACAGTCCATATCCATCTCAACATGTCCAATGATTTCATGCAAGTTCTTGGCCACAACATGTCATAATTCCATAACTCTTCTCTTAACTCCTAAAATCCAATTCCATATTTCAATACTTTCATATAACTAATTTTAAACTTTAATATCAATGTTTTCTTTCAATTTCATCATGCAATTAGTGATAATAATAACAACAATAACCAACGAATCCAACAATCACCAAAATCTGTCCCAAATTGGCAACTAGCCCAAAATTGTCACATGCATTGTTAAATTCCAAATTTTTCCTTAACACAAATTCATATCCTTAATTCTAACAACATGCATTCCAATTAGATTATAGAAAGAAGAATTTTATACCTCAAATTTCGTCCACAACAGTCCGCACAGTTTGCTCACTGCCCGGGTCCGAAAATCCCCACTGTTTTCGTATTTCTTCCCTTTTTTGTTCACTTCTTCAACTCCAATTGACATGCAAGTGTTCTACAATGTTAAGCCATCATCCCTACATGTTTTTCTTCCAAAATTTCATCCCAAAAATTTCGAAATTTCTGGGCAAATTCTCGGCAAGCAGTGGCTGTTTTTGCCACTGTTTTGGTGTTGTTTTGGCTTCTAATTTTTGGTGAAAAATGTAGTCTAAGAAGAGGAGATAAAAACCTTAAATTTGGTTATGGATGGGGGTTTCTCGGCTGGGCTTGGAGGAGAGAAGAGAGGAGAGTTTTTGGTTAAGTTAGAATGAAGATGAAGAGGTGAGTGTAGGTTATAAACAAAAATATAAATTTTTCTTATTACACTTTGGCCCCCCAAGTTCTTCAATTAAAAAAAATCTCAAACCCACTTCTTTTAATTTCCGAGAATTTCATAAGCCTCGTATCCTCAATGTCATAATTTTATAATACATTATTAACCCATATCAGGACTATACAATTTTTATAAGTTTCCAACGTCACCCTCATTGTGACCAACATCTTTCCGGAATCACATCCTCTTGTATACTAATTTCCGGTATTTGAATCCTATTTCCTTAATCTTACGAGGTGTAACAGTTAGGGGTGTATAGGACGTGTTTTAGGGAGAAAGACGGGTGTGGATGTTTGGTGTGTGTGTTACCGTAACCTTCAATTGGAATGCGATGACCATTGCCGACAGTAATAAATTGAGGACACTTTAACCGAAGTAATTGAGATAGGTTACCTGACGACCGGGTGAGGTGAGATGTGGCTCCAGTGTCCATGTACCAATTTTCGTCGGGCTATTGAAGGTTCACGGTGTTGTAGGCCTGGCCCAAATTAGTGGGGGCCAGGTTACTGCCTTGCGGTTGTTGCTGTCCAGTGATCAGGTGGGCCTGCTGCTGTTGCTGGTGGGCCTGCCGGTTGGCTAAGGCATAGCCCAACAGGCCAGTCGACCAAGGCTGCTAGAATTGGGCCCCTGCAGTTAGGTATGGGCTTGCAGGCGAGGCCCAATTCTACTGATTGGGCCATGCTGGTTGTTGTCCAACCCACTGGAAATAGGCAGGATTTGGGCCTTGTGGTTGCTGTTATCCAGCCCACTGGTTGCGTTTGCCCTTGCCGCTGCCCTTGCCTTTGTTGTTGCGACCTCTGCCACCACGACCTCCGCCGATGGACTGCTGTTGGTGGTCATGCGGTGGTGGCGGGATGGTGTTGGTAGCCGGTGGTGCCATCCCGTCAACGGCTAACGCTTTTTGATTATGTTCCTCTTATTTAGCACGTCGGGTTTCTTCCAACAATAGTTCTGACCGTGCCTTGGTGAAACTTGGTAGTGGGTCGGCCTGTTGAATAATTGTTGCAAGAGTATCGTATTCACCTTTCGGTAAACCCGCAACTAATTGGAGTACCATCTTGGTTTTAGAAACAGATGTCCCGATGTTGGAAAGTTAGTCGGCTATGAGTTTTAGTTGTTTGCAATATTCGGACATGTTGTTGAAATTCTCGAGGCGCGTATTGTTGAATTGCTCCTCCAAATACACGGCCCGAGTATTTTTGTTGTCCTGAAAGATTTCTTCCAACCGTACCCAAAGGTCACGTGTCGTGGCACATGTTATCATGATAGTACACAACAAGTCTTTTGAGATAGTGTCGTATATCCACTGTTTGACAATGGCGTCAAGGCGACGCCATGTTGATTCCGCAATATCGGTGGGATGAGGAACGGAGTCATCAATATGGTCGAGCACGTTGTACACACATGCATGAATATAGAATAGTTCTGTCCACATGGAATATTGACAGTCTTCTTGGTCAAGAATTATAGGGATAGAGTTCTTGATGTTTGTAACGGCGAAAGCCGGGTGAAAAGAAGACGATGATCATTGAGAGGGGTTGTCAAAAGTGCTAGTGGAGGAACCGAAATTTGTGGGGGAAAACATGGTGGCAATTGTTGCCGCCGGCCGAGATGAAGGGAGAAAAGGGGGGGGAGGGGTTTCGGCCGAGAGGTTTATTTGGAGAGGAGAGTAGGGTTTAGGTTCTTGATACCATGTAAGATAGAATAATTTCCCTTAGGAATTTCTTTCATTATTCACAATATATATAGTTGTACAAAGGTTGATTCCTAATACAGTACGAATCATAAGTTACCTTAAATATACATCTATCATAATTACAAAATATACGGTGAATATTCGCTAATAATACCATATAAGATAGAATAATTTTCCTTAGGGATTCCTTTCATTATTCACAATATATATAGTTGTACAAAGGTTGATTCTTAATACAGTACGAATCCTAACTTACCTTAAATGGTTGATTCCTAATACAATTAGAATCATAAGTTATCTTAAATATACCTCTATCATAATTACAAAATATATTATGAATATTCGAAGAATATTCGCTAATAGTATTGAAATTTCTTCAAATATTGATCGGTCTTCCAAATGCCAAACAAGTACAATCAATTGTTTATCAATTGCCAAAGTCTCTAAAAGCATATATGGTTAAAAAAAATATGAAGGGATAATACCTGAACAATAATTGTTTTTCCATTTCTGAGTTAGCGATGTTTGTTTAACTTTTTTCTTCGTTTGTAAAATGACTATACCAACAAACTTAATATTTTATATCTTAATACTCAAAAGATCGTATAATATTTTATTTTAATTCATTTTTGCAGCCAAGTACTCCCTCCGTCCCAATTTAAGTGTCTTAGTTTAACTTGCCACGAAGTTTAAGAAATAAAGAAAGACTTTTGAATCTTGTGATCTTAAATTAAAGATATGTTTAATGTACTAAAATCTCCTTTACTCTTGTGGTTATAAACTTGAAACGTAAGATGTTTGAATTGTCAACTTACTAAATGTGGAAAAAGACATTCTTTTTTAGACAAAAAAAATAATAATAAGACACTTAAAATGAGACAGAGGGAGTAATACAATTAGTGACCTCGTCCGTTGAAGTAAGTGTTTAACGGTAAAAGATGGATTTAGGATAGCAATTAAATTTGTGTGAAAGGGATTAAAGACGAGATCAAAACCCTTTTTCTTGTAGTTAAACTGAGACAAGTGTGTAAAAGCAAAAACGTAAATAACATGAAATAAAGAGACAATCAGTTAAAATATAGTATCAAGCTTAATGTGATATTTCGAAAGCTCAATAATGGTGTTACGGTTACAAGCATGAAGAATCATATGTCTCTTCCTTCTCTAAGAAGGTATATCTATTTATACACACTTTAAACTTTTCAACATGAAAGTACAAGTAAAATGTGTTGGAAATTAGCCTTTGGCGGGGAGATGCGTCCACCCATCTTTGATGAATTAAACACTTGTGTTCCGTATGTTGGAGACCTCGTCTCTTTACACATGCATGATCTACGAAGTGAGTAGATGACCGTAGGGCCAAGAATCGTCTAATTTCGTTGAGAAATGAAAGAGATATTGGTCCACGAAGTAAGGTGTTTGAGACATGAAAATGTGGTGTGGGACAAATCTACCACATCGGTGGGAATAGGAAGAATTGCTCTCTATATAAGTCTCTAATTGGTACAGGGTTTGGGACCCCAAGGGGTATCCCATGTGTTTAAAGGAGGGAAGACCTAGATGTGCTTGGGTTCAAGGCTAAGCCCACACGCGCGCCGCCGCCCGTCCGGTTTCGGGTCCACGGGTCCACGAGTCCGTGGGCTGTGGGCTGTGGGCTGTGGGCCTTTCTGATATTATCTTTTTGGACCAGAGAACTCTGCCAGATGTACAGTTTGATCCATGAAGTTTCAGATGTACAGTTTGGACCAGAATTCTTTCATATGTACAGTTTGATCTCTGAAGTTTCAATATTCTACGCTTTGGTCCCGAGTTTACGGAGACTTTTACGCCTACCGTTGGACTGTTTTCTGGGGCATTAACCAGCCATTATTTGGCTGATTAATTCCTCCATTAACAACCCATTACTTGGGCAAGGAGCGACCTCTTTCAATGGCCTTAATAGCCATTACTTGGCTGTTTTAATGGCCTCCTTTAAGGGCCATTACAGCCTTGTTTGTGGCTGTTGGACAGCCCCTCTTCTTGCTATATATTGAGCTTCATTTGGCTCAAAATATGAAAAAGAAACAGGCCAGAAAATACATGAAAAAGACAGCACAAAACCGCTGAAAACAGAAGTGACAAAGACTGAAACACATCAAAATAGACAGAAACAGTGACCAAAATCGCTGGAAAAACAGTGAAGAAAAGTGGCTGAAAATCAGTCAAAAACAGTGACCAAACCCTCACGTATACACAAGATATACACTATAGAGACACACTATATACACAGAGACAAAAGAGAAGAGTAGAGAGAAACTCTTCCTTCCTATTCCATATCTTCAGCAAGTCGAGTCATATTTGTTTTCTTCGACAGGCTCAACCTATTGGCTTTGTAGTGTTGAGATTAAAGTGTTATTTTATCTTGGGAGACTATTGCCCGCTAACGTAAAAGCATATATACGGGGCAATCTTGTCTTAAGGATAGAGGGTTATCCTTGACTCAACACACAACGTTGTAACCATCCAGATTTAGTTGTTTCTTGATTTCAGGTTATCAAGATTCAAGACACAACAAACTTGCGGCAGTTCTCAACATTGGCTTTGCAAGGTGATCAAGATTCAAGACACAACACACATGCGGCAGTTTTGAAGATTGACCATTTATTTATCCTTTCGAACATTTGTAATAGTTATTACTTTCCGTACTGCTCTATAAAGTACCATAGAAATACCAACAAAATGACTACTCTACCGTACTATAAATGTCCCATCGAACAATGACACGAGGCTCAAAACAAGACCGACGTTGGATGAAGGTTATTGGAAGTGTATTTCAGCTAGAAAGTAACTGTGACCTGGGGAAAAGACCCTGCGGCAACAACTCTATTGGTTCCTTAACCTCAGAGAAGTTAACATCACCTGAAAAAATATCGAGCCTGGACATGCCGGGGATGATGACTCCGAGGATGCCAGCGGGGCATACCCCAGGTCATCTCTGTTGGCCTAGATCTGACTGAATTAAGATTTCTACGTGTTGAATTTTGATTGGTCCACCTATCAAGGTCGAATTTTACCCTCTACAGTAAGAAGAGCATGTGACGTGAGTGATTCTAGTAACACCATTAAAATTTCTCGTAAGTACAGTGCTTTATTATGAAAATATGATTAGATCAATTAAACTGGATGATAATATGTTTAAGTTCAGTTTGATGACTTACGATACGACTTTATGTTAATATTGACGCAATTTAATGTTGATATTTCTTAATATGCTTCTATTGGTTCAACTAGAATTGTAAATGTTCTAGGTAATTATTAATGTAGGATATGTTCCTTGCCTTTCATTAATTATTGTGCACAATATATATAGTATTACATAATTACAAACTAGATAATTAAATTTTACTAATTACAATTGGAATATAAATTTATCTAATATAAAAGATATACAAAATATGATCATATTCTATCAATGGTAATATATATTATAATATTCTATCACACCCCTGCAGTTGAAGCGGGAGGTTATCATATGCGCGAAAGTCCTTTAGTGAATATGTCAGCAATCTGATATCGGAAAGGAACATGAAGAACACGAACTTGTCCACGAGCAACATTCTCACGTACAAAGTGAATATCCATTTCAATGTGTTTAGTGCGCTGATGTTGATCAGGATTGCCGAAAAGATATACCGCACTTACATTATCACAGTAAACCATTGTAGTCTTATGGAGTGGGAAGTGAAGCTCAAGTAGAACGTTGCATATCCAACATGACTCAGAAACAACATTCGCTACACCTCTGTACTCAACTTTGGCACTAAATCGAGATAGAGTAGGTTGTCTTTTAGAAGACCAATAAAGCAAGTTATCTCTGAGGAACACACAGTAACCCAACGTGGATTGACGAGTGTCAGGACATCCACCCCAGTCAGCATCAGAATAAGATGTGAGACCAGAGAGTGAGGACTTGTACAAGTGTAAGCCGAAATGAAGAGTACCTTGCACATATCGCAAAATATGTTTGAGGGCATTCATATGTTCATCCGTCAAGCTATGCATATATAAGCATATTTATTGCACGACATAGGATATATCTAGTCTCATGAAAGTGAGATACTGCAACGCTCCTGCTAAACTGCGATAGTGAGTCGGGTCGGCATACAAAGAACCCGAAGATAGAGAACTTGAGTGGGAGACATGTGTTTGAGAGACTTATTTTGGTGAATGTTCAAGAGATAGGTTGCCATTAATAGAGCGTAATGCCAAAATGAAGGGATAGATGTGTGAGCAAGAAGGGCACGAACTAAGTTGTTTATGGTTCTAATTTTTTGTTCAGCTTTGCCATTTTGTGGAGAGGTGTGGGGATAGGAAAAATAAAAAACAAGGTCGTGTTTGGCACAGAAAAGTTTGAATTGATTATTATCGAATTTCCTCCCATTGTCACATTGAAAATATTTAATATTTTTTTCAAATTGTGTCTTAATGACGAAAAAATAGAATAGACTTGGGACTTATTACCAATGGGAAACGTCCATAGGAAGTTTGAATAATCATCTAAAAATAACATATAGTATCGATGTCCGGTCGTGCTTAAGATAGGAGAAGTTCATAAATCACTGTGTATTATATCAAAAGGCATTAAAGTACAAATGGATGAAGAATAAAATGGCAACTTGCTATGTTTCCCAAAAACACAAGATTCACAAACAGGAGGAGAAGGGACATGTTTGTAAGCAATAAATTTTTTTTGCTAAGGGGCGTAAAACAGAGTCTCCCGGATGTCCTAATCTATTATTCCATAAAAGAGATAAAATTGCTGGAAAGATTGATGGAGAGGAGGCTGGATGGCTGACGAAGGTGGTGATAGGATAAAGGTCCCTAGTGCTATCACATCTCAGTATTCGCATTCCTGTCATAAGGTCCTTCATAGAAAAACCAAAATGATCAAATTTAAGGAAAACATTATTGTCGGTCGTGAAGCGACGCACATAGATTAGATTTTTTGATAAGTTTCGGGGCATGGAGAATATATTTTTAAGGCTAACGGGGGGTGTGATAGGGAAAGCGATGATTGATCATAACCTCAAATGGGAATGTCTTGTCCACTACCGATAATAATATTACGATTTAAATTTCTCATATTGAAATAAGATGAGAGAGTACCTTAGGATGCCATCATATGAGATGTGGCGCCAGTGTCCATGTACCAATTGTTGTCAGGAACGTTGAGAGCCATCGTGTTCATAGTTTTCTCAATATCCGTTGGTGGGTAGGTTGAAAGATGAGAAACTTATGCATTGTATGCCTGTTGTGAATGTGCGCCGAGGATGCCGAATTGGGCTGTTGGGCCGGAAGTTGGGCCCAGGAGGACGTCGGGTAGGGGCAATGTGGAGTAGTCCATGCCGGTGGGGCCTACGTATCTCATGGCGGGTAGGCAGCCCGCGGCAGAGGCTGCTGCCATTGTTTCTGCCACTGTTGGTGGCTGCCAGCCGACGGGAGCTGCCTCCAGCCACTATTTCCGGCATTGTCGTTGTTGCCGCCGCTATTTCTGCCGCTGTTGCTGTCGTGCCCGTTTTTTACCCGACCCCGCGAGAGGTCGGAGCGGAGCACAACGTGTCCGGTGATTCCTGGGTAAAAGGGTTGAGGAGTCGCCACCTAACTATTTTTACGGTGAATTAGGACACCTAAATATTAAACTAAATGCTGCAATGTAACTCCAATTTTAAGGTCTGCGAAACTAATGAGATTCTAGGTAAGGGTTCTTTATTATCCTAAAGGGAAGGGGTTAGGCATCCTTTAAGATCCGCTAACTTGCGGTTATCCGGTCAAACTCAGGTTAATTATTGCTAGGAAAAATGCGTGTTTTAAAAGTATAATAGATTAAAAAGATGTTTTGCAAATATTTAGTAAATGATGCATTTTATACAAGTACGTATTCGGATGACATAAAAAGAAAGATACATGTAAAGTTTTGGAAAATATGCATTTGTGACAATAAATTATTTATAATGTCAAAGAAGTAAAATTTTGGGAATCATTGAATTGTAAATTGACAAAAGATAAACTTATTCGGAATGATTAATAAAGCAAATAAAAGATGACAAAAGTTGTTTTGAAAGTCTTGAATACGCGTGTCGAGCCTAAAATAAATAACTAGCGGAGGATTTCTAAGTTTGAATTAACCGAGCCTACGAATAGATAAACTAGCGACGAGTTTCAAGTCTTAAACTACCCTACGAATTAATCCTAGGTTTGCCTATTCTAAGCGTTTCAATAATTACATAAGTACAAGAAATAATATTACAATACGGAGCAAAATAAAGCTGAATTTAAAGAAAGTAAAAACCACAAAATAAATAAACTTCGAGGAGTATCTGCCTTCATTGACTTTGTTCCTTGTAAGCTGTCAAGAACAAACGGTTAGAAACAGTTAAATACAAATAACTTCGGATCCGTGTCCAAAACAGTAAATGTTTTGATCACGGAGGGCTCAGACTTAAATTTTGAAAAGACCATTCCAATCACGTTGTGGCTGCAAACATATGACTAATGTGGTTATTTTGATTGCCTCGCCTACTAAACGTGTTGGTCTCTCGGATGAAAAGAAAAGATCACTATAATCACGTCGTGGCTGCGAATATATAACTTGTTGGTTATTTTAGTCACCTCGCCTACTAAACATGTTGATCTCGGATGAAATAAAGGTTTAAGCCTCATCCTTGCCCAGAAGTTATATTTTCCGTCTTTACAACTGTGGAGGCCTCAAAATCGATGGATATTTTTCATCGGCCAGTGTAGTATCGTGTTCGAATAAGCAAAATTAAATTGGAAACTTGATGGCGGCAGTAGTAAGCGAAAATGAGAGGCGAAGCGAAAAAACAGAGGCAATTTTCCGAAAAAGACGCGATGTTTAGTTTAAAACAGTAAAACAGTAAATATCCGTTGCATGGATGTTTAAAACAGCAAACTGAAAACAGAGAAACGAAAATAAAGTGCGGCCTCGAATTCAATTTCATCGGCCTAAATGCGATATTTATAAAACAGCAAAACAGTGCCAAAGAAACGAGCAGTGAGCAATTAAAGTATCCGACCCGAGTTCTGAAATTCCGGAACCGAAACAGGATTAAGAAGTATTTATGAAAAATCAAACCCGGATCATGAACAGTGACCCGAATAGGTGACCCAATTCTGAAAACAGATTTTTTTTCAGATAACCAACAAATAAGATACGAAATGCAAGAATTCTGGAAATATCCGAATCGGGTCGACCCGACCCGGGTCAGTGACCCGACCCGAATCAGTGATTCAAACCCGAATCAGATTTCAGCACCAATTTCAGATAACCAAGAACAAGAATATGAAATGCAAGAATTCTAAAAAATATCCAAATCGGGTCGACACCGACCCGACCCGAATCAGTGATTCAAACCCGAAATCAGATTTCAGTACCAATTTCAGATAACCAATAACAAGAATATGTAATGCAAGAATTCCGGAAAATACTCGCACAGGGTCGACCCGACCCGAATCAGTGATCCAAACCCGAATCTGATTTCA
The DNA here is from genome assembly GCA_029783415.1 of Anisodus acutangulus. Classification (NCBI taxonomy): domain Eukaryota; kingdom Viridiplantae; phylum Streptophyta; class Magnoliopsida; order Solanales; family Solanaceae; genus Anisodus; species Anisodus acutangulus. The sequence continues at coordinate 30,778,993 of CM056495.1, forward strand.
ACACCAATTTCAGATAACCAACATACAAGATACAAAATGCAATAATTCTGAAAATATTACCCGACCCGGGTCAGTGACCCGACCCGAATCAGGTGTCAAAATCCGAAATCAAATATTCACCAAATTCAGATAACCAACATACAAAAATATGAAAATACAAGAATTCTGAAAATATTACCCAAACCGGGTCGACCCGACCCGAGTCATTGACCCGACCCAAATTAGGTATCAAAATCCAAAATCAAATATTCACCAATTTCAGAAAACCAACATACAGAAATATGAAAATGCAAGAATTCTGAAAATATTACCCAAATCGGGTCGACCCGACTCGGGTCAGTGACCCGACCCGACTCGGGTCAGTGACCCGACCCGAATCAGGTATCAAAATCCAAAATCAAATATTCACCAATTTCAGATAACCAACATACAGAAATATGAAAATGCAAGAATTCTGAAAATATTACCCAAACCGGGTCGACCCGACCCGAATCAGGTATCAAAATCCGAAATCAAATATTCACCAATTTCAGAAAACCAACATACAGAAATATGAAAATGCATGAATTCTGAAAATATTACCCAAACCGGGTCGACCCGATCCGGCTCAGTGACCCGATCCGGCTCAGTGACCCGATCCGGCTCAGTGACCCGACCCGGGTCAGTGACCCAACCCGAATCAGGTATCAAAATCCGAAATCAAATATTCACCAATTTCAGATAACCAACATACAAAAATATGAAAATGCAAGAATTCTGAAAAATATTACCCAAACAGGGTCGACCCCGACCCGGGTCAGTGACCCGACCCGACTCAGGTGTCAAAAATCAGAGAATCAAAAGTGGAGAACAAACCTTTTCGGACTTGATTCTTGAATAACAAGGAAGGCAAATGTTTGAAATCAAGAACACAACAAATATTTATATATTGAATCGTTTTCCAAAAATCCTCTGAAAAACCCTTTGACAAATCCTCAAAAATCTGTCCTCAAATCCCCCTTAAAATGAAGAACAACATGGGGTATTTATAGGTGGATTCCCCCTTAAAAAATGAGTTTGAATTTCAAAATAAAGGAGCCAAAAATCGCGGATTTGAGGGGCATGGGTTGCGGATTTTTGGGGTATGGGTCGAAGGGTTGGTGGTGTCGGCGTAACAGAGGGGAGTTGGTGGTGGCAGGGGCGAGGTGACCGGCGAGTGGGGTCGGGGGCGTCGGGTGTGCGGCGATCGGGTTTGGGGGGATAGGGTTTGGTTTTTTTTTCTTTTGTTTTGTTTTGGGTTTTAGGGGGATTAAAAGGGATGGGTCGGGTTTTGGGTGCGGGTTCGGGTTTGGGGTGTTGGGTCATGGTGAGTTGGGCTTGACCGAAAAATGGGGGTAAGGAAAATAAAGGGTGAGAAATTTGTTGGTAGAATGGGTATGGAGAAATTGGGCTTTGGTTGAAATTATTTGGGTAGAAATTGTTTTGGGGTTGAGAAATAAAATTGGGTTGGTTAAAAATAAGAGGAAGTTTATTATAAAAAGATATTTTTGTAAAAGATGTAAATTATTTGAAGTAGCATAACGATGTGATAATAATAAAATAAAATATAATATTTGCGAAATGTTTAATGCTTGATAAAAAATGGAAATGCGATTCCATTTTAAGAAAAATAAAATAACATAGAATATTATGGATAAAACTATAATTATGATAAAGATGCAAATGATAGTAAAAAATGCGAATAATAATAATAATAAGATATATACAGATATATGCCTATATTTTAAAATTATTTTAAAAGTGTCAAAAATATTAAAAATTACGAATAAAATCATTAAAGATGGGACAAAATTGGGTGTCAACAGATGCCCCTCATTGGCCAGAAACGATGAAAGAATTTTCGGACAAAGAAGTTGACCGAGTAGCCAATTTTGTCCTGATCAACGGGACTTGAAGGAAGATTAGGTATGCATGGTAGAAACAGAATTTCGTGGGAGAAGATATTGAAAAAGTTAGTGCGGATTCAAGAAATATTGCCCCAATATCGAGTTATGATGACACTAGTCGCAGATGTGACAAAACTATTAGGAAATAGCGGATCGACGTTCGAAGTAGGTCGTTGACCAATTTGCCTCGGTTCGCCGTAAGAGACAGTTCCACGTGTGTGGTGAAGTTCCTGCAAATTAAAAACTCCTGCAAACTAAAGCTTAAGATATAATTAGTGTATAACTGCTGAGAAAAATTATAGAGAATATAACTTGGAAATACCCGCATTAGGAGGTGGGTGCCTGACTGAAATTAAAATACCCGCATTATGAGGTGGGCGCCTGATTGAAATTAAGATACCCGCATTATGAGGTGGGCGCCTGACTGAAATTAAAATACCCGCATTATGAGGTGGGCGCCTGACTGAAATTAAAATACCCGCATTATGAGGTGGGCGCCTGAAATGACGTTATTGTAATGCTGTTTTGCTGTAAAAGATAAAGTTGTGCTGAAGACGTCGTTGTAATGCTGTTGACGTCATTGTAATGCTGTAAAAATAAATGTTGTGCTGAAGACGTCGTTGTAATGTTGTTGACGTCATTGTAATGCTGTAAAAATAAATATTGTGCAGAAGATGCCGTTGCGTAGGCGTGTTGTTGATGACGCCGTTGTATGGGCGCATTGCTGATGACATCATTGTAATGCCGTTGATGTCGTTGTAAGAATGTAAAAGATAGTTGTTTTGCAGAAGACGCCATTGCGTAGGCGTGTTGTTCATGACGCCGTTGTATGGGTGTGTTGTTCATGACGCCGTTGTATGGGCGTGTTACTGATGGCATCATTGTAATGTTGTTGATGTCGTTGTAATGCTGTAAAAGATAGTTATTTTGCAGAAGACGCCATTGCGTAGGCGTGTTGTTCATGACGCCGTTGGATGGGCGCGTTGTTGATGACGCCATTGTATGTGCGTGTTGCTAATGACATCATTGTAATGTTGTTGATGTCGTTGTAATGCTGTAAGAAATAATTGTTGTGCTGAAGACGCTGTTGCGTAGACGTGTTATTCATGACGCCGTTGTATGGGCGCGTTGTTGATGACGCCGTTGTATGGGCGTGTTTCTGATGACATCATTGTAATGTTGTTGATGTCGTTGTAATGCTGTAAGAAATAATTGTTGTGCTGAAAACTTCGTTGCGTAGGCGTGTTGTTGATGACGCTGTTGTATGAGCGCGCTGTTGATGACGATGTTGTATGGGCGCATTGTTGATGACATCATTGTAATATTATTGATGTCGTTATTGTAAGAATATAATGCTGATATCGTCGTTGTATCGACGTGTTGTGTTGAAGACGTCATTGTGATGACGTTGTTACAAGAATGTAATGTTGATTTCGTCGTTGTATCGACGTGTTGTGTTGAAGACGTCATTGTGATGACGTTGTTATAAGAATGTAATGATGATGTCGTTGTAATGATAACGCTGATGACATCGTTGTAATGCTGTTGATGTCATTGTAATGCTGTAAAAATAGATGTCAGTCTAATGGTTTGGGGGACGTCGATTCCCTGGATTTTCTGGAAAAAAAGCTCTTGTTTTCGAACGAAATCCAATAGTCAATCGCTCCACCACGGACAGAGACTAGGCTGCACTTTCTTCCTCTCCTGAAGAGAGGCCTTTCAGTTCGTTCAAAGGCACTAGGGACGAGCCATTACAGACGGTCTGATGCGTATCCCTAAGGGCATATCGTCTAAGTCCAGGAGTTAGTGCATTGGATTCTCGCTGTGTTCGATCGGCTTCAAAGCTTCTTCACTTTTAGCGCTTAGCGC